>OX336400.1:9814530-10414530 GCA_946902985.2 Meconema thalassinum
GTGCAAGATGGCTGCCACGCGCAACTCTCTTATGTTATTCTTATGGGAGGGAGAGTCATAGCTGGCGCAGGGGCTAATGTGCAAGATGGCTGCCATTCACAACGAGCTTAGGATTATGGATGCTCTGAGCCAAGATATTATTTATATTTTGTACGAGGGTGAAAGAAGGGGGGGGGGGGGGGTTGTTCAACGTCTAGTGACTTAGCGCATGATGTTTTTTTATTAGTCATTTTTTATTTTCATATTTCTCACACGGTTATTTACAATTTGCAATATTGTCGTTTTTTTATTTATTTCATTTTTTCAAGTTTTGCACTTGATCAATATTCAAAAGTTGATTTTACATTTAACTGTTATCACCTTTTCAGCTCTCACACACATGGTGGGATATGCTTTACACACATACGTTAAGCCAACCAGGACGTTAAAATGGTAGAAACCGCCGTTAACAACACCGCAAGGGTTGTAGCCTTGTCTTACAGAGTTGTAGCCAGTACTCTACACCCCCTCTGTGAGGGGCTTAACATCAACCAGTCAAAGCTTGAGTATGTCATGAAGCTGATACTCCAGTAAGTTAACTATAAATGCTATACGTAAACTCTTATCACAGGTGTATCAACAAGGTTTGCAATCTTGAATGACGAATACACCTCAAAGGTCTACTCTCCCTTCGTAAAGGGCACCGCGCATTATAGTTAAGTTTAAAGAAGTATATGCTTTTGTGCCTCTCCTCTTTTCTCTGGGCTTGAGACCAGCACTAGGGCTTAAGCCTAGAGGCAGAGTTAACACACACACACAAACACACACACACAGGCGTACGGAGAAATTAATCTAGCACCAGAGGCCCTTAGATTAGATTTTTATTTATCCATTTGATCAATTACATGTATACAATACATTTTTTTATATAGAACACGTCAAAAATTACAGAGAAATCAATCTTGTGCCATAAGCCTTTCATTCACTCACAGGCTTACAGAGAAATCAATCTCACGCTATATACCTTTTCATTCACACACAGACTTATGGAAAAATTAATCTTATGCCAGAGGTCTTTTCAATTATAAGTACAAGACCTGAGAGTATGTGTGGAAGGTGACCACTTCCTTTCCACTCCTCATTCCACCACAACATCTGGTAGGTTCCATTGAACACAATGAAGTTTGGGAGACACTGTATTACTTTGTTGACTTGATATGTATAACTTAGTTATTTAAGTGTGGTCAACGGTTTTGTAATGACCATAAGCATGTGTAGCTATACCATCAGAGTCAATTACTCGTTTATCATCACGAGGACACAAAGCAATTTTGTTTAGTTTTACAGATGATATGTTATGTTGTTTAGATGCGATAATGTTCATCGGTATTCTTTTTACCTCGTTCTTCATGAGACAATCCTTATAATCTTGAAAACTTAAACAATTTTTGACAACACCTTTGCTAATACCTTTAATCTTTTTTATTTCTAGTCCATTAATGTTTAAAGCATACATTTTAGCTCTAAGTCCAGCAAATGCTTTAATAATACGTCCACAAGCCTCGTCTTTAAATTTTCCCAAAGTTTTCTTGTTTGATGAAGAGTAACATATGTGATTAGTAGGATAATCAGATGTGTCCAGGTGTTCTAAAAATTTCAACTTGTCTTGATAAACATCTTGGGTGTTAACCAAATATATAAACGAGTCTGTGTCCATATACATGAGTTTAAGATTTTCGATCCCATAATAGGGTAGCAGGACATCATAGTGGTGTGAATACATAAGAGTTTTTGAAATATCCAGGATACACATTCCAATATATATAGGCTTATTGAATACAATGCTACGTTTAGCCATGTGGAATGCAGCTAGGTTAGGACCATAAATTGTTCTGTCGATAAATGTTGGTTTAGCGATTAGCTTTTCAGCTCTTTTGCTGTCAGTTACAAGACGTATATCTATTCTTTTACGAATATTTTCCATTGTTTTTCCAAAAATTGCATTGTTAAATAATTTGTAAAGATTTTTCTCAAAATCATTTTTAGCTTGTTTTCGAAGGTTGTTATTAAAATCTACGTATGCCTTTAGCCAAGGTCTCTGTTGAAACTTTAACACACGATGAATTTTTATCAATTTTAGTCCATGATTTAGAGCCTGTTTAAGTGACATGTAATGAACAACGTACCGCCTTCGATTTCCAAGATGAGGAATTAGTTTTTTGAGAGACGAATCCTTAGGTTGTATACACTCTGGTAGGAAAGGTAAATCGTTGTGTAAATCATGAAGGTTGGATGGATAATCGACATCAATGTCTAGAATGTATCCAACAGGATCGTCTTCCTTTAGCGTTTTTAGATCAATGGTATCTGGAGAAACCCACTGAAATCCACCGTAAGGAAGGGAGTGGCACATAGCCCACCCGTATTGGTTGTTGGCATCATCATAGGTAATAAACTGCGATGGTTTCTCGGAATCATATGTTTCCATGTATTTATTGTTAGCTTCAGCATACCTATGAGAAACCTGGCATATGCCTCCACGTATTCCAGACTCTATTAAAAGAATCTGATCGTAATCCTGTAGCAATTCCAGTTCAATGCCAGTGTAAAGGAGCATTGCCTCGAAACTTAAACCAGGTGAAGTAAAGAAGTGTGCGGCATCCACTCGATGTGTTTCTAATGTTTTGTTTCTAAATGTTTCAAAGCTGTCTGCAAGAAGGAGTACATCTGAAGTTAGGTAAAGGTCACTACATTCCCCTAGAGTTTTAATTTTGAACTGATTCCAGACATTTTCGGCATGTTCATAGTCTTCCTTACTAACATCTTCTTGACTTAATTTGTTAAAGAATGCTTCTTTTGAAGGTAAACACGTCTCACTTAACTTTTCCCAAGAATCAATGTAATCATAAGGAAATACGCCTTTACGAGTCATGAGCGTTGCATTTTCTTTCCCAAAGTACTTGTCTGTTTCAGGGTATGATGTTAAGTTTGTAACTAAGTTTTCCAAACTACTAGGCATCAACCGAAACGTATCCACAAATCGAAGCTTAACATTTCCTACATATTTGGTGAAGGAGATGTAATTTTCTTGAGAGTTAGGGATAACGTCCACTCTCTCAGTAGTACATCCCAACTGTTTTACAATGAAATTTGCATCGTATCCACTCATATTATGTAGAAATACGGGAACAGGGTAACGTGTTTTACACCTCAAATTACAGTTATTATGAGCGCTTCCACGATATTCGCCTGTAATATGACAATGATCTCTAACTTTCCAGTCCTCTTTGGTAAATGTTTTATAGCATAAATAACAGGTTTCAGAAGATTGGAACTCTGCTTCTTGATCATGAGTTAAAGCCTTTGGAACATTTAAGCTGTAAAGGTGATCAATTTCATTAGCTATCGATATCAAACAGTCCATAAACTTTTCTGCAGCGTCAGATCCACGATAAATAAAAGGCTGGCTCGGAAGGTTTGTCTTTATATGTTCCACAGCTGGCGAGGGTTTAACATATACACCAAAGCTCATTGGAACATGGCTCTGGTATGGGACTGTATAACTTGCCTCAGGATTAGGTAGACATGTTTGGTATGGTAAAAGTATACTTTCAAAATCTGCATAGATAACGTAAGGTATTCTAAGCATTTTTTCCACATTTAAGAACTTGAGAATTGGGTTTTTAATAGGCATTTCAACCCTAGCAATGTCATGCAGGACACACAAAGCTCTATGTTCTTTTAGTTTATCTATCCCTCGTTGACCATATTGATTATCAAAGTGAGTAAAACACCGTTTACACGTATATATCTTATGTCCATGGTGGGTGATCTGATGTCCTACTAGTTTATCAAAATCTTTGATAAAGACGTAGTGGTTCTGGCCAGATGATGAACTTAGCAGAAGAAGGTCGCGGTGGTCTTGTAGCTCTTGATCTACAACCTTTAGAGGAAACAGTTTGTTATCTTCTTCCAGTCCAAATACATTAATGGATATGTTGTTGGCTTTCTCAAATTTCGTAATGTCAGCTAGCGATGTAGGGAACGAAACGACTGAAAAATCATACTTGTTTTCCAGGTCCTTGTATTTACTAACGCGTTGAGCATCCTTTTTAACCAGTTTTGCTAAAATGGCATACATAAAACACCTTTCATCTTTCAAGTTTTGTGGATTAATGCAAGCTTTTTTTGAATTTACAGCTGCTGGTAAAGGAATATATGTGCTACCACGCAAGGGATTATACTTATTTATTTTCAATCGCACTCCTTCAACTGCTAGCAAAGCCCAATTACTGCCTTTTAGCTCGGATTCCTCCATTTCCATGGTTAACTTTTTAAATTGCGTTTCCAAGAAACTACTTAAATCTGTTTCCAAAAATATGGCCTGATTACGAGTTTTAAAAGCACGATCTGTAATTTCATTGGTAGATGTATGAATAAATCTACATTCAGCCACAAGATTAACTTTTAACGACTTGTGGTTCGCTTGTTCTTTTTGTATAACATGGATTATTTTATGCTTGGACTCGTTGAGGTATGAATTTAAATCCTTACACGTATCACACCGTATAAAATAGGATTTTAGACGACAATCAAAAGACGTTTCATATTCATTAAGTCCGTTTTTATCAGGAACCATTGAGAGTAGGTGATGTTTTGTAGGTTCAGATTTTTGTATTTTGGCTGATGACATAACATTACAACATTCTTCATGACGACGTCCGTTGTAAGCATTGTTGAATTTGATTCCACAGGTTTTACATTGATGGAATTGTCCACACGATACTTCATGACGCTTTCTAACATAGTCTCGAACAAAAGTTTTTCCACACACTTTGCATATATAGCTTGGAATAGTTTGCTCCATGATGGATGTTCTTTTCTGATAACAGTTGATTTTTTTAAGAAATAAATCACACCTGTGAAAAAGAGAGACAGAGCGCTGTACTTTCCCATCAACCTAGTTGAGAACAGTTGTGTAAACTGTTTATAGGATACAATATATTTAAGAGGTAAGATAAACTTTTTTACATTGTTGGCAATAATAATATTTATAATACTATAAAATAATAATAATAAAAAAATGTATTCTATGACTTACTGCTTACAATCTAACATTGAATTTACAAACATCCCTGACTGTCACCTAAAACAGCGTTTCAATCCCCTGAGCTTTCCTAAACGAATACACATGCTTACAGCTTACATATTCTATGACTGAACATACACTATTAACATGTAAATACCACAGATATGCACGCAGTGGTATTCTTTCATAATAATAACATGGCTTACATTGAGGCCCATGGAGACTAAACAATTATTGCGATTTTTATAAATCTTCAAGTTTCGTTTTGGAAATATACCATCTAAATACGTGAGTCATAATTTTGAACTTACTAGTAGCCTCTAAATTACAGATTGGATACAACCCTAGATGCTATGTTAAAACTTACTGCGTATGATAAGGCTGTAGACTGGACGGTGAGACGGTCTTTCACGATGTGAACACTGTGAGAGGTAGTAGTCCACTGGCGATATGCTTGCTAAGGGTCCTCTAATATTCCCTAGTCAAGGCTAACTGCTGCTTACTGCGTAGTACTGGTGGGTGAGACGGTCTTCCACGATGTGATCACCGTAAGAGGTAGTAGTCAACTGATTGTATTCTTGCTAAGGGTCCCCTAATATACCCTAGTGGAGGCCAACAGCTGCTTACTGCGTAGTACAAGGCTGTAGACTGGTCGGTGAGACGTTCTTTCACGATGTGATCTGTTTGAGAGATCAGAGTCAACTGAAATTATCCTTGATATACATCCCCAAATATACTCTACCCTAATACAACCGGTGGTTAACTTCCTACAGAAATACCACTATAGAGACATGTAGAATCTTAACACAAGGTTATGAGTGAAAAAAGATATGTACTAACGGTATTATTTTTTCATAAGAATAACATGGTGGTATTTATACCCCCTATACGCTAAACTAATATTTGGATAATTTTAATTCATGAAGTTTTGTTTTGGAAATATACGATCTAAATACAATGGTGATAATTTTAAACGTTCTAGTAACCTCTAATTGAGAGATAGGGATGCAGGCTTTGATGCTATGTTAAATATAATCAGCTACTTACTGTATATCACAAGGCCGTAGAATGAATCCTTAGAACACTTTTAAGACGATGTGATCTGTTTGAGAGATCGGAGTCAACTGAAATTATCCTTGATATACGTCCCCTAATATACTCTACCCTAATACACTCAGGGCTTAACCTCTTACAGAAATACCACTATAGAGACATGTAGAATCTTGTTACAAGGTTGTGTATGACGTTCGACATTTGCTACTTATCAGTGAAAAAAGATATGTACTCACAGCATTATTCTTTCATAAGAATAACATGGTGGTATTTATACCCCTAGACGCTAAACTAATATTCGGATAATTTTAATTCTTGAAGTTTTGTTTTGGAAATATAAGATCTAAATACAATGGTCATAATTTTGAGCGTTCTAATAGCCTCTAAATGGTAGATAGGGATGCAGGCATAGATGCTATGTTAAATATAATCAGCTACTTAGACGACTTTTCACGATGTAACCAGCTCAAGAGCTAACAGTTATCTGAAAATATTCTTGCTGAAGGTCCCTTATATACCACCTTTTTCTAGAAATAAATTACACCTGTGAAAGAAAAGACAGAACGATGAACTTTCACATTAACCTAATAATAATAATAATAATAATAATCCCTTACATTTTTTATTTTGTCGTGTGATCTCTTGAGAAGCTGAGTGAAGGTCTTTCTAGTCAACGCCCGTCGGTGATCTGCTTGCAGGGATGAGAGATGGATTGGATGAACATGAATGATCCAGAATAAGGATTTGGGTAGGAAGCAGCCGTGGCCTGTCAGAAAGTACCATTCAGGCATTCTCTTGGAGTAGAAGTGTGAAACCACGGAAAACCATTTCAAGGACTGTCAACACTGAGGTTCGAAATGTAATTGAAGTTCAAAATAGTGACAAAATGTAATTGAAATTGACAATACACAATGTAATTTAGATTGAAAAACGCACATTTTAGATTGTAAATACCGGTACTCACAAAGTGTAATTGAAATTCAAATTACTTACAAAATACAGGTGAAATTGAAAATGCTTACAAAATGTATGGTGGTTTCAAATTACTCAGGTTGATAGGAAAAAAAAGGACAGGAGCCGTTCAAGAAAGCGGAAGCAATGCTGTACTCAGTAAGGGTCCTGTGGTCGCTAACCCACGTCCTACAAGTTGCGAGCTCCTGGGAGAGGAAGTTGTAGCCATTAGCTACCTGTACACATTTTCCTGGAGTAGAAGTGTGAAACCACGGAAAACCAAATCATGAACGGTCGACAGTGAGGTTCGAAGATCAATTAAGGTTCAAAATACTGCAAAATGTAATTGAAATTGAAAATACACAATGTAATTTAGATTGAAAAACGCAAATTCCAGATTCTAAATACTCACAAAGTGCAATGAAAATTCAAAATACTTACAAAATGCAATTGAAATTGAAAATGCTTACAAAATGTATGGTGGATACAAAGTACTCAAGTTGACAGGAGGAAAAAGGAGAGGAGCCGATACAAGGAAGCGGAAGCAATGCTGGACTCAGTTGGGGTCCTGTGGTCGCTAACCCACGTCCCACAAGTTGCGAGCTCCTGGGAGAGGAAGTTGTAGCCATTAGCTACCTGTACACATTTTCCTGGAGTAGAAGTGTAAAACCACGGAAAACCATATCAAGAACGGTTGAGAGTGAGGTTCGAAATGCAATTGAGGATTAAGATACTGACAAAAATGCAATTGAATTTGAAAAAACACAATGTAATTTAGATTGAAAAACGTACATTTTAGATTCTAAATGCTCACAAAGTGCCATGAAAATTGAAAATACTTACTAAATGCAATTGAAATTGAAAATGCTTACAAAATGTATGGTGGATTCAAAGTACTCATGTTCACTGAAAAAAAAAAAAAAAAAATCGGAGAGGAGCCGATACAAGAAAGTGGAAGCAATGCTGGACTCAGTTGGGGTCCTGTGGTCGCTAACCCACGTCCCACAAGTTGTGAGCTACTGGGAGAGGAAGTAGTAGCCATTAGCAACCTCTACACATTTTCCTGGAGTAGAAGTGTGAAACCACGGAAAACCGATTCATGAACGGTCGACAGTGAGGTTCGAAATGCAATTGAGTTTCAAAATACTGACAAAATGCAATTGAAATTGGAAATACACAATGTAATTTAGATTGAAAAACGCACATTTTAGATTCTAAATGCTCACAAAGTGCAATGAAAATTCAAAATACTTACAAAATGCAATTGGAATTGAAAATGTTTACAAAATGTATGGTGGATGCAATGATCTCATGTTGACAGGAATTTAAAAAAACGGAGAGGACCCTATACAAGAAAGTGGAAGCAATGCTGGACTCAGCTTGGGTCCTGTGATCGCCAACCCACGTCCTACAAGTTAATCCATCTTGGGGGAGGATTGGTAAGTAATCGGTCATGGCATTTAGTTACGGTACCTCCTGGCATTTTCCTGAAGTAGAAGTGGAAACAACAATACCACTTCCAGGAAGGACGAGTGAGAAATCTGACAGACTTTTTCTCGGTTTTTATCAAGATCAACCAGAAAAATACGTCGATTATAATTCATTATTTTTAAATTTGGCGGTTGCGTGCTACCCTTTATGATATTTCAACTGGAGTTAGCTACTTACAAGTCTATATATATTATCACTGCTGAGACACTTACGTATGAAGGTCTTTCTAGATGTCCAATTAGAAGCAGATGATCTCGTATATCTTTCCATTAAATCAACAATAACTAACAGATGTTTCACTTGTCAAGGTCACTTTACTGACACACACACACTAGTACTTACTATGATAAAGTATCCCCATTATAAACTTCGCTGAGTGATTGGCTACCTAAAGGTGGGTAACCGATTATATTCAAATTAAAAATATATAAATATTAATATCATTCACTTTATAGTAAAGAAAGGCATTGGAAATCATTACAAATCATGCTTTACACCAAAGGATTAGGGTATTATTATTACATTAGTTGAAAAGCGTACATTAGAATAATTATTTTCTTATTTACAAGCCAGCTGATTGCCAGTCCCCCGACACGCTGTGTACGCCGCTCTGTTATCAGAGTTATGTAACTACTGTGACAAGATATATCGAGTACTCTGCACCCTGACAGAGCGCAGCACAATACAGGATATTATCTTATTTCAGTAGTTACATAACTCTGATAACAGAGCGGCGTACACAGCGTGTCGGGGGACTGGCAATCAGCTGGCTTGTAAATAAGAAAATAATTATTCTAATGTACGCTTTTCAACTAATGTAATAATAATACCCTAATCCTTTGGTGTAAAGCATGATTTGTAATGATTTCCAATGCCTTTCTTTACTATAAAGTGAATGATATTAATATTTATATATTTTTAATTTGAATATAATCGGTTACCCACCTTTAGGTAGCCAATCACTCAGCGAAGTTTATAATGGGGATACTTTATCATAGTAAGTACTAGTGTGTGTGTCAGTAAAGTGACCTTGACAAGTGAAACATCTGTTAGTTATTGTTGATTTAATGGAAAGATATACGAGATCATCTGCTTCTAATTGGACATCTAGAAAGACCTTCATACGTAAGTGTCTCAGCAGTGATAATATATATAGACTTGTAAGTAGCTAACTCCAGTTGAAATATCATAAAGGGTAGCACGCAACCGCCAAATTTAAAAATAATGAATTATAATCGACGTATTTTTCTGGTTGATCTTGATAAAAACCGAGAAAAAGTCTGTCAGATTTCTCACTCGTCCTTCCTGGAAGTGGTATTGTTGTTTCCACTTCTACTTCAGGAAAATGCCAGGAGGTACCGTAACTAAATGCCATGACCGATTACTTACCAATCCTCCCCCAAGATGGATTAACTTGTAGGACGTGGGTTGGCGATCACAGGACCCAAGCTGAGTCCAGCATTGCTTCCACTTTCTTGTATAGGGTCCTCTCCGTTTTTTTAAATTCCTGTCAACATGAGATCATTGCATCCACCATACATTTTGTAAACATTTTCAATTCCAATTGCATTTTGTAAGTATTTTGAATTTTCATTGCACTTTGTGAGCATTTAGAATCTAAAATGTGCGTTTTTCAATCTAAATTACATTGTGTATTTCCAATTTCAATTGCATTTTGTCAGTATTTTGAAACTCAATTGCATTTCGAACCTCACTGTCGACCGTTCATGAATCGGTTTTCCGTGGTTTCACACTTCTACTCCAGGAAAATGTGTAGAGGTTGCTAATGGCTACTACTTCCTCTCCCAGTAGCTCACAACTTGTGGGACGTGGGTTAGCGACCACAGGACCCCAACTGAGTCCAGCATTGCTTCCACTTTCTTGTATCGGCTCCTCTCCGATTTTTTTTTTTTTTTTTTTTCAGTGAACATGAGTACTTTGAATCCACCATACATTTTGTAAGCATTTTCAATTTCAATTGCATTTAGTAAGTATTTTCAATTTTCATGGCACTTTGTGAGCATTTAGAATCTAAAATGTACGTTTTTCAATCTAAATTACATTGTGTTTTTTCAAATTCAATTGCATTTTTGTCAGTATCTTAATCCTCAATTGCATTTCGAACCTCACTCTCAACCGTTCTTGATATGGTTTTCCGTGGTTTTACACTTCTACTCCAGGAAAATGTGTACAGGTAGCTAATGGCTACAACTTCCTCTCCCAGGAGCTCGCAACTTGTGGGACGTGGGTTAGCGACCACAGGACCCCAACTGAGTCCAGCATTGCTTCCGCTTCCTTGTATCGGCTCCTCTCCTTTTTCCTCCTGTCAACTTGAGTACTTTGTATCCACCATACATTTTGTAAGCATTTTCAATTTCAATTGCATTTTGTAAGTATTTTGAATTTTCATTGCACTTTGTGAGTATTTAGAATCTGGAATTTGCGTTTTTCAATCTAAATTACATTGTGTATTTTCAATTTCAATTACATTTTGCAGTATTTTGAACCTTAATTGATCTTCGAACCTCACTGTCGACCGTTCATGATTTGGTTTTCCGTGGTTTCACACTTCTACTCCAGGAAAATGTGTACAGGTAGCTAATGGCTACAACTTCCTCTCCCAGGAGCTCGCAACTTGTAGGACGTGGGTTAGCGACCACAGGACCCTTACTGAGTACAGCATTGCTTCCGCTTTCTTGAACGGCTCCTGTCCTTTTTTTTCCTATCAACCTGAGTAATTTGAAACCACCATACATTTTGTAAGCATTTTCAATTTCACCTGTATTTTGTAAGTAATTTGAATTTCAATTACACTTTGTGAGTACCGGTATTTACAATCTAAAATGTGCGTTTTTCAATCTAAATTACATTGTGTATTGTCAATTTCAATTACATTTTGTCACTATTTTGAACTTCAATTACATTTCGAACCTCAGTGTTGACAGTCCTTGAAATGGTTTTCCGTGGTTTCACACTTCTACTCCAAGAGAATGCCTGAATGGTACTTTCTGACAGGCCACGGCTGCTTCCTACCCAAATCCTTATTCTGGATCATTCATGTTCATCCAATCCATCTCTCATCCCTGCAAGCAGATCACCGACGGGCGTTGACTAGAAAGACCTTCACTCAGCTTCTCAAGAGATCACACGACAAAATAAAAAATGTAAGGGATTATTATTATTATTATTATTATTAGGTTAATGTGAAAGTTCATCGTTCTGTCTTTTCTTTCACAGGTGTAATTTATTTCTAGAAAAAGGTGGTATATAAGGGACCTTCAGCAAGAATATTTTCAGATAACTGTTAGCTCTTGAGCTGGTTACATTGTGAAAAGTCGTCTAAGTAGCTGATTATATTTAACATAGCATCTATGCCTGCATCCCTATCTACCATTTAGAGGCTATTAGAACGCTCAAAATTATGACCATTGTATTTAGATCTTATATTTCCAAAACAAAACTTCAAGAATTAAAATTATCCGAATATTAGTTTAGCGTCTAGGGGTATAAATACCACCATGTTATTCTTATGAAAGAATAATGCTGTGAGTACATATCTTTTTTCACTGATAAGTAGCAAATGTCGAACGTCATACACAACCTTGTAACAAGATTCTACATGTCTCTATAGTGGTATTTCTGTAAGAGGTTAAGCCCTGAGTGTATTAGGGTAGAGTATATTAGGGGACGTATATCAAGGATAATTTCAGTTGACTCCGATCTCTCAAACAGATCACATCGTCTTAAAAGTGTTCTAAGGATTCATTCTACGGCCTTGTGATATACAGTAAGTAGCTGATTATATTTAACATAGCATCAAAGCCTGCATCCCTATCTCTCAATTAGAGGTTACTAGAACGTTTAAAATTATCACCATTGTATTTAGATCGTATATTTCCAAAACAAAACTTCATGAATTAAAATTATCCAAATATTAGTTTAGCGTATAGGGGGTATAAATACCACCATGTTATTCTTATGAAAAAATAATACCGTTAGTACATATCTTTTTTCACTCATAACCTTGTGTTAAGATTCTACATGTCTCTATAGTGGTATTTCTGTAGGAAGTTAACCACCGGTTGTATTAGGGTAGAGTATATTTGGGGATGTATATCAAGGATAATTTCAGTTGACTCTGATCTCTCAAACAGATCACATCGTGAAAGAACGTCTCACCGACCAGTCTACAGCCTTGTACTACGCAGTAAGCAGCTGTTGGCCTCCACTAGGGTATATTAGGGGACCCTTAGCAAGAATACAATCAGTTGACTACTACCTCTTACGGTGATCACATCGTGGAAGACCGTCTCACCCACCAGTACTACGCAGTAAGCAGCAGTTAGCCTTGACTAGGGAATATTAGAGGACCCTTAGCAAGCATATCGCCAGTGGACTACTACCTCTCACAGTGTTCACATCGTGAAAGACCGTCTCACCGTCCAGTCTACAGCCTTATCATACGCAGTAAGTTTTAACATAGCATCTAGGGTTGTATCCAATCTGTAATTTAGAGGCTACTAGTAAGTTCAAAATTATGACTCACGTATTTAGATGGTATATTTCCAAAACGAAACTTGAAGATTTATAAAAATCGCAATAATTGTTTAGTCTCCATGGGCCTCAATGTAAGCCATGTTATTATTATGAAAGAATACCACTGCGTGCATATCTGTGGTATTTACATGTAAATAGTGTATGTTCAGTCATAGAATATGTAAGCTGTAAGCATGTGTATTCGTTTAGGAAAGCTCAGGGGATTGAAACGCTGTTTTAGGTGACAGTCAGGGATGTTTGTAAATTCAATGTTAGATTGTAAGCAGTAAGTCATAGAATACATTTTTATTATTATTATTATTTTATAGTATTATAAATATTATTATTGCCAACAATGTAAAAAAGTTTATCTTACCTCTTAAATATATTGTATCCTATAAACAGTTTACACAACTGTTCTCAACTAGGTTGATGGGAAAGTACAGCGCTCTGTCTCTCTTTTTCACAGGTGTGATTTATTTCTTAAAAAAATCAACTGTTATCAGAAAAGAACATCCATCATGGAGCAAACTATTCCAAGCTATATATGCAAAGTGTGTGGAAAAACTTTTGTTCGAGACTATGTTAGAAAGCGTCATGAAGTATCGTGTGGACAATTCCATCAATGTAAAACCTGTGGAATCAAATTCAACAATGCTTACAACGGACGTCGTCATGAAGAATGTTGTAATGTTATGTCATCAGCCAAAATACAAAAATCTGAACCTACAAAACATCACCTACTCTCAATGGTTCCTGATAAAAACGGACTTAATGAATATGAAACGTCTTTTGATTGTCGTCTAAAATCCTATTTTATACGGTGTGATACGTGTAAGGATTTAAATTCATACCTCAACGAGTCCAAGCATAAAACAATCCATGTTATACAAAAAGAACAAGCGAACCACAAGTCGTTAAAAGTTAATCTTGTGGCTGAATGTAGATTTATTCATACATCTACCAATGAAATTACAGATCGTGCTTTTAAAACTCGTAATCAGACCATATTTTTGGAAACAGATTTAAGTAGTTTCTTGGAAACGCAATTTAAAAAGTTAACCATGGAAATGGAGGAATCCGAGCTAAAAGGCAGTAATTGGGCTTTGCTAGCAGTTGAAGGAGTGCGATTGAAAATAAATAAGTATAATCCCTTGCGTGGTAGCACATATATTCCTTTACCAGCAGCTGTAAATTCAAAAAAAGCTTGCATTAATCCACAAAACTTGAAAGATGAAAGGTGTTTTATGTATGCCATTTTAGCAAAACTGGTTAAAAAGGATGCTCAACGCGTTAGTAAATACAAGGACCTGGAAAACAAGTATGATTTTTCAGTCGTTTCGTTCCCTACATCGCTAGCTGACATTACGAAATTTGAGAAAGCCAACAACATATCCATTAATGTATTTGGACTGGAAGAAGATAACAAACTGTTTCCTCTAAAGGTTGTAGATCAAGAGCTACAAGACCACCGCGACCTTCTTCTGCTAAGTTCATCATCTGGCCAGAACCACTACGTCTTTATCAAAGATTTTGATAAACTAGTAGGACATCAGATCACCCACCATGGACATAAGATATATACGTGTAAACGGTGTTTTACTCACTTTGATAATCAATATGGTCAACGAGGGATAGATAAACTAAAAGAACATAGAGCTTTGTGTGTCCTGCATGACATTGCTAGGGTTGAAATGCCTATTAAAAACCCAATTCTCAAGTTCTTAAATGTGGAAAAAATGCTGAGAATACCTTACATTATCTATGCAGATTTTGAAAGTATACTTTTACCATACCAAACATGTCTACCTAATCCTGAGGCAAGTTATACAGTCCCATACCAGAGCCATGTTCCAATGAGCTTTGGTGTATATGTTAAACCCTCGCCAGCTGTGGAACATATAAAGACAAACCTTCCGAGCCAGCCTTTTATTTATCGTGGATCTGACGCTGCAGAAAAGTTTATGGACTGTTTGATATCGATAGCTAATGAAATTGATCACCTTTACAGCTTAAATGTTCCAAAGGCTTTAACTCATGATCAAGAAGCAGAGTTCCAATCTTCTGAAACCTGTTATTTATGCTATAAAACATTTACCAAAGAGGACTGGAAAGTTAGAGATCATTGTCATATTACAGGCGAATATCGTGGAAGCGCTCATAATAACTGTAATTTGAGGTGTAAAACACGTTACCCTGTTCCCGTATTTCTACATAATATGAGTGGATACGATGCAAATTTCATTGTAAAACAGTTGGGATGTACTACTGAGAGAGTGGACGTTATCCCTAACTCTCAAGAAAATTACATCTCCTTCACCAAATATGTAGGAAATGTTAAGCTTCGATTTGTGGATACGTTTCGGTTGATGCCTAGTAGTTTGGAAAACTTAGTTACAAACTTAACATCATACCCTGAAACAGACAAGTACTTTGGGAAAGAAAATGCAACGCTCATGACTCGTAAAGGCGTATTTCCTTATGATTACATTGATTCTTGGGAAAAGTTAAGTGAGACGTGTTTACCTCCAAAAGAAGCATTCTTTAACAAATTAAGTCAAGAAGATGTTAGTAAGGAAGACTATGAACATGCCGAAAATGTCTGGAATCAGTTCAAAATTAAAACTCTAGGGGAATATAGTGACCTTTACCTAACTTCAGATGTACTCCTTCTTGCAGACAGCTTTGAAACATTTAGAAACAAAACATTAGAAACACATCGAGTGGATGCCGCACACTTCTTTACTTCACCTGGTTTAAGTTTCGAGGCAATGCTCCTTTACACTGGCATTGAACTGGAATTGCTACAGGATTACGATCAGATTCTTTTAATAGAGTCTGGAATACGTGGAGGCATATGCCAGGTTTCTCATAGGTATGCTGAAGCTAACAATAAATACATGGAAACATATGATTCCGAGAAACCATCGCAGTTTATTACCTATGATGATGCCAACAACCAATACGGGTGGGCTATGTGCCACTCCCTTCCTTACGGTGGATTTCAGTGGGTTTCTCCAGATACCATTGATCTAAAAACGCTAAAGGAAGACGATCCTGTTGGATACATTCTAGACATTGATGTCGATTATCCATCCAACCTTCATGATTTACACAACGATTTACCTTTCCTACCAGAGTGTATACAACCTAAGGATTCGTCTCTCAAAAAACTAATTCCTCATCTTGGAAATCGAAGGCGGTACGTTGTTCATTACATGTCACTTAAACAGGCTCTAAATCATGGACTAAAATTGATAAAAATTCATCGTGTGTTAAAGTTTCAACAGAGACCTTGGCTAAAGGCATACGTAGATTTTAATAACAACCTTCGAAAACAAGCTAAAAATGATTTTGAGAAAAATCTTTACAAATTATTTAACAATGCAATTTTTGGAAAAACAATGGAAAATATTCGTAAAAGAATAGATATACGTCTTGTAACTGACAGCAAAAGAGCTGAAAAGCTAATCGCTAAACCAACATTTATCGACAGAACAATTTATGGTCCTAACCTAGCTGCATTCCACATGGCTAAACGTAGCATTGTATTCAATAAGCCTATATATATTGGAATGTGTATCCTGGATATTTCAAAAACTCTTATGTATTCACACCACTATGATGTCCTGCTACCCTATTATGGGATAGAAAATCTTAAACTCATGTATATGGACACAGACTCGTTTATATATTTGGTTAACACCCAAGATGTTTATCAAGACAAGTTGAAATTTTTAGAACACCTGGACACATCTGATTATCCTACTAATCACATATGTTACTCTTCATCAAACAAGAAAACTTTGGGAAAATTTAAAGACGAGGCTTGTGGACGTATTATTAAAGCATTTGCTGGACTTAGAGCTAAAATGTATGCTTTAAACATTAATGGACTAGAAATAAAAAAGATTAAAGGTATTAGCAAAGGTGTTGTCAAAAATTGTTTAAGTTTTCAAGATTATAAGGATTGTCTCATGAAGAACGAGGTAAAAAGAATACCGATGAACATTATCGCATCTAAACAACATAACATATCATCTGTAAAACTAAACAAAATTGCTTTGTGTCCTCGTGATGATAAACGAGTAATTGACTCTGATGGTATAGCTACACATGCTTATGGTCATTACAAAACCGTTGACCACACTTAAATAACTAAGTTATACATATCAAGTCAACAAAGTAATACAGTGTCTCCCAAACTTCATTGTGTTCAATGGAACCTACCAGATGTTGTGGTGGAATGAGGAGTGGAAAGGAAGTGGTCACCTTCCACACATACTCTCAGGTCTTGTACTTATAATTGAAAAGACCTCTGGCATAAGATTAATTTTTCCATAAGTCTGTGTGTGAATGAAAAGGTATCTAGCGTGAGATTGATTCTCTGTAAGCCTGTGAGTGAATGAAAGGCTTATGGCACAAGATTGATTTCTCTGTAATTTTTGACGTGTTCTATATAAAAAAATGTATTGTATACATGTAATTGATCAAATGGATAAATAAAAATCTAATCTAAGGGCCTCTGGTGCTAGATTAATTTCTCCGTACGCCTGTGTGTGTGTGTTTGTGTGTGTGTGTTAACTCTGCCTCTAGGCTTAAGCCCTAGTGCTGGTCTCAAGCCCAGAGAAAAGAGGAGAGGCACAAAAGCATATACTTCTTTAAACTTAACTATAATGCGCGGTGCCCTTTACGAAGGGAGAGTAGACCTTTGAGGTGTATTCGTCATTCAAGATTGCAAACCTTGTTGATACACCTGTGATAAGAGTTTACGTATAGCATTTATAGTTAACTTACTGGAGTATCAGCTTCATGACATACTCAAGCTTTGACTGGCTGATGTTAAGCCCCTCACAGAGGGGGTGTAGAGTACTGGCAACAACTCTGTAAGACAAGGCTACAACCCTTGCGGTGTTGTTAACGGCGGTTTCTACCATTTTAACGTCCTGGTTGGCTTAACGTATGTGTGTAAAGCATATCCCACCATGTGTGTGAGAGCTGAAAAGGTGATAACAGTTAAATGTAAAATCAACTTTTGAATATTGATCAGGTGCAAAACTTGAAAAATGAAATAAATAAAAAAACGACAATATTGCAAATTGTAAATAACCGTGTGAGAAATATGAAAATAAAAAATGACTAATAAAAAAACATCATGCGCTAAGTCACTAGACGTTGAACAACCCCCCCCCCCCTTCTTTCACCCTCGTACAAAATATAAATAATATCTTGGCTCAGAGCATCCATAATCCTAAGCTCGTTGTGAATGGCAGCCATCTTGCACATTAGCCCCTGCGCCAGCTATGACTCTCCCTCCCATAAGAATAACATAAGAGAGTTGCGCGTGGCAGCCATCTTGCACATTAGCCCCTGCGCCAGCTTCGGCTTATTATACCTACTCACAGGCCTATAATGGCAATAATTAATACACGAGTACCTATAGTGTCTTAATTACCATTATAGGCGAGTTGCGTACGACTGTTTATGTTCGACGATAATTATAACTTTATTATATGTTCTAACAAGAATATTCATAAATATCTGTCGTGATTCTGTCGGTTAAATTCTTCTTCTTCTCCTTTTGTGTGGGATCAGCATTTGATCTCTACCCAATAACGAATCCCACAGCTTTGAAACATTGTTTATCCTGAAGTAGCACCAACAGATAGCGCACAGGTACTATGTTGGATCATTTTGTTATTTTGGTCAAATAACACAAAATAGGCTGTTACAAACGCTTTAAAATTAAAATGTGTCGTATTATCAACTGGTTATTCTTCAAATTCGATGCGTATAGAATGTCAACGGAAGGCAAATCAATAATTGAGTCCCAAATAGAACAGTTATGACATCTGGCGGAAATGTTTCACCTAAGATATCCATTTACTGAACAGAGAGCTGGATTATAATTTCCATGGAACTAATGCCATACGTCTGCTTCCTCCATGACGAACATAAAATAACATTTGCCACCATGACTCACCGATTTAGAGATTTTGAGAGGATGTTAGTAGGATTATTAATGCAAAATGTTGGCAAGTATGCTTTTGGAGCGAGAAGTGTTGCCAGGACGTGTCACGAATAAAACAATCAATTGTAACTGCGACTTATCCTAGAAAGTCACTCACTTAATGACTTAGACCCGTAGAGTTAGCGCAATCAAGTTTCACCAGATGAGCTTTCTTTCTCTCGCCTGGAATGCTGATGATCATCGCGAGAGGAATGCAGCATTGGCATTGGCGGTGCAGGAATCTAGAGCAAGCCTCATCTGATCTTCCTCAGTTATTGCATATTCATGATACGTACGAGCATGCGGTGCATGCCCTCATTGTACCCTCCAGTACATTTCTGTGACAGTGATTCAGTTTATAGTAGACTCATTCATGGTTCCGTATTGATTGACAATCAAGTATAATAAAATGTGGGAGATCCACCTGATCAATACACAATGAAAATCCACAGCCTGCTTCCAGTCTCCGACCGGGTCAGGAATGGAATGAAGGAAGCCCCGATCTAGCGGCGAGGATATGAACTGTGCCGGCTGCCGAGGCCTGACGCACTCATCTGGGGAAATGATTAAATGAATGACAGATGAAATGAAATGATAGTGGAGAGTGTTGCTGGAATAGAATTTTGACAGGGAAAACCAGAGTACCCGGAGAAAAACCTGTCTGCCTCCGTTTTGTCCAGCACAGATCTCACATGGAGTGACCGGGATTTGAACCACGGACCCAGCGGTGAGAGGCCGGCGTGCTGCCGCCTAAGCCACGGAGGCTTACCTGATCAATACACAATATTTACATATATAGGGCTATATTAAACCCATTTGGTTCATGTTTCGGGCCTATTATGATGGCCCCTTCATCAGCCAAATACATACAGATCATCAGTATAAACAAATGCAACCAATGCAAGTTGTCTGATTTGAAGAGTGAGTTGCGTAAGCTTGGAAAATAGTTAATTTATCATTTTTTGAGTACGACTTGGAAGTGGATAAGTTCAAGATTGGAAGCGAGTCGTGTGTAAACGAACATGAATCATCGATTGTCATACATTGCGAAAATAATTTCATGGAATCGAACATGACAACGATGAAAGCGACGGGAACTGGTGGGCCCAGCTCGAAAATTACTACTACTGTTTTTAGTCACGTTAAGTACGAGCTTCTTGTGGCTGGCATTTCTGGCGGAGTAACGTCGACTCTGATTCTTCATCCGTTGGATCTTATTAAGATCAGATTTGCAGGATCTCTCTAAGGATCATTTGCAGCTTAGAAGATGGAACCTTTTTGGACTAATCAATATATGTCAACAAGTTTTTAAGGATTTCCCCTCGCTTCTATCCTCAAGAGGCTCTGTCTAACTTGGCTTGTTCGATCCTCATCATAAGCGAAGTATTGTTTCTGTTAACAAACAGCCAGGTCGAATAGAACTGAGTTTTTAACAATATTTTCAACGATTTATTATGGAATGAACTTTTTATTTAGACACGATACCCTGCTGGTATTATTGTTCATAAGGACTCACAAGAGACTTGTTTTGACAAGCACTTAAAGTGCCCACCTTTTTAAATGTTATTTTAATGTGTTTTTTCATCTGTCGCCTGTAACATTTTTAAGTGTCTCTCTAATTTGTCACATTCAAGTGTTTTATCACCACATCATCTTTCATGTTTATTATGTTTCATTTTCATTCATTCTGTTACATGTTAGATCTACCTTTTGTGATGTATCATGTATGTATTTGGCTGATGAAGGGGCCATCATAATAGGCCCGAAACATGAACCAAATGGGTTTAATATAGCCCTATATATGTAAATATTGGGTATTGATCAGGTGGATCTCCCACATTTTATTATACTTGATTGATTCAGTTTTCCCTCAAATTCCTACAAGCAAGTGAAGTACTGACTTGTTGTGCCTAAGGTTGTGGGATCGAATCCAGGTACAGTCGGTTGGCATTTGAGAGTTGGTGGATTCTCCAACACGATGAAGATCACCTTCATGACACTGCAGTAACATTCTGACACCCCGGTTATTTTCTTCCGGTTCCATTTCGACCATCTAAGGGCCACGACATTCCACTGTTTTCTTTGAGCTTTAATGTTCCTTCAGTATTCCTTTATTCATAGATGGTGTTGTTCCTTTCTCTCTGACGCAGTGGTAACGTTCTCGCCTGCTCTTACCAAGGTTGCAAGATCGAGGGAGTGCAAATGTGAGGGAGCAGTGCCAGTAGATTTACTGGCCCGTTAAGGATCCCCTTCGGGGCAAAATTCCGACACCCCGGCGTCTCTAAAAGCCACCGTAGATAAGAGGGACTTAAAATCAATAATTTTATCATTATTATTTCTTTTGTCAACGCCTTTACAGTTTTCAGATTATTATTATTATTATTATTATTATTATTATTATTATTATTATTATTATTATTAAACTATAGTAATTAGTATTAACAAATTCTTACATGCCCTTGCTGTGGTTTGTGGGTGCGCACTGTGTGGTGTGTTTGTTCAATTCCTTGCTCAGTCATTCTAGAGGTGATGGTTGGTTGGTTCCTCAGTTTAGGGGCTGTGACAATGCAGTCATGTAGCCCCGTGTACTTTGGGTGTGTGTAGAATCTGTCTGATAACCGGTGTTAATTGTGATGGCTGTATAGTAGTGGGGGGGGGGGGGTAAGGCCGATCTAAACCCATAGCCTACTTTCTCGCGGACTTTGTCGATATCTCGCGAACCCATGGTTGTATTTTGCAATATGTGGTGTCGTTGGACTTAGGGTAATGCCCTCTTTGCTATGGACGACTCGTTATATTTTTTTTTTGAAAATTTTTGTTTTTGAATGTAGGCGATATTTCTAAAACCAAACATGATAGAACGTTGTGCAATGGCTTAATCGAAAGATCTTTATGTCCTTTATCGTTAGAACAAAAGTTTATATGTTTTACATTTTTTTCCCAAAACGTTCAATTTTGAGAGTGGCTCTATTTTAGAAACTTGGAATCCTACAAAAAGTTTGTTTGATGTAAATGAATGGTCATTACCCCCTCTATCCACAAACAAAGTTTTAGGTATCCAGGACAAAAACTGTACAGTAGTGCTGTAGTGGCAAAGCTACCCATAATCGCGTGCGTGCTTGAATACGGATGGCTATGCTGCAAAAGGGGGAAGGAATAGTCGTAGAGGGTCGAGCGAAGATTCGTTTGAATGGCATTTTTCCCGCTCTATCTGATGGTGAGGTTATTTTTTAAATCGGTGGATTATTGGAAACAGTTTTTGTGGGTAAACATATGATTTTTGAGATTTTTGCTAATATTTGACAAACCGAAAAAGTTATAACTACGTTTGACATGTCATGTTTTTGGTTGCGCTGCCTTGTTGACGATGGGGCCTGTGGTGACTAGATGGGATACGGTTTTGGGTGGAAAACCATGATTTTAGACTTTTTATTATATCTCGCAAACCAATAAGGATAGGGTCTTGTACGAGGGCTCGTAGGACTCGGGGTGATGGCCTCTTTCGAATGTGGTATTTATTTTTTAAAAATTATTAAAGGGCCTAACGCCACACACGGTGAAAAAAAATTTAAACTTTTTTTACCTGTTTAAATTTTTTATGAAGAGTGGTCATAGACAGAGAGACGATACCGCTGGGCGTGTGTTTCAACGATCCTGTCGCCGGCCACTCGAGGCTTACTGTGCCCCGCTTCAGCCCTAAGACCAGAATTATTTCATTAAAATAACCATTAATATGTTCTTACTGAAAACAAATGGATTTCTCTTTGTATACATCTCACTATTCCTCAAAAGAATACATATATATATCAATATTATTCAGTGTAGTTGTTATTTTTGTTGTTGTTGTTGTTGTTGTTTGAATCCTTAGTTTTTGTCTGGTTTGATACAGCTCTCCATGACTCCCTGTCCTGAGCTAATCGTTTCATCTCTACATAGCTACCACACCCTACATCCGAGGCAATCTGTTTAACATATTCTAACCTTGGTCTACCGCTACAGTTCTTATCCACGACCCTTCCTTCCATAACTAAGCTTGCTATTCCTGGGTGTCTTAGTAAGTGTCCTACCAACCTATCTCTTCTCTTCATTAGCAGTCGCCAGAAACATCTCTCCTCTCCCACTCGTCTTAATACCTCTTCGTTTGTAACCCTATCTACCCATCTTATCTTCATCATTCTCCTGTAACACCACATTTCAAACGCTTAAATTCTCCTCTTTTCTGCTGCACCAATAGTCCAAGTTTCACTTCCATAGAGCGCCATGCTCCAGACAAAGGCTTTCAAAAACGACATTTTATCACCTAAATCTATATTTGCTTACAATAGGTTTTTCTTCTGTAGAAATGCTTTCCTTGCCTGAGCCAACCTACTTTTTATGTCCTCTTTGCTTCGTCCATCACTGGTTATTTTGCTTCGTAAGTAGCAGAAGTCTCCTACTTCCTTTAGCTTTTCACCTGCCAATTTGATGTCCATACAGGTTTCAGATTTCTTTTGGCTGCATTGCATTATCTCTTCTTCTTCTTCTTTATATGCCGTCTCCGCCTCAAAGATTGGCGATCGTCATTGCAATCCCTTGCCTCGAGGTTGCCGTTCGAAAGAGAGATGCTGAGTCAAGTTCAAACCATTCCCGCAAATTCTTGAGCCAGGAGATCCTCCTCCTCCCTGGTCTGCGCTGTCCTTCAATCTTGCCTTCCATGATTAGCTGCTGGAGTCGGTACTTGTTATTTCGAATCACGTGGCCAAAATATTGTAGCTTCTGTCGCTTGCTGTTGTAGAGAACCTCCATCTCCTTGCCCATCCGATCCAGCACCTCGGTATTTCTCACCTTGTCGGTCCACGATATACGAAGCATGCGACGATACAGCCACATTTCAAATGCTTCCAACTTCTTCTCCAAGGTTTTGGTTAACGTCCACCCCTCGTGTCCATACATTAGTATGGGAATTATGTAACACTTGAGGGCAAGTAGTCTCGTTCTCAGACTAAGATCTCGGTGACACAGCAGATTCTTCATTTTGATAAAGACACCCCTGGCTTGTGCAATGCGAGCTCTGATTTCATGGCTGCAGTCCCATTTGTCATTCAGGTTGCACCCTAGATGTTTATACGAATGAACTCGTTCGATGGCTTTATCAGTAACTGATAATGTGGTATCAATTACTTCTTTGCTGACAACCATGAATTTTGTTTTGCGAATGCTCATCCTTAAGCCATAATCATTGCTAACTGCGTTCACGCGATTCAGCAATGCTTGGAGATCTTCAATGCTTCCGGCGATCAGGACTGTGTCATCTGCATATCGGAAATTATTGATGACTGTGCCGTTGATGACAATGCCTTGATGAAACCCATCCATGATTGCCTCCGAATATAAGTTGAAGAGCATTGGAGACAGCACACAGCCTTGTCGAACACCACGTCGAATGTTTACTTCATCGGACAACATGTTATCCACCCGAATGTTCGCTCGTTGATTCCAATAGAGATTGGCAATGATTCGTACGTCACAATTGTCAATTCCAACTCGTTGAAGGAGTTCTAGCATTTTAGTGTTCTGTATTCGGTCGAATGCCTTCTCATAATCAATGAAGCACAAAAATACATCCTTGTTCATATCCTGGCAGCGCTGCACAAGGACTTGTATCGAGAACAAAGCATCTCTGGTGCCAAATCCACCCCGGAATCCGAATTGTGTGTCCGACATAAATTCTTCGCACTTTCTGAAGATTCTTCCATGAATTATTTTCAGAAACAGCTAGAGGATGTGACTCATTAAGCTGATCGTTTGATATTCTTCGCAGTGCCTTGCATTAGGCTTCTTTGGTAGTGGAATGAAAGTAGACTTGAGCCAGTCTTCAGGTATCAAGCCTGTCTGGTAGATCTTATTGAAGAGGGATGTGAGAACATTTATGTTTTCATCGCCCAGAACCTTTAGTATCTCGGCATGAACATCGTCTGGTCCAGGAACTTTGCCAGACTTCATCTCACAAATAACCTTCATCACCTCCTCTCTCAGGATACTTGGTCCAATATCCGTCGCATCAATGCCGCGATCTGCAACTCGGTTATCATCGAAGAGCTTGTCCACATACCGTTCCCATAGCTTGATCTTGTCGCATGTCGTGGCAACCAAGTTATTTTCATCTTCCATTATCACCCCGATGCTTCGGCCAGGTTGTCTCCCAATCAGTTCTTTGATCTTTTTGTGCAGGTGGAATGTGTCGTGTTTATTCTGAAGCTCTTCGCTTTCGCGGCACTTGCTCACCAACCATTTCTCCTTGGCTTTTCGGATCTCAGTTCGAATCAACCTCTGTATCTCTGTTGATCTTTTCCTTTGGATTCTCGTCTTTTATCCATTAGCTCAAGAAGGCCCGATGTCATCCAGGAGTTGTGTTGCTTCTTTTTATCAACCTTCAGATGTTTCTGTCCCACTGAAGTAACCACCGTCTTTACCTGATTCCGTTGAAGATTAATGTCAGCACAGTCCTCTATGCAACCGAGTCCTGAAATCAGTTCTTGTTGGACAGAATCTCGAATAGCATCCTGCTTTAGCACAGTCACGTCAATCTTGGCTTTGACAGATAATTTCTGCATCGAACGTAACCTCACATTCAACTTTCCAACCAGAGGATTATGGTCCGATGAGACGTCTGCTCCTGGGTAGGTTTTTACTGTGGGAATACTATTCTTGAACCGTCTGCTTACCAAAATATAATCAATTTGATTACGGACAATGTTTTGAGCATCATCCTTAAGACTTCCAGGTATAAAATAAACTCCCCGATTCTTGGATGTTCAAGGAAATCTCGAGAACCACTGGATGGATTTTGATGTGGTTTTCATCATTCTGTAAAGGATTTCTCGAGGAAGGTTTATGTAAACAATCATTTATGACCAAAGGAGTAAATCAATTCGAAAAACAAACTACCGTCCGTGCGACTTTTAAGCTTACGCTGGGCAAACCGTTAAAAATATCTACAGTATATACTGTGAGTGTAAGAACTGTTCAGCATGATAATTTCTACTAGAATAGTCCGTGACTGCATACCTCTATCTTTTAATACATCTCCCACTATAAGTGTTTTTACGTTTTCATTTCTTCCAACAATCTCCATTCAATTACCGGGTTCAGCCTTCGTTCATCAGAACACACAGTCAAGTTAAGATTGGACGGAAGGGGATTTGTGTTTCATGCACCTCGCCATTGTTAAATGACGTGACAAGAATTCACTGCACATGCATCTCTATGATAATATAATAATTATTAATACTACCGGACCCGTCCGAGAACTCTCGCATAATGGATTGTGTGCGCCTCATGTGTACCGACTACCCGCCCGGTGCTAGTGCTATGCGGGCTGTACGTAGCAATGTTCTGCCAGGGGCTATCGTCTTGCCGTTAGGCAGCATTGCAAAGAATTTGTTTAATTAATGTCTTTTAATAGTACATTATGCAACGAGCCTATAATGGCTATAATTAAGACACGAGTATTTTTTATAAAACGAGCGTAGGCGAGTTTTATAATTTCCATACGAGTGTCTTAATTACCATTATAGGCGAGTTGCATACGACTGTTTATGTTCGACGATAATTATAACTTTATTATATGTTTTAACATAAATATTCATAAATATCTGTTCTGTCACTACAGTAGACTGTTGTGATCGGGTGCTCCGGTGGGTAGTATATCTCTCTTGTCCAAGCTCTCTGGACAACCGACGCATGCGCTCTGTGTGCTTCAATACCATATGTTCAGATTGCGCACCAGTATTCAGTAAAACTGTCACTGAAGTCGTGTCAAAACCACGCGCTGTGTAGAGAATGGTATTGGGGATATTAAGGTACCGGTACAGTGCTATTTCTTGTCTCATAATCGCCAGTTTATTTACGCGAACATATGGACGGTGCGTATTCCATGTCGGTAATTTATTATAGTTCGATGTTGTGTTTATGTCCGACATGTTGGATTTTGAGTGCATGCGCGAAGGCATCGTTACCTAATTGGTCAATGAACGAGCTCTGATTGGCTGGAGAAGCTGTATCATAATGAAAAACGGTGTTATAATGACCATCATTATGATACAGTTTTCTAACACATAATAGTGAGGGTTGAACATAAAATTACTTTATATTACAGATACTCAACTTAAAATAAGAGTTTTACCCTTCTAGCATCTCTAAAGAGAATTCATTATAAATAACTCATCCCTATTGTAGGTTAAGATCCTGACAGTCTCGCACGGTGTATCGTCATAGCGAGGGCCGCTCCACAGCAAGTCCCATGTAAAGTATATGGCTTGATGGGCCGGGTGAGGAAACAGTGGACATAGCACTGTCTTGCCCGCGAATTCTTCAGTGCTATGAAGAGAATTTTCTCACTCTCCAAGGGCCAGCAGATTGGGCCCATGGCGTTGCTTTGAAGCTTCCTGCCTCTGTCTTTGTCAAACAGGTTTACGGGAGAAGGGTTCACCCAACCGCACGCTCTTAAACAGGTATTCAGCTATTGTTCGCAGATTGCTGACATAAGACAAACATATAATTATACATTTTCAGTTGTCTGATATTCCAAGTACAGTACAAATGTGTTAGTGAGTTCTGTCGATGAAGCTGTAATTTCTACTGTATAAATGTATTATTTTAAAATTTGTGGCACGGTACGTAGTTATTTAATATGTCGATTGTATGCCGAAATAGGAAAATGAAAGCGGAATTTTTAAACACATCCATTTTCTTCTACAGCTCTGAACACAAAGTTAGAAATTATAGAATTATGACCTCATCAACCGAGCTGATGAATAAATTTGCTTCATCCAAGCACAGGAGAGAATATATGTATTAATAAAGAGCCATGTGGGCACAGTTTTTAATGCATCAACTATTTATTAAAACTTCTTACACATTTTGTGTTGTGTGGAATTATGATAATGGCAATATTGGCAACAATAAATGCCAAATACAAAACAATATTTAATATGTAATAACAATTGTATCATCTGGACACCCTAGAATTATAATCAGGAACCGCCCCTGGTACAAACCACACCTTCCAACTCCCGGTTTAGGAGCTTGAGTTTGGAGAAACAAACACCTTGGTGTTTTATTTAATAAGGTTTTCCTAACTACATATATATTATAACATGCCGAGACGGAAAACGGATATAGGTCGTAGTTCATTGAAATGAAAAAAGAATATATATATATTAACAACAACAAAAAACGCCGTAAGCTCACGCAGGGTAAACCGTTAAAGATACCGGGTGAAGCCGGGGCGGGTTGCTACTTCACTGATAAAGGGGAGACATTTAGGATTACACGTTTCGGCCGTCACGCGGTCATCTTCAGATCTTCATCACTAGGGTAACCAAACAAGTACAGTAAAACCTCTCTATAACGGACACCCTTGGGACCGTAAATACTGTCCGCTATAGAGGGGTGTCCACTATAGAGAGGGTTAGAGAAAATGATTGCAATTTGGCACATGTACTTGTGCAGTATGTGTACTTACATGAAAACGTAGGGATACGCGCGGTAAAACAGCCCTGTTTCGTCCGCATTTAAAATGATTTCCTGCGAATAACCGTCAGTGATGGAAGGCAATTTTTCTTCCCAGCTTGAAACATTATCCTTATCTACAGTGGAGGATTCTCCGCAAATTGATTCCTGAAATTCTCGAGCCAGCCATTCGAGGCTTTGAAATCTCCGATACCTAATTCTACCGCGAAATCCAATGCTTTGACTTGTATCATTGGTCCGGACACTGCGTCGTTCTGACTTCTTATTTTGCTGAACCACGCTATCACTGACGTATCAATAACAGCACCATTCCACTTTGAAACTGTCTAATTTGCAGCTCATTACCATTAAGACGCCATACCTCAATTATCTCTTCTTGTTTTTGATGTGTAACATCTTTCCACTCGGTAGCTGGACATTTTTGTGGGAGTGATTTTGGAAAAGGGACGGAAGTGCATGGGACGGAAACAATGAGCGCACGTGATGGCGGAGATCGGTACAACGACGTACCGTAGGCCATGTAGCTATGGGGAATGTATATCGCAGTTTAGATCAGGGTTTGGAGACCCCATTTAAGATATTCCTACAATAAATCATCTTCAAGTTGTCGTTCTTTGGTGTGAAAATATTCATTTTATCATATTTGCTGAAAACAATTATGATTTATTAAATCTTCATACTTTTGCTTTATGTAAGCACTCGGTGTACTGTCGGCCATGTGGCTATGTGGAATCTATATCGCATCAACCAACACTCCAAACAACGTAGGAATTCAGTATATTAACGCCGACTACTAACAATAATTGAAACTTCGTTGGTCTAAATATATCACTGGGAGAAACACATCTAATAAACTTTCTGCACACCTAATTTTTAATCGCGCCTATACTTGGCAGTGCGCTCTATCGGCAAAACGAGGCCATTTTCAATAAGATCGCTGGCAATGGTTCACTAACTGGCCGGTATAAAGCGCAGCTCGCATCAAGTAGGCAGTGGATTGCTTCCGCCACGGGGTCAGGATTTGGCAATGGAGTTTTACAAGTAGTTATTTCAATGACCAACCGAGTTCACTGTCAACAAGGGATTTTCGCTCCCGGGACACACATATCACACGTTACACATCATATGCGACTACTGTAAGGCTTGATTTTTAGCCTATTTTCATTTTATGAAAAAAAAAAAAAAAAAAAAGGCTTATGAGATCACGTTTTGTCCGTATGTGTGTGTGTGTGTGTGTGTGTCCCTCATAAATTCTAAACGTCTGGAGCTATTATAATGAAACAAGGTAAGATCATAGCACTATTCTGGCCGACCTCAACTGTGCCCTTCAAATTGTATTGTGACCCACCAATCCAACATGGCGGCTGTGCGAAATATTTCACCAGCATTCAGTATCTCCGAAACTATTACCGATATCGAACTGAAATTGTGTACGGTGATAAAGGGCACTACTAGAAGTTCACCTATGAGATTTTCAAAAATCTGGTGACTACAAAACCAACATGGCGGACAAGCGAACTTGAGACTTTTAAATAGATTTTTCTCGCGATTTAACCATCCAAACGTAATGAAACTTGGTACAGCAAATGTATATTCACATTCTAATGCACTGGAGTCTAATTTAGTTCAATTGTTTACATAACCTCAAAATGGCGGCTGTACGAAATATTTCACTGACATTCTATATCTCCGAAACTATTACAGATATCTCCATGAAATTTTGTACGGTGATAAAGGGTACTCATACAAGTTTATCTATGGAACTTTCATAAACCTGTAAAGTAGAAAATTAACATGGCGGCCAAGCGAATTTGAAAAATTTTAATAGACTTTTCTCGTGATTTAACTCTCTAAGCACAGTGAAATTTGGTACAGTAAATGATTTTACATATTGTAATGCACTGGCATCTAATTTAGTTAAATTGTTTACATAACCTCAGGATGGCGGCTGTACGAAATTTTAAAATTAGGTTTTTATTTCTTGTGTCGTAATCATGCGATCGAAGTGAAACTTTGAATAATGAGCCTAGGCAATAATTGTCCTTGAATGGTACATAACTCTATGGCCTATACATATAACAATCCAAAATGGCGAGCATCCGAAATATTTAGACGGTTCTCAATATCTATGAATCTTTTACAGCAATCAAACTGAATTTTTAATGTTCATAGAGGTTTATGAACTATGTTCACCTATAGAACTTTCAGTAACCTGGTGGCGACATTGCAAATTCTAGTTCAGTTTTAGCATTACAGACGGATACGGCTTCCTGATTGGCCGTTCGGACGAAACAGGGCATGTGATTAGTTACAGGGTGGAACCTATCAGCGATGTCGTTCCAAAATGAAAATGTTTAGCGCTTGCTTTTTCAGAATTTCGTATAATCTTGTTATCAACTAACGTTTTAACTTCGTAATTTGTTACTATATACTGTATCGTGGTTTTTTTTTCGTATCTTTAACTCAATCAATTTCCAGTAGTATGTAGTTAAATGCATGCACCATTGCATCTATTTAATAGTTCATTTTTGCTGCACAAGTGCGAAGTAGCCTAGTTTTATCATAGCCTATATCTCCAGATTTCAAGTGGTTTTACATGAGAGGTGGCTAATGTTTAATTCCCCACTGCCTCACTACTGATATATGGATGGCGACCACAGGTCGTAAGGCGGACTTTTCGTTTGGGGATGAAAATTAGATGTCAATTCATTTGAGGGCCTTAGGACATTTTGGTCAGCAGCCGCGTGTCGAACTTGTCTGACAACCTGCATTCCTGTGATGACTTAAATAGTGTGCGTAACTTCTAAGGACAGGGATGGGAAATACGCCTCGGGACTTTAAGGCATTTGGATGGAGTAGAAACACTTAAGATAGCTATTGTCAGCTCCGGAATTCGAACCTCTGATGACCGGACGTTCTGCCCTCGCAGTGTGGGGTGAAAAATACTAACAAGCTATTTCCAGGTGATCTTGATAAAATCTGGTTCAATTCTCCACTGTAGCCCACACTTTTTAAAATAAAATATTTAATACTACAGGTATTATGTTCTATAGGCAACTTCCTCAATCCTTCGTTACACGATTATCTTCTAAGAATATTCACTTGGTTTAAATACATCTAATTCCTGGTTTATTTATATACAGTATATATATTCTCCTGCACTGAATTCTTTCTTTTTTTGCTCCTATAAAGCTGTCCTTTGACCCCCCCCCCACTACCTGTGAGACTAAGGTAGCCTATCTGTACAGAGATAAAACTAAAGGGGAGCACCATTGGCAAATTTTTGGGGAGAGCTTCATTCTGCATTATTTTTCGACCTAGGTCACATTAGCAAATATGATGCAATTTGATGACATTCAGTACAATAAAAATAAAAACAATCTTAACTAAGTAAAGATTGGGCCTCAGAAGATTTCAGTGAAATAATGGCTCTTGAGCAGAGGAGGATCCAACTAGACAAGGCATACTACGCTTGCAGAAAACTGTAAGTCTCGAAACATCAGTCGATGAATGTCAAACTAAAGACACTACAATGCAGCAGTCAGACCAATGCTTGATTTGTAAAAAATGAAGTTTCGGTAGGCCTACCGTGGGCTACCGGGTGGTAGTGGGAGGGGCTTTATGGAATATTGAAATATAGAGTTCTAAAACCGATATTTTTACGCTTTTCTGAACACCTTTAAAAATACTCTGCGGACAAAATAGCCATCTATCCTCTGTGAGCTGCCAGAATAAGAGATTGATAGTTCTCGCCTCGCCATGTGGTCAGAGTACAATGTTGCCAAACAGTTAGAATAACAAGTGATCACACTGTACAAGCCAGTGACAAACCTAACCTGACACTGACGCATGTGGGCTGTGATATTGCAATGCAGAGTATTATGACATCAACTACGCGAACATGGATTGATCAAGAGGCAGAGGGGTGATGGCTGAAGTGGAATTTCCGGTCAAATGTCAATACCCTTCAGGCAGCTCACAGAGTATAATTTTGACTGCAATTTTAAATTAAATTGAGACCGCTGTAGCATAATTTTTCTTACCATAGCCATTGGCCTATATTAAATTTTAATGTAGGCCAACTAGGCTACCATTTAAACACTGTAACTTACTGTACATTATTTCAACTTTTATTTTACGTAATTTTAAAAATTAAATACAGTCGGTTTGAAAATACACACGTTCACCAAGAATCTTTTATTTCTTATTTCATAATTTTGTCTTCACCGTTTTCTGAAATAATTATTTATTATAAAAGGTACTGTGCTTGAAAATGTTTTACCTCACAGTTTATAAAATTGTTCAAAGTTTAGAAAAGTTTTCTTTGTACGTGCCTCCTCTCTCTCTCTCACCTTGCTGTTAGTATCCAGACGGGAGTGCTGTCTCCGAAGCATCCAAGATTCCACGTACTTTGAAGTACAGTCCAGACAAAGACCAAGTTGACCTTGAATTACGGCTAACGTTCCACAGTTCTAAAAATTATGTTATAGGCTACTGTATATTCGACTTTTTCCCCGATCAGAGGTTACGGTACTGTGTACTGTCACAAATCTAGCCCTGAGTTAGAACATCAATCCTCTTCGCAGCTGAGTGCCTTTTTCTAACTAAGAACACACCCTTAAGGGCACTCGAGGTACAGGAAAGGAAATTCTTATGGGAAATAGTGGGACCAAGGGTCATGCCAGATGGAAGACGATGGTACAAACCAAATTGCAAACTTTATAAAACACCAGGAAAACCTCACCGATGCCATCAGAAGGAGACGCCTGGCTTTCTACGGCCACTTGTACAGAATGGACCACCACAGTCTGTCTTGTAAGATCTTCAAGGTAGCCAAGAAGGATAAGCCACTGGGTCCTTGTGGATCAAACAAGTTGAGAAGGATCTTGCTGAACTTAATATTCAGCTAGACACACTAAATTACAGGAGTCGCTACCGTCTGACAGTTGAAACCAAGCCTTTCCTCACATCCATTACAGAAGTTAACCACAACGCATTCAGGAAATGGTCCGAGGCATGCAAGATAAAGTTCAGCAAGAAAATGGAAGATTACTGTTCCAATAGAAAGGCTCAAGATTCCAGTAAAAAAAAGCAGCTGCCAAACAATCCACCAAAAACACCAGAATTGGCAGACAACAGCTAAAGCACAGTGGTCCATAGGTGGCCCAAACGACTGAACATATATAATTATGTAAACAAATATGGATGCCACATTCGGTGTTGCAACTTACATCATTTAACTCCAAAATGTCGCCAAACAAACCCATGTGATTGTATCCTAAAGTAACCAAAATAAATAAGACCTTCCATGAAGTTGTGAGGAAGTCCTTGCTCAAGTTAGGGACATCTTGTTCATCAGTCCTCAAACTTGCTTTTCTAAATTGCCTTTTAAACCACTATATAAAAATATTAATACTTACTTAAGGTTTTTCCAGTTTTGCTGGGGAGCTATAGATGAACATGTACTCTTCTTCTTATACATTTTTATAATTGGTCCAAAAATGTTGACTCCTGTTATACAGCATATTTAAGATGAATGTTCAGAGAAGGATTCAGGAGTAGGAGAGAAATAAAATAGTACGTACCGGTATTTGCTTAATATGTCTTTATTTTCCAAAATGTTCATTTCTTGCATATATAGGCCATGGTGGCAGAATTGAGACAAGCTGTTGAAGCCTAATGGCACCTCCCCTTTGAGATACTATAAGATGGTTGTTCTGATGCTTAAGCCAAAAACCACTCCAATTAGTCTTGGATTTTAGGGGCACAAAACTGCAATGACAACTTGAAGATTTCTTCTTAGAAAGGTAGAATACAGTTGTCATTGTCGATTGATTTAGGGGCTTTGTAACATAGTGGTCGTGTAGACCGATATACTTGGGTGAATGTGGAATTTGTTTGATAACCTGTATTATTGTGATGTCAGTACTAGTGTGTATTTGTAAATCAGATGAAGATTGGAAAGAAGGCTGCTGTGGCCATAAGTTAGGAACCATCCTGGCATTTGCAAAACCACTTCCAGGATGGCTGAGGTAGGAATCGAAAACATCCCTTCTCAGTTTTGCCTCTCGAGGTTGAGTGTATCCTGTTCCAGCCCTCAGACCAGAATTAAATATCTTGCCAGAGCCGGGAATCAAACCCGGACCTCCGAGCTGACATGGTGGCATCCATGATGTCATGGACAACACTATAGGTTTAAACAATGCATGCATGTTAACCCACTAGTGGTCACTATATGAGCGAAATGCTCACAGCTGTTGAAAATTAGCTTGTGTTTTAAACATCATGTGGTTTTGAACTTGAATGTCGGTATACCTTCCCACTTTGAGGGGAGGACGGATGCATTGTCACTTGCTTCCATGACCTTGTGAAGATACAGGAAGGGAGAAATTAAATCCTTCCCTCAGCAGTCACATTGGCACTAATTTCTGTGCGGTAAAGTTTCATGGTTGTAACAGTGTTCTTCAAAACTTATCAAAATTTGGTTCAGTTATTGAGTGACAATGAATTCAAGTTGTGCCTTTTTAGTTTGGTTTGGCGAAACTCCATGTGATAAGATCGAGGGCAAAAATAGTGACACTGACTGTGGATGTGAATACAATGAACATAAATATCCAACTGCTACGACGTGACAGTTCCAGAGTATTCCAGGGTACCAATAAGAATGAGACGGTTTTAACTGTATTTGATTTAAAAAAAGAAAAGAGAATATCTTGCCGTTTACATAAGATTGTAAAACCTTAGTTCTAAGTGTTTAAATTTTGTGAGATGCTTTCTTACTGTTTCAATTTGGAAATACATTAACGCATGAAATCAGTTGCTATGTATTATATAAACAAGTCATATGATAGTGTGAGCACCTTGCTCAACGAGCGACTACTAGCGTAACTTTCGTTCTAGCGACCAATGGTGGGTTAGATTCTGTGTGTTCATAAGGCTTTACATACAAACCTAACATGGGGCTTAATGCCCCAGAGCCCCTTGCTCTTAGTACAAGGAGTAATTTTCGTCCGGACAGTGGTATAACCTAGTAGCATCCAATGGTTGGTTATTTTCTCTGAGTTAATAAGGCTTTACATACAAACACAAACCTAACATGGGGCTTATGCCCCAGAGCCCCTTGCACATAGTACATGGAGTAATTTTCGTCCGGACAGTGGTCTAACCTAGAAGTGACCAATGGGTTTGTCTCACCAAGGCTTTAGAAGAGTACAGTGCAACTTTCCAATTGAATTGGGCAACTAAAACTAATGTATGAACATTCGTAACTCACCACACCTTGCACTTGAACACATGTAACTATATAGGCAAGTAACAAAGCACTCTTTGAAACCTCATACAGCCAACAAATATGGCAATTCAAGCCAAAACATCAAACTAACGATGATCAATGTCCGCATGTCATCCATGACGTCACCGACTACACTAAAATTTCCCCTAGACAGGTAAGTATCGTGCTTGTACGAAAACTGTAACACAATGACTTATGGGGCGTGGTGGCGCTGCGGTCAAGCTGTTGGCCTCTCACCAAGGTGGACCGGGTTCGATTCTTGGACAATGCATGTGAGATTTTCGGTGTGAAATGCCATATCCTGTGGTTCGGATTCCATGTTAAAAGGAGGTCCCGTGGCTCATGATCTCGAGATTAACAGTCACGTAAACTACAAGCTTCCTTACAATGACTTACATGGTTTCACACACCCACTAAACCCTACGTCTAACCACCGCATGGCAAGAATTATGTCGCTAGACTAGGGCATACAGTTTACGCCACTGATTTTGGCTGGTCAGCCCCAGCCCTGCGCATACGTACAAAGGACAGCCAGCGAGCCTCAGCGATGTGCAATTGATACGTGAGTTTTTGTAGCGAGATAAGCTGGACGGTGTCAAAATCGTGCTGCATGCTCTGCTGAAGAATAAATGAAATGCAGTAGTTGACGATTATTTATAGTAGTTACTTCTAGTTCATTGTGTACGTGTTGGGGAACTTATAGAGAAGATTTTATTAGTGTTCAATCAAAACTTTGTGGCAAACCTCTTCACAGCCAAACTCATGACGTTATAAATAATGTGAATTTGTTTATGAAAAGTGAAGGAGCGTCGGGTGAGGTCTTAATTACAGGATAGAATGGTAGCTGCAACAAAAGTGCCAGAGAGGACCGTTACCAGGATTATTAAAGAAGGAAGTAACAGTGAGGAACAGATTACCTCGTTTGGAACATCATGAAGGGCCCATCAGGTATGCAGCTGCATCATTGATATTGATGATTTTGATAAATGTGTTATTTGGCTACAAATGCATCAGCGTAATTAAAGTGATTGTCGTCTTTAACCTCAATTCTAACAGCTAACGGTCTCTGAGGAATGGAGGGTTGTCGTATTTCAACAAGCTTAAAATGCCAATGATTAAAGTCGTGCTCGAACCTACTACGGTATCTCTTGGTATGGAAGCTGCCCACAATCCCTACGTCTTGTATCACATTCAATATCATCATTCTGTGACGAAGCACTCGGTGCTGCATTGATCTAAACAAAAGGGGTGACACGTCAGCCGTTCGCTTATCTCAACGGCTGATTATTTTGGCTATCAAACTACGGTCTAACTTGTGAACTACGAGGTTCATTTTGAGGGTTTTATTACGCAGGTCAACTAAATTAACATACACTCGTATAATTTTCTGGGTATGGCGACTTTATTTTATTTTTAGTTGTGATCAAAATGAAGGACTGAAGATAAAATTCCAATCAGCTGGCGAGAATCCAGACTACCAGCGGAGCACATGCTCTAAGCAAGTCTCCTGTCAGCTGGTTCTACTAAACATTTCAATGTGCGAGCTCTCACAGCCACCTGCCAAAAATGGTGGTGTAAACTGTAACCTAGTCCTACCCTAATTGCCACATGGCAAGAATTGCTGATAATGGTCCTCACCTAACCGCCTTACAATGAGAATTATTACCACACTTAGTAATTTCAATGTTTTACCGGTTAAAATGTGTTTCTTAAATCTCACCATATCGGACTTAAACAGATGACTAAAGTTTGCCGTAAATACTTCACAGGCAGTGTCAGTCATGTACACTGTAAGTAGTACACTTATTTAACAATAAAATAGACAATTTTTTGATGCCGCAAAATTTTCACATGATTTCTTCTTAAATACCGTACATGTTTTCTTTATATTCTGTGCATTAGCGTTCGCGTGTATGCTTGGATGTACCCCATGGCGGCAATTAAAAAATGTGCGATGATGGTAACACTGAATGAAGTACCACTTGTTGATAAATTAGTACTGAAATTAGCCAAAATACCTTTTCTAATGAAGAAAAAGAAATCCGAGAATGATGAAGTAATAAATGATTACTCCTCCGCAGCCCATAAGCCACCTGCCATCCCTTATTTAGATCACGACTTACATAGTAAAACTCCAGCTGTGTCCGCCATTATGCGCATGAGTTACCATCAAGTACAGTATTGCAAACCCCACGCTTACGGAACTACAGTGTATATTTTTTCTAATAGTAAGATTTGTTGAATATAGACCAATGGATTTTGACAATGGTTACAGCCTAACACGTCCAATCCAATGGTTTTTGACAATGGTTACAGCTTAATGTGTCGTCAACAGTGCCCCGCAAGTATCCCGCGGCCAAGGGCACACCTCAACCCAACCATTCTATCCTTGGTTTTGTCCAATCCAATGGGTCTTGACAAAGGTTTTAATCTGAGGGCCGCGTTAGCCATATATACGCCCCTGATTTTAGCCATGCACAGTGGGGTAGTTAAAAGGGACATAAAACCAATAACATTATTAGCTACTGTGGCTTTTAGAGACGCCGGGTGCTGGAATTTCGCCCCAAAGGCGATCTTTAACGTGCCAGTAAATCTACTGACACGGCTCCCTCACATTTGCGCACCCTCAAATGCCAGCTAACTGCGCCAGGATTCAATCCTGCAACCTTGATCACAGCAATCGAGAACCCTACCGAGTGGGAGTAGTTGTGGTGTATTTTGTGTCCCATATGTCGGCAACTAGTGACGTCAATGTGTGCGCTTTGGCAACAGTTTAACATACAGTACTAAATACGCTGTTGAACATGACTGCCGTTGTTAAATGACCAATACATAAAAACACATACTGTATTTACATAATTTAGCACATATATCCGGTGCAGTCGGTGCCGAAGTGACCAAGGTTAGTAGTTACAATTGATAATATCCCCCCCAGAAGATGAAATTAGGTGTGAAAATTATATATTATCAAAAAGAAAGCAAAAAAGAAAGAGTGATACCTTATTCAGAATTAATGTACGGTAGAGATAGTCTTGTGAGGCAAAACTGAGAAGAGCTTGATTCGATAAGCTATCCCAGGAATGGTTTTCCGTGCTTCCCACTTCTACTCCACGCAAATGCTGGGAAGGTTCCAAATTTTAGCCCACAGCTGCCTCCTTTCCAATCTCAGTTTATTAATTATGCACGACGTATCACTCTTTTCCTTTTCGCTTCAATTTCGACAATATATCAGTTTCATACCTTATTTTATCTTTTGGGGGGACATTATCAATTTTAACTACTATCCTTGATCACTTTTGCACCGACTGCACCCGATATATGTGCTAAATCATGTAAATATGTGTTATATTTAACAACCGGAGCCATATTCGTCAGATATTTTTTGGTATGTGAAACTGCCGCAGTGATCACTCACGAGGTGCACACATTGACGTCAGTAGTTGCCAACATGTCCGGTACAAAATACACCAGACGACACACATAACGTTGTAATTATGTGAAAAAAGAAATAATTGGGCTTTTGTGAATTATTTGCATTTGCAAATAATGTTTGTATGTGGCAATGGTGCCAACTTCACTTTACCGGAATCCCCTGTGCAAGGTTTGGGGACTGTCTGGACGAAAAATACTGATTGCACTACAAGCAAGGGGGTCTGGGCCATAAGCCTCAGGTTAGGTTTGATTTGTATGTAGAACAGTATTGGTTTCGATGAAATTAAAAAGCGTGAATTATTACAGTGGCAAAATGCAACAATAATCACACATTCATTGTGGTGTCTCTGTAACAGCTTCAGCAACTCTTTGCAATCATTTTTTTTTCAAGGTACCGCGCATATACGTAGTAGTACCGTAAATGTGGGGTTGGCAATATTGTATTAGTGCATAATCAATGGGGAAAATGGCGGACACAGCTGGAATTTAATGTATATAAGTCGTGATCCTATTTGGGACAGCGGGCGGGTTATAGACAGCGGAGTACTAAACATCTATAACTACATTATATCCAGATATTTTCCTGACCATTACTACAGATATTTGGTTAATTTTCCTACTTGAGAAACGTTATGACGGAGTCATACGTCATGCACTGCTACCCTAGTTTTAATTGCATGTATATATATGAATACAAACCACAATGTCTCACATTATACACACAGACCCAAGTACACAGGACTACATTACCATGATGTTACATAGCTCTTCTGTGTAATAGCAGGAGGTACCACAATCAGTCGCAACCATTACTGAAACAGATGGAAATTAAATGTTTAAAGTTTTTTTATCTGCCTGCTAGCCTATCCCTGAAAGAAATGCCACAGAATACAGACACAAGCAATAGTTACTGTGCCATGCAAAGCGTCAATCATACTTCCTAGTTAACAAATAGCATTGCTCCATGTAAAATGTGTTAAATCGTATCTAACAGCAAAGTCGTGTCCAAGTGACATGTGAATAATAGATTTATCACATTGGGATGGATTCAGGTCACATTCCATAAACAATTTGTGGTTCAATTACACACGGAAAGATGACTTGTGGAAGTCAAAAGATAAAAGGCTAATTCAAACTAAGATTATGTTGCTAAGTGTAGATTTTGGTACGCTATATTTAGGTTATGTTTGGATTGAATATACAAAAAATGCAGTCAGAAGACTATTTCAAAAGATAACAACTATTTTTATTACATGGGCTTTGTGCCCTGACTGAAGATAAACATAAATATAACATAGAATAAAGCACTTAAAGAACATGGCCTTGTAGGTTATGGTACTTACTTGACACAAATTTCAAAATCCATCCTGACAAGTTATCTTTCGTGGAGTTTCTCCTACTTCGTCCTCACGTGTTTTAGGGTTCTTAATGAAATCTAAATAAAAATGTATGCACAAATTAATTATAAAACAGTTTTGAAAACATTCAGTTGAGCGAAAATGAACACATAGGCTAGATGCTATATAATCGTAGTACTAACGGTTTTAATCAATATATTTTAGTAGCCTACTTACCTTGTACAATCCCATTAGACTTGAAATTCCAAAAGAAAGTGTGAAATTATTCAATCAAATGAGCAGCCACATAAATCAAATCAGTATTAAAGAAATTAGAAATCTGTTATACAAATGTTGATAACATTTCTCGCAATATCACGAATCTCGTCCCTCCCCCACCCGAAATCACTGCTACATCGCACTCTCAGCTCTAGACAAAATTTGTAATTATTAGTACCACACACGAAAATTTAGTGGTATTGTCGTAATTTTTATTTTATTGATTGCAGCCAATGGCCATACAAGAAAATAATATTTGTAAAATTAGATGTAATGTGTTCAGGCATTCTGAGCGTAATTGACTAGTGACTTGGATCGTTTTTTACAATACTGTATGTGATATCTGTCACGTCTAGCTCCACACAACACATACCGTACACATAAGTCACAATTCACAAGGGACATGAAAATTGTTATTGAGACAGATTAGGTGGTGTAATCCATTACACGCAAACCTGTTCAAAACATGTCTCAGTTAATAATTGTCATATTTGGACGTGAAGTATGGTTGGTTCCTTGCTCTAAGGTTGGTTCCATGGTAAAAAAAAAAGAAAAGACTGCATATAAGTGGTGCAAGGTGGCATCAATCAATGAAAACATTCCGGTAATGATTCTTTACTTAAGAAGAAACGGAAACACATAGGGCCTAGGCTGCAGGGATCATACTACGATTGCTAGGAACATTACAATTCATAGAACTCAAGAAAATACTAAGTCAAAACAAGCGCGAGTTCTACACATTTATTTAAACATAGAACGACATTGCTGATTGGTTCCATTCTGAAACTAAACTGGCTAATCACAACCCTTGCTGCAGTTGGGTTTCGTTGGAACAGCCAATCAAGAAGCTGTATCCTTCTTCAATGCTAAAAGTGAACTAGAAAATGCAATCTCGCAACCTGGTGACCACAAATCCAATATGGCGGCGACGCGAAGTATAAATATTTAAATGGACGTTGATCGCGAATTAACTATCCGAGTGCAGTGAAACGTTGCACGTTAAATGCTTATACAAATGTTAATCCACTGACATCTAATTTATTTCAATTGTTTGCATAATCACAAGATGGCAGCTGTGCGAAATTTTAAAACCTCGTTTTTACTTCTTGTGTTCTAATCATGCGATTGAAGTTTGAATACCACACGTACACAACGATCTTAATGTAATAGTACAAAATAAAAATCCAACCTGGCGACCATCTGAAATATTTAGACGGTTCTCAATATCTACGAATCTATCACAACCTTCAAACTGAAATTTTGTGTGTTGATGGAGGCAATTAACATGAGTAGGATATATTAAAATAGGTTGTATAGTTCTTCACGGAACTACTTTTTTCTTTACAATCTGTGCTGCCTGTGTCTTTCCAATCTTAAACACTTCACATGGTTTCCGTACACCACATTTCGCACGATTTTGCTCATCTGCAATGTCTATTTTCTCTCTTAAAGTTAACCTTTTACGAGGAACCATTTCAGATGCACTCACTAGCTACTGTAACGCACAGGTCCTATAATAGATTTGAGAAGTTTCACGGTAAAACTGACAAGATAGTGAAAGTATGAATTCCCTTATCCCGACCATTTCAAGTTCAAGTGAACAAAGAAAGCGATACCGTTAGGCCCTGGTTTATTTTTGGAGCAGTGCAGAAGATAGAGAATGGGAAGGTCAGCGCTAACTGGCTTCCAGGAAGCACAGGATGTGTCCAAAGTACATGAACACAACAGAGTGTTCATACAAGACTAATAGACCTACCGAGAAGCGATTTCTTTTCAAAACAAGTGCCCACTAAGAGAGGTTGGTTGATTGTTTTAAATGCGGCCGGGGTGTCCGTGTCCGTAATAGTGAGTGTCCGCATAAGAGAGCTTATTTACTAATATACTTAATAGGGGTTTGGTCACGGACCTAGAAGATCGCCTAAGAAGAGTGTCCGTTAAGAGAGGTTTCACTGCATAACATGGCCACAATATATTTGTTCATCCGTGGTAAATACATAGTACACAATGCTCAGACACTATTGGCTAATGAAGGATACCAAGCTCGAAAAGTGGCGTAAGTAGGATTTGCTCTTATAGGGGAATGAGTGAAGTCAAATCTCAACTAATTGCGTTTTTGGTTTTGTGTTTGTTGTTTTGTACTATTTTTTGCTTGCTTTGTATTTTATGTTTTGTGTATGTTTTCTGCTTTTGTTTCTGAAGTTTGCTTTGTGTTTTTTTCCGCTTTTGTTTTTTAATAATGATTTTTGCTTTGTGTTTTTGTTTCTTGTTTTGCGTTTTTTCTGCTTTTGTGTTTTGCTTTGTGTTTTTGTTTCTTGTTTTGCGCTATTTTCTATTTTGCTTTTGTTTTTTGTGTTTGGTTTTGTGTTTGTTTTCTGCTTTTGTTTCTGAAAATTTCTTTGTGTTCGTTTTCTGCTTTTGTTTTTGAACTTTGTTTCCTGTTTTTGCGTTTTTTCTGCTTTTGTGTTTTGCTTTGTGTTTTTGTTTCTTGTTTTGCGCTTTTTTCTATTTTGCTTTTGTTTTTTGTGTTTGGGTTTGTGTTTGTTTCCTGCTTCTGTTTCTGATTATTTCTTTGTGTTTGTTTTGTGCTTTTGTTTTTGCTTTGTACGGGGGACAAAATAAGATTATCAATGAAAGCAATCACTGATCTCGTTAGCACTTTTGCACCTCTCAATGTGCAAAGGCTCTGAAATGAACAGTTTTGGCTGGTTTAACACTAAATACAGTATTTTACTCAAGTAGGCCCAAAAATTTTCAAATTATAAAGAATGAACGTACATAAGCCAGTCGTTTGTTATCAATCCGATAAATGGCTTTTTTAAAATACAATTCTGAATCAAATTAGGTTTTTAAATTATTTGATTTTGTGGGGAATTGACTCCCCTAATCGCCCCCCGTAGCTACGCCACTGCTCGAGTGAACGTCTTAGCTGAGTGAGGTTGTAAAGATCTGCTGATAGTAAAACTGGTCGCGATACTCCGGTTGATTATACCTTAGAGGAGAAAGTGCGCTTAGCAGTGAATGAAGTGCAAATGTTTCCACTGGGCCACACACACACTAGATACTTCCTCGTTATTGTTACTGCCCCATAGTTCTGCTCATTCGAGTGCGTCTCTGAGGGAAGACAACTCCACTGGTAACACCCTTAATCAACAAGTCATCGAAGTTTAGGGCTAAGAATCTGCGCAACATTTGAGTTTTTAAATGTTCGACTTGTAAAGTCCGCCAGATTTAAATATTTAAACTATGGATTTATAAATTCGGCAGATTTGAGTGTTTTATGTTCGATTTGTAAACTCTGCCATAATTGGGTTTCTAATTTTCGATTTGTAAACTTCGCCAGAACTGGATTTCTAATGTTTGATTTGACAACTCCACCAGAGATGTGCTTAAAATATTTGATTTATAAACTCCTCCAGAGTTGGTTTTTAAATGTTCAATTTGTAAATTCCTCCAGAGTTGGTTCTTAAATGTTCGATTTGTAAACTCTGCCAGAGTGGGGTTTTAAATGTTCGATTTGTAAACTTCGCCATAGTTGTGTTTCAAATGTACGATTTGTAAATTCTGCCGTGGACTCTTCTTGGTACTATTCTCCAATTTGTTATAAGAGATGCTCTGTAGTGGAATTCTTCTTCTTAGTATAAGGGATAGGAATGTCGTGGTCATCAGCTCCGTATAAGAGGGTGTGCATTGGATTCACTCGATAACCTGTGTTTATGTAGTGACTGTATCAGTGTGCTCTAACATTAACTTAGTTGCCTCGGTACCATCCCAGCATTTACCTCCAGTGAGTGTAGAGGCATAAACCACTTTTAGGGCGGCCACTATAGTTCAAACCTCTTGCAATCAGTCTGCACGCACGCGGCTACGCTGAAGGCCCGTCACTTAGGAGCTAGTAAGACGAGTTACTGATTGTCCTTGCAGTTTAGTGATGATATCTGTGAGAAAGCCACATCTTGATAAGAGTGCTCTAATGTTTGCTACACTTTCTCTTCCCTCTGTTCCCGCTCATAGCTCCTTAAGTGCACTCATACGTCACTGCCTCCATTTGAATTGGAATTCGAATTTATTTTTTCTCCTATACAGGCCACTGAGGCTACAAAGCTTCTCTTCATTCAGAGAGGGGTTAAATACAATTTGAAAAAAAAGGAAGAAAATGAACCTTATCCTAAACATTCAGTTGACAATAAGATTACTCTTCACTGGATTTAAGGACACACATGACTTCGGGGGAACGAGAGAGCTGACTATCTTGCCAAGATTGCTGCCAGCTATAGAACTACAATAGACTACAAATGACCGTCTCTAATTCAAGCCAAACAAGTATTAACTGAATACTATACAACAATTTGGAACTCCATATAAACCAGCTCTGAGGATTCCTTCCACACCAAACTATTCATTCCCAATATACCACACAGACTGTCCTCATCTCTCTGGCCCAACTTCATAACCACCCTGTTTATCACAAACCATGTGTAACATTTTTAATGTATATCGTTGTGTTAAGTATTGTGGTTCAATAAAACAAACATGATAAGAATAAATAATATACACTGTGTTGTGACCTTACCTGCGATAGTATAATATAATAAGTTGTTGTTGAGCGCCAGATCCCTATTTAAGACAGTGAATCGAAATTTGTAAATTAACCTCGGCTATCAGCAGTAGAGTTCGAGACCACTTACCCGGGCCGTAGTGTAACTTAGTTGACTAACCAATCCAGTATTTAATCAAGGAGCATGATTGATTTTGCCTATAGTATGTGCTAACTACAAGAAAAGTTAGTCATGAAGTTAAAGAAAATGAATTTATTATATGCAAAAAACAAAATATTAATAGTTACAAAATAGTGATAGTCACACAATTGAATTTAAAATTACTCAATGCGGCAATTATTTAAAAGAAAATGAACATATAAAATGAATTGAAAGTTAATTGAAGTTAATTTATAATAGAGACGATAGTTTTATTGAATTGTTTGCTCACCCAGTCGAAGATTCGTCATATTTAAGAAATGATCGATGATCTCGATGTTACGTCGCTTATGTTTAAAAAAATGATGTGATATCTCAATTACTATGAAATATCCTCATTAAATACGTTACCATCTGTAGAAAGACTCTGGATCAGGGATATTACCCATTATGTATTGATATAGATTTCGGCAAGACATCGTACTGTGCCAACTCTGTTTGCTCAGTTCATTAAGACCCAGAAAGCAAGGTTACCACTTCCTCCCTTCATTGAGAGCTGTAGATCAATGGATGTCTTGTCGAGTGCAGATACTAATAACTTCCTTGTCACGTGGTGTCACAGCCCCCACTATAGAAGCAAGCTACCCTCTCTCTTCATTCTTGACGCGTACGTACATTATAAAATGGCGTGTTGTTGCACCATGAGTGAAATATCAAGCTTCTATTCCTTCCAGAAGGAACTCGATTGTGCGCACGTGATGGTTACTCATGACAGTGACGCAGTTTGCCGTGGTGAAATTATTACTACGTCGTTCAGTTTGTGACGCATTGGGTTGATCCTATTTGGCAATCTTGTTGCATTATATATTTTACTTCGTCTCTTCACAAATAATTGTTAATAAAAATATTTCTGACTATAATAATAAAAACCGCTTACAATTATCTGATATAAAAATCATCTCATTGATGTACTAATTAATAATAATGATAATATGATAATAAATGAATAACCCTTTAAATATAACAGCTATGGGATCGAATCGTTACACATGGTCCCTTTAAATCCTATCTTCATAAAATGAACATAAAGGATTCACCACTCTTCAACTGCCTGGAAAAATCTCCACAGACGGCTCGCCACGTACTCAAGAGTACGGCCAGCTGTGGAACGATCAACACCCCTGCCAACGATTGTCAAACACCACTGGAACACTGTCGAAGTAACAGAATTCCTCAATAAGTTCTTCCATTCACTTCAATAATGTATCTATGTGTTGTAATTATAACTGTAAATATCCCGTGATATACCCACAGTATAGGTGAAACACGGGTTGTAAATATTTTAATTAAATAAACAAAAGTACAGTCCCTAACAAAAGTTTAAGACCATTAGCTTATTTCACATAAGCAATACCTGGTCATACTCCTTTGTCTCAAATGTTTCCGTGACTATTTCAATAATAACTTGACCTCTTTAAGCATCAGTTTATGTGGAACCCTTTGTGCTTGGACATTTACTTTTTGAATTATTAATTTATTAATGATTTTTTAAATTAAAAAATTAAGCTATTATTCTGACGGATTTATTTGTAGACACTAAACCAACTTGTTTATATAACAGTTAATATTTTGCAGACCTATTATGATGTCTATAAACATTTGAGCATAAGAAATAACATTCCCAAAATGTTATTTCTTATCATTTTACATTTTTTTCCGTATTTCCTGAAAAATTAAAAAAATAACCGACTTATGTTTACGCAAGGCTGTTTTACCGACCGAGTTACAAAAAAAAACAGCTCGGTCGGTAAAACAGTATTCAATCATAAAGTAGCCAAAAATTGTAAAATGATAAAGACATTTTGGGAATGATATTTCCTTTGACCAAAATAATGTTCATCGACATCAAATAGTTCTGTAAAGATTTGAAGCCATTCTTTTCCGTGTCGCCTGTACAAATTGTCATTTGTAACTGTTCAGTCGGTCAACACGATTGTGCGGGGACCAACATATAACTATGGAAACACACTCCTGGAAAGAAATACATGCAACTAATACACGTGCATGTTATCACACCTTCCTTTCCACTTACCATCATTCTTTTGTTCACCAAGTTAATTACTAAAACTACTTGCGCTTTTAGGGAAGCCAGCTTGCCGGAATTTTAACGAGCCAATACATCTACTGACACGGATCCCTCGCATTTGCGCACCCTCGAAAGCCAACTGGCTAAGACAGGATTCGATCCTGCAACCTTCGTCACAGTAAGCGAGAACGTTACCGCTGAGCCATGCTTCACAAAGAATGCAACACAAGATTAGTAGGCTTACGCATTTCCGACCTGGTTCGGTTCCCAGTCATTGCAGGGGAGATTTTCGAAGTGAAATGCTATGTCCTACGGTACTGTGGTTCGGATTCCATGTGAAAACGTGCTCCCGTGGCTCATGATCGCAAGAATCAAGATCACGTAAAACGACCAAGCATCATCTTTTTCTATTACCACTCCTTATCTTGCTCTTGGTTTAGCGTTGGTCTTAATTATTCAAGATGGTGGGTACAATCCAGACTCAGTTTGATACATCGGTGGCGTGTCAAAACGGGGACGAGGGCACAATGAGACAGTGTTTTAAATGTCCGATTTGTAAACTCCGCCAGAGTTGGGTTTTAAATGTCCGATTTGTAAACTCCGCCAGAGTTGGGTTTTAAATGTCGGATTTGTAAACTCCGCCAGAGTTGGGTTTTAAATGTCGGATTTGTAAACTCCGCCAGAGTTGGGTTTTAAATGTCCGATTTGTAAACTCCGCCAGAGTTGGGTTTTAAATGTCGGATTTGTAAACTCCGCCAGAGTTGGGTTTTAAATGTCCGATTTGTGAACTCCAACAGAGTTTTGTTTTAAATGCCCGATTTGTAAACTCCGCCATAGTTGTGTTTCAAATGTTCGAAGGCGACGATCTAAGAAGCCTCAGAGTGATTACGGACCATGCCCGTTATGTACGAGCGGTTTGATTTGCATCGCAACAGATGATCAACTCGGAAGGAAGCAGCTAATGGTGAAGGTCATGGGAACAACACGTGCAACTTTCTCTCTCTAGACCACGAACAGCGAAAGTGCATTCTCATTCGCGCAAACAACAATACTCAATGTTTTTAATTTATAGGAAGAGCAATACACTGGTGCATCAATGGTTGCCTACCGTAACTCCTGCCAGTTGCTATTGTATTGGGTAGAGACAGTCAACATTCTTGAATGAAAGGGGCTAAAATTCTTGGTTAATAAGGGTAAAAATTCTTGGGCGAATTTGAAAAATTCTTGAGTGAAACTGAATTTTTCAAACTGCTTTATTTAGTGATTTGGTGACGCAGTTGCTAGCATGCTGAGTTTCTTGATCCAAGATCGCGGGTTCAAACCCGGCTAAAGTCGTCGAGTTTTTAAGAGCGTTAAAAATCCCTCAATACGCCTTCCTTCAGAGGGGAGGCAAAGCTGACGAGCCCATGTCATAGATTTATGGCATGAAAAAGAACCTTCCACTAATTACACTTGTGTGAAGCTAAATTATAGGTTGAACAACGCTCTTGGGTTCCAACGTTCGTTGACAGGAGCCGACTGCGGTGGCATCTAGTAACCAAGTTCTGAACTATTAGTCATTGACGGTGGCGTTTGGCGGCAAAAGTACGAACTACTTGAAAAATTCAATGTCTGCTGTCCTTACTTGAATTAAAAACAGATAACACACACTAATACAGCCATCACAATATTAACACCGGTTAAAAGACAGATTCTACACACACCCAAATTACACGGGGCTACATGACCGCGTTTTCGCAGCCCCTAAACTGAGGAACCCCAATCCTTGTGTTTTTTGTTCAGATATGACAACGCAGAAAAGAGTTCTGTTTTGGAAGTTGGTCAATAAATATTATCAAAACACAATATAAAGTGTTCAAATTTAGATCATTTATTTATAAATTGTCGAAAATGTCCGTTTTTTTTCGCGAATAACGACAAAATAAAAAATGATAAATTCGCGAGTCATAGTTTTTTGCGATTTTTCGCGAGTGTTCCGCGAATTGAAACGTGTAATTATATGATATTTTTTATGTAAAACATGTTCTATACCAATGCTAATTTTTGATTTTCTGTTTTTTTCCTCCGTTATTTGGCGAGTCGCTAATTTTGACTGCCTCTAGTAATTGGTGAATCTTTAATAATTTAACGTGTATTCTTGTGAATGTGTTCATATTTATGAAAACCACATATTAATGCTGGATCTCCTTGTTCCAATGGAAGAAACAAAAGTAAAATAAAAATTAAAATTCTTAAAACAAAAGCAGAAAACAGAATAGCCTACAAAGCAAAACCAACTTACAAAATAAAAAACGACATAAACCAATACAAGAGCAAAAATAAAAACAAACGGGGAAAAGAACAAAACACAAAAAGCAAAGAATAAAGTGAAAAGCAAAAATTAATGATATTTTTTTTCAAACTAAACCGCATTTTGTAGGATTGTCACAGTACAGTTTCTCTTTGATTATTTTGTAGGTTAGGATCATGACTACTCTTTGCTGGTGGGCTATTGTACTTCAGGCCTTAGCGTTTGAGATATAGAGATTCCTTGCAATAGTTCATCAGTAAAGGAGAAGAGGGCCATGTTTTATTTAATTGCATATCTGTATATATATATTTTTCATTTTTGATGCTTTTTTTAATTCTATGACTTTATGAGAATGTATGTAGGATTGTTAGTTGGGAGTTGAAAATTAGATTATTGGGCTTCTTGGTTAGATTGGAATGTGGTGTGATAAATGAAAGATGGGCTATTGAGATGGCTGTTGATAAGATGAAGAAAGTTGCAGATTATGAAGGGAAGTTGGTTTGTTTTAGATGTTGGATTGAGGACTTGATGTAGAAAGAAAAATGATATGTTATGTAATGAAAGAAATATAATATGTTTATATAAAAGAATCCCTCTAGGTACTCATTACCACCACCCCCGAAGAATCATATAAATGTTACATATGGTGCCCAACGTGGGGACCGAAAGAGGGATATGAGCATGAACAAGGGAATTCTTACAATATGACGCACCAAAGTAAGACACGGAAGGAGAATATGGAACATATTTGGGTACAAATAATTATGGAGAAATTAGACGAGTTGAGTGAACATTTGTGTGAGCAGGTAGAATCAGTGAAAGAAGTATTCAGAGAAAATAGAGTCAGTAAAAGAAGAAATAAATAACAAGGTAAAATATGTGAGTGTGGGTGGAGAGGAGGAAGAAGTGGACGAAATGTGTGAAGCATGTTATGCTAGAGTGGCTGAAATTGAAGGGTTGGAAGGCCAACAAGTTCAAAAAGATGTGGGGATGCAGGAAAATTATCAGAGATGTGGGGGGAGGGGCGTGAGAAAGCAGCTGATATGGAAGAAACGGAAGGAGAGGAAGCAGGTGAAAGAAAGGAAAAGGTAGAAGAGAGAGGAAACGGATAAGGGAGAAGGTGAAACAGAAGGGCGAGAGAAAGCAGGTGATATGGAAGAAACTGAAGGAGAGGAAGGAGGTAAAAGAAAGGAGAAGGTAGAAGAGAATGGAGAAACGGATAAGGGAGAAGGTGAAATGGAAGAACGTAAGAAAGTAAGCGTATGGGAGAAACTGAAGAAGAGAAAGGAGAAGCAGATGAGGTTGGTCTTTAGGAGGACAGTATGATACAGACAAGAAAGAAGAGGACAAAAATGAAAAATGGAAGAAGAGAGAAACAGTGGAGATGTAAGATGAGGAATACAAGGTACGGAATGATATGGTGGATGAAGAAAAATATGAGACATAAGATGAAGAAAAATGAGTTGTTGAATAGTATGAGACAGACAAGAAAGAAGAGGAGAAAATAAGGAAGGAAAGGAGAGAGGAACGGTGGAGACGGAAGATGAGGATTACAAGGTACGGAATGACATGGCGGATGAAGAAAAAGACGAGATGGAAGGCTGAGGAAGAAAGAAGAATGGAGAAGAAGAGAAACAGATGAATAGGAAGAACGAAAGGTGAAAGAATGAGGAAGAGGAGGGTGCTGCTGAGAATGAAGATGGGGTTTATAATATGGATAGCTTCATGTTATTGGTTTCTGTTGGTGGATATCGATAACGTGAGAATGATGGAAATGGTGACAATGATAGAGATGAAAATAGGTCTAAGATGCCTAATGTAGAACTTTATATTTATTTAGAGTCAAGGGAAGATGAAAGCGTTATGTTTGCTGGAGGTATTTGTTCCGGAATAAGTGTTAACAAATACGACAATATTCGAGTGAAGGTTCCTGGAGATGACGCGTTTCAACTTATTGAGAGCTTTGAGAACAGTGGGTTACGGCATTTTGTACTTGATATTGTCAAAAGAGTGGATATCAGAAACTTAGCCCAATTCAGAAACATGTGATTCGTATCATGGCCCAGAGAAGAGATGTTATGGCATGTACTTAAACAGGTTCGGCGAAAACAGCGGTATTACCTAGTCCCATTGTCAATGTGTTGTGAGTGATACAGGAGACTTGATAGTGATATTCGATTAATATGAACATAATATTTATTGATAATTTTAGTTAGCTAAGGGAGCCCACCCTGACAGAAAAGCCAGCAACCCTGTAAGCTGTGAGGGTAACGCCACAGGTTGGACGAGAGGCCAGCACCCTTTCTTCGTAAAAAAAATAGTAACAATGCCCTCAACGCTACAAGTAAGCCTCGGCGAATAAATGGTATTCGATTTGGAACATGGAATGTAAGGAGTCTATACAAGGTAGGAGCTGCAACCAGTGTGGTCAAAGAAATCCAGAAATACAAACTAGATCTAGTTGCACTGCAAGAAATCCGGTGGGAGGATGCGGGCAGCATCGATATTGAGAACTCGACTATCCTATATGGAGCCTGTGAACAAGGGCATAGGTTGGGTACTGGTTTTTGTGTGAGCAAGGTCTTGGCCACTAATGTATCAGAGTTTGTGTCTATCAACCCCAGAATCTCTGTGTTAACAGTGAACGTAAAGCATCACAAGGCGACTTTTGTGAACTGTCATGCTCCCACGGAAGAAAGTGAAAGGGAAGTGAAAGACGAGTTCTATGCGCAGCTAGAAGCAGTAGTGGATTCTATCCCAAATGGACACTTGAGGAACCTTATCGGAGACATGAATGCTAAAATTGGGAAAGAACAAGTATTCCAAGGTACAGTAGGAAGGCACAGCCTACATGAGGTAAGCAATGATAATGGTGTAAGGTTCATTAGCTTTGCTTATTCATTTCCAGCACAAACTTCCAGCGTAGGAACATCCATAAGGGAACCTGGATGTCACCAGATGGGAGAATAATAAATCAGATAGACCATGTCGCCATTGATCTAAAAACCAAGAGATGGGTGTCCGATGTTAGGACGGCACGGGGTGCAGAGTGTGGAAGTGACCACTTTCTGGTCAGAGGCCACTTACAAGTTCAGTGTAAAGGAGGGATCAGGGCTAAGCTAAAGAAGGTTGAGAGATACCATGTTGAAAAACTAAAGGATGAGCCATAAAGACAGAATATCAGCTGCAACTGAACAACCGCTTTGATGCACTCAGTGAACTGGACGTGAGCGAAGACCCTGAACAAATTTGGGAAAAGATTCGAAGCACACTGACTGCTACAGCAAAGGAGACGATCAAGGGAGACACAGTAGGCAGGAAGATCTGGTTTGGAAAGGAATGTGCAGATGCTCTGGAACAGAGAAAGGAAGCCAGGAATAAGTGGCTGCAGGAGACTGATCTGGCGCAGGGTAAAGAACGACTTGAGGAGGTTCGAAGGGCTACCCAAGCAACTCTGAGAAGGGCAAAGAGAAAATATGTCAAGGACATCATTGTTGCGGCCGAAGCAGACTTCAGAGGAAACAATGCCAGGGAAATGTTTCAAAAGGTGAAGTATTTTAGCAAAGGTTACCAGCCGAGACAGAAATTTGTCAAAGATTCTAGTGACAAAATTCTGACCAACGATTATGATATCGCCAAGAGATGGAAGGAGTACTTCGACCAGCTTCTCAATTGCGAAGACCCTGAAATAGTATTTGAATTCCAGTCTCCAACCACAGTCGACTTGGATTATCCGCCACCCACTTTGGATGAGATCAAAATCCAGATCAAACGGCTCAAGAAGAATAAAAGTCCGGGTGAAGATTGAATACAGACCGAGATGATCCAGGAAGGAGGAGAGAAACTAACAGAAAAACTGCACAGGCTGATACAAGCAATCTGGATCAAAGAAGAACTACCGTCAGAATGGAAAACAGCTCTGATTTGTCCAATCTATAAGAAGGGTGACAAATTGAAATGTGATAACTATCGAGGAATCGCCCTGCTTAACGTCTGCTACAAGATCTTGTCCAACTGCCTCATAGATAGAATTCAACCAGTGGCAGAATCAGTGCTTGGTGATTACCAGGGAGGCTTTCGGCTGGGGCTTTCCACATTAGATAATATCTTCGTTCTCCGACAGCTTACTGAAAAACTGGGGGAATATGGCAAAGAACTCCACGTGTTATTCGTAGATTTCAAGAAGGCCTATGATTGCATACACCGAAAGAGCCTACTCAGTTGCCTAAGAGAGTTTGGAATGGCCGAGAAACTCATCAACTTGGTAGCGACCTGTCTGAGCGAAACACGCGGTAAGATAAAAATGGGAAATCGAGTGAAGGAGAATTTTGAAATTTTGATGGGTCTCAGGCAAGGAGACGGGTTATCTCCTACACTGTTCAATTTTGCCTTGGAGAAGATCATACGCGAGACCTTTCGAGAGAATTTTGAAGGAATCCAAGTCGAAGGGAAGAACCTAGCATACCTTGCCTACGCAGATGATATCAGTTTACTCTCCAGCTCTCAGGAAGAGTTGAGGCAAATGACCAGAGCACTCAAGGCAGCTGCCAACAAATTTGGGCTAATCGTGAATGAAACCAAGACGGAGTACCTCAATATGACTCGCGGGCAAGGCCACGTTTTTGGGCAACTACAGTCACTCTGGGTAGGGGACCAGTCCTACAAGAGGGTCCGTGAATTTAAGTACTTAGGATCGCTTTTCACGGAGAACTCATCATGTGAGGCAGAAATCAACGCCAGGATCCAAGCAGGAAACCGAACTCTCTACAGCTTAACACAGCTTCTTCGGTCCAGAAGTCTCTCCAGACAGTTCAAAATTCGTCTGTATAAAACTCTGATCCAACCCGTTGTACTATATGGATGTGAGACATGGAGTATCCGAAAACAGGACTTTCATAAACTACTCGTTTTTGAGAGAAAAGTTCTTCGGAAGATCTTCGGACCGGTGAGGGATGTACACACGGGTGAATGGAGGAATAGACACAATCATGAAGTAGAAGACCTGTACCATGATGCCAACATAGCTGGAACCATCAAAACCAGAAGACTGCAGTGGGCTGGACATGTAGCCCGGAGAAGGAAGACCACCGATGGCCACGGAAGCTCCTGGATTTCATCCCCACAGGAAGAAGACCACCAGGGAGACCAACGAAGCGGTGGAGTGATGAAGATCTACAACAGACAGCGATACGCGTAGACACTTGGCGGATGGCAGCTATGGATAGGAGACGATGGAGAAGGAAACTTGTAGCAGCGCGCGGTCCACTGGGCCTGATTGCGTAGAAGAAGAAGAAGAAGAATTTTAGTTAGTGTATTTGTTGATATTTTATAAGTTGTGATCTGTATTTTTTAACGTATTTGATCCTCACTTGCTTCTCACGTGAGAATCACATATGGGAGCGAATTCTCACAGTACAGTTTCTCTTTGATAATTTTGTAGGTTAGGATCATGACTACTCTTTGCTGGTGGGTGGTGTATTCTTTGAATACACGGTACCTGAGATATAATGTCTATTGCTCTTTGCATGTTCATTTCTTCCTTCTTCTTTGTCAAACACCAACAGTGATCATTTGTTTTCTCCTTGTTGGGCATATCTCTTATGTCTTCATAAGTATGTTTCAGATATATAACTTCTGTGACCCACCTAGCGTCACCTCGCAGCGAATCTCTGAAGCTCCTCAATTTTTCCTGGTGCTAGAGGACTTACTTCTCCATTTGGTCACCAGATCTTGTTACCATCGTCAGCTATTTTCTCTTAGAGCAAGAGGACTACGTCCACTTCTTTACTCACCATGCTGCGCTAGTATCAACTGTGATCAACTCTTAGAAGACCAGCTCAGCAAGAGAAGATAAATGTTTTATTTTTAAGTTGGCAATGTTTATATGTTCTCCTTTTGTCTCCTACCCCCCACTCTTTCCCCTCTTTCTTGGACCCTCCGTGCTCCGTTGAGCTGCTCTCACTTCTTAGTCTGCAGTTGACTCGTTCAGTCAAAGCTCCGCTCGAGCTTGCCTCCTCAACCCAAGAGGCTCACCCTCTTTTACGCCATGTTGGCTAAGTAATCATCAACGGAAACTTCGACTTCAACATGAAATCAAGATAAGTACCATTTTAAAAGTTTTAACCTCATCTTTATGGTTTTAACTTCCAAGTGCTTTTAATTATAATTTATAGGCAGTGTGAAATCATTTACTTTGGGGCAATAATCATTCTTCGTGGGATTTGCCATGTTGAGCTTTTGCTTGTATAAGCCAACATTACTAAAAAAAGAGCTTTTCTTAAGCTATTTAAACGAGAAATCCTCTCGCTACGTGGAATATTATCTAATACCCGCTGTCTATAATTATAAAGCTAATTCCTCCGTTGGATTTTCTCAACCCCATTTTCTGCTAAGGTCGTTCTGGAACCTTCGAGATCTTGTTCTCTATCTGCGAGTCTTGCCGTCAAGTATTGTTCACGCACTTGTGAAAATGCTAGTTAAAATGAGGAATCTTCCTTATAAATTTTTGCAATAGCTAACTTTCCTCCACCGCTGGAACCTCTAGAACATTCTATGGCGCATTTAATTGTAAATCACAACTTTTTCAAGAAATAGACTTTCATCTATATAGTGCAATCAGTTATTTCCATAATTGCAATAACTTTTTTTCTCATAAACTTCAGTGTTTCTATAGTGAACTTTGCATCCATCTTCATAGACTACAGTGATAAACAGTGCTTGCTCCGCGTTTCTACCGCGTCGCGATCGTCCGGTTATATTAAATACGGCCATGAACATTGATCCTATATCCCAATGATCTTTCCTCAACCTTCTACTAACCATCATTATTAATAAAATTGTAACTTTCTATAAGGTGTCACCCACGAGGTGCCCTTCCAACTTTGCTAGTTTAACATTAATTAAATTCTGCATAATTGCTTGTGTGATACAAGTTTTAAATTCACGTTGTTCCTTTCCCATAATCAGGGACAACAATTCTCTAAACTCTTGAGCGAGTCATGTTCAGGTTTCACGAAATGGAAACTGTCCCATTTGGCGAGTGATTCCTGCTCAAACTTGGGAAGTCTAGAACTTTCCCTTTCACTTTCTTCAGGTTTCACAGTAAGTGACCTGCCCTCTTTGTATAATTCTCATATATTAATTCTGTATAAATATAAGAAGTTGTAGGAACTTCTATCTTATTTTTCATGTTGTTATTATTGTTATTTTCAAAGTTGTCACTTTCTCTAGAACATTCTCTTCTGAATTTCTTAAGGTGCACTTTTTGTACTCCAATTCACGTTCAAGCTTTAATTATTTCATTGTTCATTTGTTTAAATCTTATAAAGATTTTAGAAACATGTAAGGTTTGAAACCTTGTAAATTGTCAATTGCCTGGAGCAACCGTTTAATGTTGAGAGGTCTGTGACCCCAAATTGTTAACTACATAGAGCATATTTATTTGTTAAAGTTACACTTCTTTGAATTGTTAAATAAATTAAATATTTGTTTTTGGATTCATCATTTCTCTGATACTACAGTTAGGCAGGATCCTGGCCTTCCTAGCTCTTCCTATGTTTATGCCCTCGTTCATATACAATAAATCGTTTGCTCTCAGTCTTGTCAGACCATCACCCTTCCCTATAGTACTTTCATTCGTGCTTGGGAGGAAACACACTAAAGCCTCTCTCTGGCAAACTGCCCAAGTCTTAGCTGCGGTTCCCGTCAGCTTCGACCAAGCTCGTACCTACTTTAGGTATCAAGGTGTTAATTTTCAGTGGCAACTGCCTCTAAAGGTATTTAAAGTTGAACTTATTAATTTTGTGGGACTCTCCTCCTATTTTTCTATCCTTTTTCTCCAATCCCAAATCTACTTCCTTCTCTCAATCATCTTCCCTTGGTGGGTGGGTTATTCCTCAGCCTATAATCTACCCAAAATTTGGTCCCAGAAACCCGGGAGAGTCCATTTGCTATGTCCATTGTTTGTCAAGTGTCATTTGACAATACTTGTCAAATTATTAACATCTGCTTTGGATCTTTCAGCTATACCTACGTCGTGCAAAGCCTGTGAACGGGAAAGAGGCCGCTCCTGTCTCCTTTGGGGTGTCCTGTTCTTTATACCCATTTGCTGCTGCCAGCTTGACAGCATCTCCAAGGTTCTACAGTTTCGTGAGTTGTATTTCAATTTATTCTCTTTATCATGGCTCCTACTGAAAAAGATGAAACTCTCATTGCTAGACGTTCTTCCTATAAAGGGCAACTCACTAGATTCCGAAATTTCATCAACAAGTTAAATCCCGCCGAGTGTGATTTAGATATCTTAACACATCGTCTTAAGTTGTACGAACGGTCTTATGATTATTATGACCAAATTCAAACCGAGATTGAATCCGCTTGTCCAGAACTGCAATCGGATCGGGACGAGGTCGAACCCTTGTACTTTGAAGGAATTGCAAAGGCCCACCAACTGATCCGCAATATCTCAGAACCGGACACTAGGGTCATCAATCCGGCCCAGTTCGCACCCGCTTCAGTTCACAAGAACAAACCGAAACCGTTACTTCCCAAGATAAGCCTACCGCATTTCTCAGGCAAGGAAGGTGAATGGTATTCTTTTTACGAACTTTACTGCTCCCTAATTCATGAAAATGCTGAGATCCCCGACATACATAAATTTTACTTCCTCCGTACGTCTTTGGAATCTGAGGCCTTGGCCTTGGTGGAGTCACTGCCTTTAAGCGCAGACAACTACTACATCGCCTTTAATCTCCTTAAAGAGAGATATGGCAATTTACGTTTGAGTGTAGCTCGTCATATCCGCTGTCTCTTCAACTTACCAGCCGTCAAACCTAATGACGTCACATCTTTAAGAGACCTCTTAGATTCTATGCAGTTAAATGTCAGAGCATTGTACCAATTAAAGCAGCCTGTCCAAACATGGGACACCATACTTATTCACCTAGCTACATCAAGATTCGATTTTTCGACACTGAAGGCCTGGGAGATCGAACTCGCCTGCAACAAGGAACATTCGTTCGAACACCTTATCTCGTTTCTCAACAGTCGATGTCAATTCCTTACAGCACTCGCATTTCAGTGCGAAAAAGTCGAAACGAATCCTCAGTGTCAAATTTTTGAAAAAAATCTTGCTTCTTCAAAGGGTCATCAGCCCCCATCTGTCGAAAACAAGCAAACCCGTTCTTCTTTCAATAATTCAAGAGAAGATATCAGGCCGCTTAACAAATCGTTAAAATGCACGCTCTGTAAAAAGCTTCACATATTGTATTCGTGCAAATCCTTTAACGAATTGTCTGTCGAAGATCGAAGGAAGTTTGTCTTGAATAGCAAACATTGTTTCAATTGCTTGTCACCTAAGCATTCTTCTTAGATCTGTACGTCATCAAATCTCTGTTTCCATTGTAAAAAACCGCATCATTCTTTATTGCACGTTCACGATAAATCGAGGTCATCAGTACCTGCCTCTTCAAGCTCCATGCAGAGCAGCTCCGAACAAACTAATGCTTCTTCCTGCATTTCTAACGCCGAAGCTTCTCACAGTGCGCAAACCCTTTTGACCACTGTACAATTCGAAATCCAAGATAAATTTGGAAATTGGTTTAGAACCCGTGGTCTTCTCGATTCCGCTTCAACTCATAATTTTGTTTCGCAATCGTTGATTAAAAAACTAGGTCTTTCGTCATCGCCTACTTCTATCAATGTGACCGGCATTGACAATTTGAAAACTCAAGTCTTGCAGTCTTCAAAATTGAAAATCAGAGACGTTTGCCAAAGAAACACCAATCTTAATTTAAACTGTCTCATTCTTACCAGTATTGGCAAGGACACTCCAAGTCACTCTATTAATACCTCCGGATTAAAGATTCCTTCGCACTTAAGGTTAGCTGATCCTCAGTTTAATGCTCAAGGTCCCATTGATGTACTTTTCAGTGCCAATGTTTTTTGGAATTGCATTCGCAAACAAACACGTAAGTTATCTTCAACCGTGGTCGCCAGAGACACCGATTTTGGTTGGGTTATTACTGGTGAAATTCAGCATCCCAGCGTTCAAACCAAAGCGCAATGTCATTTCGTTACAGCTGACATAAATCTCATTTCTGAAAAAGAGAACGCTCATGTTTCAAATCTCAATATTTTTGAAAAACACTTGTCGAAACGATGTCTTATCGTGAACAACTGCGCTACCTCTGTAAGTTGTTTAAATGGTTTTTCCTTCTTCCTGCACAAGATGGCCATTCAAGTTCGCCTTGCTTTGTGTTATTTCGTCTATCTTCTTATGTCATTTTTTATAGCAGTTAATTGCTTAAATTTTTTCTCGAAAACTATCTTCCCCTTGTGTAAAACCATGGCTATCAGTCACCATCACTTTGCTGTACGCTATGTTTCACTTCTTTCGCTATGTAGAAGGATGGTCACGGCCGGCTCCTCCCTCCTTCCTCACAATTGGAAGTCGCTTTTGAAACCGCTTGAAACTCTGAATTCTATAGCATCTAGAATAACTATTCTTATGCATAACCTTCTTCTCAATGTCCCAGCTTGTCTTCTTTGCTCGGAAGAATTAAGCTTCTTTCTGTTGAAAATTGTCCGATTTCGTGATCCTCTCAATTATGCGAAATTGATTTCCTACTCTATTTCATATAGCTTTAAATTGCTTTTTCACGTCCAAGTTACGATTGACTGCATTCCGTTCAACCTGAATATCTGCTTTAAGTCACAGCTGATTCAACAAATGTTATTTGTGTACTTTGAACTGCTTGTTTGTCAGACTTGTTTGTATACCAGTCTGAGGAAGGCCAAGTTGTTGTTTATTTCCTGTACGCTTGACACAGTTCAAAGCAAGTTTCTCTTATCTCAACTTTGGCTGATTGCCAACCATTGTCTGGCGAGCCGCTACCGTAATCTCGGAAGCCGTTCACCTACTTCTAAAAATAAACTTGTTCTAGTTAAGGACTCTTTCAGCTATTTATATGTCTTATCTCGTTGTACTATGTGTGTCAAGGCCGTGCTTGTTTACGTCTCTCACTTACTCATGCTCGTATTCTATAACTGCTTCGATCCCTGTTTCAAAACTTCGTTGCGTATTTCTCACGCGCTTATGTATTGCAATTTGCTTACATATTTTGCGATCTTAATGTTCATTGATGAACAAACTGGTTTTTTCTCGTCGTCACATTCGATGTGTTTTTGTATTCATACTTGTCATGTCACGTTTCTCGCTGACTTAAGTATTTTTCTGAGTAACCCCTTTGATACTCATTATAACTTGAGGTTATTGTTTATGGCTACTCGTTTGTTACCTATGGCGTTCTTGCTTTCTACTCGCATAGTTTCTTTGTTTACTTGGTATATTCTTGTCCTGAATAGATGTACTTGTTTCTATACGCTTTGTTTAAACTTGCCAATTCTTCTTTCTCATCGTATCGCAATCTTTACTAGTGCTTTATTTCTCTCAGCTTCCAGCTATTTCGTGATTGAAAGTGTTGATAATTCTCGCCTTTCAATTCCGCTTTCCAATGACCCTGATAACCTCCTTCCACTTACACCTGGTCGCTTCTTTACACGCACTTCTCTCTCTGCCCATCCTCCCCTTCCTAATTCTTTCAGGGATTCTGATTTACCTATTGTTTGGTGTAAACTTGAAGCCCTCCGTAATTCTTTTTGGAAGAGATGGAACTTGGAATATTTAACTTCCTTGCAAGGGAGGCAGAAGTGGTTTCTTTTCGGTCCCGACATTCAAGTGGGAGACTTGGTCTTAGTTAGGGATGTTTTTCCCCCCCTAGTCTGGCCTTTTGGAAAGGTGACCGAGTGTTACCCTGGAAGAGATAGGAGAGTCAGGGTATTCAGAGTCTTGACCACTAATGGTCAGATCACAAGACTACTTCTCCGCAATTGCTTATTACTGTACTTGTTTTTCTTGCTCGCTGTTGGTGTTTGTCCCCCCAGTATGGTGTATTCTTTGAATACACGGTACCTGAGATATAATGTCTATTGCTCTTTGCATGTTCATTTCTTCCTTCTTCTTTGTCAAACACCAACAGTGATCATTTGTTTTCTCCTTGTTGGGCATATCTCTTATGTCTTCATAAGTATGTTTCAGATATATAACTTCTGTGACCCACCTAGCGTCACCTCGCAGCGAATCTCTGAAGCTCCTCAATTTTTCCTGGTGCTAGAGGACTTACTTCTCCATTTGGTCACCAGATCTTGTTACCATCGTCAGCTATTTTCTCTTAGAGCAAGAGGACTACGTCCACTTCTTTACTCACCATGCTGCGCTAGTATCAACTGTGATCAACTCTTAGAAGACCAGCTCAGCAAGAGAAGATAAATGTTTTATTTTTAAGTTGGCAATGTTTATATGTTCTCCTTTTGTCTCCTACCCCCCACTCTTTCCCCTCTTTCTTGGACCCTCCGTGCTCCGTTGAGCTGCTCTCACTTCTTAGTCTGCAGTTGACTCGTTCAGTCAAAGCTCCGCTCGAGCTTGCCTCCTCAACCCAAGAGGCTCACCCTCTTTTACGCCATGTTGGCTAAGTAATCATCAACGGAAACTTCGACTTCAACATGAAATCAAGATAAATACCATTTTAAAAGTTTTAACCTCATCTTTATGGTTTTAACTTCCAAGTGCTTTTAATTATAATTTATAGGCAGTGTGAAATCATTTACTTTGGGGCAATAATCATTCTTCGTGGGATTTGCCATGTTGAGCTTTTGCTTGTATAAGCCAACATTACTAAAAAAGAGCTTTTCTTAAGCTATTTAAACGAGAAATCCTCTCGCTACGTGGGATATTATCTAATACCCGCTGTCTATAATTATAAAGCTAATTCCTCCGTTGGATTTTCTCAACCCCATTTTCTGCTAAGGTCGTTCTGGAACCTTCGAGATCTTGTTCTCTATCTGCGAGTCTTGCCGTCAAGTATTGTTCACGCACTTGTGAAAATGCTAGTTAAAATGAGGAATCTTCCTTATAAATTTTTGCAATAGCTAACTTTCCTCCACCGCTGGAACCTCTAGAACATTCTATGGCGCATTTAATTGTAAATCACAACTTTTTCAAGAAATAGACTTTCATCTATATAGTGCAATCAGTTATTTCCATAATTGCAATAACTTTTTTTCTCATAAACTTCAGTGTTTCTATAGTGAACTTTGCATCCATCTTCATAGACTACAGTGATAAACAGTGCTTGCTCCGCGTTTCTACCGCGTCGCGATCGTCCGGTTATATTAAATACGGCCATGAACATTGATCCTATATCCCAATGATCTTTCCTCAACCTTCTACTAACCATCATTATTAATAAAATTGTAACTTTCTATAAGGTGTCACCCACGAGGTGCCCTTCCAACTTTGCTAGTTTAACATTAATTAAATTCTGCATAATTGCTTGTGTGATACAAGTTTTAAATTCACGTTGTTCCTTTCCCATAATCAGGGACAACAATTCTCTAAACTCTTGAGCGAGTCATGTTCAGGTTTCACGAAATGGAAACTGTCCCATTTGGCGAGTGATTCCTGCTCAAACTTGGGAAGTCTAGAACTTTCCCTTTCACTTTCTTCAGGTTTCACAGTAAGTGACCTGCCCTCTTTGTATAATTCTCATATATTAATTCTGTATAAATATAAGAAGTTGTAGGAACTTCTATCTTATTTTTCATGTTGTTATTATTGTTATTTTCAAAGTTGTCACTTTCTCTAGAACATTCTCTTCTGAATTTCTTAAGGTGCACTTTTTGTACTCCAATTCACGTTCAAGCTTTAATTATTTCATTGTTCATTTGTTTAAATCTTATAAAGATTTTAGAAACATGTAAGGTTTGAAACCTTGTAAATTGTCAATTGCCTGGAGCAACCGTTTAATGTTGAGAGGTCTGTGACCCCAAATTGTTAACTACATAGAGCATATTTATTTGTTAAAGTTACGCTTCTTTGAATTGTTAAATAAATTAAATATTTGTTTTTGGATTCATCATTTCTCTGATACTACAGTTAGGCAGGATCCTGGCCTTCCTAGCTCTTCCTAGGTTTATGCCCTCGTTCATATACAATAAATCGTTTGCTCTCAGTCTTGTCAGACCATCACCCTTCCCTATAGTACTTTCATTCGTGCTTGGGAGGAAACACACTAAAGCCTCTCTCTGGCAAACTGCCCAAGTCTTAGCTGCGGTTCCCGTTAGCCTCGACCAAGCTCGTACCTACTTTAGGTATCAAGGTGTTAATTTTCAGTGGCAACTGCCTCTAAAGGTATTTAAAGTTGAACTTATTAATTTTGTGGGACTCTCCTCCTATTTTTCTATCCTTTTTCTCCAATCCCAAATCTACTTCCTTCTCTCAATCATCTTCCCTTGGTGGGTGGGTTATTCCTCAGCCTATAATCTACCCAGTGGGCTATTGTACTTCAGGCCTTAGCGTTTGAGATATAGAGATCCCTTGACATAGTTCATCAGTAAAGGAGAAGAGGGCCATGTTTTATTTAATTGCATATCTATATATATATTTTCTATTTTTGATGGTTTTTTTTATTCTATGACTTTATGAGAATGTATGTAGGATTGTTAGTTGGGAGTTGAAAATTAAATGATTGAGCTTCTTGGTTAGATTGGAATGTGGTGTGATAAATCAAAGATGGACTATTGAGTTAGATGTTGGATTGAGAACTTGATGTGGAAAGAAAAATGATATGTTATGTAATGCAGGAAATACAGTATGTTTATACAGGGTGTCCACCTAACTCTGCGACCTGAAATATTATCGAAATGAAACAAGATGTGAAAAATGTACTTGCTTAGGAATGTAGCCACGTGAGGGGGTCACACAATGGGAGGATATGCACAATCCAGGAAATAATAACAATACCACTTTTAACGCAAAGTTATCTTTTTTTAAATGGAACATACATGTTATTTCTAGCAAAATCAATAGTCAACATACAATTATTGATAACAGAATTGGTTTCACTTCTCTAAACCTCGTACCTTCTGAAATAACTAACGTTGTAGGTTACTAACCAACGACAGTGGAGTATCAATGTTTGGAGCGGTATCACTGGCAACCGTATTGCAGGTCCCTATTTTTATCAGGGAACACTAAACGAACAGCGATATGCATCATTTCTTCAAGACACGTCACCCCTTCTCATGGAGGACATGGGATTGGAAACTCGTGTATCCAGCATGATGGGTGGCCCGCACATTTCGCACGTGTTGCCAGAGATGTAATGGAAGAGAAGTTTCCAAATCGGTGGATAGGACGTGGTGGTCCCGTGAGATGGCCAGCACGGTCCCTCGACTTGACGCCATAAGACTACATTCTCTGGAGCGCATTGCAAGATAGTCTATCAGGAAGTCCCAAGTAGAATAGCGAATATGCAACAGCGTATTACTTCGGCGTGTGCGGAAATATTTGTGGAAACACTGGGATCAGTACAACGCTCTGTTGTTCACCGTCTACAGAAGTGCGTTGATGCAAACGCTGGTCACATTGAGCATCCGCTGAAGTGACACAGTTTCATCAGTTAAGATGTTACTGCTTACTTGTGAATGTCTCTTCCGTGCTGGATGTAATTTAAAAACATGACGTTTCTTTGTTTGTTTAGGAAATCGGTAATTGTACATTTTAAACTATGTGTACAGTTCTACACATTTGTTAAACGTGACGAACTGTGTCTCCGTTGCCATCCTCTACAACGTTAGTTATTTCAGAAGTTACGGGGTTTCGAGAAGTGAAACCAATTCTGTTATCATTAATTGTATGTTTACTCTTGATTTTGCTAGAAAACACATGTAGCCTATGTTCCATAAAAAAACGGTAACTTTGCGTTGAAAGTGATATTGTTATAATTTCCTGTATTGTGCATATCCTCTCATTGTGTGACCCCCTCACGGGGCTACATTCCTGCGCCAGTAGATTTATCAAATCTTGTTTCATTTCGATAATATTTGAGGTCGCAAAGTTAGGTGGGACACCCTGTATAAAAGAATCCATCTAGGTACTCATTACCCCCCCCCCCCCCCCCGAAGAATCATATAAATGTTACAGGATAGGCATTTTGTAAGAATTTTGATTCTCAATTGCATTTTGTGAGTATTTTGAACCTAAACTACATTTTGTGCGTATTTTTCAATCTATACGTATTCTAAGTATTTCCACTCTACATTCTGTGAGCCATTTCAATCTGAATTTCATTTTGTAAGTATTTTCACTCTAACTTAATTTTTGTTATGGTTCCCATTTCATTGTCATTCTCGCTATAACCCAAACCATTAGGGGCCGATAACCTAGATGTTAAGCCCCTCAAAACAACAATTATCATCATCATCAAAAATTAATTGAATAAAAAACAAACACAAAAAACAATAAAACAAAAAGAAAATCAACAGCAAAAACAAAACAAAAATTAATCCAAAAGCAATCAGAAATCAAATGCAAAATAAAATCTAAAGTTAATAACGTGTGGTAGATGCCGAGAAGATGACTGCCTCCCCTGGTTTTACTGTGATTATCACCCCAGCACGTGTAAGTCATCAACTAATATATACGACACTCTCGTGTGCACCTTAAGACCTGGAAGTTTATTTGCCATGCCAAATGTTCCTTTGCCTTTCCGTTTCATGACTTTAATGCGAATATTAATAGATACAATGGGAATGGAGAATCTGGACTGAAGCTTGGTTACAAGAGGAGAACCTCTTCGTCCCTTGCCTAGCCTTTGCTGATGACCTCATTCTGCTGGCAAATGACATAGAGGAGGCTACCTACTATTTACAGAGTCTTTATAGTGTAGCGGTTAAGACTGGTTTGAAGATCAACATCCAGAAGACTGAATTTATGACCAATACCAAAGAGACCGCTTCTAATATTCCTCTCACAGATACTACCATAAGGAACGTATCTGAAGTTATGTACTAAGGAGAATGGATTTCTGCGAATTGAGTGAGAACCTAGCCATAGATGCCAGATGTACCAAATTTGCAAGGGCTTATCATCCCTGTCGTAGTATCTATTAATCTAAGTGCCTCTCCAAGAACCTCAAACTCAGACACTATAACTCGGTCGTCAAGCCTTCTGTTCAGTATGCTTCTGAGTGTCTTGCAATGAACAGAAAGGGCCCACTCAGAAAATTGGAGTTAAAAGAGAGGAAGATCCTGAGGACAGTGGCGTAGCTAGACCTGAAGGGGCCCCGGGGCAAGAAGTTGAAATGGGCCCCCCTCACTATCTTTTGAAAACCTGACCTAGTTAGTTGCTTAGTTATTGTTGTTTTAAGGGGCGGAACTACGAAGTCATCTGCCCCTAAATCTGACCTAACTGCAGGCCTTTAATATTAATAATGTTTGAAGATAAGAGCTTATCAAAGTGACTTTATGCACTTTTCGAATTCCTCCCCCCTTGCCACTTCCCTTTTTCTAGAAATATTTAATTTATACTTTGGCTGTTGGCTCCATAAAATGTCCTAAATAATTTTGATAAATAAATAGCTATAGCTTTTCAATTTGTGAAATTGTGATATCGTAATAAGAAAACTGCATGTAAATATATATTATATGTACACATATTTGTTCTTTTATTACTGACAATAATGAAGTTAGAGTAGGCCTATACAAGAAAAGGGAACAGATAGGATCGTCTAGGCTTTAAAAATAAAATACACGCCAGGTCGAAAGCTCAAAATTATAAATGTATTGTACAAATAACTTGAAATAAAATAAATCTAAAAATTTTTACTCATTGTTTACAAAAAATTGTTGAGTTATTATTATTAAAAAACTATTTAAAACAAATAAACTTATCAACTAACCTAATTTACACAAAACCTTTTTTCCTACTCTTTGCATCTGCAAACATGTTAATTACATGTGAGAAGTTAAGTTTTCGAGCTCTTTCATTTTCGATCGATAAAAGGGCCAACCCACTTATGTTCTTGGCTCATTGTGCTTCTTAGGTAGGACTTGATAATTTTTAGCTTGGAAAAAGATCTTTCTGCTTTAGCCACTGTGATAGGTACAGTCAAGAACATAAAACAAGCAGTACACAAGTCAGGTTAGTTTGCAACCACAATGTGATTTTCAATGTAAAGGAGGTCTATCAGGAGCTTAACAGTCGACATTTTCTTATTTTTAGTGGAAAAATATGCACGCACGTTGAAAATTTGTGCAGGAAATGTTGGCGACACATCATCAGAAAAAGTCTCGGCGAAACCTTTTGCCCCTTAAACAGTTAGTCATCTGGAGACATTTAGATACGATGTCCAGTTGCTGCAAAATCTTTGTACAACAAACAGAATCACAAAATCAAAACTTTCAATTTTCTTTTTCAATCCTATTGCATCATTCCTTTCTTTTGCCTTATTACTTGTCAAAATAAGTTTGGATAGCTCTCTTAATACATCGCCAAACCTCTCCTTTAAAGAAAAAACTGCTTCGTACCTTCCCGACCATCTTGTTGTGTTGAGTGTTTTTAACGTTATGTGTGCATTTTCAGATGCATCTTGCAGCCCCAATCAGTGTTTGATACTGTGTCCAAAAAAGTTGTAGACATTTAGTACATGCTCAAAAACTGCGATATTTCACGATTGGCTTCTACGGCGTCTTTCAACACCAGATTTTAATTGCGACTTGTACGAAATATGCATGTGGCGCAACTTCTTGAATCTTTTTCTGCACTCCATTGTATACTCCACTCATTACGCTTGCGCCGTCATAACATTGGCCACGATTTATTTTCAATTCAAGACCTTGATCTTTAATAGATACCACTATTTTAACTGCCAAACAAAATGCCCTTTGATCTTCAACTTTTGTAAAATCAGTAAACATCTCGCAAATCTTTATTTCTTTGGGATTATTTTTTTCATCATTTACCACTTTGACGTACCTGACAAATTCACTTAACTGATCAACTTTACTTATATCCTGTGTTGTATCCGTAATAACAGAGAAAAAAGGAGAGCCCTGTATTTCATATATGATTTCTTTCAGTACTTCATTTTCCATCAAAGAAATAACTTCATTTTGGATGCTAGGGCTTAAATTGTTTACACTTTCTGCTGGCTTTTGCAAAAGGGTTTTTAGTACAGGGTCATAGTCAGACAGAAGTTCTATTATAGACAAGACATTTCCTTTATTTCGATCTTCGATTTTACTACTTCTTCCGCGGAAAGCAAAGTTACAGGTGGCCAAATTTAATGAAACATTAACTATTCTTTCTAGAACGTTCCTCCAGTAATTTTTCTCTTCTTTTAACTGTTTCATCATTCCTCCATCTCTCAAATATAACACAAGAAAATATGTGGTCATCCGATTGTTCATGAGAATTAATTCTATCAGAAAGATGTTTCCAGTCGTTTAGTCCCGTACTACCGAAAGTGTTCAATGAATGATGTGGAAACAGCCAACAAGGTTGACAGTAGACACGGTCTAACTTTTGCGAATAGCAAATCCAGAGTCTGTTACATTTCATCCCGAAACCTGATATAAAACTGTTGTAATTAGTTGAAAATTATCTTTTACTTGCTCGTCCATCAGGCTGCTTTGGAAAGGGACCACGAGGTTGACAAAGTCCTGATGCTTTGATTAACCTTTTCATTGACTGGAAAATTCAATTTTGTCTTGAAAAAGATAATTTTCATCGTGTCCAGTTTCAGTCAAGCTTACTGCGTCCTTGTTATTATTGACTGACTGATCAAGACATGAAAGGCCACTATGAGTGGTCGGAACATCGATTTTATGTACTCCAGACTGTTGATGAGCGTCAATATTTGAAAAAAAAAAAATACATAGTGAATAATATTGATCAATAAAATTTAGTGTAGTGGTTTATAGTTGATTGCAATGTTTTATTTGTAGAAACAGAATCAACTAACTGTTGAACTAAGCCGACTAACTGATTATTGGTTGGATAACGGGACAAAAGGACTGTGTCACCAATGATAGTCGTCCGTTGAAACGATGCATACTGTATACCCGATACAGTGTGATTCTTAACGTGAAGTGAAAAACAAACAAATGTGCTCAGTCCAAGTGAAGTGAATCAACCGTCGCAATTCGCAAACCGCTTCATTGTTTGTTTTTATCACACATTCTATGCTTTTTTTTTATAATATTAACATAATATGATATTAGTTTGTTATAAAATATTAAGTTACGTCTTAACCAAATTGTTAATGGAACTATTATTAACAATAATCTCACTTTGCTTAACAACTTATAACACTTTTACAATATAGTTAACTTTGGTTTCTTCTTTCCTTCATTATTTTCATTTTCTTCGTTTTGATGTTGTTTCTGCACCGAAACGTAAGTTACTCTAAACCTGATTGAGTTTGAGGGTGCAACTACGCAGTTAGCGATTTAGTACAAACACGTACCGTCTCCTCTTTTATTCTCTTATCCTTCCTGTTTTTTTTAGCTCAACTTTCATAAGTACATTTCAAAGCGTCGTTAAAAAATAGCACAATGCAAGCCACAACTTAAGTTCAGCTGTGGCAACGTACCAACTACACTACTGCTACTACTCTGGTACTGTGCTTTGCTGTGGTGTGATGTCGCAGTGGAGGGGGAAGGGGAGGAACGATGAGTCATGGTCATGCGCTGAATGGGGAACAATGCATTGTCTGTCTGGCGCCTGGGTCGGGCGCCCGCCTATCAAAAAATACCCATAGAATACCACACAATTCGATGGATATATCTTTCATACAGATTGCACTGAACGTGACTAGTTCCTAAACACAAGTTTAGACGCGTAGTTCCGTACAATAGGGGCCCCTGAACTAAATGGAATTCTCAAATATGTTTTCTAGTACTACTTTTATTTATTATTATTTAATTATAATATTTATTTTAGGGTTTGGGGGCCCCCTAATCTCGGGGGCCCCGGGGCGGTGCCCCGCTTGCCCCATTGTAGCTACGCCACTGCCTGAGGAGGATATTAGGTCCAATTAGAGAGGAAGGAGGCATTTACAGAATCCGTCATAATGATGAATCGTATGAACACCAGGAGGACATCATCACGTCTATGAGGAAAAGACGCCTGACCTTTTATGGACATTTGGCACGTCTGTATTCTGAAAGACTCACCAACAGGTTATTCACAGTGACAGGAAGAGGCAATGTTTCTAAGAACAAATGGATTGCGTGGGTTAAGTCACATATGGAACAAACTCGTGACCCTCTCATGTTCCGTCAGGTCACCCGACAGGGCGTTTCCCCAACGTCTCTTACAAGTAAGAAGACTACAGGAGTGGACAGAGGAAAGAAGACTGGCCCGTAGTCAGAAAATGAGGGACTATTGGAAGAAGAAAGCAACAACTTTACCGAAGAGCAGATACGAGCCCCGTGGTCCTAAGTAAGCATAAACGGTAAGGAAAGAATATATTCAATATATTGAGCATTATTTTGGTTTATTTCCAGTGTATTAACATACAAATTAAAAATGAAACAAGTAAAAAGTTTCCACATAGGGACTGGACCCCACGACCCTCGGATTACCGTCCTGTACTGTTTCCGCTGCGCCAACCGCTGCCTGGTAAGTACGCTAACAGACGTGGCTCATGTCTCGCCCGATACGCGACAATAATGCTAAACGCTTGGCCATCTGATCCAACACTACTGTCACTCTTATTCCTGGGCAAACCCTGATGAGGCGGTCCTCTTGTGAGTGCAAATATGGCCTTGAGCGGATGTCCAGACCTGTCTAGAGAAAGGAAGTGACCAGAGAAAGCGATCAGTAACTTTACTCGACACCCGAGGCTAGAAACTGGTTACATTCTTCAAGCTTGTGCTCCGGTTCTTAACATTTGTTCTGCTTGTTGAGATTACAGCAGGTGATCTTGATGGCGGGCTGAGACTCATCTCACCACGTCCATAGCCCCTTAAGTTAGCTAGTGGAACAGTGAGGTTATCTGCATCCAAACCAGTGCCTTAAGGGCGGGAATAATGAATGGAGGAAATTGTTTATTTTTAAGTTCTTAACTTATTATTTATGCGCATTATTTATTTATCATTTATATACAGTACTTATTATTTATTGATTAACTGTTAGTTATTGGGGCAGATGACCTCACTGGTCCACCCCTTAAAGCCACAACAATCAATGTTATTCCCTCCTTCCTCTCTTCTTTTCGACCTTTCTTCCTTTCTCCCTTCCTCTCTTCTTTTCTTCCTTCCTCTCTCCTTTTCTTCCTTCCTCCCTTCCTCTCTTCTTTTCTTCCTTCCTCTCTCTTTTCTCCCTTCCTCCCTTCCTCTCTTCTTTTCTTCCTTCCTATCTTCGTTTCTTTTTACTGTATATGCTTGTATTTATTATGCATTGTTTATTTATTCTTTATTTATTTATTTATTTATTTAAGTATGTAACTGATATGTTTTCACTTGTTTATACATTCATTATGCAATCATTTATTACAATTTATTTAAAATTTTGTTAAATTTATTATCTAAATTAATTAACAACTACTTTTTTGATTTTTGGCGGGTGGTTTTTACGACTGAACGATCTTCCTGATGCCGGCCTCTCGAGATAAGTAATGATTTAAGATGATTGAAACCGGGCAAAGAGTTGGTAGAAAGGTACATTCCCGGCATTTGCCTGGAGTAGGAATTAGGGGAAGAAGGACGAAGCATTTTAGGGTCGACGAACTTTGAGGCTGGTCACTGTTGTCCTGGCTCAATGACCTTGTGTGCCTTTACGCACGTAGCTACTCTGGCGGGTAATTCCTCTAGAAAGTCACATCGAACCGTAAAACCGCACGAGTTGACCTCTGTAATTGGTTTAGCTTAGCCGCTGACCCAAGTCGTTCACACTTTCTTGGCTGTTCGTCAGCGATGTCGCACTCCACTGCTCTCAGAGAGAGTTTGACCTCCGTAGACCCTCACTGACCAGTACGCAACACAGGGACTTTCCCCTCAAAATATAAACTTCTTTAGAACTCCTACCAGTAGTGGGACGTGGGGTGGCGACCTCGGGATCCCAGCTGAGTCCGGCAAAGCTTCCACTTGCAGAGTTGTGCAAGCTATTAGTCTCGGCGCCAGTTTCCCAAAATAAAATTTATACTTTTAACGGCTTAATGCACTAAATACAATATGTTTGCAAGGCGGTGAAATTACTTCCAATGTTAAACCAAGAGTCTTAATTATATTTTACTAGCAGAAGTACCCATTCTTCGAACGGTCTTCGGTATTAATAACCAGATGTTATCAATTGAGCTACTGTTGCAATGTTTAAAGGCTTGGAACCTGTTTGTTGGCAAAGAAAAATGATTAGTTAAAATGTGCTCTCAAACTAAATTTACCTAACGTGTTCTTCCTGGCGTGAAAATAAAATTGAAAACCTCGTAGACGAATCGCAATACACGTCACATACGAACTGACCCTAACGGTTGTGTCAAGTGCCCAACTACAGGAAGACCCCTTTTATAAATTATAAAGGCTTGTGATGCATGAAAATTCAGTTTTTTTTGAGCCTCCAAGGGCCTAAATTCCTAAAATCAGCAAGAAACAGTCTACTGTTTCAAATCAGGAATTTTTGAAAATAATGTTGCTGTTTGGAGATATAATAGACCTTCTGTACGACATATCGCACGTGTAAGTCGTGTGAAAAAAATCTAGGCTATTCCTTGAACCCCTTAAGCGCATTGAAGAATTTTACAATTTTAGTTGGTTCCGTGATAACCTTATAGCCATTTGCAACCTTTCACAGAAATGTAATAAATGGAGTGTCATTACTTATTCCAGAAATAGATGGAAAATTGGATGCCACCTCTTGAGATACTGTTGTTATGGTTAGTGGCTTGCATTCCTTCTTTAGTTTATTAAATGAAATTGGTTTTCTGAAAATATCTAAGAAACTGATGGGTTTAGAACCTTAAAATATAGTTTTCGGGGACCCTTTACGACTCTTGAGGGGCCCCGAGTTTTGTTTCTGTCACCAAGGGTTTGAAAATGAGCTTTGTCTCGTCGTTGTACGCCATAATAATGATAATAATTAAAAGAATAGTAATAATAATAATATAACAATATAGGGATAGGGATATAATAGACCTTCCGTACCATACCCCCACGTGTAAATCGCGTTAAAAAATTCTAGAGTACCCCTTGACCCCTTAAGCGCATTATATGTATTGATGAATATTTCAGCTTAATTTGTATCCGTTATAACCTTATTGCCGTTTGCAAACCTTCACAGTAATGTAATAAATGGAATTGCATTGCGTCTTACAGAAATGGACCTCTGAGATTCTGTTGCCATTGTTACCGGCATGCATTCCTTCATTAATTTATTAAGTGAAATTAGTTTTTTGGGAATATCTCAAAACTGTTGGTTTTAGGGCCTTAAAATGTGGTTTTCGGGGTCCTTTTAGGGCCCCCCGAGTTTCGTTTCTCACATTGAGGGGCTGAAAATTAGCTTTGTCTCACGCTTATTTCAGCATGTATTTCAATGGGGTAGGCCCCCTGTTATGAGAGGTACGGAGAACAGTTACATCAATGATTAGTGTTGTGCCTCTGATGGATATCTGTATCAAATTTTACGTTAATCCACCCAGCCGTTCTCGAGTTATAAGGACACAAAAAATTGTCCACAGACAAACAGACAGACAAATTTTTTGTTTTGCGTGCATCCGTCACAAAACAGTCAGAAACGGGCAAATATGTCAAATTTCCGTGGAAATGCAAAAAAAAAAAAAAAACAGACAAACATTCATTTTTATATAATAGAGAAGGGATATAACAGACCTTCCGTACCACACCCGCAAGTGTAAATCGCGTGAAAAAATTCTAGAGTACCCCTTGACCCCTTAAGCGCATTGTATGTATTGATGAATATTTCAGCTTAATTTGGATCCGTTATAACCTTATAGCCGTTTGCAAACCTTCACAGTAATGCAATAAATGGAATTGCAGTGCGTCTTACAGAAATAGATGGACCTCTGAGATTCAGTTCCCATGGTTACCGGCATGCATTCTTTCATTAATTTATTAAGTGAAATTAGTTTTCTGGGAATATCTCAAAAACTGTTGGTTTTAGGGCCTTAAAATGTGGTTCCGAGTTTCGTTTCTCACATTGAGGGGCTGAAAATGAGCTTTGTTTCACCCTTCAACGCCTATTTCAGCATGTATTTTAAGGGGGTAAAGGCCCGTTTTATGAGAGGTGCGGAGAATAGTTACATGAATGATTAGTGTCGTGCATCTGAAGGATATCTGTATCAAATTTTACGTTGATCCACTCAGCCGTTCTCGAGTTATAAGGACACAAAAAATTGTCCACCGACAGACAGACAAACAGACAGACTGACAGACAGACAGACAGACAAAAAAAATATTTTTGCGCGCATCCATCATAAAACAGTCTGAAACGCGCAAATATCGCAAATTTCCGTGGAAATTCAGAAAAAACAGACAAACTTTCATTTTTTAGCCTACTTTCCACATTTTGCAAAAATGAGTAAAAAGTAGACTTATGAGATCGGGCAAATGTGTGTCTGTCTGTCCTTCTGTCTGTCTGTCTGGCTGGCTGGCTGGCTGTGTGTGTTTCCCCCTCATATCAACTCCTACACGGCTGCAGCAATCAAAACAAAATTTGGTAGGAGTAAAGATCTATACCTGAATATCTCACGACCATATTTGAAAATGATGTCAGTGCTACCAACTGCTGAAAAATCGCAATTGAAATTTGAGCTGCATGTTGCATATCTTGGAAGGTATGAATGGGAGCTATTTCAAAATTGGCACACGTATAGATAATAATATTGCAGTTTAATTTCCAGGAGGCCATACATGGCAGTGTTGCCAAAATGATTATAAGCCTGCTGATAGGTCCAAATTTTAAATGCATATAACTTCTACACTATCAATTGGATTTCAACCAAATTTCGTATGTGCTATGTGTATATTAACAGATATGACTGAGCGTATTCTTTAGAGCCACCAGGGCTGCCAACTGTTAATAAATGCTCTCATTTTTTAATATCCAAATACCCATATATCAGAAAGTATGCAAGCCGACAGCTTTAAACTATGCACACGTATAGTACCTGACATTCTATATTAATTTGGAGTAACTTATATACGTCAGTGCTACCAACATGATTCTAAGCCTGCTGAGAGGTGCAAATTTAAATATATGTAACCTCTATACTATCATTTGGATTTCAACCAAATTTCGTGTGTGCTATGTGAACCATAACAGATAAGACTATACCGATTCTTAAGAGTAAACAGGGCTGCCAACTGTTAATAAATACTGTCTCTATTTTTGTTACCCTAATATCAATATATCAGAAAGTATGGAAGCCAATAGCTGTAAACTTTGTACACGTATAGTACCTGCCATTCTAGATTAATTTGGAGTAACTAATATAGGCCTACGCCAATGCTGCCAACATGATTCTAAGCCTGCTGATAGGTCCAATTTTAAAATGCATGTAACTTCTATACTAACTAATGGATTTCATTCAAAATTGACACAACAATAGATCATATTATTTCAGATTATTTCTGACCAATACATGTATGTCATTGTTGCCAACATGAATTTACGCGCGCAGTTAGATCCAATGTTTAACTGCATGTAACGTCCATGCTATCCATTGGACTTCAACCAAATTTTGTATTCTGTACTTTAAGAGATGGGACTAAGAATATATTCAGTCACCAGGGCTGCCAACTGTAGTTCTCTATTAGGCTGCATTATGCCACGTATACAGTATTTCGAACTAATTAGAAATTTCGATATTACCAACTTAATTTCGTCATTACCGTATTCTAAATAGATCCATATAGATTAATCATTGGCTTGAATCTTAAATTTTAAGAAAAGTAGGCTCCTTATTTCTTCACGGAACTTCTTGTATATATAGAGAGAGATAGAGATTTTAAGAAACTCAAAGTAAAATTATATTTTAGAATTCCCACCAACAGAGGAGCTTTGCCACACGTTTTGTTTTGATTACTTCACACTGCTTTCCGTGTGAATTTAGAGCTGAGGGTTTTGGAGTCATTTTACTGATGATCCTCTCCTGAACTATTCAAATAGTCATGAACTATGGATTGAAATCCCCTGACTTACAGGGTACATTCCAAATTCAATAATAAAATAGAAAACGGACCCAGGTCAGGTAACCCTCGGAATACCCAATTCTAAAAGTTTCCAGACACTATTCCTTATGGGATAAAGGTTGGTTGGTTCCTCATTTTAGGAGCTGTGGTCATGTAACCCCGTGTACTTTGTGTGTGTCTAGAATCTGTCTGATAACCGGTGTTAATTAATTGTGATGGCCGTATTAGTGTGTGTATCTGTGATAGTTTGCCACAGTAGGGGAGTGGTCAACGTGTCCGTCTACTAACCCCAAACTTGCAGGTTCGCTCCTGGCGATGGTAAGTGCTTTTTGAAAGGCGGCCAAAATTACGACACCATGTCATACGATTTTGGCATGTCAAAGAACCCATTTGAATTCAGTAGGCCGTGTTCATAATGGCAATATTAATCTCGGGAGTTTCCTCCAACACAAAGTTCCCCATTTCTCTACTAGAAAGCGCTATAGTGTTCAAGGAGCTTAGATACCTAACCTCCTTGACTTTCATAGTGCTTCAGGAAACAACGAAATTCGACATGCAAGCTACCCTCTGGGCGTCAAATAACAAAGCTTGCATCCGGCACCCGAGGTCATACGATATTATTATTATCTGTGATTCAGGTAAGGACTGTAGGACCATCTCGTGGCGCAGTGGCTACCATTGTTATAAAGCCCAAGGCACCTGGTTCGATCCCTGGCTCTGCCAAGAATTTAAAAGTCTTGGTATGGTCTGGTACGGGGTCTCCCAGCCACGTTATGCAAAATGGGAACCTGCAGGTTGCTACGGTAGGAGGAGGAGTGGAAAGGAACTGGCCACCCTACCACACTAAAACCCCGGCTCAGGATGCCTGGTTAGTGATCCCTTGACAAAGTCCAGGGCTCTAATTCAGGTCGGCTACGTTCTTGGAGGGGATATGGCACTCTAATTTGATTTCTTTGAAGGACTCCAGACAATCAATTTTCGAGTAATTCCTACTTTAGCTACCAAACGCCACCGTCAACGACAACTATTTTGTGAACTTGGTTACTAGATGCTCCTGGCGATGAACGTTGGAACCTAAGAGCGTTCCTCAAATCAAACCTATAATTTATCTTCACACAAGTGTAATTAGTGGTGTAAGGGAGGAAACATTACTGAGTAGGCCAACAGTAGCTCAATAAAATGATTTTGAATAAAGCATTGTGACTAATTTAAATTATTTATATGTTTTTAATAATTTGTACACCCCTGTACTTGTACCGGGCTCCTCTCTGGTTAACTCTTGTTCTCTTCTAATCCTGAGAGTCTCTAATAGTACATTATGCCACGAGCCTATACTGGCAATAATTAAGATACGAGTATGTTTATAAAACGAGCGTACGCGAGTGTCTTAATTACCATTATCGGCGAGTTGCATACGACTGTTTATGTTCGACGATAATTATTATAACTATTTTATGTTCGAACTTAAATATTCATAAATATCTGTCGAGATTTCACCAGTTTTATGTACTGAACAGAGCACATGGGACGCAGAGTGTGCCTTGTATTTGACCATGGCCCCCTGGAATACCTCACTATGACACTAGGCCAGGCAGTGAAATTTAATTTCGAAGGCCTTGGAAGGAAGCGCAGGTGCGATGTTATCCTTATCTAATTGGTCAAACAACTGTTTCTTGAGCTCTGATTGGTGGGAGAAACAGTTTAGTTAGTTAGTTAGTTATTGTTGTTTTAAGGGGCGGAACTACGAGGTCATCTGCCCCTAAACAGTTTCATAATGAAAAATAGTGTTATAATGAGCCTCATTATGATACAGTTTTCTGACACATAATAGTCAGGGTTGAACATAAATGACATTTTGTGAGTATTTTGAATCTACGCCACATTTTGTAAGCATTTTCAAACAATAATTATCATCCTCATCATCTCAAGGGCTCACGGCTAGCGAGTTCTCGACTCCGAGAGGTTCCTGAGCTGGGTCCGTTCCTTTTTATATTGTAACTTTCAATCGATGAACACAACACTGGAATATGTCAAAGAATAATCTGACATAAATTACATGCTATTATTATATATTGTTATGGACATGCTTCACTCGTCAATTGAGCATCATCAGGTCCAAATATACTAGACAGATAATCCCCCTCGTTGCGTAGTATCTAGCACTCTGCCCCTGGTCTGAGGGCTGGAACGGGGTTAACTCAGCCTCGTGACGCAAAACTGAGAAGAGGGGATTCGATTCCCACGTCAGCCATTCTGGAAGTGGTTTTCTGTGATTTCCAACTTCCACTCAAGGCAAAGGCCGGGATGGTTTCCAAATTAATGCCACGGCCACCTCCTTCTCATTCTGTATCTGCATTACAAATACACACACTACTACAGCCATTGCAGTAACACAGATTATCAGAAAAATTCCATACACACCCAAGTACACGAGACTACAAGTCTACGATGTTGCGAAGCCCCTAAATGAATCATTTACACGACAAATAGCTCTACCAAACCTACAGTGACACCTACAGACAGTCTCCGCCCCTCAAAAATAAAATACACGAAAACCTGTCAGAAACGTATTAAGTATGGTAATTATTGCTGATAAATAATAAAACATTAAGTACTGAAAACAGAACTGATTATGTTAATGTTGTAGTGTGAACAATTGAACTAAATTAGATGTCAGTGCATTGAAATGTGTATACACATTTGCTGTGACAAGTTTCACTGCGCTCGGACGGTTCAATCGCGAGAAAGGCCAATTTAAATGTTTCAACTTCGCTTGGCCGCCATGTTCGTTTTGTACTTAACAGGTGTATGAAAGTCACATAGATGAAATTCTAGTAGTACCTATTATTACTGTACACAATTTCAGGATGATATCTGTTAGTATTGCGGAGATACAGAATGCCAGTGAAATAATTCGCGCGGCCGCCATGTTGGATTGGTGAAACGTATTAAAATTTGAAAGGCATAGTCGTGGTTGGACGACGTAGTAGTATGCAGTTGCCGAGTTTCGTTGAAATCGCTTCAGCTGTTTAGATTTTATAGGGACACACACACACACGCGGACAAAATAAGATCTCATAAGCCAATTTTTTTTTCAAGAATTAAAATAGGCTAAAACAGTCTTTGTGTTATGATATATGAAGTGTGTGTAATTGTAATTGAGATGGCTGTCACCTTGAGTTAGGAACTATCCTAGCATTTGCCTGGAGATCAAGTAAGAATGCACATCTGGGATCGCTGTGGTGGAAATCATGTCAGCTTGGCCTCACGAGACTCAGTGCACCCCGTTCCATCTCCCAGACCAGAATAAATGTCTTGGTAGAGCATGAAATGGAACCCGGATCTGAGAGGGACAACCAAGAAAACTAGCCACTACGCCAAGCTTTGGTCGCGTATAAAACAGTTTTAAGTTCAATGCCCGACTGATGATGTTCTAGACACTAACCATACTTTACAGATGACCACACACTACAAGCGTTTTCACCGTGGTCAACGTTTTTACAGTAGTACGGACTGCGGTCTGTGCCAAAGACTCGAACTGTTGGTCTTCCGGCAGAACCAGCAGTGAATGTCACTTCACAATCAATAGCATCAATGGCATGCTGAAATGCTATGCCCAAGATGGCGGGTTCGAACCCGGCTGAAGTCGTCGGATTTTAAGAGCGTTAAAATCCCTCAGTATTCCTTCGCTCGGAGGGGAAGTAAAGCCGACGGTCCCTTGTCATAGTTTTATGGCATGTAAAAGAACCTACCACTGCAATTGGTAGTGTGTAGCAAAATGTGTAGGCTACATTTGGCTAGTTAGGAAACCCTCCATCAAGTTCCAACGTTCGCCGCTAAATGTTAATGGCATCTGGTAGCCAAGGTTCGAACTACTTGATAATGAACTTGTTGGGCGGCCTAGCGCGTTTACTCATAAATTCCCAGCTATGGCCATTGGCTGCGATTCATATATCAAACAACATCAATGGCAGGCTGCAGATTACATTCACGTTTGATTTAATATAAGCTCACTGGACAAGAAATGAGTCACATTGTGGAAACATTGTTCTACAGGCATATCATATCATGTCCCGTAGAGCCGACTACTTGCACAGATACTGCGCTTCACTCGCTCTTCCAAATAGTCACACACATTTTCCATGGGATAAACATCGGGGGATTTAGTGGGCCAATTACAAATACACTATTGCAGACATCACAATTGTGAGGTTTGAAGCCATTTTTCAGTGTTGCCTAAGTAAACAAAAGTTTGGTGCTTTTCAGTCGGTCAACACGAATGTACCCAAAAAGAGCTGGGATATGCCCTAATCCTGAAATAAATTACATAAGATTAATAAATACACTAGGATGACCAGTTTCGATCGTCAAGCGATCATCATCAGATGCATTACACTTAGGCTATAACATCTATGTTTGAGAATACAGGTGAAAAATATTTACAATATGTACAATTATTTAGTTGCAGTATTGGTACTGCAACTGTCGGTGTATACCAAATGTAGTATATCTAATGTTAGGTGAACTGCTAAAATGGTGATAAAAATCCGCAGTTGTCTGTTTGGGGTGATTATATGGTTATACAAAATCAACTATGGTTATACTGTAATAATACAGGCTGATACTGGTTAACAGATAAATTCTACCCACACTCAAGTGCATGGGGCTACATTACTACGATGTCGCAAAGCTGATAAAAAATCAGCAACAATAATTTTGGCAATTTCCATGTTATTTCACTCTTGTTAGGGCAAAAGGGAACAGCAAGTCAAGAGAACACCAAAGAGAAGTTATAGCAATTGCCAACCTAACAATTGCAAAATCTCAGTTTTGGTGTTCATTTGACATAAGCCCTTTTGCCCTTAAAACAGCGATTTATCCTTTGTTGCATTTTCTTCCTTTCATATTACCTCGAGGTTACTAATGTTCATGTTTTCTGAAATTAAATTTATTGAGTCGTAGTTTATTCAGTTCCTAACAAAAGTTTCAGACCATTAGCGTATTTCACATAAACAATCCCTGGTCATACACTTTTGTCCCAAATGTTTCCGTGATTATTACAAAAATAACTTGACCTCGTATACATCTGTTTATGCAGAAACCGTTGTGATCAGACATTTACTTTTTGAATTACTAATTTACTATTGAAAATTTGTTATTAAAAATATCAAGTTATTCTTCCAACGGATTTATTTGTAGACACTAAACCAACTTGTTTATCTTAAAGTTAATAATTTTGTAGAACTATTATGATGTCGATGGGCATTTGGGCATAAGAAAAAACATCCCCAATAATTTCCTAATCATTAAAAAAAATCCGTATTTTCTGAAAAATTAAAGTGAATAATCAAATACCGACTGATGTTTAGGGAAGGCTATTTTACCAAGCGAATTAGCAAAAAAAGAGGTGGAAGACTCCATCTGTTAAGTTAAACCTAAACTACCAATTTTTGTTCCCGCTAGCTCCGTCGGTAAAATAGTAATTCTTTATAAAGTATTGACATGCTGTCTTTATTGGTCGCTATCCGAAACAATTGGGTGGATGTTTTTCCGAACCATACTCTGTGGTTGGCAAGCCAGGAAGTTATTCTTCGTCCTGGGCTCGTTTTCCTTCTATTTTCCCTTGCAAAATGCATTGCAGTAGTTCGTATCTGCCTGTGTTCCTCGTTAAAATAATAAATGTACTGCAGCCGAATGGCCAGGAAAGGTTTTGGAATATTAGGTTACATATTTACATTAGATCACAAACTGTTCATCTGCTTGGTGATATTAGTACGAGAGCTGTTTTTTAAGTAAGGGCCGTTCTTATTTTGTTAAATTAACTGAACATTTTATTTTGAAACCACATTTATTTTTAGGTTTTACGTACCTTCCTCTATTTTTCTACATAGTTGCCTTGTTTATTTTGGCACTTGCCATACCTTAAAACTAAGTTCTCAAATCCCCCTGCATAAAAGTTTGCTGCCTGCTCTGACAACCAAGAATTTACACTTGAGGAAAATCCATTGATAGAGTGGTTATCATGAATCTTCAGTCCTCGTGAATTTTCGTGTCAATTGCAGTCACCAAGTCATCTGAACATTTTCACGGCCACTTTTGAACTCTCGTACCCAATTTCTCACTTTACCTTCCGTCATTGCATTATCACCATGCACCTCACAAAGCTGACGATGAATGTCTGCAGCTGACGTGTTTCTTGCACTCAAAAAGTATCACAGATCGTACCTCACACGCGGCGGGCGAATCAATACTCTTGAACATTGTAAAGATGCACAGTTCAGCGTACAGGTTAGCTACACAGCTGCAACTGACGCCTGCTTGTTCGCAAAGGATGCCGGGAGCACTAACTACGGGCTTGAATAAAAAAAGGCCCTTACTTAAAAACAGCCCTCGTATTTACACACATCGCGAGCCCTACGACTGAGTACCTTTGCGTTTGATTGTGTTGGTCCATTGTCTATTTAACATGGCATCTGTTCCAAAAAATCCATTATCTATCTCTTTCACCTTCTGTTTTCTTCTTTCTGTTACCTCTGTATAAGCGCGTGTACTTGGTAGGAATTCCTTGAGCCTTATATCCTCGAGGAAAAACGTTTCTCTTGCTAGAATGTATGCCTATTTGGCGCATATTTGCTTGCTCCCATGGTCCGTTTGTTGAAGCGTGCTTTCACGTTTTCTAAATCACTGGTTTTCAATCTATCCCATATGAGTTCAATCCCATATGTAGCGATGGGGGCGATTGTCGTTTCGAAGAGTCTCATTAACGTTGCTAGTTTCAGGGATGTGATGCGCATTGATCTTATACCTGCTGTTGATCTCTCTTGTATGTGAATGATGAATGTTGAAGCAGTAGGCTGCATTGTAATGCCGAGATACTTAAATTCGTTGACTACATTTAATTCTCCGTTTCCTATCTTCATGATATCAGTCCTCGAAATTCTCCCTCCTCTCTTAAATACCATTTGCACTGTTTTATTTTTGTTTATGTGGAAATCATTGTCTGTAGCCCATTGCTGTATAATGTTCATGTCTTGCTGCGATATCTCTTTATTTGATGACCCGAGGGTCATGTCATCTGCATACATTATGAGCGCCCCTTCAAATTCTTTCCTATAACTGCTGTCATTATATTGAAGAGCAGTGGGCTTATAGGGTCTCCTTGCATAACTCCATTTGTCTGGATTATGTCTTCTGATGTCGACACCTCATCAGTTATCTGAAGTACTTTTTGTCTCAGAATATTTTGTAATATATCTGATAGAGTATGATCTATACCAATCATGTCCCCAAGTTTTTGCATTAGTTTACCTCTATGTGTTCCTCATTATGTGATCCAGGTATTCAAGCTTACGACATTTAGCAATATTAACTATTTCTTGGGTTGTATGTATCCTTTGTAATACTTCTTGGTTGGTAATATTATGAGTTCATGGTATCTTTAGGATCCTGCTGTATAACCATAGTTCAAACGCGTGGAGTTTTGAAATAGTTTCTTCCTCCAAGGTCCATGTTTCTACGCCATACAGGAGCACCGGGTATACATAGCATCTGAGGAGTCTTATTTTTGTGGTGAGTGTGAGGTTATGACTCTTGAATATCGAGCCCACTGTTAAGAAGGCACTTTTAGCCTTGGCAATTCTACAACGGATCTCGCGCGAATATCCCATTGTTCATTGATGATAGTTCCTAGGTAATTGTAATGTGAGACTCGTTCTATTCTTTCCTGATTTATGTACAGGTTTTCTCCTGTGATGTTTTCTTTGCTAATGATCATGAGCTTAGTTTTACCAGTATTAATATCTAGACCATACATTTTACTCGTATCTGTAATTTCGTTCATCAAGGTTTGCAGGCCTTCTATTATATCCGCAAAAAACTATTGTATCATCTGCATAACGGAGGTTATTGAGCTTAATCCCGTTAATCGAGATACCTACGTTTATGTTTTTTAGAGTTTCGCTAAAATGTGCTCTGAATACAGGTTGAATATCACAGGAGAGATTATGCACACCTCGCAGGATTTTTACTTGATCAGTATGTTCTTTACCTACTCTGAGGACCGCTGATTGATTCTAATAAAGATTAGCTATTATTCTAAGGCCTTTACCGTCCATTCCAGTTCTTTTCAGTATATCTATCATATGTTCATGTCTAACGCGGTCAGACCGCCTCTGCATAGTCAATTAGGCCTGCAAAGACGTTAAGATTTACATCTCTGCATTTTTGAAACAAGACTTGCACACTAAACAAGGCTTCTCATGTGTCGACGGCGTTCACAAAACCAAACTGATTGGGTGCGATTTGTTCTTCACGGTGTCTTCCTGATTGCGACCATTCCGGATTGCGGTCACTTTTATTTTAGGGAAGAGCTATAAACATTCCAGCGTCCAGGTTGCGGTCACTTTCCTTGGTAGACCGGTCCGGTTGTAACTCCCCTGGGGATTTCTTCACCTTTCACTTCCACCCCTCTTGCCAATGTTGAGGTACATGCCATATGTCAGTTCTCTTTGGAATGTTAATAAACCTAAAACTTCAAATGTTTGATTTTGTGTGTAGGAGGGGGCGGGGACAACAATTGATTACAAAGGGGATTTAAAATCAAACGCAGAACAAATTACTTTTACGAGTCGAATTTTTCGAGGTAATAAAAAGAAAGTTTTTCACTATATACAGTAGGCCTATTATAAAAATAGATATCTCGCGTCTCAAATGGGAGGAGAGGGGCAGAAATTAAAAATTATACCCTGTAAGTGAAGGTCGTCGATTCCGATCCTGAAACGTTTCTATTCTTAAGACTGAAAGTGTTATAATCATTGCTTTACGAGGTGCTGTCAGATTGGGAGGGGACTTGATTTATTTAAGCGAAGTTTTATGGCGTGTGCTCAGCTGAACACTGAACTGAATTCTTTGGGTAGGTAGTGAAATATCAGTTTCCCCTTGTTATCCACAAAACTTACCGAAGGTATGAGTCAGTCGGGAAGAACCAAGAACCAAGGACCGGTCTCCAAAGAAAAGTGATCGCAATCTGGAAGCTGGAATGTTTATAGTTCTTCCCTAAAATGAAAGTGACCGCAATTTGGACTGCTAATGAGGTGAACGCAATCCGGAATGGTCGCAATCAGGACACAACCGTTCTTCACATGTGCGCTATATTCGTTTGTGATGACTTTTAGAAATAGTTTTAAAAGGTGACTCATTTAACTTATTGTTCGATAATCTCCACAGATTTTCGCACCTGGCTTTTTTGGTATTGTTATGAACTCTGATGTTTGCCATTCTGTTGGTATTTCCCCTGTTGAGTATATAGAGTTGAAGATTTCTGTTAATAATTTTATGTTTTCTTCATCTAATATGTTCAATAATTCTATTGGAACTTCGTGTAGGCCTAAAGCTTTTCCATCCGTTATTTGCTTGATAGCTGTAATTATCTCTTCTGGAAGGATTTCAGGTCCTGTATTATCTTCAATGACAGGTATTTGTTTTGCTCTGAGGTCATGGAACAGATATATTAAATATTTTCCCCATACTTTCTTTTTGTCTTCTTTGTTGATGACCAAAGTACCGTTTTCATCTGTTATTTTGCCACTGTTGTTTTCCGAAAATTTCCAGTTACTTCTTTCACTTACGATGGATATTGAAGTTATCGTATCTGCTCTGATATAATTCTATTTCCTCACATTGTTTCATTTTTAGCCTACTTTTCACATTTTGCAAAAATGAGGAAAAAGTAGACTTATGAGATCGATCCGGGAAAATGTGTGTCTGTCTGTCTGTCCTTCTGTCTGTCTGTCTGTCTGGCTGTGTGTGTGTGTGTCCCCCTATCAACTCCTAAACTGCTGCAGCTATCAAAACCAAATTTGATAAGAGTAAAGATCTATGTATGAATATCTCATGACCATATTTGAAATTGACGTCAGTGCTACCAACTGCTGAAAAATCGCAATTGAAATTTGAGTTCTATGTCGGATATCTCAGAAGTTATGCATGCGAACTATTCCAAAATTGGAACACGTATAGATAATAAAACTCCAGATTAATTTTCTGAAGTTTATACATGTCAGTGTTGCCAATATGATTCTAAGCCTGCCGGTAGGTCCAAATTCTAAATGCATGTAATTTCTATATTATCGATTGGATTTCAACCAAATTTCATATGTACTATATGTACTACAACACATAAGACTGTGCGTATTCTAAAGAACCACTAGGGCTGCTAACTGTTAATAAATGCTCTCACTATTTTTTAACCCTAATGTAAATACAGTATATCAGAAAGTATGCAAGCCAACAGCTCTAAACTTTGCACACGTATAGTACCTGATATTCTACCCAAGTTCGGTGTAACTTATTTACATCAGTTCTGCCAACACGATTCTAAGCCTGCTGATAGGTCAAGTTTTTAAATGCATATAACTTCTATACTAACAAATGGATTTCAACCAATTTTCGTATGTGCTTTTTGTACCATAACAGTTATGACTATGCGTATTCGTAGGAACCAGCAGGACTGCCAACTGTTAATAAATGTTCTCCCTATTTGTTTAATTCTAATATCAATATATCAGAAATGTATGCAAGCCTTCAGCTCTAAAATTTGCACACGTATAGTACCTGACTTTCTAGATTAATTTGGAGTATCTAATATACCTCAGTGCTGCCAACATGATTGTAAGATTTCTGATAGTTTCAATTTTAATTACATGTAACTTCTATACTAACAATTATTACCAATTGGCAATATAATAGATCGTAATATTTCAGATTAATTTTGAATATCACATACATGACATTGTTCCCAACATGAATTACGCGCACTGATAAATCCAATATCAAACAGCGTGTAACGTCCTTACTATCCATTAGACTTCAACCGATTTTTGTGTGTGCATTCTATACCTTAAGAGATGGAGCTAAGAATATATTCAGAGTCACCAGGGCTGCCAACTGTAGTAAGTTACTCTATTTGGCTACACTATTTCAGGTGTATTTCAAACTGCAGTACTTAGAAATGTTGGTATTAGGAACTTGATATCGTCATTATTGCAGATAGGTCTATATAGATTGGCATGCATCTTAAATTTTAAGAAAAGTAGGCTCTTTAGTTCGTCACGGAACTACTTGCTTCTTTCTCTTTTGCTTCTCGTATCTTTCTTCTAATGATGTTCTGTATCCTTTTGTATTCATTTTGATTTCCTTCATGCTTTTTTCTCTGTTCCATAATTCTTAACATTTCATCGGTCATCCATGATTTCCGGTTTTCTGAATAATGTTTTAGGTATTGATCCTGTATGTCCTTTGTTGTATCTTGTAGAGTAGCATGACCTTTTTCAATACTTCCTATAGTAGTTAGGTTTTCCAATTTTTTTATTTAGGGCGTTCTTCACTGTCTGCTTTATGATCGGATCCTTCAGTTTTCTAAACCCATATCTCTGCGCCTTCTTGATTATTACTCGTTTCAATTTAACTTTAAAGTTTCCAACCCAGGGAACATGATCAGATTGTATATCTGCACCCAGATATGTTCTGGCAGATGTACAACTATTTCTAAATATCTTATTGACTATTATGTAGTCTATTTGGTTTCTTACGATTCTTCCATTAGTGATTTCCAGGTATACAATTTTCGTGGATGTAATTTAAACCAAGTATTCATTACGGCTAGTTGATTTGATTCTGCAAAAATCTCTTGTGTATCGCCTCTAGCATATCTACTCCCTAATCCAAATGGTCCAACCGAAGACGACGTTCTGCCTGCTCCAAGTTTTGCATTGAAATCCCCCATGATAATTGTTATATCTTGCTTCTTGAGTTTCGTATTTTCTTGACTGATACTCTCGTAGAACTCTTCAATCTCTTCTTCAGTTCCATCCGTTGTTTGAGCATACACTTGAATAATATTTATGTCTATTGGTTTTGCTTTCAGCTGTACAAGCATCACTTTCGCTGAGACCGGTATGACATTGCCTAAACATTTTACCACTTCTTTTGTTAATATTACTCCTACTCCCAGTTCCCGAGTAGTACACTGACCTTGGATATTCAGAGATATGAGCCTGGCCATCGCATTTCGCTTATTCCCAGGATAATGAAGATCGTTTGTGTCATCTCTTGTATAGCATTGTGGATTTTAAATGTTTAAAATTATACGCCAAATCAATACATAAACAATTATATAGTTTATATATTTGGACATGTTTCGACCTTCATTGAGGTCATCATCAGCTTAAACAGAAAGTCAATTAAGAATTGAAAACTTAAATAGCATATATGACTTAAAACTAAATTACAAATGAAAAATTAATGATAATAATTGTAAGAAATAAAATATAGTAATACAATTGATATCCTTACAAATGCAGTATTAGTTAAATAAATATAAGTTTGGTCTTTTTACAATAATTTTAGAAAAAGTCGTTAGAAAATAAGAACTATTAACGGTGAGTGTGAAAATGTTAAGCTTTAAAATGTATTATCAAAATATACATACAAAATAATTTAGAAAAATCAAGTTCTAAAATCAATAGAATAATTCAATTCGGCGCTTGATTAAATAAGTTGAATCCTCTTCAATACGGAGTTTATTAACAATTTTGAAAAGGTGCCAACCAGTGTTACGATGACATGAATTAAACTAACAGATAGGAAAATAATACATGTCAGAAAAATTGTATATAAATGAACGGAACATAATTAGCCAGCATATGAAACTGATAAAATCTACTTTATATGATTTAATATCACCTACCTCGTTGTATGGGATGGAGAAATTCGGAAATTCGTATAAGAATTTGAGTTGAAATGCCCAATGTGGATATGTGGCAATTCTAATATTTATCCAAAACGTTTAGAAGATAATGAAACAACGGTATTCTTGAAATGGAATTAAGGTGTCAGATGTTCTTCTTTAAATTTGCCAAACAGTGTTAGGTTATGTATTTTCCGTTTTAATGCAACCGTCTATAGAGAAAGAAATGTATAAATATAGTATCAGTCTTGGTTTAAAAGGAGGTATCAAATGTAAAATTGTTAAGTCTGTGTTAATAGATGTAAAAGCATGGTTCATATTATTTATGTGTTCTCCCATACAAGAGTATTTCTTATATTTGACAGCATTAACATGTTCATTATAACGTTTATTAAAAGTAAGTGTTACATTCAAGTTTACATACTCCTGATTTATTGAACATGTTTTCTGTATTTATTTTGTTGTAATTGTAAATCATTTTGAATGTAGTATTATGTGTTTTAAATGCAATCTTACAATCTTTCTAAATATATTTGTTATACTGTCAATTGTTCGTGAATGTGAATGTTAGCAATGTCTTATTTACATCTTCATTTTTTAGTGTTGAACTTATTTTATTCTTAATCTGTTTTGAGATATTATTAACGAATAATGTATTGTATCAATTAATTTCAGCAATGGTGGAAGCCTCCGTGGCTTAGGCGGCAGCGCGCCGGCCTCTCACCGCTGGGTCCGTGGTTCAAATCCCGGTCACTCCATGTGAGATCTGTGCTGGACAAAACGGAGGCAGACAGGTTTTTCTCCGGGTACTCCGGTTTTCCCTGTCAATGTCAAATTTCATTCCAGCAACACTCTCCACTATCATTTCATTTCATCTGTCATTCATTTAATCATTGCTCCAGAGGAGTGCGTCAGGCCTCGGCAGCCGGCACAGTTCATATCCTCGCCGCTAGATGGGGGCTTCATTCATTCCATTCCTGACCCGGTCGGAGACTGGAAGCAGGCTGTGGATTTTCATTTTCAATTTCAGCAATGGTATAAATTGTGTGTATTTATCGTATGTATTCCTCTGATTTCATGGGTGTATTTAAGGCCCTTGTAATAAGACTATAAAATGTTGATTTTTTATGAGATCCTGGGTGCACAGAATCATTTCTTATGATATTAGAAGTCATCGTAGGTTTACGGAAAATGCTGTATGTGAAACGGTTATTTTCCCGTGTAATTGATATGTCCAGATAGTTCAAGGTTTTATTATTTTAGATTCTAAAGTGAACTGAATATTTGGGTCTAAAGAATTCATATGAGTTAGAAAAGTATCGATATTAATAACATCTTTATTAATAACGATAAATATATCATCTACATATCTTCCCCATATTTCAAGACCAGGATATTTATTGATAATGAACTGTTGTTCTAAATAGTCGACGTGAATATTGGCCAAAATCCCTGAAACTGGAGAACCCATGCCTGAACCATCTATTTGTTGATATATCGATCCATTAAACGTGAAGTAATTGTTATTTTAAGGTGAATGTTGGAATTGAAATTAATTCTTCAATCTCAACTATACTTAAAACGCTGTTTTGTGTTAAATTATCCTTTATTATTTTGATATTTGCTTTTATGGGTATGTTGGTGTACATATTTGTGATGTCAAGGAAATGCATAGTGCTTTTGCTATTAAGTGAGAAGTCTTTTGTTTTTATCATGAAATCTTGGGAATTAATGTAAGAAGTGTTCGTTTTGAATTGGTAGTGGAAATTAAAAAACATCTGTATGTATTTTGCCAATTTGTAAGTTGGACTATATTTATTATTGACTATTGGTCGAATGGGTATATTTGTTTTGTGGATTTTTGGTAGTGCTCTCAATGTGGATTTGATACAAACATTGTTTGTCTTTGTCATCAAGTAGGAAAATTGTGTTCTTAATTAATTGTTTAAAATGTATTTGCATTTTCGTAATTGGATCCTTTTTGATAATTATGAACGATTTATCCTGTAAGAATTGTTCAGTTTTTTGTATGTAAGATTGTTCTTCAAAAATTACTGTTATATTTCCTTTAACCGCTTTTGTGACAATTAACTTTTCATTGTTAATTTTATCGTTGGTATCTTTTATCATTGGTATATGGCTCATGTTGACCTTTTCTTGTTTAATTGTTAAATCAAGTTGTTTTTTAGCTTCATGTCGTAATGAATCTTCATCTTCGGGAAATTTGCTGACTGAAAATTCAATTTCCGCTATTGTTTGTTTTAAATTAATAGTGCTGGTTAATTTTGGCCAATTGGGTTTTGGACTCTTTTCTAATAAGCTTAATTCATCTTTGGAGAAAACTGTTGATGATAGGTTCATGAAGGGGGCTGGACATTATTGATATTAGGTGGATTAAAATAATTTCCTTGTTGTTGTTGTGGTTTGTGTCTCTTTTGCTCTTGTAAAGAATTTAATTTCTTTGAAATGGTATTCTCTTTCTTAACAATAGCGATATTATGTCTGTATTCAAGTTTTTCTTGAAAAAGGTTCCATTCAAGTCGTAAATATTCTTAGCCAAGTATAAATAAAGATCATAGCATGTTGTCTTTTCATATATAGATACTTAAGTTCGTTTTGAAGCCAACACTTTTTCACTTTGCTTTGTGTATATCTTATGTGATGATTTAATCTACCTTTCATTTGTACTGAATTTAAGTGTTTTGGTATAAGATATAACGGTAAACATTGTTTAATGAAATGCATATATCTTAATAAAGTAGAAATCTTAATTCTTAATTGACTAAATCTATTAAGTGTTTTATAAGCCTGGCTGGCTCCTTCATAGAATGCAAACACATTTTCCATTGAAAACAAATGTTTTTAAATATCCGTATTGATTTAGAATTAAACGTTTAAAGTTATACGCTAAATCAATACATGAACAACTATATATTTTATATATTTGGACATGATTAGACCTTCATTGAGGTCTTAAACAGAAAGGCAATTAAGAATTGAAAACTAAAAAAATAGCATATATGACTTAAAACTAAATTAGAAATGAAAAATTAAAGATAATAATTGTAATAAATAAGATATAGTAATAAAATGGATATCCTTACAAAAGCAGTATTTGACATGTATTATTTTCCTATCTGTTAGTTTAATTCATGTCATCGTAATACTGGTTGGCACCTTTTCAAAATTGTTAATAAACTCGGTATTGAAGAGGATTCAACTTATTTAATCAAGCGCCGAATTGAATTATTTTATTGACTTTAGAACTTGAATTTTCTAAATTATTTTGTATGTATATTTTGATAAAACATTTTAAAGCTTAACATTTTTACACTCACCGTTAATAGTTCTTTTTTCTAACGACTTTTTCTAAAATTATTGTAAAAAGACCAATCTTATATTTATTTAATTAATACTACATTTGTAGGGATATCCATCTTTATTACTATGTTTTATTTATTACATTATTATCTTTAATTTTTCATTTCTAATTTAGTTTTAAGTCATTTATGCTATTTTAGTTTTTCAATTCTTAATTGCCTTTCTGTTTAAGACCTCAATGAAGGTCGAAACATGTCCAAATATATAAAATATATAGTTGTTTATGTATTGATTTGGCGTATAATTTTAAAAGTTTAATTCTAACGTCAAAACGGATATTTAAAAACATTTGTTTTCAATGGCAAATGTGTTTGCATTCTATTGTGAATTTTACCACCCTGACTCATGGTTCGTACGTTCCAAGTGCCGATTCTAATTTCTTCTTTACACTTGCCACCACACCTTCCGGAGAACCAATTGATGAGCTTACTCCGGAATGTAGTTTCTCTGCAAGCATAGCTATCAGGGTGGACCTATCATTCTAGATCTTTAATGAGGTGTCTCGTCCTATCCATCCTTCATCATCTTTATGCCGTTGACCGCATTCTGAAGTTCATCCGCCTGCGGAGACCGTTTACAAACTCCAGGGCAAAGGGGTGCCCTTGTCTGTAAGCTCAATCGCCAAAGCCATTGAACTCCAGAGTTAGACCTTTTATCCCGGAGGTCGCTGAGTGCGTAAAAACTAAGTCATTATAACTTGAATCGCAAGTCAGAAAAATATATCTACAGTAAAAATAACTATCAAAAAAGATAATATAGACAAAAATTGGCAGAATATATAAGGTAGGCATTTAATATGCTATGCGTGCGTTGAATCCTTTGGAAAAATCTTAAGGTAATGTAGCATTTTATAGCTGGAACTACTGGATTTATGTGTTGATGTGTACATTACCTTATACATCCATACGTTGATTGCCTTCTGGTAAGATCTATCACCATATGAAAGCGTACGGGTATATTTCGTTATTAGTCTCAGATTGTATATAGGTGGCTTTGGGATTTCAAAGACGTGCCCCCGTTGAAACAAGGAACTACAAAAAATCCAATCAAAGTTATATAAACAACATGCCAGCTATCTATGATATCGAAACACATTCCACAAATTGATTAAACCGTTCCAACAAGAAGCACCAATCCAGAAGACAATATGCACTAGAACTGTAAAAACATTAATATTCATTGAAATCATTTTATGATCCCAATAAAACAGCATAAATACCATTATAAAGAACAAATATGTGGCAATCTACGTCTTATCATGGCCACCTATAAAGTGTAGGCTACACGTATTGTGTATTGACAAAAAATGGGGTTAGCAATATCAATATTATTTTATTGTAGGTTTTTACTGAAACCATTGTGGTTAATATCTCACAGCTCTCATCGCACTGCGCATGCCCAAACAAGTACCTTGAAGGGAACAGCGATTTAGGCTTTCTATTTACAAGATGTTGCACCCCTATTTTACTGTCGCGATACATTTTCTTTCTTTCTTTCTTTCTTTCTTCCTTCCTTTCTTCCTTTCTTTCCTTCTTTCTATCTTTCTTTCTTTCTTTCTCTTTCTTCCTTTCTTTCTTTCTTTCTTTCTTCCTTCCTTCCTTTCTTCCTTTCTTTCCTTCTTTGTTTCTTCTTCCGTCCTTCTTTCTTCTTTCTTCTTTCTTCCTTCCTTCCTTCCTTCCTTCTTCCTTCTCCCTTCCTTTCTTTCTTTCTTTCTTTCTTTCTTCCTTCCTTCCTTCCTTTCTTTCTTTCTTTCTTTCTTTCTTTCTTTCTTTCTTTCTTTCTTTCTTTCCTTCCTCCTTCTTCCTTTCTTTCTTTCTTTCTTTCTTTCTTTCCTTCTTCTTTCTTTCTTTCTTTCTTCCTTCCTTCCTTCCTTCCTTTCTTCATTTCTTTCTTTCTTCCTTCCTTTCTTTCTTTCTTTCTTTCTTTCTTTATTTCTTCCTTCCTTCCTTCCTTCCTTCCTTTCTTTCTTTCTTTCTTTCTTTCTTCTTTCTTCCTTTCTCTTTCTTTCTTTCTTTCTTTCTTTCTCTTTCTTTCTTCCTTTCTTTCTTTCCTTCTTTCCTTCCTTTCTTTCTTTCTTCTTTCTTCCTTTCTTTCTTTCTTTCTTTCTTCCTTCCTTCCTTTCTTCCTTTCTTCCTTTCTTTCCTTCTTTGTTTCTTTTATTCCTTCCTTTCTTTCTTTCTTTCTTTCTTCCTTTCTTTCTTTCTTTCTTCCTTCCTTCCTTCCTTTCTTCCTTCCTCCCATTCTTTCTTTCTTTCTTTCTTTCTTTCTTTCTTTCTTTCTTCCTTCCTTTCTTCCTTTCTTTCTTTCTTCCTTCCTTTCTTCCTTCCTTCCTTTCTTCCTTTCTTTCTTTCTTTCTTTCTTTCTTTCTTTCTTCCTTCCTTCCTTCCTTTCTTTCTTTCTTTCTTTCTTTCTTTCTTTCTTCCTTCCTTTCTTCCTTCCTTTCTTCCTTCCTTTCTTCCTTTCTTTCTTTCTTTCTTTCTTTCTTTCTTTCAATGACGGGGAGATGATCTAGTAGTTGTTCTCAGAAACTATCTTCCTTTACTTTATGAACCCGTGGACTGGCTGCTTGGCTCAGCGGTAACGTTCTCACCTGCTGTACCCAAGGTTGCAGGATCAAATGCTCGTGCAGTTTGAGGATGCGCAAATGTAAGGGAGCCGTGTCATTAGATTTACTGGCACGTTAAAGATCCCCTTCGAGGCAAAATTCCGGCACCTCGGTGTCTCTATAAGCTACAGTAGTTAAAACGGAACGTAAAACCAATAACATTATTATTATTATTATTAATATTATTATTATTATTATTATTATTATTATTATTATTACTACTATTATGAACCCGTCAATATCACGTGAGTTGTTTCAATCATATTCATATATTTTCATTCTATTTGTAGAATACTTCTGAATAATTATCATTCAACATTTTGTTTCTTGCAGGGCACATCTCAAGGAGCTCACACAACGAACACTTTTGTTTTAACCTACCTTATGTTATAATATTCCTTTAAGTTGTAAATATTCAATTTGGTTTTTAAATATCTTTTATAAGTGTACTAGCTGTACCCGGCATGCAATGCGTTGCAATGCCAATCAAAGAAAGTGTTGGCGTTGTAATTTTGTGTCTTGAAGTGCTTTTGGATACACAATACGTTTCTCAATATCCGTTAGGCGCCTCTAAACTATCGTAAAATGGTTTAACTAATTTAGAAACATTCGTGGGAGCGTGCACAACAACTCGCCAATGTTTCATCGCAATCCGTTGAATGGTATATGAACGCATACGCAATTTTGTTTAAACGATTCGTGCGCTGTCACTCATTTGTTGAATATACTCGCGTACTACCAACTTTGAATTGAATTTACTAAGTTAGGAACCTTCACGTAAGTGTACACAACAACTCATCAAAGTTTCATCGCAATCAATGAATGGTATATGAACGCATACCGGACTTCGTTGAAACAATTCACGTGCCGTCGCTCATTTGTAGAATCTACTCGTGTGCTACCTATTGTAAAATGGATTTACTAACTCAAAACTTTCCCTGGCGTGTACACAACAACTCATCAAAGTTTCATCGCAATCGGATGAATGGTATACGAACGCATACGGGACTTTGTTGAAACGCTTTGCGCGTCATCACTCATTTGTTGAATCTACTCGTGCGCTACCTATTGTAAAGTGGATTTACTAACTCAAAACTTTCCCTGGCGTGTACACAACAAATCATCAAAGTTTCATCGCAATCGGATGAATGGTATACGAACGCATACGGGACTTTGTTGAAAACATACGCGTGCCGTCGCTCATTTGTTGAATCTACGCGTGCGCTACCTTTTGGAAATACATGTACTAAGCCAAAAACCTTCCCTGGAGTGTACACAACATCTCACCTAAGTTTCATAGCTATCGGACGAATGGTATATGACCGCATACGGCACTTTGTTGAAACGCTTTGCGCGTCATCACTCATTTGTTGAATCTACTCGTGCGCTACCTATTGTAAAATGGATTTACTAACTCAAAACCTTCCATGGATTGTACATCACATCTCACCCAAGTTTCATAGTTATCGGACGAATGATATATGAACACATACGGAACTTTGTTGAAACGCTTCGCACGTCGTCGCTCATTTGTTAAATCTACTCGTGTGCTACCCATTGTAAAGTGAATTTACTAAGCCAGGAACTCTCCTTGGAGTGTACACAACATCTCACTCAAGTTTCATTGCAATGGGATGAATGGTATATGAACGCAGGTGATCTTTGTTGAAAGGAATCACACGCCATTTTGTTGAAGCTGTGCCAAAGGGCCTAAATGCAGGGAATGGAGTGGTCTGTCCGAATTTTAAATTGGGCAGTGTTAACCGCATGGTTCCAAAGGGTAAGTATACAAATTTTGGTTTAGATCGGTCAAACAGTGTAGATTTGTATAAATAACATACAAACAGACAGACAAACCAACATTGAGCTTTATATTTATGGACTAGCAGCAGTGCCCGGCTCCGCCCGGTGGATTTATATGTTTTATGGATACTACTACAGAACTGGCACATTATACATAAACTAACTGAAAAAATACACACAAATGTAAAAATATAACTTTTTGTGGTGGTAGAGGAAGTGATACGTAGTACGGTATAATGGACGTAACATTCACGTCATTTTCCCGTAATGATAATGATAATAATGAATAGGGAAACGGCTATTTACTAACTACAGCACTGACACATGTAATTTACAAACGAATTGAAAAATATGATTAGAAAGAGGAGTAAGTGAAATAAAAGACACTGGCTAGGGCCTATATCTCATTGGCTGTTAGAAAAGTAATGACCAGTAGTGTCGTCTGTTATCGCATAGCACTGTAGGAAAATAATCAGAGCACTTTGGAAAACTTTGGCTGTCCCGAGCTCCTGAGGTAGCAATAGTGGCTTTTATCGCCACATACCGCTCAAAGATATGGATCTGAATAACTGAAAGTAAATTTGAAAGCACCAACGCTTATTGCAGCTGATAGCCTCAATGTACTGCACCAACACCATCGCACTTATACAGAGGCATAATATGTTCATGATGATAACTGTTTTCAGGGGCCTAAGAAATCTTATTGTACTAATTCCTCTCCATGACTGCAATTTATAAACAGCGCAAGATGCAACTATTTTTGCAATTCTGCTCCAGAACACAGGTAGGAGCGGCGTGATGCGGTCCAATTCGTCAGTCAACAATAGACTTATTAAGATATTCTTACAGTTACACTACTACGTACATGAATGGTTCTACGGTATGTAAAGTTCGTTGTAATTAGGCGAAACGGTTTAGATTTGTGCCAAAGGGCTTAAATGCAGGGAAGGGAGTAGTCTGTCCGAAATTTCAAGTAGACATTGTTACTCGTCGGGTTCCAAAGGGCAAGTATACAAAATTTAGTTCAGATCGGTGGAACGGTGTAGATTTGTGCTAAAGGGCCTAAATGCAGGGAATGGAGTGGTCGGTCCGAAATTTCAAACAGACAGTGTTGCTCGCAGGGTTTCAAAGAGCAATATACCAATTTTGGTTCAGATCGGTGAAACGATGTAGAGTTGTATAAATAACAGACAGACAAACCAACATTGAGTTTTATATATGTAGATGTACACATGCTAGTGCAACAATCACACACAATAAGGCAGGTTTTCACAAAAATTCTACACACACACCCATGTACACGGGGAAACATGTCTAAGCCCTGCAAATGAAATATTTACTGTGAATACGATAGCATAGAGAATACTAAAGTCCAATAAATCCTTGAGCAACACTGAAAAATGGCTTCAAAAACCATATGCCATCTCCTATTTACACATGTTAGTGCAACAATCACAATAACGCAGGTTATCACAAACATTCTACACACACACGAATGCACACGGGGCAACATGACCACGATGTATAAGCCCCGCAAATGAAATAACAACTGTCTACACATGAAAACTGCTAAATGGTGATAGGAGAATGTAGGAATGTTTGCCACTATGATTCTCTGACAGGATAGCATTACATTACATTTTCCTAATTTGCTGATTAACTGTGCATACGATAGCATACAGAATACTACAGTCCAATACAATCTTTGATTCACCATCGGTCAGTTTTCCCATGTGTCCTTTAGCAAATTTTACCGGACTATCATGATACAGTGTTACTTGTTGTCGCCTAGCGACAATATGTCCGTCAAGTTATTAGATCGGTGAAACGGTGTAGATTTGTGCAAAAGGGCCTAAATGCAGGGAATGGAGTGGTCTGTCCGAAATTTAAAACAGACAGTGTTACCCGCTGGGTTCCAAAGGGTAAGTATACAAATTTTGGTTCAGATCGGTGAAACGGTGTAGATTTGTATAGGTATACTGTATATAGAAGATAGTATTGGAATATTTTACGATCAAAATACAAGACGGCGTCAATTACTGGCAAATTTATTGTTTAATAGTTTCTTTCTTTTTTAGACCAATATTTTTCACAAAAGTCAAGTCTTAAAAAGTAGTTTATAATGGTGCAATATTAATATTAATAGTGCTCTACATGGTAGGATCTATACAACAAAGTCCCCGATTCTTGGGTGTCACGGATAATCTCGAGAACCACTGGATGGATTATGATGCGGTTTTCACAATTCTGTAAAGAATTTCTCGAGGAAGCTTTCTGTAGAAAAAAAAAATCAGTTACGACCAGAGGAAACCGATCATTAACGATTTATGTGAATCGAGTCGAAGAAAAACCATCGCCTTGTAAGCTTACGCTGGGTAAACCGTTAGAAATATCTATATACTAAAAGTGTAAGAATCGTTCTGCATGAAAAGTTCTATCAAAGAATCCTACGACAGCATATCTCTATCTTCAACACATCGTCCACTATAAGTGTGTTAACGTTTTCATTTCTTCCAACAATCTCCATTATGTGCAAATTTAAATAACTAGCTTCGGAGTGAGTTAACGAGCTTATCACCCCAGAATCGGCCAGCATCAAACTGTTGAGTCGTGTCGAGTTAAGAGTTCAGAGAAGAGTATATGTGTTTGGTGTTTCGCTGTTCACCTCGGCTTTTCTGAATTGTAACTGTTACCTGCCATCCGTACGCCTTTTAATCTTACCCTGCGTAAACCATTAATGATACCGGGCGAAGCCGGGGCAGGTTGCTAGTTGAGTAAATGCAACTATAAAAAAGCAATTGCATTTGAAAAAAGAATCGTTTGGTTGTGCTGGAGCTAATCAGCTGTATTTGTAACGCCGTCAAGTGAATGCCTTAGGCAACTTATTTGTCAGATGTGTTAAACGTGTGGTATGCAAGCCCCTGGGATCTGCACTGTGAACAGTATGAAATGTACGCCATCTACTGATATGTTCTTCAAGTAGCGAGTCTTGTGTAGTTGACAGACCAGAAGAGCGTTAGGTGTTGTTGTTAACAATTCTCTTGAGGGACTTGGGATATCTTGGTCAGGGATGAGAGAGGCGCCCCGGGACTTGAAGTGAGGTACTATCCCGGCATTTGCCTGGTGGGAGTGCGGAAAACCCAGGGGAGAAACCACACCTTGGATAGTCGCTGTCACTTCCGGGTTTCAAACCTATGATATCCAGACTTGCTGCACAAGAGTGGACAATGCTGATTTATTCCGGCAACGATTCAATTTTTAAGAAGGTTGTTTGTTGTTGATTCGTTTATCCCCATGTACTTGGGTGTGTGTATTTTTTGAAAATTAGGGTTACCGTTTGAAAGAAGATGAGTGTGGCTTAAGTTAGGAGCCATCCCAGCATTTGCCTGGAGTAGGAAACCACGGAAAACCGATTCCAGCATGGCTGAGTTCGGAATTGATCTCACCTCTAAACAGTTTTTCCTCACGAGGCTGAGTGTACCCCGTTCCAGACCTTAGACAGGAGTCCTTTTGCTGGTAGAGCTGGGATTGGTGAAGTAAGGTTTCATAGGGGGGTGAATATAACTGAGAATATATTTAATTGATAATATCAGAATTTATTAAACTAATAACACAAAACAAATAACAGAAAGAGAATAAAATAAGTGTCCTGACGATTCCTTGGTCCGCCGATTGATTCCTGAAAATGAAAGAAGAATTATATAGTAGACTAAAACAAGGAAAACCAATACAGAAGTTTTTCTTATCCCTTATCTTCCCAGCTGGGGTTCACCCATGGACTCTGCGAGGGTCACTCCTCTACCTTCGCAAGGATGGTGTCTGGGAGCTGTAGATACAACTGGGGATGGTGATCGCTAACTTGGGATGGCGTAGTCGGTAGCATGCTAAACTGTTATGCCCAATATCGCGGGTTCAAACCCGGCCAAAGTCGTCCGATTTTAATAAAGTTGAATTCCTTCAGTATGCCTTCCTCAGGGGGGGGGGGGGGAGGGAAAGTAAACCCTGTTGTACCCTGAGGTACCCCACAGGGTACATCTACAACTATCTACAACATCCACAACTACCTACGACTATCTACAGCATCTACAACTATCTACAACTATCTATAAACACGGACGCCCTTATCAGTCCCATATTTAACAAGCACTTCAGCCCCTAATCTCTAAATAAAACCATCAAGAAACAACAGCAACAACTACTCCCTTACAAAACTTCTACAGTAATCCCACAGCATTATTAAGACAGGATTGACACATTGGATAAACATCGACCACTAGCACAAAGTTGAACACCTGTTTTGTAAATCGCTGAATCAGCAAAACCACCAACTATAAATGATCCTTACCCCTAAAGGAGGGGATATGTCTGTCTACAACGCCGCCTGAGTGTCCATCGAAGACGTCAGGCACCGAACGCTGCCAGGTTAGTGTTGTGCTTTGGTGTTCCTAAAACTGATCTGTCTGTCACTTCATCATTATTTAATCGCCTCTCACTAAATGCTTATTAGTGATGCCTGTCACTTCATTAAACTCACACATTTCTTTACAAGAATCTGAATTTCCCCGGCTGTGCAATTGCAATTACCCGGAACTGCCAACAAAAAGAACCTGAATTTCCCTGACGCTGCTTCTCGTAATTCCCCGAACCTGCCAACAAGAAGAAGCTGAATTCCCCCGGCGCTGCTTCTCATAAATCCTCGGAACTGCCAACACATTGAACCTGAATTTCCCCGCGTCTTAATTGTAATTCCCCGGAACTGCCAACACACAGAACCTGAATTTCCCCGCGCTCTAATTGTAATTCCCGTGAACTACCAACTCACAGAATCTGAATTTCTCCGGCTGTGCAATTGCAATTACCCGGAACTGCCAACAAAACGAACCTGAATTTCCCTGACGCTGCTTCTCGTAATTCCCCGGACCTGCCAACAAGAAGAAGCTGAATTTCCCCAGCGCTGCTTCTCATAAATCCTCGGAACTGCCAACACATTTAACCTGAATTTCCCCACGTCTTAATTGTAATTCCCCGGAACTGCCAACACACAGAACCTGAATTTCCCTGGCTGTGCAATTGTGATTCCCCGGGACTGCCAACACACAGAACCTTAATCTCCCCGGCACTACAATCGTAATTCCTCGGAGCTGCCAACATCCAGACGTTTATGCGATTAGAAGAATTTCCATTGCATAAAATACTGTAAAACCATTCTTCCGTTTAGCATATGAATACCTTTAAACAATTCATATAACACAAACTTGAACTCCAATTTTCGTGTCACAGTGATTCAGCGAAAATCAGTGGAGACAGTACCACTAATTAAGGTTAAGAATTCTCCCCACGCTTCATTATCCTCCGTCGCTTAACCCTGACTTTAAAGCGCGAACCGCCACTGTGCAACTGCAATGCAACCTATGAATCCCCGCTATTGTCTATGATGTATGTCTAGAAGAAGAGCAAACAGATCTTACCTGAATGTTTATCCCCAGGGCGCATACTCGGCCTTCTTGTGCGCCACGTAAGCTGCTGATCCAGCAGGAATCGCTGCTGTCGCCGCTGCCTTAGCCGCTGCAGCTGCTGAAGCTGCTGCTGACTTCTGGATGGCCGCAGCGGTGGCTGCTGCCTGCTCTGATCTCTGGATAGCATCAGCAGCAGCATGAGCTGCTTCAGACCGCTGCAGCGCCTGCAGAGCGACAGCCTCTTTAGCTGCAGCGATGCGCTGGTGGATTATCGCCGCTTCTTTAGCTGCTGCAGCGCTGTGCTGCGCGAGCGATGCTTGAGCGGCCGCTTCCTTGGCGTTGCTGATGGCAGCAGCGATGTCTGCAGGGTTTGGGGCGACGTACGACAGCGCCTGAGCTGCCTGTGTCTTGGCAAGGTACTTGGCCGCCAAAGCAAGAGACTGTTGTTGATGGACGGAGGTGCTGGGGTCGGACAAGGCCCACACGGGCAGCGTTGACAGTGATGAGGCACTGAAGATGGGTGCACCCACACTGAAACCTGCGCCGTATCCTCCATAACCAAGGTCCAAGACCCCACGCTTCACAGTGCTCCTCTCTTTGGCCTCTTCAGTGCCGAGTGCCGCTGACAGACACAGGGCGAAGACGACAAGCTGAGGATGGTAAATAACATTAATACTTTAATGAAAGCAGCCAATTGACAAAATGTACAAATAATATTATTAATAATAATATCGTATGGCCTCGCGTGCCGGGTGCAGCTTGCATGTCGATTTTTTGTTATTCCTTGGTGCGCTGTGAAAGTCAATGAGGTTAGATATTGTTTTAGATCCCTTAGTTGGGGGTAGTTAGATCTAAAACGGATGTGTTATTGTGCTGATTTGGAGAGTGATTCCTAGAGGGGGGGGGGGGGGGCAGCTTCCCGTAGCTGGGTAAGCTGACCCGTGTAGAGTGTTGTTTAGTGTTAGGATGCTAGGGGATGCTCCTATAAAGACGTAAGTGTATTCCAGGGGATGAACCTCTGTGTACAGGTTAATGTACTAGCCTCTCAGCTGGTTGGAGAGAGTTATATAACCGACGTGCGTGCGTCAGCTATGTGGGCGGCTCGCTGCTTAGGCAGTCGGGCCGCTGCTGGAGGTACAATGAAGCTTGAGCTAGCAACTAATTGGCTACTACTGTCACGGTGCGTCGTGACGGGAAACAGGAAGGGCTTTAGGACGTAAAGAGGCGTGTAAACAGTAAGACAAGTGTAGTGTACTGACCAAGTATTTATTGGTCAGTGAATATGGAATTGTAAGTCCCTTTTAGGGGAATGTAATAAATGTTATGAGTTTAAGTGTACAAGTTTGTGGGGTAGGTTACAAAATATAGGATCTCTGAACACTGCTGACTCACCTGATGATAACAGCTAGGGCCTCCGGCTGACACACTGTATGACTGATAATCGAGAGAGCTGTCCTCCTTAAGGTCGTCCTCTTTATAGGTTTTGCTGTTGTACTGTCAGCATTCCATTGGCATAGCTGCCCCAGTTAGTTATAGTGCAGATGTTTATGGTGTGATGCAAGTGTTTGGCAAGCCTTCCAGGCTGGTTAGCTGCCCTTGCTGTATGAAAGATGTTGTTCTGGACTTATGATATTTGCCAGTTAGGGGTGGTTTTAATAGATGATGGAGGGTGGCTTCCAGGGGGTGCAGCCCCCTGGGGGCCTGTACAATATCCAAGCTCATTGACACTATAGCGCTTTCTAGTAGAGAAAGGAGGAACTTTGTGTTGGCGGAAACTCCCGAGATTAATTTTGCCATTATGAACATGGCCTACTGAATTCAAATGGGTTCTTTAACATGCCAACAAAGTATGACATGCCTGTCGTAATTTTTGTCGCCCTTCGAAAATCACTTACCACGGCCAGGAGCGTAGTCGGTAGCATGCTGAGCTTCTATGCCCAAGATCGCGGGTTCAAACCAGGCCGAAGTCGTCAGATTTTTTAAGAGCGTTAAAAATCGCTCCGTATGCCTTCCATCGCAAGGGAAGTAATGCCAGTGGTCCCATGTCATAGATTTATGGCACGTAAAAGAACCTTCCACTAACTACAATTGTGTAAATATAAATTTATAGGTTGGGTTTGATTAACGCTCTATTAAGTTCCAACGTTCATCGCCAGGTGCCAGTTTCGGTGGCATCTAGTAGCCAAGTTCACAGCTAGGTATCGTTGACGGTGACATTTGGTAGCAAAAGTAGGAATTACTTGTAATTGATCGTCTACAGTCCTTACCTGAATTACAGATAACACACACTAATACAGCCATCACAATAATACATCTTTATTGCGGCCAAATAGCCAAGATGAAATTGAAATTTTACATGTTTGCATATTCAGATAATGACTTTGTCCTTTTTGTGCATATTTCGATGTGATAACGATCGCATGTTGTTTCACACAGCCTACATTCACAGTCTATATTTGGTTCGTGGAAGTTTGTGTTCTTGCATATCACAATTAACACCGGTTATCAGTACACACACCCAAAGTACACGGGGCTACATAACCGCGTTGTCGCAACCCCTAAACTGAGCAACCAACCAACCAACCAACCAACCAACCTAAGAAAAGCGCATGCACATCTAACAGAAATTGATTAACGAGATTGACCTCTTAGGGCACAGCATCAGGTGATATCGGTCGCACATAGTTTACACTTGCAGTTATCCTCCACGTGATGGTATTCCTCTGTTTGGTATAACCGACGGCGTATCTCGTCATTAGGCCTATCCGCTCGCGTCCAGTCCTTGTAGATCATTGCGCCCATTGAGTAAAACGTTGGCCATAACTCTTGCTTTTAGCCTAATTTCATTGTTGAATGAATAAATAGGCTTATGAGATCACCTTCTGTCCGTTTTGTCCTTTTGTATGTGTGAGCCATCCGTGTGTTTCCCCCCTAATAAATTCTAAACGCAATGAGCGATTTCAATGAAACTCGGTGAGGCCATAGAAATATTTTGGCCGATCCCGACCATGCCCTTCAAATTTTATTACGCCTCACCAATCCAACATGGCGGCTGTGCCAAATATTTCACCGGCATTCTATATCTCCGAAACTACTAGTCTACGCATATCACCCTGAAATTATGTACGATGAAAGAGCCACTACTAGACGTTCTCCTATGCGACTTTTGAAATGCTATTAACAAAACAAACATGGCGGCCAAGCGAATTTGCCACATTTAAATAGACTTTTCTCGCGATTTAACCATCCGAACACAGTGAAACTTGTTACAGAAAGTGTTCATACACATTGTAATGCACTGACATCTAATTTAGTTCAATTGTTTACATAACCCTGAGGTGGCGGTTGTGCGAAATTTTAAAATTAAGTTTTTATTTCTTGTGTTCTAATCATGCGATTGAAATCAACATTTGAATAATGAACGTACACAATAATCCACATCTAATAGTACATAACTCTATGGCTTACATATATTAAAATAAAACATGGCGACCATCCGAAATATTTAGAAGGTTCTCAATATCTATTAATCTACTCCAGCAATCAATCAGAAATTTTGTGTGTTGATAGAGGCTATAAACATAAGTTAACCTCTGGGACGTTCAATGATCTGGTGAGCACAAATCCAACATGGCGGTGACGCGAGATTTAAATATTCAAATGGACGTTTCTCGCGATTTAACCTTCAAAGCGCAGTGAAACTTGGTACAGTATATGCTTATATAAATTTGAATCCACTGGTTTCTAATTAATTTAAATTATTTTCATAACCACAAGATGGCGGCTGAGCAAAATTTTGAAATCTCGTTTTTATTTCCTGTGTCCTAATGAAACGATTGAAGTTTGAATAAAATACCTACACTATAATCTTCATGTAATAGTACATAACTCTAAGGCCTATATATAAAATCCAAGATGGTGACCATCCGAAATATTTAGACGGTTCTCAATATCTACGAATCTATCACAACCTTCAAACTGCAAACTTGTATGTTGGTACAGGCAATTAATATAAGAAGGATATATGCAAATAGGCTACTTAGGTCTTTACGGAACTACCTGTCTTTACATTGAGTTCTAGCAGAAGTTCCATCGGTTGATGGTAGCGGAGTTCTCTTGCTAGCACTTGGAGGCGAAGGGGAGAGACGTCGTGTATTTCGATAGGTACATAAAATAAAACGAGGTTACTTTTTGAGCAAAAAACACTTCCCTCGTTGAAGGACTGTCAAAAGCAAAGTATGTTGAATAATATTTCTGTTCAATATCGAATACAAGCTCGCTCCTCCTCCGTTCGCTTGACATGACCCCACCACCTAAGTCAGCTCACACGAACTTGGCCTTTATCTCTCTTCATTACGAGGCTCAGCGGTAACATTCTTGCCTGCTGAACCCAAGACTGCAGGATCGAATTCTGGTGCAGCCAGTTGGCATTTGAGGGTGAGCAAATGTGAGGGAGCCGTGTCATTTGATTGACTGGCACGTTAAAGATCCCCTTCAGGGCAAAATTCCGGCATCCCAGTGTCTCTAAAAGCCGCAGTAGTTAAAAGGGACGTAAAACCAATAACGTTATTATCTTCTTTACGAGTATCTTCCTGCCATTGCTCCCATCTTCTCTCATATCAGTTACCTCTAACTCTCTCTTCCATACAGCAAGGCCGGTCTAAACACTGAGCGATGTTTCGCCGCTACACTAACACCTTCCTTGCAGAATACTTTAGATCGCAACTTAGAACTCACTGCCTTGGCTTTTCTACCCCTGGACTCTATTTCACTAGCGCTTAGAGTCAGACCAGCGCAGTGGGGCAATAAGAACGTGCCCGAAATGTAAATACATATTCCTTCCCTTTGCTTCTACATAACTAACAACTAGTTCCGTGAAGAACTATACAGCCTATTTTCATATAACCTACTCATGTTAATTGCCTCTATCATTATACAAAATTTCAGTTTGATTGTTGTGATAGATTCGTAGATAGTGAGAACCGTCTAAATATTTCAGATGGTCGCCAGTTTGGATTTTTATTTATGTACTATTACATGAAGATTATTGTGTAGGTGTGGTATTCAAACTTCAATCGCATGATTAGGACACAAGAAGTAAAAAAAAAAAAAAAAAAATCGCACAGCTGCCATCTTGTGGTTATGAAAACAATTGAAATAAATTAAATACCAGTGGATTAACATTTGTATAAGCATTTACCGTGCAAAGTTTCACTGCACTCGGATAGTGAAATCGCGCGAAACATCCATTTAAATATTTATATTTCGCGTCGCCGCCATATTGGATTTGTGCTCACCAAGTTACTGAAAGTCCTATAGGTGAACTTACGTTCATAGCCTCTATGAACATTAAAAAAATCAGTTTGATTGCTGTAAAAGATTCGTAGGTATTGAGATCCGTCAAAATATTTCGGATGCTCGCCATTTTGGATTGTTATATGTATAGGCCATAGAGTTATGTACCATTAAAGGAAAATTACTGCGTAGCTTCATTATTCAAGCTTTCACTTCGATTGCATGATTACGACACAAGAAATAAAAACTTAATTTTATAATTTCGCACAGCCGCCATCTTGAGGTTATGTAAAATTGAACTAAATTAGATGCCAGTGCATTACAATATGTATAATCAATTATTGTACCACATTTCACTGCGCTCAGATGGTTAAATCACGTGACAAGTCTTTTAAAATGTTTCAACTTCGCATGGCCACCATGTTCGTTTTGTACTTCACAGATTTTTGAAAGTTACATAAATAAACTTGTAGCTGTGCCCTTTATCACCGTACCAAATTTCAGGGTGATATCGGTAATGGTTTCGTAGTTATAGAATGCCTGTGAAATATTTCGCACAGCCGCCATTTTGAGGTTTTTTAAACAATTGAACTAAATAGGACGCCGGTGCATTACAATGTGTATAAACATTTGTTGTACCAAGTTTCATTACGTTTGGATGGTTAAATCGCGAGAAAATTCTATTCAAAGTCTCAACTTCGCTTGACCGCCATGTTGATTTTGTAGTTACCAGGTTTTTGAAAGTTCCATAGGTGTATTTCTAGTAGTTCCCGTTATCACCGTACAAAATTTCAGGGTGATATCGGTAATAGTTTCGGAGATACTGAATGCTGGTGAAATATTTCGCACAGCCGCCATGTTGGATTGGTGAGACACAATACAATTTGAAGGGCACGGTCGGGTTCGGCCAGATTGTTCCTATGATCTTACTGAGTTTCATTGAAATCCCTCCAGCCGTTTAGATTTTATTAGGGGGAGGGGGACACACACACGAATCACACACACACGCACACACACACGGACAAAAGGTGATCTCATATTTTTTCATAAAATGAAAATAGGCTAAAAATGATAAATGTCAATGAATTAGAACCTTAGCTATCATATAATTACATTTTATTGTTACATACCGTATTTGTTCATAATGACGGTTGTTTTACATATTTGAAATTCCTAATGTAAAATTACATATTCTGTGTTTTTATTTTACATATTTGATCAAAATGACATTTTTTAAACATAATTTTACTTTATATATTTAAAATTACATATTCTTTATCTTACTGTAAAAAAAGAGTATTTATTCGGAAGTGAAATATACGGTAATTCTAAATAGTCGGTAAATATTAGTTCACTAGAAACTGAGTTACATGAAACGAATTTTCCAAGCAATTCTTAAGCTGTTGAGAAAGGACAAGGGAAGAAATATATTAGTGGAGATAAGGCCATGGAAATTCACGCAGCACCCTGTCGGAAATTCAGTAGCTGGACTTAAGTTTATTTCTGTTGTCCAGTGGGTGCCTCAGACTCTACTTTTCAACCTGTTAAACCTCCCACCCCGGAAACAAAAAGTGCTCGAAACAATACTTATTCTTGAGTTCGTACACATTTTCTCAGACATAATAAAATTTATTTATGTTTGCTATAATTTGTATTTACATACAAATCCTAGCTCTAATTGTCGGTCTAGGTTGTGAAGTTTCTGGTACGTTCTTATTGGCCCGCTGCACTGGTCTGGCTCAGCGAGGAACAGCTGACTGGGGATGGGTGATCGGTAGGGCTCGTGGGTATTCGGGTCGCATCGTCAGCCCCGCTGGGCTGTCTCTAAGCGCTAGTTCTACTGTATTTCATTTCCATTACTACCAACCTGGGAGAATTTACAGCCTTATGTTTCACTTGCTCCAATTTAGTACAAATTTGCAGAAGGAGGATAGACTATATTTTTAACATAAAAAAAAAGGTGAAAAATTAAAGAATAAAATATTAGTTAATTAACGATCAAAAAATGAAATCATTCTAAAAGCAATTCTTTTAGCAATAATCTACCAAAAAATCAATTCTTTTCGGAAATAATTTGAATTCCTTGAGTAAAAAGTAAGAAATATCTTTCAAAGATCTAAATATAACAAGATCAGTAACAGCACGATCTTGCGAGCTTTACTGTCAAAACGGCCAATTTGCGACTTATAAAACGTAAAAACCCAGGTAAACTCACGAGAAATTTATTTTTAAAGATCAGACATTTATGAATATTATAAATTTTAAAATAAATACCGAGAAAAATTAATAATAAATTAGCGAATTTATAAATTAGTAACTGACGGAAAATAGAAATAATTATAACTACAAATGATTATTAGCCAAATATCTATAGACCGTACAAAAATTGCCATCGTTTCGAAAAACAATTTAAATTCCTTGAGTAAAATGTTCAAGCGAGTTTTGAAAAATATGAGTGTATTCATAGCGTGCCAAGTAACAAAAAGGATTTTGAGTGCATCACTGATCAAACTGCTAAAATATGTAACGCAAAAACCCAAGTAAATTCACGAAAATTATAAAATTTGAAATTAATTTTTCTAGGTTAGAAAACTGAGAATCTCTACATAGCATAAAACAAAGTCCCCGATACTTGAGTGTGACGGGTAATCTCGAGAGCCACTGGATGGATTTTGATGCAGTGTTCACCATTCTCTAAAGGATTTCTCGAGGAAGGTTTCTGTAGAAAAGCATTCATTTATGACTAAAGGAAGCCGAGCAGTAACGATTTCAGTGAATTGAATCGAATAAAATCCTGGTGTCCAAGTGTATTTTAAGCTACGCTGGGTAAACCGTTAATAATATCTTTATATTATGAGTGTAAGAATTGTTCAGCATAAACAGTTCTACGAAACAGTCCGGGACAGCATATCTCTATCTTCAATACATCGGCTACTATAAGTGTTTTTACGTTTTCATTTCTTTCAACAATCTCCATTCAGTTGAAATTTAAATTAGTAGCTTTGGAGCGAGTTTACGAGCTAGCGAGTGAGCCTATCACCCCAGCTTCGGCCAGCATCAAACTGTCGAGTCGTGTAGAGTTAAGACTTCAGAGAAGAGGATATGTGTTTGGAGTTTCGCTGTTCACCTCGGCTTTTCTGAATTGCGTCTGGAACCTGCCGTCCATGCGCCTTTTAAGCTTACGCTGGGTAAATTGTTACTAGTATGAAATAAAATATATTGCATAGATTATTAATTAAATAAATACGTAGACTGTTAAATAAGATTGATGGCATGTAAAAGAACATTCCACTAACTAAACTTGTGTGAAGCAAACGTAAGCATTTAAATTTATTTCAGTCGACGTCGGCGATGTAATTGGTAGCATGCTGAGCTTCTATGCCCAAGGTGGCGGGTTCAAACCTGGCCGAAGTCGTCGGATTTTTAAGAGCGTTAAAAATCCCTCAGTATGCCTTCCTTCGGAGGGGAAGTAAAGCCGGCGGTCCCATGTCATAGATTTATGGCATGTAAAAGAACCTTCCACTAACCACATTTGTGTGAAGCTAAATTTGTAGCCCAAAGTACACGGGGCTACATGACCGCGTTGTCGCAGCCCTTAAAGATCCAACCAACCAGATCTGTTTCCCAACGTACAGTAATTTGAATTGCCGAGAGGTGTACTTACCATGTGGGTGTTCATGGCGCTGCTTAGGGCGGAGTAGTCGAGGAGCTGACTGGTGCCCACTGTGGGCAGTATTGCCGCTATATATACAGTAGACACACCCTCGAGTCTGCCTTTCACGAGGGTAATTACCCGGGCAGCACGACCGAGATGAGAGGACTTGTAATTATTGTCCCAATTGCCAGGGACATAAACAACCTTCCAAATTCCTGACTTTCTTCAATCAACAATGGGTACCTTAAGATGGGGTCATAGCAAGTGTGGGCCGTTAATATCAACGATAGTTAATTATTGTTGTTTTATGGGGCGGAATTACGAGAGAATCTGCCCCTAAAATATCAACGTGTGTCAAGTGCACATCTTCAAATCCAGGTTATTCATTACAGTAGGAGAAGGATTGCCATTATGGTGTTTAGCCTACTTTTCACATTTTGCAAAAAGGAGGAAAAAGTAGACTTATGAGATCGATCCGGGCAAATGTGTGTCTGTCTGTCTGTCTGTGTGAGTGTCCCCCACTATCAACTCCTAAACGGCTACAGCAATCGAAAAAAATTTGGTAGGAATAAAGATTCATACCTGAATATCTCAATGCCGCAGTTTAAAATGATGTCAGTGCTACCAACTGCTGAAAAATCGCAATTGAAATTTGAGCTCCATGTTGGATATCTTGGAAGGTATGAATGGGAGCTATTTCAAAATTGGCATACGTATCTATATATATAAAGCACAAAGTTTGTCTGTCTGTTTGTCTGTTATGTATACAAATCTACACCGTTCAGCCGATCTGAACCAAAATTTGTATACATACCCTTTGTAACCCTGCGGGTAACCCTGTCAACTTTAAATTTCGAATAGACCACACCATTCCCTGCATTTAGGCCCTTTTGCACAAATCTACACCGTTTCACAGATCTCAACCAAAATTTGTATACTTACCCTTTGGAACCCTGTAAGTAGCAATGTCCACTTAAAATTTCGGACAGACCACCCCATTCCCTGCATTTAGGCCCTTTGGTCCAAATCCACACCATTTCACCGATCAGAACCAAAATTGGTATTCCTACCCTTTGGTACCCTGCGAGTAACACTGTCTGCTTGAAATTGCGGATAGACCACTCCATTCCCTGCATTTAGGCCCTTTGGCCCAAATCTTCACCGTTTCACCCATCTCAACCAAAATTTGTATATATACCCTTTGGAACACTGCGACTAACACTGTCTGCTTGAAATTGCGGAGAGGCTACTCCATCCCCTGCATTTAGGCCCTTTGGCACAAATCTACACCGTTACACCGATCTGAACCAAAATGTGTATACTTGCCCTTTGGAACACTGCGAGTAACACTGTCCACTTAAAATTTCGGACAGACCACCCCTTTCCCTGCATTTAAGCCCTTTGGCACAAATCCACTCCGTTTCACCGATCAGAACCAACATTCGGATACTTACCTTTTGGTACCCTGCGAGTAACACTGCCAGCTTGAAATTGCGGACAGACCACTCCATTCCCTGCATTTAGGCCCTTTGTCCCAAATCTACACCGTTTCACCGATCTGACCCAAATTTTATACACTTACCCTTTGGAACCCGACAAGTAACACTGTTCACTTTAAATTTCGGACAGACCACACTATTCCCTGCTTTTTGGCCCTTTGGAACAAACCTACACCGTTTCACCTATCTCAACCAGATTTTACATAATTAGCCTTTGGAACTCGACGAGTAACACTGTCCACTCGAAATTTCGGACAGACCACTCCATTCCCCGCATGTAGGCCCTTTGGCACAAATCTACATCGTTCGCGGATCGAAAACAAAATGTGTATACTTACCCTTTGGAACCCGATGAGCAACACTGTCCACTTGAAATTTCGGACAGACCACTCCATTCCCTGCATTTAGGCCCTTTGGCACATATCTACATCGTTTCACCGATCTGAACCTAAATTTGTATACTTACCCTTTGGAACCCGACGTGTAACACTGTCTGCTTGAACTTTCGGACAGAGCACTCCATTCCCTGTATTTAGACCCTATGTTACAAATCTACATAGTTTCACCAATCTGACCAAAATTTGTACACTTACCCTTTGGAAACTAACGAGGATCACTGTCCACTTTAAATTTCAGACAGACCACCCCTTTCACTGCATTTAGGCCCTTTGAGAAAAATCTACACCGTTTCACTGATCTAAACCAAATTGTTTATACTTACCCTTTGGAACCCGACGAGTAGCACTGTCGACATGGAATTTCGGACAGACCAATCTATTCCCTACATTTAGGCCCTTTGGCACAAATCTATACTGTTTCACCGATCTGAACCAAATTTTACATACTTACCCTTTGGAACCCGATGAGTAACACTGTCCACTTGAAATTTCTGACATACCACTCCATTCCCTGCAATTAGCTCAGGAATTCCTCGGGGTTGCCAGCTTCCTAACTTACCAGCCATGAGCCCTTGAGGGTGTACCAGAAGTGGAGGGGCTACACACACCCTGCCTCTTTGAGGGCATTGAGCAGAAGACAGGAGATATTATGAAAAGGAAAAGAAGGCAGACCCCTCGAAGAATGAGGGTATCAGGAAAGATGAGACAATGGTCAATTAAGGCGAGAAATTGAAAGACTCCCTAGCCCCCGGTTACCCCAATACAGTCGGGGTCGGAATAGAACAAGTGTTGACCAAGGGAGGCCGACAGGAAAGAGAACTGAAAGGAGCCCGGCACCAGGAAGTAGAAGCGATGTCAGACTCAGCTGGGGTCCCGTGGTCGCCAACCCACGTCCCACATGTTGTGAGACCCTGGGAGGTCAGTTGTGAGAATAACTTGCTGATTCATCGTGAGTTGACATGAGAGGACTTTCCAGAGCCCGCCGTGTTATCTGCTGTCTATGCTGATGCCAGCACAGGGCCGTTGCGAAACAGTGAGCGATTCCCGGCCAATCTAAATAGGACTGGGAACCCCGAACGTATGTCAGCATATTTCATCATCATCTGTGATCATCTCAGGTTCGTGCAGCTTGGACCCATATTCTTTTCCGAGCAGTACGCCATAAGCTCTTCCACTAGACGCATCGAGTACAAGCCTAAGCCAGAAAATAAGGTCGAGACTTCGGAAGACATCGAAGCTAGACATCTGAATTACCTATATCAGTTTTAAAATAACACCATGTTCGTTTAGTAGTCATTTTTTCATTACCTTATTATTATTATCATAAGTGCAAATGACCTAGATGTTACGAGCATCATACCACTAATCACCGCCGCATTAAATCTTTCTCGACTGTGATTTTTAAAATATTTATTTTTATTACAGTACATTGTGTACGTTATAAGTTGAAGTGTCAATTCAATACCGGTAGTAGTTTCCCTTATCATCCTCATCATAAGAGCAAATGACCTACATGTAACGCCCATTACCCCATTAATCACAACACACAATAAGTCTTCCTCGCCTGTGAATTTTGAAATATGTATTTCTATTACGGTAGTTTGTAAGCTTGACGTGTCAATTCAACAGTAGTTTTTATTATCATCCTTATCAAAAGGGCAAATGACCTAGATATTACGCCCTCATTGTCTTTGGGGGCAAATGACCTAGATTTTAAGTCCATTATACTTCTAAGGAGACTTTAGGACATTATCATCATTCCACCGGGCGAAGCCGGGTACTTCTGCTAGTAGATAATAATATTTCAGTATAATTTCCAGTAGGCCATACATGGCAGTGTTGCCAAACTGATTATAAGCCTGCTGATATGTCCAATTTTAAATGCATATAACTTCTACACTATCAATTGGAATTCAACCGAATTTCGTATGAGCTACGTGTACATAACCAGATATGAATGAGCGTATACTTAAGAGCCAACAGGGCTGCCAACTGTTAAGTATTCTTAAGAGCAACGAGGCCTGCCAACTGTTAATAAATACTGTCTCTATTTTTTGTTACCCTAATATCAATATATCAGAAAGTATGCAAGCCAATAGCTCTGACCTTTGCACACGTATAGTACCTGGCATTTTAGATTAATCTGGAGTAACTCATATACATCAGTGCTGCCAACATTATTCTAAGCCTGCTGATAGATCCAATTTCAAAATGCATGTAACTTTATACTAACTAATGGATTTCATTCAAAATTGGCACAACAAGAGATCATATATTTCAGATTATTTCTGACCAATACATGCATGACATTGTTGCCAACATGATTTTACGCGCGCTGTTAGATCCAATGTTTAACTGCATGTAACGTGTATGCTATCCATTGGACTTCAACCAAATTTTGTATTGTACAGCCCGGGGGGCAGTACCCGCTGAGAGCCACCCCGCCATCTTTCGCCAAAACCACCCCAACTGGAAACACCATAACTCCAGGACATATCTCTTCACAGCAAGCGGCGGCCACCTAAGCCCAGGAGGTTAGCCAACTACTTGCAAAACATACACAAACATTTACACTAACAACTATCTGGGGCAGCTACATTGACGCAATGCTGACCAAGCAGCGCCGCAACGTATAAGAACGGAGCCCTGAAGGGAAGGATTATCTGTTCTGTAGTGTTCTCCGCCAGCGGCCCTGCCCGACGTCCGTTCTACACCAGGTGAGAATCCAGCTTGTGCTCAGAATCCTTTATCTTGTAAACACCTACCCTAAACTTGTACACATCACAAATTGTACCACATTTATATTTGTCTAAACTCCCCAAGAGGGACATAACACTACATCAACTGGCCATTAAATACTTGGTCAGTAAGCTACACTTGTATTACTGATTACACTCCACTTCACATCCTCATACCCCACCTGACCTTAGCCATAAGTGCCCCTGACCGTAGCGGTCAGTAATTGCTTCGTCAGACTCCATTGTACTCACGGTACTCGACTCGACTGCGGAGCGTCGAGCCGCTGAATCGGCACATTTATTGAATTACTCATTCCGCTCAGCTAGCAGGCCAGTATAGTAGCTTGCACTTAAACATTCATCCCCTAACAGATACTTGCATCTTGCAGGGACGCCCCCAAGAGATTAAACACTAACACCAGCACAGTATTCTGCACCTTAAGAGATATAACTAAGAATATATTCAGTCGCCAGGGCTGCCAACTGTAGTGCTCTATTAGGCTACATTATGACAGGTATACAGTATTTCGAACTAATTAGAAATTTCGATATTACCAACTTAATTTCGTCATTATTCTAGATAGATCCATATAGATTAATCATTGGCATGAATCTTAAATTTTAAGAAAAGTAGGCTCTTTAGTTCGTCACGGGACTTCTTGTTATATTTACTCATTGTCTTATTTTTAATTATTATTTTTATTCCTTTTTTCTCTTTTCTTTTTATTTTATATTATTTTATGGCGTGAGGAAAGGCATCTGGCCGTAAAACCCACTCATCTCCGACCCCGATGGAAAACGGGAATAATAAGGGGTAGACATGCATTGCCCTTTATTTTAGGATATTATAGGACTTCTCTTCAAGTGCATGTTCTGTTCTTTTTTTGTTTTGTTTTCGGTTTAGGTTTTATGTTTCTTTTAGTAATTGTGTGTTTTTGTTTGTTTGTTATTTTTTGTATTTCTATTGATTTTTGTTTTTGCAATGGTTTTCTGCTTTTGAGTTTTTTCTTGTGATTTTTTTGCTATTGTTTTTGCTTACTGTAACTTGAGCGTGTTTTTTTCTGCTTTCTGTTTTATGGTTTTGCTTTAGTCTTATGTTTTTGCTTTTGTTCTTTGTTTTGTTTTATGTTTTTTCTTTTGTTCTTTTTTTGTTTTATAATCTTGTTGTTGGTTTTTGCTTTTTTTCTTTGTTTTAATTTTATTTTTTTATTTTTGTGTCTGTTCTTTGTTTTAGTTCTTGCTTTTGATTTATGTTTTTGCGTTTGTTCTTTGCTTTGGTGTTATGTTTTTGCTTTTTTTGTTTGACATATTTGCTTTTATTGTTTGTTGTTTGTTTTATCTTTTTGGCCTTACTTTTATTTTGCCTGGTAGATGAAGGAGATCCAGAAAATAAACTGTATTTGGTTCACAGAAATATGAGCACTTCGTTATAATACGACTGAGAGACATCATAAAGTACGACTTCAATAATAGAAACCAATTGTGCTACAGTTTCTAGTTGGAGTAACACGTGATGCATGGCGCGGAGTTGTTCCGATAGTGGATAAGATGAGGAAAAGCCTCCGAAGGTGGTATGGCCTTGTACTTATTGTAGATTAGAGAGACCATCTGGTTGTGCATGGGAAATGCCCAGCATTATTGTGATGGTTGTAATAGTGTGTATAAATTGGGGACAGGAGGCGGCCATGGCCTTAACTTAGCAACTGTCCCAGTATTAGTGTGGGGAACCATGGAAGAAAGCCACTTCCAGGATGGCTGAGGTAAGAATCAACCCTCCTCCTATTCCCACTTTTGCCTCACGAGGTTGAGTTGTGTACCCCGTTCCAGCCCACTCATGCCGCAATTAAAATATCTTGGCAGTGCCGGGAATTGAACCAAGAATGCTAGCCATTACACGGTACGAATCCCAGTGCTGACTGCTTCTGTTTTGGCCGTTTTTTTCTAACACACCCTTACCCCAGACAAATGCTGGGATAGTACATTAAATTCAAGTCCTTTGATACCTACCCTCATCCCTGTTCCTAATAATTATTGGTACACACACCCTTACAGACACAACAGAAACGCAGGTTATCAGACAAATTCATCACCTACTCAAGTACACATGGTTGATGACCAAGATGTTCAAAGCCCCTAACATAAATTAACCACAACAAGAGTTAAATTTCTAGGCAGAGATGGTAATCGAACCTAGTACCTTTGGATCCAGAATTTCAATACGTACTTGGAGATAGTCCTTAATGACGATAGCTTTTACTATTATGTTATTTTTAATGTAACATATTTTCGGCCCATATTAGGGTCATCTTCCTCTAATCTGACTTACAGAACATAGGTTGTAAAACCGTCCCAAGCCCGGGGCCTCATCTTGCAAGCGAGGAGTAACACCTCGTTAAAAAACCTGGGTCCATCTGGCTCCGGATGGTAGCACCCTTTAAGGGCCCCTACCTAGGGTTACTAGGTGAAACCTGGTCAACGGTCCTGATAACGGAAGAGGAGTCTCGGATTCCCAACGGTGGATGGAGCGGAAGAGCCTGTCTCACCACGAACACAAAATTCCAAACCCAAACGCGTCTGTTTCCCAGGTTAGGGGCGGCTGAGAATAACCTCCAGGGCTCACAACCTTGGTTGTAAATTCGTGGCTCTAGAAGTCACCTCCAAGAAATTATCAATCATGGAAGATTGTGAAGAGTGTGATGTAAATACCTCAGGTGCACATGAGTGCATAAGCAGACATTCGGATTCTGGGAAGTCTGCAGCATTACACAGAGACGAGTTGGAGCGACTTGGGACCTCAAAAAGATGAAGTTTAGAAGAGCTAATTACATGGCTACATTCAATGTAAATTCTCTTTTACAAACAGGAAAATTAAAACATCTTATTGACCCCCTCAAAAGCCACAATATTATCATAACGGCTCTCCAAGAAACAAGATGTATGGATGGAAACTGTTTTGTTTCTGAAGGATTCAGAATGTACAAAGCAAAAGTAGGCAAAAGAATAATGAAGAACACACCACACCTTGGAACTGGCTTCATAATAGCCAAAAACATTTTGGATTCTATTATTAGCTGTGTATCACAATCTGAAAGACTTTCAACTCTTAGTTTAAATCTGCTAATAGAATATATTCCGCTGCAAATGCACATGCCCACATAAATGAAGACAATAAAAAGAACAAAGAAAATGTGGAAATCTCTTGGGACCAATTAGATGATGTTATCCAGAAAATTCCGGAAAAAATAATCTCATACTTATGGGGGACTTAAACACATGACATGATCTTAAAATCCACAGCTTTCAAGGAATTACCCAACCAGCTCTTAGGAGAATTTCCATTAGATCATGTAGTGGTTAAAAGGAAATTTAATAAAGAAATGCAAAATGTCACAGTACTCAGGGATGCTAACTTAAATTCTGATCACTCTCTTTGTAAAATAGAATCATCCCCTATAGGAAAATCCGCACTAACAGACTAAAACACAGGTAATACGATCCTGAAAAGATAATGAACTCAAAAGAGTTTCAAATCGCCACTGCAGATTTACAAAATCAAGGCTGGGATCAAATAAAATGAAGTCTAATAATTAAATCAGAACAACTTGCTCCACTAACTAAAATCAAAAACCATGCATGGTGGACGGAAGAGTGTTATAGTCTCATTGAACTAAGAAGGAAAGCATGGCACCAGTGGCAATCACAGAAAAACGACCATAACAGACAAAATTTCTTAAATGTTAGAAAATTAGGGACTAAAAGTCTTAAGAGAATCAAAAAAGCTCGAGATGATCATATTGTGGGAGCCGGATGAGGATCAAGAAGGCCGAGTATGGGATCTAGCGGGCGCAGGAGTAAGCTCAGCGCCATTGTCTGAGAATAAAAAGAAGAGAAGCATTATTCCGAGTTCCGACGAGCCGCGAAACACATCCCCTTAATTCTTTACTGTATTTTAATCAGTTTCATTGTTTTAATAAATAATTCAGTTCTATATTCGATGCTTGTGAGTGTCATGATCTGGATACCGTTTCCCACAAATGGGGGCTCGTCCGGGATGGACTGAAACAACGAGTTACGACGCAATCCACGACACGAAGTACGACGCAAAATACAACGCTATTTTTGACGAAGTGGACGGCTAATCATATTTGTTGCTGTTGCCTACGACGCTGACGACGAGACGACGTGCAGTTTTGTGAGCCCACGACGTGCGAATCTACGACGAGGATTCATAGGCTAGCAAAATTTGTTCTTCAGTTTCAGTGACAATTAGTGGTGCCGTGACGACGACGACGAGGGTCGGAATCTAAACGACGACAGAGGATTGTGGATGTGGTAAGAGGATAGCGACTCGTCAGAGAGAAACGACGGGAAGCGGTATTCAACGATATCACCTACAAATATCACCGGTTTGGTGAATGAGGTTAAACAGGTTTGATAGCGAGGTTTTGAGGAAGCGATATTGACGGAAATCTACTTGATAGACGTGAGTAAACAAATAAGATGACTACACTCGGTGCAATAGAGAAAATAAATAAGAACATAAGTGATGCTCCGATCAAAGCAATCAAAGTTTTACATAACCTCATTTTCGAGCATATACCAGACGACAGGAAGAATCGAAAGCGACTGCGAGAGTTTCCTGGATTCGATTTTGACGAAAATGCCATTGAAGAGGAAGCTAAGAAGAAATTTATCGAAGAAACATTTTCCAAGGCTGATCTGTTGCGAGTTTCTGAGATTCTTAATACCGAGATCGGGACAAAGAAGGTAATGATTAACACCATTTGTTATTACTTGAGAAAATTGGATGAACTCGCAACTATTAGAGACGATGATGACGAAGATGAAGAAGACGAAGAAGACGAAGAGAGCGAAGAGGAAGACCAGCACAGAAGGTATAGAGAACAACATAAGTTTTCATTGTCATTCCGCGACGTAGAGGGCGCTATGAAAATATTTAACGGTAAGGATGGTTACCCAGTGAAGAAATGGATCGCAGATTTTAAGGAGACGTCAATCTTGATGGGATGGAGTGAGCTGCAAAAGTTTATTTTCGCTAAGAAATCACTCGATGGTTTAGCTAAGCTTTATATTCAAGGTGAGAAAGGACTGACGTCCTGGACTGCACTGAAGAAGGCCTTGAAAGAGGAGTTTGACGTGGCGGCAAGCAGTGCAGAAATCCACAAGTTGTTAACCCAGCGACTAAAAAAGTGCGACGAATCTCTAGAGTACTTTCTTGTGATGAAGGAAATCGCCAGTAGAGGTGATGTTGAGCAAGTTTCTCTGTGTCAGTACGTGATTGATGGGATCGAGGACGATTCAGGATCAAAACTTCTTCTCTATGGAGCAAAAAATTCCAAGGATTTCAAGGAGAAAATGAAAAGTTATGAGATGGCAGTGAAGTCTTTGCCAAAGAAAAGCACAAAGTATAATAACAGTAATTTTCAAGGAAGTGCCAAGAGTGCCAACGAGAAGGACGGAAAGTGCTGGGGCAGTACAAAGAAGAAAGAGGCGAGTAGTGTAGATAGATGTTATAATTGCGGTGGATCTGGTCATAGTTCAAAGGAATGTGAGCACAAGGATAAAGGCAAGAGATGTTTCAACTGCAATGAGTTTGGCCACATTTCATCCGAGTGCAAAAAAGAGAGGAAGAACGAAATGAGGAATAATCAAGGTATCAATCTTATTGATGAAAAGAAAAGCTGCCTCAAGTTCAAAGAGGTTAGTTTGGGTCAGCAGAAACTTCAGGCACTTATCGACTGTGGCAGTCCTTATAACCTACTGCGACAAAACATCCATAAGACCATGGGTTCCCCAGGATTGAAGAGCACGGATCTTGTTTTGAAAGGATTCGGTAATGGTTTTGTTGCTCCTCAAGGTTACTTCACAACAGTCGTTGAAGTAGACGAGCTGGAGTTCCAAACCAACGTCTATGTTGTTTCTGATGATACTATGGAGTGGGACATGGTTATTGGTAACGATCTATTGGATCAGGGTGAGGTCATCCTGAGCAAGCAAGGAGTTACCATCAAGAAACTAGATGTCCCAATGATGTTGATCGGGGTAGCCAACGAACAGGAGTTGTATATCGAGAACTGCGTTGATGAGGAAAAAAGGGAACAGATCCAGGATTTGGTAGCGAGATATGTACCAAAGAAGACGAAATCTACTGATGTCAAGATGAAGATCACATTGAAAAAAGAAGAAAAACTGATATTTAGCAGGCCCAGACGAATGACACCGCTTGAGAACGAATTTGTCGATGAGCAAGTCGAGGCGTGGCTGGAGGAAGATATCATAGAACCGAGTCAATCAGAATATACATGCCAAGTGGTGGTAGTCAAAAAGAAAAATGGAATTCCGTTCAAGATCGTGACTGACTGTATGGCATTCCAAAAGACAATGCACAAAAGGGACCTGGTCCCACGAGTAGCTAGATGGGCTATGGCCTTGGAAGAGTTTGACTATACCATCGAACACCGAACTGCAACCAGGATGAAACATGTCGACGCCCTGAGCCGATGTCCAGCAGTGATGTTTGGATTCCCTGATGGCCTTGCAGCGAGGATCAAAATCGCCCAGAGAAAAGACGAAGGATTGACAGCGATAAAAGCGACACTGGAGAAAGGGCCTTACGAAAACTTCATCGTCAGAGATGGACTGCTATTTAAATTTGTTGTTGGGCGAGAGACGTTGGTGGTCCCGCGGGCAATGCACCATGAAATCATCAGAGATGCACATGAGAAGGGACACTACGCTGTTAAAAGGACTGAAGAAGACGTGAAGCAGGAATATTATATTCCAGACTTGGCCAACAAGGTGAAACGAGTCATAGCCAACTGTGTGGAGTGTCTGGTGGTTAACAGGAAGGCAGGCAAGAAAGAAGGTTGGTTACATCCGATGTTCAGGGAGAGTGTGCCATTGCACACCTACCACATGGATCACATTGGACCACTTAAGTCTACACACAAGGGATATGAACACATCTTCTGTGTGATAGACGCCTTCACGAAGTTCACCTGGCTGTATCCTGTGAAAACTACCAAATCGGCCCAGACGATTGAAAAGATGGAGTTTCAGAGGACGAACTTTGGAAACCCAGTTCAAGTGATCACCGACAGGGGGCCATCGTTCACCTCCCATGAGTTCCAGGACTACTGTAAGTCGCAGAGTATCAAGCACGTCTTGATCACAGCTGGACTGCCAAGAGCCAATGGTTAAATTGAGAGAGTCAACTCAACAGTGACCAAGATCATCGCTAAACTTAGCATTGACGATCCAACAAAATGGTACAAGGTTGTACCATCTGTCCAACGAGCTATCAACTCTACGTTCCAGAGGAGCATCGGAATGTCACCTTTCGAGCTGCTGACAGGAGTCATAATGCACAACCAAAATGATCTACGTATAGTGCAACTCATCGAAGAGGAGCTGATCGATTCGTTCAACGAAAAACGTGATCAGATGAGAGAAGATGCAAAAAATCAGATAGAAAAAGTACAATCTGAAAATCGTGCTGAATTCAACCGACGACGTAAGGAGCCTAAGAAGTATCAGGTCGACGACCTGGTTGCCATCAAACGCACTCAGATCGGTCCACATCTGAAACTAAAAACCAAAAGTCTAGGACCTTATCGAGTGACTCGAGTAAAACTCAACGACACATATGACGTCAGCAGAGAAGGAGACCATGCTGGACCAAGAATCACATCGTCCTGTGCGGAGTTCATGAGGCCCTGGCCGGGCGGATTTTCTTCATCCGGGTCGGATGAGGATCAGGACGGCCGAGTGTGGGAGCCGGATGAGGATCAAGAAGGCCGAGTATGGGATCTAGCGGGCGCAGGAGTAAGCTCAGCGCCATTGTCTGAGAATAAAAAGAAGAGAAGCATTATTCCGAGTTCCGACGAGCCGCGAAACACATCCCCTTAATTCTTTACTGTATTTTAATCAGTTTCATTGTTTTAATAAATAATTCAGTTCTATATTCGATGCTTGTGAGTGTCATGATCTGGATACCGTTTCCCACAATATACTTATGCAAATTAATGAAGACTTTCACAGAAACAATGTATGAAACTTTTATAAGAATTTTGAGAAGAAATTGATTAAGTACAATCCCCCAATTCTACAACTCCAGGATAAAGAAGGAAATGTTACCCATAACAACAAAGACAATTGCAATGTATTAGCAGAATATTTCGAAAATCTTCTTAACTGTGAGGAAACCATATAAAAGATATCTTTGAAGAAATTTGGATACATGAAAGAATCCGAGATGACTGGAAAACATCCCATATACATCCACTTCATAAGAAAGGATACAAAACAGACCCTAACAACTACAGAGGGATATCTCTCCTCGACGTAACATACAAGATATTCACCACAGTCCTACTACACAGGGCAGAACCTCAACTAGACCATCAACTTGGGGAATACCAGGCGGGCTTCAGGAAAGGGAGGTCCTGTCCGGAACAAAATATCATCCTCAAGCACATCACGAACTGCCGAAAATTACAGGCTAAATCGTATGTTATCACTTTCATTGACTTACAAAAGGAATTCGACTCTATATATAGGGAATCCTTACTGTCGGTCCTGAAAGAACTCGACCTCGATAACAAAACTACGCACCTAGTCAGAGAAACACTAATTAACACAATCTCCAAAGTTAAATTCATGGGGGAAGTCTCCACCCCTTTTGAGATTAAAACAGGTGTACGGCAAGGAGATAGACTTTCTCCACTGCTAGTCAGAGAATGGAACGTCAAGACCCACAGAGGAATCAGAATAGGTACTAAAAACAAAGGCATTAAGGTCAATTGTTTAGCTTTTGATGATGACATGGGCTTACTAGCTGAGACATGGGAAAAAGCCAAGGAACAGATCCTCGAACTCCAAAGGCAAGCGTTAAAAATGGGTCTCAAAGTCTCAGTTGAAAAGACCAAAATAATAACGAACATAAAAAAATACCAAAACAGCTTCTAGTGGGCAATCAATACATAGACATCGTCAAAGAATTCAAATATCTTGGGGAATGGATCAGCGGGAATGCGTTAGGGAAAAAGGCAATGAAATCTAGGAGAAATAAAGTTGAATTTGCCTTCCAATTTACGAAGAACACTTATAAAAAGAAGTCTCTCTCCTGGGATACCAAGATAAGACATTATAACACGGCAATTAAACCATAAGCCTTATATGCAGCCGAAACATTGTCTCTCACCTCCCAGGGACCGCTTGAAAGGCTGGAGGTCAAGGAAAGAAAGATAATACGCAACATTTTAGGCCCCAAATTTCATAACAACAAATTAATCCATGTCAGGAAGGAAACTATTTACCTTCGTAATAGGAAACAAAACCTCTTTGTTTTAAGGAAACCGAGAAAGACCTCGTGGAACTCCAAATTACAGACACCATGCTCAAGGACAAAACCGTCACCAAGGATAAGAAACAACGGTTCCAAGTGAAACTCACGATCCACATCTCTGCCGAAGAAAGGGAACCAAGATCTCAAAGGATGAGGCAATACTGGGTCAAAAGGAAAGCTCAATACAATAAAAAGTTGGCTGAAACAAAACAAATATAAGCTATCAATACAGTGCTCTTAAAATGGGCGTCCTTACAATATTAGTTGAAGAAAGATGATAATGAAATGTTTTATTTTTTATTTTTGCTTTTGTTTTATGCTTTTGTTCTTTGTTTTGTTTTATGTTTTTGATTTTGTTTTTGATGTATGTTTTTTGTTTAATGTTTTTGCATTTGTTTTTGTTTCTGTTTTTTGTTTTATATATTCGATTTTGTTCTCTTTGTTTTCTTTGTTTTTGTTTCTTTATGTTCTTTGTTTTTGTTTTATAAATATGCTTTTTGTTTTGTTTTTGTTTGATGCTTTTGTTCTTTGTTCCATGTTTTTGTTCTTTGTTGAATATTTTTGTTCTTTGTTATATGTTTTTGTTCTTTGTTATATGTTTTTGTTTCATGTTTTTGCTTTTGGTTTTTATTTTCGTTTTATGCTTTTGTTCTTTGTTCCAATGAACCACTACGTCAGTTCCATAACACTGACATCTCCACTGCAGGCTGTCTTTATAGGAATGTGTTTTTTCATCATTAACCTAAAGAAAGTTGTAACAGTTCTGATTTATAATCTTTTTGGAGTATTTTTAATCATTTTGGAAATATTTTTGAACTCATAAATTTATAAAATTATATGTAATTATGTCCTTTTCCTGAAACTTCATAAAGATGGTTTTCATGTATTAAACTAAGCAATTACAAATATGTATTATCCTACTGTGGGGGACAAAGACTGTTCGCGTCCGTAGCATTCCTTAAGCGATACGAGTCCCCTGGGTGGTGCTAAAGAATGGTCACTCCGTGGGAAACATCTACACCACGGATTTTAGGCAGCCAGACAATCCGAGTGATCTCCTGGCTCAAAATATTGCTTGATGTCACAAAACGTCAATACAAATAGCCCTTCTCAAAGTTTTCCAGCTAAGAACCATAGAAGGAATGAATAAGTAGATAGTTGTACCTTAATAGCTGGATTTTGTTTGAAATTTCATGTATGTGATAATTTAATGTTTTAATGTGCCATACGCTAAATAAATAAATAAATAAATCCTACTGTCTTGAGTTTCATGTGATGTCAATTGAAATACGTTTAGTGATCTTAGTTCAACGTCTATTGAATCTGTTTGTTAAGTCTATAATTCGGTTTTGGATTGTTAGTATTTATTATTTATTTACTTATGTTGTTCTTGGTTCATGTTGCTTTAATAATTGTCTCGCCTTGGGTAAGTTCTCTGTTGTAATCAGGCCGCTTCTCTTATATTGTTCTTATATTATTTTTATTATTACTAGCGCACCCGTGCGAGAAATCTCGCATGTTCATAAACCACACTTTCCCCAATAGGTTTTGCAAATCGAACACTTCTTACAAAAATTGATATTTAAGAAATTAGAATGCAATTTGTCACTGATAATGTCATTTGTGTGCTAAGTTTGCTCTAACACTCGCCGGTTATTCGATATTTATGAAATTATACGATTTCAGTAAGCCTCATTCCTTTGATTTACTGTTTCTGAAATCCATGCAAAATGATGAAGGAAAGACCTTATAATGTGAATATGACATGAAACGGGCGTCACAGGGGCTCACATCTAGTGGGACGTGGCTTGGCGACCATGGGACCCCAGCTGAGTCCGGCATTGTTTCCACTTACTTGCGCCGGACTCCTCTCCGTCTTCTTTCCTGTCGACCTCTCTTGGTCAACTCTTGTTCTCTTCCGACCCCGACAGTATTAGGGTATCCGAGGCCTAAGGAGTCTCTTCCCTTCCCGCCTTCATTGGCCCGTCTCTAATTTGTCCTGATCCCTCATTCTTCGAGGGATCAACGTTCTTTTTCTTTTCATGTTATCTCCTGCCTTCTTCACAAGGAGGCAGGGTGTGTGTAGCACCACCACTTCTGGTGCACCCTGGGTAGTGCTACACCCTCAGGGGCTCACAGTATCTCCTGCCTTCTGCTCAAAGCCCGCAAGGAGGCAGGGTGTGTGTAGCCCCACCACTACTGGTGCACCCTGGGTAGTGCTACTCCCTCAGGGGCTCACCGTAACTCCTGCCTTCTGCTCAAGGCCCTCAAGGAGGCAGGGTGTGTGTAGCCCCATCACTTCTGGTGCACCCTGGGTAGTGCTACACCCTCAGGGGCTCACAGTATCTCCTGCCTTCTGCTCAAAGCCCGCAAGGAGGCAGGGTGTGTGTAGCCCCACCACTACTGGTGCACCCTGGGTAGTGCTACTCCCTCAGGGGCTCACCGTAACTCCTGCCTTCTGCTCAAGGCCCTCAAGGAGGCAGGGTGTGTGTAGCCCCATCACTTCTGGTGCACCCTGGGTAGTGCTACACACTCAGGGGCTCACAGTATCTCCTGCCTTCTGCTCAAGGCCCTCAAGGAGGCAGGTGTATGTAGCCCCACCACTTCTGGTGCACCCTGGGTAGTGCTACCCCTCAGGGTCTCACAGTATCTCCTGCCTTCTGCTCATGGCCCTCAAGGAGGCAGGGTGTGTGTAGCCCCACCACTTCAGGTGCACCCTGGGTAGTGCTACACCCTCAGGGTCTCACAGTATCTCCTGCCTTCTGCTCAAGGCCCTCAAGGAGGCAGGGTGTGTGTAGCCCCACCACTTCTGGTGCACCCTGGGTAGTGCTACACCCTCAGGGGCTCACACTATCTCCTGCCTTCTGCACAAGGCCCTCAAGTAGGCAGGGTGTGTGTAGCCCCATCACTTCTGGTGCACCCTGGGTAGTGCTACATCCTCAGGGGCTCACAGTATCTCCTGCCTTCTGCTCAAAGCCCTCAAGGACGCAGGGTGTATGTAGCCTCACAAGTTCTGGTGCAACCAGGATATTGCTACACCCTCAGGGTCTCACAGTATCTCCTGCCTTCTGCTCAAGGCCCTCAAGGAGGCAGGTGTGTGTAGCCCCACCACTTCTGGTGCACCCTGGGTAGTGCTACAACCTCAGGGTCTCACAGTATCTCCTGCCTTCTGCCCAAGGCCCTCAAGGAGGCAGGGTGTGTGTAGCCCCACCAATTCTGTTGAACCCTGGGTAGTGATACACCCTCAGGGTCTCACAGTAACACCTGCCTTCTGCTCAAGGCCGTCAAGAAGGCAGGGTGTGTGTAGCCCCATCACTTCTGGTGCACCCAGGATAGTGCTACACCCTCAGGGGCTCACAGTATCTCCTGCCTTCTGCTCAAGGCCCTCAAGGAGGCACGGTGTGTGTAGCCCCATCACTTCTGGTGCACCCTGGGTAGTGCTACACACTCAGGTGCTCACAGTATCTCCTGCCTTCTGCTCAAGGCCCTCGAGGAGGCAGGGTGTATGTAGCCCCACCACGTCTGGTGCAACCTGAGTAGTGCTACAGCCTCAGGGGCTCACAGTATCTCCTGCCTTCTGCTCAAAGCCCTCAAGGACGCAGGGTGTATGTAGCCTCACAAGTTCTGGTGCAACCAGGATATTGCTACACCCTCAGGGTCTCACAGTAACTCCTGCCTTCTGCTCAAGGCCCTCAAGGAGGCAGGGTGTGTGTAGCCCCATCAATTCTGGTGCACCCAGGATAGTGCTACACCCTCAAGGGCTCACAGTATCTCCTGCCTTCTGCTCAAGGCCCTCAAGGAGGCAGGGTGTGTGTAGCCCCATCACTTCTGGTGCACCCTGGGTAGTGCTACACACTCAGGTGCTCACAGTATCTCCTGCCTTCTGCTCAAGCCCTCGAGGAGGCAGGGTGTATGTAGCCCCACCACGTCTGGTGCAACCTGAGTAGTGCTACACCCTCAGGGGCTCACAGTATCTCCTGCCTTCTGCTCAAAGCCCTCAAGGAGGCAGGGTGTATGTAGCCTCACCAGTTCTGGTGCATCCAGGATATTGCTACACCCTCAGGGTCTCACAGTAACTCCTGCCTTCTGCTCAAGGCCCTCAAGGAGGCAGGGTGTGTGTAGCCCCATCATTTCTGGTGCACGCTGGATAGTGCTACACCCTCAGGGGCTCACAGTATCTCCTGTCTTCTGCTCAAAGCCCTCAAGGAGGCAGGGTGTGTGTAGCCCCATCAATTCTGGTGCACCCTGGGTAGTGCTACACCCTCAGGTGCTCACAGTCTTCCTGACATCTGCTCAAGGCTCTCAAGGAGGCAGGGTGTGTGTAGCCCCACCACTTCCGATGCACCCTGGATATTTCTACACCCTTAGAGGCTCACAGTATATCCTGCGTTCTACTCAAGGCCCTCAAGGAAGCAAGGTGTGTGTAGCCCCACCACTACTGGTGCACCCTGGATAGTGCTACACCCTCAGGGGCTCACAGTATCTCCTGCCCTATGCTCAAGGCGCTCAAGGAGGCAGAGTATGTGTAGCCCAACCACTTATGGTGCATCGTGGATAGTGCTACACCCTCAAGGGCTCACAGTATCTCCTGCCTTCTGCTCAAGGTCCTCAAGGAGGCAGGGTGTGTGTAGCCCCACCACTTCTGGTGCACCCTGGGTAGTGCTACACCCTCAGGGGCTCACAGTATCTCTGCCTTCTGCTCAAGGCCCTCAAGGAGGCAGAGTGTGTGTAGCCCCATCACTACTGGTACACCCTGGGTAGTGCTACACACTCAGGGGCTCACAGTATCTCCTGCCTTCTGCTCAAAGCCCTCAAGGAGGCAGGGTGTATGTAGCCTCACAAGTTCTGGTGCACCCAGGCTATTGCTACACCCTCAGGGTCTCAGAGTAACTCCTGCCTTCTGCTCAAGGCCCTCAAGGAGGCAGGGTGTGTGTAGCCCCATCAATTCTGGTGCACCCAGGATAGTGCTACACCCTCAGGGGCTCACAGTATCTCCTGCCTTCTGCTCAAGGCCCTCAAGGAGGCAGGGTGTGTGTAGCCCCATCACTTCTTGTGCACCCTGGGTAGTGCTACACACTCAGGTGCTCACAGTATCTCCTGCCTTCTGCTCAAGGCCCTCGAGGAGGCAGGGTGTATGTAGCCCCACCACGTCTGGTGCAACCTGAGTAGTGCTACACCCTCAGGGGCTCACAGTATCTCCTGCATTCTGCTCAAAGCCCTCAAGGAGGCAGGGTGTATGTAGCCTCACCAGTTCTGGTGCACCCAGGATATTGCTACACCCTCAGGGTCTCACAGTAAGTCCTGCCTTCTGCTCAAGGCCCTCAAGGAGGCAGGGTGTGTGTAGCCCCATCATTTCTCTTGCACGCTGGATAGTGCTACATCCTCAGGGGCTCACAGTATCTCCTGTCTTCTGCTCAAGGCCCTCAAGGAGGCAGGGTGTGTGTAGCCCCATCACTTCTGGTGCACCCTGGGTAGTGCTACACACTCAGGTGCTCACAGTATCTCCTGCCTTCTGCTTAAGGCCCTCGAGGAGGCAGGGTGTATGTAGCCCCACCACGTCTGGTGCAACCTGAGTAGTGCTTCATCCTCAGGGGCTCACAGTATCTCCTGCCTTCTGCTCAAAGCCCTCAAGGAGGCAGGGTGTGTGTAGCCCCATCACTTCTGGTGCACCCTGGATATTGCTACTGCCTCAGGGGCTCACAGTCTTCCTGACATCTGCTCAAGGCCCTCAAGGAGGCAGGGTGTGTGTAGCCCCATCACTTCTGGTGCACCCTGGGTAGTGCTACATCCTCAGGGGCTCACAGTATCTCCTGCCTTCTGCTCAAAGCCCTCAAGGACGCAGGGTGTATGTAGCCTCACAAGTTCTGGTGCAACCAGGATATTGCTACACCCTCAGGGTCTCACAGTATCTCCTGCCTTCTGCTCAAGGCCCTCAAGGAGGCAGGTGTGTGTAGCCCCACCACTTCTGGTGCACCCTGGGTAGTGCTACACCCTCAGGGTCTCACAGTATCTCCTGCCTTCTGCCCAAGGCCCTCAAGGAGGCAGGGTGTGTGTAGCCCCACCAATTCTGGTGAACCCTGGGTAGTGATACACCCTCAGGGTCTCACAGTAACACCTGCCTTCTGCTCAAGGCCGTCAAGAAGGCAGGGTGTGTGTAGCCCCATCACTTCTGGTGCACCCAGGATAGTGCTACACCCTCAGGGGCTCACAGTATCTCCTGCCTTCTGCTCAAGGCCCTCAAGGAGGCACGGTGTGTGTAGCCCCATCACTTCTGGTGCACCCTGGGTAGTGCTACACACTCAGGTGCTCACAGTATCTCCTGCCTTCTGCTCAAGGCCCTCGAGGAGGCAGGGTGTATGTAGCCCCACCACGTCTGGTGCAACCTGAGTAGTGCTACAGCCTCAGGGACTCACAGTATCTCCTGCCTTCTGCTCAAAGCCCTCAAGGACGCAGGGTGTATGTAGCCTCACAAGTTCTGGTGCAACCAGGATATTGCTACACCCTCAGGGTCTCACAGTAACTCCTGCCTTCTGCTCAAGGCCCTCAAGGAGGCAGGGTGTGTGTAGCCCCATCAATTCTGGTGCACCCAGGATAGTGCTACACCCTCAAGGGCTCACAGTATCTCCTGCCTTCTGCTCAAGGCCCTCAAGGAGGCAGGGTGTGTGTAGCCCCATCACTTCTGGTGCACCCTGGGTAGTGCTACACACTCAGGTGCTCACAGTATCTCCTGCCTTCTGCTCAAGCCCTCGAGGAGGCAGGGTGTATGTAGCCCCACCACGTCTGGTGCAACCTGAGTAGTGCTACACCCTCAGGGGCTCACAGTATCTCCTGCCTTCTGCTCAAAGCCCTCAAGGAGGCAGGGTGTATGTAGCCTCACCAGTTCTGGTGCATCCAGGATATTGCTACACCCTCAGGGTCTCACAGTAACTCCTGCCTTCTGCTCAAGGCCCTCAAGGAGGCAGGGTGTGTGTAGCCCCATCATTTCTGGTGCACGCTGGATAGTGCTACACCCTCAGGGGCTCACAGTATCTCCTGTCTTCTGCTCAAGGCCCTCAAGGAGGCAGGGTGTGTGTAGCCCCATCAATTCTGGTGCACCCTGGGTAGTGCTACACCCTCAGGTGCTCACAGTCTTCCTGACATCTGCTCAAGGCTCTCAAGGAGGCAGGGTGTGTGTAGCCCCACCACTTCCGATGCACCCTGGATATTTCTACACACTTAGAGGCTCACAGTATATCCTGCGTTCTACTCAAGGCCCTCAAGGAAGCAAGGTGTGTGTAGCCCCACCACTACTGGTGCACCCTGGATAGTGCTACACCCTCAGGGGCTCACAGTATCTCCTGCCCTATGCTCAAGGCGCTCAAGGAGGCAGAGTATGTGTAGCCCAACCACTTATGGTGCATCGCGGATAGTGCTACACCCTCAAGGGCTCACAGTATCTCCTGCCTTCTGCTCAAGGTCCTCAAGGAGGCAGGGTGTGTGTAGCCCCACCACTTCTGGTGCACCCTGGGTAGTGCTACACCCTCAGGGGCTCACAGTATCTCTGCCTTCTGCTCAAGGCCCTCAAGGAGGCAGGGTGTGTGTAGCCCCATCACTACTGGTACACCCTGGGTAGTGCTACACCCTCAGGGGCTCACAGTATCTCCTGCCTTCTGCTCAAAGCCCTCAAGGAGGCAGGGTGTATGTAGCCTCACAAGTTCTGGTGCACCCAGGCTATTGCTACACCCTCAGGGTCTCAGAGTAACTCCTGCCTTCTGCTCAAGGCCCTCAAGGAGGCAGGGTGTGTGTAGCCCCATCAATTCTGGTGCACCCAGGATAGTGCTACACCCTCAGGGGCTCACAGTATCTCCTGCCTTCTACTCAAGGCCCTCAAGGAGGCAGGGTGTGTGTAGCCCCATCACTTCTTGTGCACCCTGGGTAGTGCTACACACTCAGGTGCTCACAGTATCTCCTGCCTTCTGCTCAAGGCCCTCGAGGAGGCAGGGTGTATGTAGCCCCACCACGTCTGGTGCAACCTGAGTAGTGCTACACCCTCAGGGGCTCACAGTATCTCCTGCCTTCTGCTCAAAGCCCTCAAGGAGGCAGGGTGTATGTAGCCTCACCAGTTCTGGTGCACCCAGGATATTGCTACACCCTCAGGGTCTCACAGTAAGTCCTGCCTTCTGCTCAAGGCCCTCAAGGAGGCAGGGTGTGTGTAGCCCCATTATTTCTGTTGCACGCTGGATAGTGCTACACCCTCAGGGGCTCACAGTATCTCCTGTCTTCTGCTCAAGGCCCTCAAGGAGGCAGGGTGTGTGTAGCCCCATCACTTCTGGTGCACCCTGGGTAGTGCTACACCCTCAGGTGCTCACAGTATCTCCTGCCTTCTGCTTAAGGCCCTCGAGGAGGCAGGGTGTATGTAGCCCCACCACGTCTGGTGCAACCTGAGTAGTGCTTCATCCTCAGGGGCTCACAGTATCTCCTGCCTTCTGCTCAAAGCCCTCAAGGAGGCAGGGTGTGTGTAGCCCCATCACTTCTGGTGCACCCTGGATATTGCTACTGCCTCAGGGGCTCACAGTCTTCCTGACATCTGCTCAAGGCCCTCAAGGAGGCAGGGTGTGTGTAGCCCCACCACTTCCGATGCACCCTGGATATTTCTACACCCTTAGAGGCTCACAGTATATCCTGCCTTCTACTCAAGGCCCTCAAGGAAGCAAGGTGTGTGTAGCCCCACCACTACTGGTGCACCCTGGATAGTGCTACACCCTCAGGGGCTCACAGTATATCCTGCCCTATGCTCAAGGCGCTCAAGGAGGCAGAGTATGTGTAGCCCCACCACTTATGGTGCATCGTGGATAGTGCTACACCCTCAAGGGCTCACAGTATCTCCTGCCTTCTGCTCAAGACCCTCGAGGAGGTAGGGTGTATGTAACCCCACCACGTCTGGTGCAACCTGAGTAGTGCAACACCCTCAGGGGCTCACAGTATCTCCAGCCTTCTGCTCAAAGCCCTCAAGGTGGCAGGGTGTGTGTAGCCCCATCACTAATGGTGCACCCTGGATAGTGGTACACCTTCAGGGGCTCACTGTCTCTCCTGACCTCTGCTCAAGGCCCTCAAGGAGGCAGGGTGTGTGTAGCCCCACCACGTCTGGTGCAACCTGAGTAGTTCTACACCCTCAGGGGCTCACAGTATCTCCTGCCTTCTGCTCAAGGCCCTCAAGGAGGCAGGGTGTGTGTAGCCCCACCACTTCAGGTGCACCCTGGGTAGTGCTAAACCCTCAGGGTCTCACAGTATCTCCTGCCTTCTGCTCAAGGCCCTCAAGGAGGCAGGGTGTGTGTAGCCCCACCACTTCTGGTGCACCCTGGGTAGTGCTACACCCTCAGGGGCTCACACTATCTCCTGCCTTCTGCACAAGGCCCTCAAGTAGGCAGGGTGTGTGTAGCCCCATCACTTCTGGTGCACCCTGGGTAGTGCTACATCCTCAGGGGCTCACAGTATCTCCTGCCTTCTGCTCAAAGCCCTCAAGGACGCAGGGTGTACGTAGCCTCACAAGTTCTGGTGCAACCAGGATATTGCTACACCCTCAGGGTCTCACAGTATCACCTGCCTTCTGCTCAAGGCCCTCAAGGAGGCAGGTGTGTGTAGCCCCACCACTTCTGGTGCACCCTGGGTAGTGCTACACCCTCAGGGTCTCACAGTATCTCCTGCCTTCTGCCCAAGGCCCTCAAGGAGGCAGGGTGTGTGTAGCCCCACCACTTCTGGTGCACCCTGGGTAGTGCTACACCCTCAGGGGCTCACACTATCTCCTGCCTTCTGCACAAGGCCCTCAAGTAGGCAGGGTGTGTGTAGCCCCATCACTTCTGGTGCACCCTGGGTAGTGCTACATCCTCAGGGGCTCACAGTATCTCCTGCCTTCTGCTCAAAGCCCTCAAGGACGCAGGGTGTATGTAGCCTCACAAGTTCTGGTGCAACCAGGATATTGCTACACCCTCAGGGTCTCACAGTATCTCCTGCCTTCTGCTCAAGGCCCTCAAGGAGGCAGGTGTGTGTAGCCCCACCACTTCTGGTGCACCCTGGGTAGTGCTACACCCTCAGGGTCTCACAGTATCTCCTGCCTTCTGCCCAAGGCCCTCAAGGAGGCAGGGTGTGTGTAGCCCCACCAATTCTGGTGAACCCTGGGTAGTGATACACCCTCAGGGTCTCACAGTAACACCTGCCTTCTGCTCAAGGCCGTCAAGAAGGCAGGGTGTGTGTAGCCCCATCACTTCTGGTGCACCCAGGATAGTGCTACACCCTCAGGGGCTCACAGTATCTCCTGCCTTCTGCTCAAGGCCCTCAAGGAGGCACGGTGTGTGTAGCCCCATCACTTCTGGTGCACCCTGGGTAGTGCTACACACTCAGGTGCTCACAGTATCTCCTGCCTTCTGCTCAAGGCCCTCGAGGAGGCAGGGTGTATGTAGCCCCACCACGTCTGGTGCAACCTGAGTAGTGCTACAGCCTCAGGGGCTCACAGTATCTCCTGCCTTCTGCTCAAAGCCCTCAAGGACGCAGGGTGTATGTAGCCTCACAAGTTCTGGTGCAACCAGGATATTGCTACACCCTCAGGGTCTCACAGTAACTCCTGCCTTCTGCTCAAGGCCCTCAAGGAGGCAGGGTGTGTGTAGCCCCATCAATTCTGGTGCACCCAGGATAGTGCTACACCCTCAAGGGCTCACAGTATCTCCTGCCTTCTGCTCAAGGCCCTCAAGGAGGCAGGGTGTGTGTAGCCCCATCACTTCTGGTGCACCCTGGGTAGTGCTACACACTCAGGTGCTCACATTATCTCCTGCCTTCTGCTCAAGCCCTCGAGGAGGCAGGGTGTATGTAGCCCCACCACGTCTGGTGCAACCTGAGTAGTGCTACACCCTCAGGGGCTCACAGTATCTCCTGCCTTCTGCTCAAAGCCCTCAAGGAGGCAGGGTGTATGTAGCCTCACCAGTTCAGGTGCATCCAGGATATTGCTACACCCTCAGGGTCTCACAGTAACTCCTGCCTTCTGCTCAAGGCCCTCAAGGAGGCAGGGTGTATGTAGCCCCACCACGTCTGGTGCAACCTGAGTAGTGCTACACCCTCAGGGGCTCACAGTATCTCCTGCATTCTGCTCAAAGCCCTCAAGGAGGCAGGGTGTATGTAGCCTCACCAGTTCTGGTGCATCCAGGATATTGCTACACCCTCAGGGTCTCACAGTATCTCCTGCCTTCTGCCCAAGGCCCTCAAGGAGGCAGGGTGTGTGAGGCCCCACCAATTCTGGTGAACCCTGGGTAGTGATACACCCTCAGGGGCTCACAGTATCTCCTGCCCTATGCTCAAGGCGCTCAAGGAGGCAGAGTATGTGTAGCCCAACCACTTATGGTGCATCGTGGATAGTGCTACACCCTCAAGGGCTCACAGTATCTCCTGCCTTCTGCTCAAGGTCCTCAAGGAGGCAGGGTGTGTGTAGCCCCACCACTTCTGGTGCACCCTGGGTAGTGCTACACCCTCAGGGGCTCACAGTATCTCTGCCTTCTGCTCAAGGCCCTCAAGGAGGCAGGGTGTGTGTAGCCCCATCACTACTGGTACACCCTGGGTAGTGCTACACCCTCAGGGGCTCACAGTATCTCCTGCCTTCTGCTCAAAGCCCTCAAGGAGGCAGGGTGTATGTAGCCTCACAAGTTCTGGTGCACCCAGGCTATTGCTACACCCTCAGGGTCTCAGAGTAACTCCTGCCTTCTGCTCAAGGCCCTCAAGGAGGCAGGGTGTGTGTAGCCCAATCAATTCTGGTGCACCCAGGATAGTGCTACACCCTCAGGGGCTCACAGTATCTCCTGCCTTCTGCTCAAGGCCCTCAAGGAGGCAGGGTGTGTGTAGCCCCATCACTTCTTGTGCACCCTGGGTAGTGCTACACACTCAGGTGCTCACAGTATCTCCTGCCTTCTGCTCAAGGCCCTCGAGGAGGCAGGGTGTATGTAGCCCCACCACGTCTGGTGCAACCTGAGTAGTGCTACACCCTCAGGGTCTCACAGTAAGTCCTGCCTTCTGCTCAAGGCCCTCAAGGAGGCAGGGTGTGTGTAGCCCCATCATTTCTGTTGCACGCTGGATAGTGCTACACCCTCAGGGGCTCACAGTATCTCCTGTCTTCTGCTCAAGGCCCTCAAGGAGGCAGGGTGTGTGTAGCCCCATTACTTCTGGTGCACCCTGGGTAGTGCTACACCCTCAGGTGCTCACAGTATCTCCTGCCTTCTGCTTAAGGCCCTCGAGGAGGCAGGGTGTATGTAGCCCCACCACGTCTGGTGCAACCTGAGTAGTGCTTCATCCTCAGGGGCTCACAGTATCTCCTGCCTTCTGCTCAAAGCCCTCAAGGAGGCAGGGTGTGTGTAGCCCCATCACTTCTGGTGCAACCTGGATATTTCTACTGCCTCAGGGGCTCACAGTCTTCCTGACATCTGCTCAAGGCCCTCAAGGCGGCAGGGTGTGTGTAGCCCCACCACTTCCGATGCACCCTGGATATTTCTACACCCTTAGAGGCTCACAGTATATCCTGCCTTCTACTCAAGGCCCTCAAGGAAGCAAGGTGTGTGTAGCCCCACCACTACTGGTGCACCCTGGATAGTGCTACACCCTCAGGGGCTCACAGTATATCCTGCCCTATGCTCAAGGCGCTCAAGGAGGCAGAGTATGTGTAGCCCCACCACTTATGGTGCATCGTGGATAGTGCTACACCCTCAAGGGCTCACAGTATCTCCTGCCTTCTGCTCAAGACCCTCGAGGAGGTAGGGTGTATGTAACCCCACCACGTCTGGTGCAACCTGAGTAGTGCAACACCCTCAGGGGCTCACAGTATCTCCTGCCTTCTGCTCAAAGCCCTCAAGGAGGCAGGGTGTGTGTAGCCCCATCACTTATGGTGCACCCTGGATAGTGGTACACCTTCAGGGGCTCACTGTCTCTCCTGACCTCTGCTCAAGACCCTCAAGGAGGCAGGGTGTGTGTAGCCCCACCACGTCTGGTGCAACCTGAGTAGTTCTACACCCTCAGGGGCTCACAGTATCTCCTGCCTTCTGCTCAAGGCCCTCAAGGAGACAGGGTGTATGTAGCCCCATCACTTCTGTTGCACCCTGGATATTGCTACTGCCTCAGGGGCTCACAGTATCTCCTGACTTCTGCTCAAGGCCCTCAAGGAGGCAGGGTGTGTGTAGCCCCACCACTTCTGATGGACCCTGGATATTTCTTCACCCTCAGGGGCTCACAGTCTCTCCTGACTTCTTCTCAAGGCCCTCAAGGAGGTAGGTTGTGTGTAGCCCCACCACTTCCGATGCACCCTGGATATTTCTACACCCTTAGGGGCTCACAGTATATCCTGCCTTCTACTCAAGGCCATCTAGGAAGCAGTGTGTGTGTAGCCCCACCACTACTGGTGCACCCTGGATAGTGCTACACCCTCAGGGGCTCACAGTATCTCCTGCGTTTTGCTCAAGGCCCTCAAGGAGGCAGGGTGTGTGTAGTCCCATCACTTCCGGTGCACCCTGTGTATTGCTACACCCTCAGGGGCTCACAGTATCTCCTGCCTTCTGCTCAAAGCCCTCAAGGAGGCAGGGTGTGTGTAGCCCCATCACATATGGTGCACCGTGGATAGTGCTACACCCTCAGGGGCTCACAGTCTCTCCTGACTTCTGCTCAAGGCCCTCAAGGAGGCAGGGTGTGTGTAGCCCCACCACGTCTGGTGCAACCTGAGTAGTGCTACACCCTCAGGCGATCACAGTATCGCCTGCCTTCCGCTCAAGGCCCTCAAGGAGACAGGGTGTATGTAGCCCCATCACTTCTGTTGCACCCTGGATATTTCTACACCCTTAGGGGCTCACAGTATATCCTGCCTTCTACTCAAGGCCCTCAAGGAAGCAGGGTGTGTTTAGCCCCACCACTTCTGATGCACCCTGGATATTTCTACACCCTCAGGGGCTAACAGTCTCTCCTGACTTCTGCTCAAGGCCCTCAAGGAGGCAGGGTTTGTGTAGCCCCACCACTTACGATGCACCCTGGATATTTGTACACCCTTAGGGGCTCACAGTATATCCTGCCTTCTACTCAAGGCCATCAAGGAAGCAGGGTGTGTGTAGCCCCCACCACTACTGGTGCACCCTGGATAGTGCTACACCCTCAGGGGCTCACAGAATCTCCTGCCTTCAGCTTAAGGCCTTCAAGGAGCAGGGTGTGTGTAGCCCCACCATTTCTGGTGCACCCTGGATAGTGCTACACCCTCAGGGGCTCACAGTATCTCCTGCATTCAGCTTAAGGCCCTCGAGGAGGCAGGGTGTGTGTAGCCCCATCACTTCTGATGCACCCTGGATATTGCTATACCCTCAGGGGCTCAGAGTATCTCCTGCCTTCTACTCAAGGCCCTCAAGGAGGCAGGGAGTGTGTAGCCTCACCACTTCTGGTGCACCCTGGGTAGTGCTACACCCTCAGGGGCTCACAGTATCTCCTGCCGTCTGCTCAAGGCCCTCAAGGAGGCCGGGTGTATGTAGCCTCACCACTTCTGGTGCACCCTGGGTAGTGCTACACCCTCAGGGGCTCACAGTATCTCCTGCCTTCTGCACAAGGCCCTCAAGGAGGCAGGGTGTATGTAGCCCCACCACTTCTGGTGCACCCTGGGTAGTGCTACAGCCTCAGGGGCTCACAGTATCTCCTGCCTTCTGCACAAGGCGCTCTAGGAGGCAGGGTGTGTGTAGCACCACCACTTCTGATGCACCCTCGATATTTATACACCCTCAGGGGCTCACAGTCTCTCCTGCCTTCTGCTCAAGGCCCTCAAGGAAGCAGGGTGTGTGTAGCCACACCACTTCTGGTGCACCATGGGTAGGTCTACACACTCAGGGTCTCACAGTATCTCCTGCCTTCTGCTCAAGGCCCTCAAGGAAGCAGGGTGTGTGTAGCCCCACCACTTCTGGTGCACCCTGGGTAGTGCTACACCCTCAGGGACTCACACTATCTCCTGCCTTCTGCACAAGGCCCTCTAGGAGGCAGGGTGTGTGTAGCCCCACCAATTCTGGTGCACCCTGGGTAGTGCTACATTCTCAGGGTCTCACAGTAACTCCTGCCTTCTGCTCAAGGCGCTCAAGGAGGCAGGGTGTGAGTAGCCCCATCACTTCTGGTGCACCTTAGATAGTGCTAAACCCTCAAGGGCTCACAGTATCTCCTGCCTTCTGCTTAAGGCCCTCTAGGAGCAGGGTGTGTGTTGCCCCACCACTTCTGGTGTACCCTGGATAGTGCTACACCTTCAGGGGCTCACAGTATCTCCTGCCTTCTGCTCAAGGCCCTCAAGTAGGCAGGGTGTGTGTAGCCCCACCACTTCTGGTGAACACTGGATATTGCTACAACTTCAGGGGCTCACAGTATCTCCTGCCGTCTGCTCAAGGCCCTCAAGGAGGCAGGGTGTGTGTAGCCCCATCATTTTTGGTGCACCTTGGATAGTGCTACACACTCAGGGGCTCACAGTATCACCTGCCTTCTGCTTAAGGCCCTCGAGGAGCACGGTGTTTGTAGCCCCGCCACTTCTGGTGTACCCTGGATAGTGCTAAACCCACAGGGGCTCACAGTATCTACTGCATTCTGCGTAAGGCCATCGAAGAGCAGGGTGTGTGTAGCCCCACCACTTCTGGTGCACCCTGGATAGTGCTACACCCTCAGGGGCTCACAGTATCACCTGCCGTCTGCTCAAGGCCGTCAAGGAGGCAGGGTGTGTGTAGCCCCTCAACTTCTGATGCACCCTGGATACTGCTACACCCTCAGGGGCTCAGAGTATCTCCTGCCTTCTACTCAAGGCCCTCAAGGAGGCAGGGAGTGTGTAGCCTCACCACTTCTGGTGCAACCTGGTTAGTGCTACACCCTCAGGGGCTCACAGTATCTCCTGTCCTCTGCTCAAGGCCGTCAAGGAGGCAGGGTGTGTGTAGCCCCATCACTTCTGGTGCACACTGGATATTGCTACTGCCTCAGGGGCTCACAGTCTTCCTGACTTTTGCTCAAGGCCCTCAAGGAGGCAGGGTGTGTGTAGCCCCACCACTTCCGATGCACCCTGGATATTTCTACACCCCTAGAGGCTCACAGTATATCCTGCCTTCTACTCAAGGCCCTCAAGGAAGCAAGGTGTGTGTAACCCCACCAATACTGGTGCACCCTGGATAGTGCTACACCCTCAGGGGCTCACAGTATCTCCTGTCCTCTGTGCAAGGTCCTCAAGGAGGCAGGGTGTGTGTAGCCCCACCACTTCTGGTGCACCCTGGGTAGTGCTACACCCTCAGGGGCTCACAGTATCTCCTGCCTTCGTCTCAAGGCCCTCAAGGAGGCAGGGTGTGTGTAGCCCCACCACTTCTGGTGAACCCTGGATAGTGCTACACCCTCAAGGGCTAACAGTATCTCCTGCCTTCTGCTTAAGGCCCTCGAGGGGGCAGGGTGTTTGTAGCCCCACCACGTCTGGTGCACCCTGGATAATGCTACACCCTCAGGGGCTCACAGTATCTCCTGCCTTCTGCTCAAGGCCCTCAAGGAGGCAGGGTGTATGTAGCCCCACCACTGCTGGTGCACCCTGGGTAGTGCTACACCCTCAGGTGCTCACTGTATCTCCTGCCTTCTGCTCAAGGCCCTCGAAGACACAGGGTGTATGTAGCCCCACCACGTCTGGTGCACCCTGAGTAGCTCTACACCCTCAGGGGCTCACAGTATCCCCTGCCTTCTGCTCAAAGCCCTCAAGGAGGCTGGGTGTGTGTAGCCCCATCACTTCTGGTATACCCTTGATATTGCTACACCCTCAGGGGCTCACAGTATCTCTTGCCGTCTGCTCAAGGCCCTCAAGGAGGCAGGGTGTGTGTAGCCCCATCACTTCTGGTGCACCCTGGATAGTGCTACACCCACAGGGGCTCACAGTATCTCCTGCCTTCTGCTTAAGGCCCTCGAGGAGCAGGGTGTGTGTAGCCCCACAACTTCTGGTGTACCCTGGATAGTGCTACACCCCCAGGGTCTCACAGTATCTCCTGCCTTCTGCTTAAGGCCCTCGAGGAACTGGGTGTGTGTAGCCCCACCATTTCTGGTGCACCCTGGATAGTGCTACACCCTAAGGGGCTCACAGTATATCCTGCCGTCTGCTCAAGGCCCTCAAGGAGGCAGGGTGTGTGCAGCCCCACAACTTCTGATGCACCCTGGATATTGCTACACCCTCAGGGGCTCACAGTATCTCCTGCCTTCTACTCAAAGCCCTCAAGGAGGGAGGGTGTATGTAGCCTCAACACTGCTGGTGCACCGTGGTTAGTTCTACACCCTCAGGTGCTCACAGTATCTCCTGCCTTCTGCCCAAAGCCCTCAAGGAGGCAGGGTGTGTGTAGCCCCATCACTTCTGGTGCACCCTGGATATTTCTACAGCCTCAGGGGCTCACAGTATCTCCTGCCTTCTGCACAAGGCGCTCTAGGAGGCAGGGTGTGTGTAGCACCACCACTTCTGATGCACCCTCGATATTTCTACACCTTCAGGGGCTCACAGTCTCTCCTGCCGTCTGCTCAAGGCCCTCAAGGAGGCAGGGTGTGTGTAGCCCCATCACTTCTGGTGCACCCTGGATAGGGCTACACCCTCAGGGGCTCACAGTATCTCCTGCGTTCTGCGCAAGGCCCTCAAGGAGGCAGGGTGTGTGTAGCCCCTTCACTTCTGGTGCACCCTGGGTAGTGCTACACACTCAGGGGCTCACAGTATCTCCTGCATTCTGCTCAAAGCCCTCAAGGAGGCAGGGTGTATGTAGCCACACCATTTCTGGTGCACCCTGGATATTTCTACACCCTCAGGGTCTCACAGTAACTCCTGCCTTCTGCTCAAGGCCCTCAAGGAGACAGGGTGTGTGTAGCCCCATCACGTCTTGTGCACCCTGGATAGTACTACACCCTCAGGGGCTCATAGTATCTCCTGCCTTCTGCTCAAGGCCCTCAAGTAGGCAGGGTGTGTGTAGCCCCATCACTTCTGGTGCACCCTGGGTAACGCTACACCCTCAGGTGCCTACAGTATATCTCCTGCCTTCTGCTCAAGACCCTCGAGGAGGCAGGGTGTATGTAACCCCACCACGTCTGGTGCAACCTGAGTAGTGCAACACCCTCAGGGGCTCACAGTATCTTCTGCCTTCTGCTCAAAGCCCTCAAGGAGGCAGGGTGTGTGTAGCCCCATCACTTATGGTGCACCCTGGATAGTGGTACACCTTCAGGGGCTCACTGTCTCTCCTGACCTCTGCTCAAGGCCCTCAAGGAGGCAGGGTGTGTGTAGCCCCACCACGTCTGGTGCAACCTGAGTAGTTCTACACCCTCAGGGGCTCACAGTATCTCCTGCCTTCTGCTCAAGGCCCTCAAGGAGACAGGGTGTATGTAGCCCCATCACTTCTGTTGCACCCTGGATATTGCTACTGCCTCAGGGGCTCACAGTATCTCCTGACTTCTGCTCAAGGCCCTCAAGGAGGCAGGGTGTGTGTAGCCCCACCACTTCTGATGGACCCTGGATATTTCTTCACCCTCAGGGGCTCACAGTCTCTCCTGACTTCTGCTCAAGGCCCTCAAGGAGGCAGGGTGTGTGTAGCCCCACCACTTCCGATGCACCCTGGATATTTCTACACCCTTAGGGGCTCACAGTATATCCTGCCTTCTACTCAAGGCCATCTAGGAAGCAGTGTGTGTGTAGCCCCACCACTACTGGTGCACCCTGGATAGTGCTACACCCTCAGGGGCTCACAGTATCTCCTGTGTTTTGCTCAAGGCCCTCAAGGAGGCAGGGTGTGTGTAGTCCCATCACTTCCGGTGCACCCTGGGTATTGCTACACCCTCAGGGGCTCACAGTATCTCCTGCCTTCTGCTCAAAGCCCTCAAGGAGGCAGGGTGTGAGTAGCCCCATCACATATGGTGCACCCTGGATAGTGCTACACCCTCAGGGGCTCACAGTCTCTCCTGACTTCTGCTCAAGGCCCTCAAGGAGGCAGGGTGTGTGTAGCCCCACCACGTCTGGTGCAACCTGAGTAGTGCTACACCCTCAGGGGATCACAGTATCTCCTTCCTTCCGCTCAAGGCCCTCAAGGAGACAGGGTTTATGTAGCCCCATCACTTCTGTTGCACCCTGGATATTTCTACACCCTTAGGGGCTCACAGTATATCCTGCCTTCTACTCAAGGCCCTCAAGGAAGCAGGGTGTGTTTAGCCCCACCACTTCTGATGCACCCTGGATATTTCTACACCCTCAGGGGCTCACAGTCTCTCCTGACTTCTGCTCAAGGCCCTCAAGGAGGCAGGGTTTGTGTAGCCCCACCACTTACGATGCACCCTGGATATTTGTACACCCTTAGGGGCTCACAGAATATCCTGCTTTCTACTCAAGGCCATCAAGGAAGCAGGGTGTGTGTAGCCCCCACCACTACTGGTGCACCCTGGATAGTGCTACACCCTCAGGGGCTCACAGTATCTCCTGCCTTCTGCTCAAGGCGCTCAAGGAGGCAGAGTATGTGTAGCCCCACCACTTATGGTGCACCCTGGATAGTGCTACACCCTCAGGGGCTCACAGTCTCTCCTGACTTCTGTTCAAGGCCCTCAAGGAGGCAGGGTGTGTGTAGCCCCACCACTTCCGATGCACCCTGGATATTTCTACACCTTTAGGGGCTCACAGTATATCCTGCCTTCTACTCAAGGCCATGAAGGAGGCAGGATGTGTGTAGACCCACCGCTACTGGTGCACCCTGGATAGTGCTACACCCTCAGGGGCTCACAGTATCTCCTGCCTTCTGCTCAAGGCGCTCAAGGAGGCAGAGTATGTGTAGCCCCACCACTTCTGGTGCACCCTGGATAGTGCTACACCCTCAGGGGCTCACAGTCTCTCCTGACGTCTGCTCAAGGCCCTCAAGGAGGCAGGGTGTGTGTAGCCCCACCACTTCCGATGCCCCCTGGATATTTCTACACCCTTAGGGGCTCACAGTATACCCTGCCTTCTACTCAAGGCCACCAAGGAGGCAGGGTGAGTGTAGCCCCACCACTACCGGTGCACCCTGGATAGTGCTACACCCTCAGGGGCCCACAGTATCTCCTGCCTTCTGCTCAAGGCGCTCAAGGAGGCAGAGTATGTTTAGCCCCACCACTTATGGTGCACCCTGGATAGTGCTACACCCTCAAGGGCACACAGTATCTCCTGCCTTCTGCTCAAGGCCCTCAAGGAGGCAGGGTGTGTGTAACCCCACCACTTCTGGTGCACCCTGGATAGTGCTACACCCTCAAGGGCTCACAGTCTCTCCTGACGTCTGCTCAAGGCCCTCAAGGAGGCAGGGTGTGTGTAGCCCCACCACTTCCGATGCACCCTGGATATTTCTACACCTTTAGGGGCTCACAGTATATCCTGCCTTCTACTCAAGGCCATCAAGTAGGCAGGATGTGTGTAGCCCCACCGCTACTGGTGCACCCTGGATAGTGCTACACCCTCAGGGGCCCACAGTATCTCCTGCCTTCTGCTCAAGGCGCTCAAGGAGGCAGAGTATGTGTAGCCCCACCACTTCTGGTGCACCCTGGGTAGTGCTACACACTCAGGGGCTCACAGTATCTCCTTCCTTCTGCTCAAGGCCCTCAAGGAGGCAGGGTGTGTGTAGCCCCACCACTACTGGTGCACCCTGGATAGTGCTACACCCTCAGGGGCTCACAGTATCTCCTGCCTTCTGCACAAGGCCCTCAAGGAGGCAGGGTGTGTGTAGCCCCACCACTTCTGGTGCAACCTGGATATTGCTACACCCTCAGGGGCTCACAGTATCTCCTGCCTTCTGTTCAAGGCGCTCAAGGAGGCAGGTTGTGTGTAGCCCCACCACTTCTGGTGCACCCTGGATAGTGCTACAACCTCAGGGGCTCACAGTATCTCCTGCCTTCTACTCAAGGTGCTCAGGGAGGCAGGGTGTATGTAGCCCCACCACTTCTGGTGCACCCTGGATATTGCTACACCCTCAGGGGCTCACAATATATTCTGCCTTCTACTCAAGGCGCTCAAGGAGGCAAGGTGTGTGTAGCCCCACCCCTTCTGGTGCACCCTGGATAGTGCTACACCCTCAAGGGCTCACAGTATCTCCTGCCTTCTGCTCAAGGCCCTCAAGGAGGCAGGGTGTGTGTAGCCCCACCCCTTCTGGTGCACCCTGGCTAGTGCTACGCCCTCAGGGGCTCACAGTATCTCCTGCCATCTGCTCAAGGCCCTCAAGGAGGCAGGGTGTATGTAGCCCCTCCACTTCTGGTGCACCCTGGATAGTTTTACACCCTCAGGTGCTCACAGTATCTCCTGCCTTCTGCTTAAGGCCCTCGAGGAGCAGGGTGTGTGTAGCCCCACCACTTCTGGTGTACCTTGGATAGTGCTACACCCTCAGGGTCTCACAGTATCTCCTGCCTTCATCTTAAGGCCCTCGAGGAACAGGGTGTGTGTAGCCCCACCATTTCTGGTGCACCCTGGATAGTGCTACACCCTAAGGGGCTCAGAGTATCTCCTGCCGTCTGCTCAAGGCCCTCAAGGAGGCAGGGTGTATGTAGCCTCAACACTGCTGGTGCACCCTGGTTAGTGCTACACCCTCAGGTGCTCACAGTATCTCCTGCCTTCTGCTCAAAGCCCTCAAGGAGGCAGGGTGTGTGTAGCCCCATCACTTCTGGTGCACCCTGGATATTGCTACAGCCTCAGGGGCTCACAGTATCTCCTGCCTTCTGCACAAGGCGCTCTAGGAAGCAGGGTGTGTGTAGCACCACCACTTCTGATGCACCCTCGATATTTCTACACCCTCAGGGGCTCACAGTCTCTCCTGCCTTCTGCTCAAGGCCCTCAAGGAGGAAGGGTGTGTGTAGCCCCACCACTTCTGGTGCACCATAGGTAGTGCTACACCCTCAGGGTATCACAGTATCTCCTGACTTCTGCTCAAGGCCCTCAAGGAGGCAGGGTGTGTGTAGCCCCACCACTTCTGGTGCACCCTGGGTAGTGCTACACCCTCAGGGGCTCACACTATCTCCTGCCTTCTGCACAAGGCCCTCAAGGAGGCAGGGTATGTGTAGCCCCACCAATTCTGGTGCACCCTGGGTAGTGCTACACCATCAGGGTCTCACTGTAACTCCTGCCTTCTGCTCAAGGCCCTCAAGGAGGCAGGGTGTGTGTAGCCCCTTCATTTCTGGTGCACCCTGGATAGTGCTACACCCTCAAGGGCTCACAGTATCTCCTGCCTTCTGCTTAAGGCCCTCGAAGAGCAGGGTGTGTGTAGCCCCACCACTTCTGGTGTACCCTGGATAGTGCTACACCCTCAGGGGCTCACAGTATCTTCTGCCTTCTGCTCACGGCCCTCAAGGAGACAGGGTGTGTGTAGCCCCACCACTTCTGGTGAACACTGGATATTGCTACACATTCAGGGGCTCACAGTATCTCCCGCCGTCTGCTCAAGGCCCTCAAGGAGGCAGGGTGTGTGTAGCCCCACCACATCCGATGCACCCTGGATATTTCTACACCTTTAGGGGCTCACAGTATATCCTGCCTTCTACTCAAGGCCATCTAGGAAGCAGTGTGTGTGTAGCCCCACCACTACTGGTGCACCCTGGATAGTGCTACACCCTCAGGGGCTCACAGTATCTCCTGCGTTTTGCTCAAGGCCCTCAAGGAGGCAGGGTGTGTGTAGTCCCATCACTTACGGTGCACCCTGGGTATTGCTACACCCTCAGGGGCTCACAGTATCTCCTGCCTGCTGCTCAAAGCCCTCAAGGAGGCAGGGTGTGTGTAGCCCCATCACATATGGTGCACCCTGGATAGTGCTACACCCTCAGGGGCTCACAGTCTCTCCTGACTTCTGCTCAAGGCCCTCAAGGAGGCAGGGTGTGTGTAGCCCCACCACGTCTGGTGCAACCTGAGTAGTGCTACACCCTCAGGGGATCACAGTATCTCCTTCCTTCCGCTCAAGGCCCTCAAGGAGACAGGGTCTATGTAGCCCCATCACTTCTGTTGCACCCTGGATATTTCTACACACTTAGGGGCTCACAGTATATCCTGCCTTCTACTCAAGGCCCTCAAGGAAGCAGGGTGTGTTTAGCCCCACCACTTCTGATGCACCCTGGATATTTCTACACCCTCAGGGGCTCACAGTCTCTCCTGACTTCTGCTCAAGGCCCTCAAGGAGGCAGGGTTTGTGTAGCCCCACCACTTACGATGCACCCTGGATATTTGTACACCCTTAGGTGCTCACAGTATATCCTGCCTTCTACTCAAGGCCATCAAGGAAGCAGGGTGTGTGTAGCCCCCACCACTACTGGTGCACCCTGGATAGTGCTACACCCTCAGGGGCTCACAGTATCTCCTGCCTTCTGCTCAAGGCGCTCAAGGAGGCAGAGTATGTGTAGCCCCACCACTTATGGTGCACCCTGGATAGTGCTACACCCTCAGGGGCTCACAGTCTCTCCTGACTTCTGTTCAAGGCCCTCAAGGAGGCAGGGTGTGTGTAGCCCCACCACTTCCGATGCACCCTGGATATTTCTACACCTTTAGGGGCTCACAGTATATCCTGCCTTCTACTCAAGGCCATCAAGGAGGCAGGATGTGTGTAGCCCCACCGCTACTGGTGCACCCTTTATAGTGCTACACCCTCAGGGGATCACAGTATCTCCTGCCTTCTGCTCAAGGCGCTCAAGGAGGCAGAGTATGTGTAGCCCCACCACTTCTGGTGCACCCTGGATAGTGGTACATCTTCAGGGGCTCACAGTCTCTCCTGACTTCTGCTCAAAGCCCTCAAGGAGCCAGGGTGTGTGTAGCCCCATCACTTATAGTGCACCCTGGATAGTGGTACACCTTCAGGGGCTCACAGTCTCTCCTGACTTCTGCTCAAGGCCCTCAAGGAGGCAGGGTGTGTGTAGCTCCACCACGTCTGGTGCAACCTGAGTAGTTCTACACCCTCAGGGGCTCACAGTATCTCCTGCCTTCTGCTCAAGGCCCTCAAGGAGACAGGGTGTAAGTAGCCCCATCACTTCTGTTGCACCCTGGATATTGCTACTGCCTCAGGGACACACAGTATCTCCTGACTTCTGCTCAAGGCCCTCAAGGAGGCAGTGTGTGTGTAGCCCCACTACTTCTGATGCACCCTGGATATTTCTACTCCCTCAGGGGCTCACAGTCTCTCCTGACTTCTGCTCAAGGCCCTCAAGGAGGAAGGGTGTGTGTAGCCCCACCACTTCCGATGCACCCTGGATATTTCTACACCCTTAGGGGCTCACAGTATATCCTGCCTTCTACTCAAGGCCCTCAAGGAAGCAGTGTGTGTGTAGCCCCACCACTACTGGTGCACCCTGGATAGTGCTACACCCTCAGGGGCTCACAGTATCTCCTGCGTTTTGCTCAAGGCCCTCAAGGAGGCAGGGTGTGTGTAGCCCCATCAATTCTGGTGCACCCTTGGTATTACTACACCCTCAGGGGCCTCACAGTATTTCCTCCTTCTGCTCAAAGCCCTCAATGAGGCAGGGTGTGTGTAGCCCCATCACATATGGTGCACCCTGAGTAGTGCTACACCCTCAGGGGCTCACAGTATCTCCTGCCTTCTGCTCAAGGCCCTCAAGGAGACAGGGTGTATGTAGCCCCATCACTTCTGTTGCACCCTGGATATTTCTACACCCTTAGGGGCTCACAGTATATCCTGCCTTCTACTCAAGGCCCTCAAGGAAGCAGGGTGTGTTTAGCCCCACCACTTCTGATGCACCCTGGATATTTCTACACCCACAGGGGCTCACAGTCTCTACTGACTTCTGCTCAAGGCCCTCAATGAGGCAGGGTTTTTGTAGCCCCACCACTTACGATGCACCCTGGATATTTGTACACCCTTAGGGGCTCACAGTATATCCTGCCTTCTACTCAAGGCCATCAAGGAAGCAGGGTGTGTGTAGCCCCCACCACTACTGGTGCACCCTGGATAGTGCTACACCCTCAGGGGCTCACAGTATCTCCTGCCTTCTGCTCAAGGCGCTCAAGGAGGCAGAGTATGTGTAGCCCCACCACTTCTGGTGCACCCTGGATAGTGCTACACCCTCAGGGGCTCACAGTCTCTCCTGACTTCTGCTCAAGGCCCTCAAGGAGGCAGGGTGTGTGTAGCCCCACCACTTCCGATGCACCCTGGATATTTCTACACCCTTAGGGGCTCACAGTATATCCTGCCTTCTACTCAAGGCCATCAAGGAGGCAGGGTGTGTGTAGCCCCACCACTACTGGTGCACCCTGGATAGTGCTACACCCTCAGGGGCTAACATTATCTCCTGCCTTCTGCTCAAGGCGCTCAAGGAGGCAGAGTATGTGTAGCCCCACCACTTATGGTGCACCCTGGATAGTGCTACACCCTCAGGGGCTCACAGTCTCTCCTGACTTCTGCTCAAGGCCCTCAAGGAGGCAGGGTGTGTGTAGCCCCACCACTTCCGAAGCACCCTGGATATTTCTACACCTTTATTTGCTCACAGTATATTCTGCCTTCTACTCAAGGCCATCAAGGAGGCAGGATGTGTGTATCCCCACCGCTACTGGTGCACCCTGGATAGTGCTACACCCTCAGGGGCTCACAGTATCTCCTGCCTTCTGCTCAAGGCGCTCAAGGAGGAAGAGTATGTGTAGCCCCACCACTTCTGGTGCACCCTGGATAGTGCTACACCCTCAGGGGCTCACAGTCTCTCCTGACTTCTGCTGAAGGCCCTCAAGGAGGCAGAGTGTGTGTAGCCCCACCACTTCCGATGCACCCTGGATATTTCTACACCCTTAGGGGCTCACAGTATATCCTGCCTTCTACTCAAGGCCATCAAGGAGGCAGGGTGTGTGTAGCCCCACCACTACTGGTGCACCCTGGATAGTGCTACACCCTCAGGGGCTCACAGTATCTCCTGCCTTCTGCTCAAGGCGCTCAAGGAGGCAGAGTATGTGTAGCCCCACCACTTATGGTGCACCCTGGATAGTGCTACACCCTCAAGGGCACACAGTATCTCCTGCCTTCTGCTCAAGGCCCTCAAGGAGGCAGGGTGTATGCAGACCCACCACTTCTGGTGCACCCTGGGTAGTGCTACACCCTCAGGGGCTCACAGTATCTCCTGACTTCTGCTCAAGGCCCTCAAGGAGGCAGGGTGTGTGTAGCCCCACCACTTCCGTTGCACCCTGGATATTTCTACACCCTTAGGGGCTCATAGTATATCCTGCCTTCTACTCAAGGCCCTCTAGGAGGCAGGGTGTGCGTAGCACCACCACTTCTGATGCACCCTCGATATTTCTACACCCTCAGGGGCTTACAGTCTCTCCTGCCTTCTGCTCAAGGCCCTCAAGGAGGCAGGGTGTGTGTAGCCCCACCACTTCTGGTGCACCCTGGGTAGTACTACACCCTCAGGGTCTCACAGTATCTCCTGCCTTCTGCTCAAGGCCCTCAAGGAGGCAAGGTGTGTGTAGCTCCACCACTTCTGGTGCACCCTGGGTAGTGCTACACCCTCAGGGGCTCACACTATCTCCTGCCTTCTGCACAAGGCCCTCAAGGAGGCAGGGTGTGTGTAGCCCCACCACTACTGACGCACCCTGGGTAGTGCTACACCCTCAGGGTCTCACAGTAACTCCTGCCTTCTGCTCAAGGCCCTCAAGGAGGCAGGGTGTGTGTAGCCCCATCTCTTCTGGTGCACCCTGGATAGTGCTACACCCTCAGGGGCTCACAGTATCTCCTGCGTTCTGCTCAAGGCCCTCAAGGAGGCAGGGTGTGTGTAGCCCCATCACTTCTGGTGCACCCTGGGTAGTGCTACACCCTCAGGGGCTCACAGTATCTCCTGCCTTCTGCTCAAAGCCCTCAAGGAGGCAGGGTGTATGTAGCCACACCATTTCTGGTGCACCCTGGATATTGCTACACCCTCAGGGTCTCACAGTTACTCCTGCCTTCTGCTCAAGGTCCTCAAGGACGCTGGGTGTGTGTAGCCCCATCACTTCTGGTGCACCCTGGATAGTACTACACCCTCAGGGGCTCACAGTATCTCCTGCCTTCTGCTCAAGGCCCTCAAGGAGGCAGGGTGTGTGTAGCCCCATCACCTCTGGTGCACCCTGGGTAGTGCTACACCCTCAAATGCCCACAGTATATCTCCTGCCTTCTGCTCAAGACCCTCGAGGAGGCAGGGCGTATGTAACCCCACCACGTCTGGTGCAACCTGAGTAGTGCAACATCCTCAGGGGCTCACAGTATCTCCTGCCTTCTGCTCAAAGCCCTCAAGGAGGCAGGGTGTGTGTAGCCCCATCACTTATGGTGCACCCTGGATAGTGGTACACCTTCAGGGGCTCACAGTCTCTCCTGACTTCTGCTCAAGGCCCTCAAGGAGGAAGGGTGTGTGTAGCCCCACCACGTCTGGTGCAACCTTAGTAGTTCTACACCCTCAGGGGCTCACAGTATCTCCTGCCTTCTTCTCAAGGCCCTCAAGGAGACAGGGTGTATGTAGCCCCATCACTTCTGTTACACCCTGGATATTGCTACTGCCTCAGGGACTCACAGTATCACCTGACTTCTGCTCAAGGCCCTCAAGGAGGCAGGGTGTGTGTGCCCCACCACTTCCGATGCACCCTGGATATTTCTACACCCTTAGGGGCTCACAGTATATCCTGCCTTCTACTCAAGGCCATCTAGGAAGCAGTGTGTGTGTAGCCCCACCACTACTGGTGCACCCTGGATAGTGCTACACCCTCAGGGGCTCACAGTATCTCCTGCGTTTTGCTCAAGGCCCTCAAGGAGGCAGGGTGTGTGTAGCCCCATCACTTCTGGTGCACCCTGGGTATTGCTACATCCTCAGGGGCTCACAGTATCTCCTGCCTTCTGCTCAAAGCCCTCAAGGAGACAGGGTGTGTGTAGCCCCATCACATATGGTGCACCCTGGATAGTGCTACACCCTCAGGGGCTCACAGTCTCTCCTGACTTCTGCTCAAGGCCCTCAAGGAGGCAGGGTGTGTGTAGCCCCACCAATTCTGATGCACCCTGGATTTTGCTACACCCTCAGGGGCGCACAGTATCTCCTGCATTCTACTCAAGGCCCTCAGGGAGGCAGGGAGTGTGTAGCCTCACCACTTCTGGTGCACCCTGGGTAGTGCTACACCCTCAGGGGCTCACAGTATCTCCTGCCGTCTGCTCAAGGCCCTCACGCAGGCCGGGTGTATGTAGCCTCACCACTTCTGGTGCACCCTGGGTAGTGCTACACCCTCAGAGGCTCACAGTATCTCTTGCCTTCTGCTCAAGGCCCTCAAGGAGGCAGGATGTAAGTTATGTAGCCCCACCAATTCTGGTGCACCCTGGGTAGTGCTACTCCTTCAGGGGCTCACACTATCTCCTGCCTTCTGCTCAAGGCCCTCAAGGAGGCAGGGTGTATGTAGCCTCGACACTGCTGGTGCACCCTGGTTAGTGCTACACCCTCAGGTGCTCACAGTATCTCCTGCCTTCTGCTCAAAGCCCTCAAGGAGGCATGGTGTGTGTAGCCCCATCACTTCTGGTGCACCCTGGATATTGCTACAGCCTCAGGGGCTCACAGTATCTCCTGCCTTCTGCACAAGGTGCTCTAAGAGGCAGGGTGTGTGTAGCACCACCACTTCTGATGCACCCTCGATATTTCTACACCCTCAGGGGCTCACAGTCTCTCCTGCCTTCTGCTCAAGGCCCTCAAGGAGGAAGGGTGTGTGTAGCCCCACCACTTCTGGTGCACCATAGGTAGTGCTACACCTTCAGGGTATCACAGTATCTCCTTACTTCTGCTCAAGGCCCTCAAGGAGGCAGGGTGTGTGTAGCCCCACCACTTCTGGTGCACCCTGGGTAGTGCTACACCCTCAGGGCCTCACACCATCTCCTGCCTTCTGCACAAGGCCCTCAAGGAGGCAGGGTGTGTGTAGCCCCACCAATTCTGGTGCACCCTGGGTAGTGCTACACCCTCAGGGTCTCACTGTAACTCCTGCCTTCTGCTCAAGGCCCTCAAGGAGGCAGTGTGTGTGTAGCCCCTTCACTTCTGGTGCACCCTGGATAGTGCTACACCTTCAAGGGCTACAGTATCTCCTGCCTTCTGCTTAAGGCCCTCGAGGAGCAGGGTGTGTGTAGCCCCACCACTTCTGGTGTACCCTGGATAGTGCTACACCCTCAGGGGCTCACAGTATCTCCTGCCTTCTGCTCACGGCCCTCAAGGAGGCAGGGTGTGTGTAGCCCCACCACTTCTGGTGAACACTGGATATTGCTACACATTCAGGGGCTCACAGTATCTCCTGCCGTCTGCTCAAGGCCCTCAAGGAGGCAGGGTGTGTGTAGCCCCATCACTTCTGGTGCAACCTGGATAGTGCTACACCCTCAGGGGCTCACACTATCTCCTGCCTTCTGCTTAAGGCCCTCGAGGAGCAGGGTGTGTGTAGCCCCACCACTTCTGGTGTACCCTGGATAGTGCTACACCCTCAGGGGCTCACAGTATCTCCTGCCTTCTGCTTAAGGCCATCGAGGAGCAGGGTGTGTGTAGCCCCACCATTTCTGGTGCACCCTGGATAGTGCTACACCCTCAGGAGCTCACAGTATCTCCTGCTGTCTGCTCAGGGCCCTCAAGGAGGCAGGGTGTGTGTAGCCCCACCACTTCTGATGCACCCTGGATATTGCTACACCCTCAGGGGCTCAGAGTATCTCCTGCCTTCTACTCAAGGCCCTCAAGGAGGCAGGGAGTGTGTAGCCTAACCACTTCTGGTGCACCCTGGATAGTGCTACACCCTCAGGGGCTCACAGTATCTCCTGCCGTCTGCTCAAGGCCCTCAAGGAGGCAGGGTGTATGTAGCCTCACCACTTCTGGTGCACCCTGGGTAGTGCTACACCCACAGGGGCTCACAGTATCTCCTGACTTCTGCTCAAGGCCCTCAAGGAGGCAGGGTGTGTGTAGCCCCAACACTTCTGGTGCACCCTGGGTAGTGCTACACCCTCAGGGGCTCACAGTATCTCCTGCCTTCTACTCAAAGCCCACAAGGAGGCAGGGTGTGTGTAGCCCCATCACTTCTGGAGCACCGTGGATATTGCTACAGCCTCAGGGGCTCACAGTATCTCCTGCCTTCTGCTTAAGGCCCTCGAGGAGCAGGGTGTGTGTAGCCCCACCACTTCTGGTGCACCCTGGATAGTGCTACACACTCAGGGGATCACAGTATCTCCTTCGTTCTGCTCAAGGCCCTCAAGGAGGCAGGGTGTGTGTAGCCCCATCACTTCTGGTGCTCCCTGGGTAGTGCTACACCCTCAGGGGCTCACAGTATCTCCTGCCTTCTGCTGAAAGCCCTCAAGGATGCAGGGTGTATGTAGCCACACCATTTCTGGTGCACCCTGGATATTGCTACACCCTCAGGGTCTCACAGTAACTCCTGCCTTCTGCTAAAGGCCCTCTAGGAGGCAGGGTGTGTGTAGCCCCATCACTTCTGGTGCACCCTGGATAGTGCTACACCCTCAGGGGCTCACACTATCTCCTGCCTTCTGCTCAAGGCCCTCAAGGAGGCAGGGTGTGTGTAGCCCCATCACTTCTGGTGCACCCTGGGTAGTGCTACACCCTCAGGTGCCCACAGTATATCTCCTGCCTTCTGCTCATGACCCTCGAGGGGGCAGGGTGTATGTAACCCCACCACGTCTGGTGCAACCTGAGTAGTGCAACACCCTCAGGGGCTCACAGTATCTCCTGCCTTCTGCTCAAAGCCCTCAAGGAGCCAGGGTGTGTGTAGCCCCATCACTTCTGTTGCACCCTGGATATTGCTACTGCCTCAGGGACTCACAGTATCTCCTGACTTCTGCTCAAGGCCCTCAAAGAGGCAGGGTGTGTGTAGCCCCACTACTTCTGATGCACCCTGGATATTTCTACACCCTCAGGGGCTCACAGTGTCTCCTGACTTCTGCTCAAGGCCCTCAAGGAGGCAGGGTGTGTGTAGCCCCACCACTTCCGATGCACCCTGGATATTTCTACACCCTTAGGAGCTCACAGTATATCCTGCCTTCTACTCAAGGCCATCTAGGAAGCAGTGTGTGTGTAGCCCCCCCACTACTGGTGCACCCTGGATAGTGCTACACACTCAGGGGCTCACAGTATCTCCTGCGTTTTGCTCAAGGCCCTCAAGGAGGCAGGGGGTGTGTAGCCCCATCAATTCTGGTGCACCCTGGGTATTACTACACCCTCAGGGGATCACAGTATTTCCTGCCTTCTGCTCAAAGCCCTCAAGGAGGCAGGGTGTGTGTAGCCCCATCACATATGGTGCACCCTGGATAGTGCTACACCCTCAGGGGCTCACAGTCTCTCCTGACTTCTGCTCAAGGCTCTGAAGGTGGCAGGGTGTGTGTAGCCCCACCACGTCTGGTGCAACCTGACTAGTGCTACACCCTCAGGGGCTCACAGTATCTCCTGCCTTCTGCTCAAGGCCCTCAAGGAGACAGGGTGTATGTAGCCCCATCACTTCTGTTGCACCCTGGATATTTCTACACCCTTAGGGGCTCACAGTATATCCTGCCTTCTACTCAAGGCCCTCAAGGAAGCAGGGTGTGTTTAGCCCCACCACTTCTGATGCACCCTGGATATTTCTACACCCTCAGGGGCTCACAGTCTCTCCTGACTTCTGCTCAAGGCCCTCAATGAGGCAGGGTTTTTGTAGCCCCACCACTTACGATGCACCCTGGATATTTGTACACCCTTAGGGGCTCACAGTATATCCTGCCTTCTACTCAAGGCCATCAAGGAAGCAGGGTGTGTGTAGCCCCCGCCACTACTGGTGCACCCTGGATAGTGCTACACCCTCAGGGGCTCACAGTATCTCCTGCCTTCTGCTCAAGGCGCTCAAGGAGGCAGAGTATGTGTAGCCCCACCACTTCTGGTGCACCCTGGATAGTGCTACACCCTCAGGGGCTCACAGTCTCTCCTGACTTCTGCTCAAGGCCCTCAAGGAGGCAGGGTGTGTGTAACCCCACCACTTCCGATGCACCCTGGATATTTCTACACCCTTAGGGGCTCACAGTATGTCCTGCCTTCTAATCAAGGCCATCAAGGAGGCAGGGTGTGTGTAGCCCCACCACTACTGGTGCACCCTGGATAGTGCTACACCCTCAGGGGCTAACAGTATCTCCTGCCTTCTGCTCAAGGCGCTCAAGGAGGCAGAGTATGTGTAGCCCCACCACTTATGGTGCACCCTGGATAGTGCTACACCCTCAGGGGCTCACAGTCTCTGCTGACTTCTGCTCAAGGCCCTCAAGGAGGCAGGGTGTGTGTAGCCCCACCACTTCCGATGCACCCTGGATATTTCTACACCTTTATTGGCTCACAGTATATCCTGCCTTCTACTCAAGGCCATCAAGGAGGCAGGATGTGTGTAGCCCCACCGCTACTGGTGCACCCTGGATAGTGCTACACCCTCAGGGGCTCACAGTATCTCTTGCCTTCTGCTCAAGGCGCTCAAGGAGGAAGAGTATGTGTAGCCTCACCACTTCTGGTGCACCCTGGATAGTGCTACACCCTCAGGGGCTCACAGTCTCTCCTGACTTCTGCTCAAGGCCCTCAAGGAGGCAGAGTGTGTGTAGCCCCACCACTTCCGTTGCACCCTGGATATTTCTACACCCTTAGGGGCTCATAGTATATCCTGCCTTCTACTCAAGGCCCTCTAGGAGGCAGGGTGTGCGTAGCACCACCACTTCTGATGCACCCTCGATATTTCTACACCTTCAGGGGCTCACAGTCTCTCCTGCCTTCTGCTCAAGGCCCTCAAGGAGGCAGGGTGTGTGTAGCCCCACCACTTCTGGTGCACCCTGGGTACTACTACACCCTCAGGGTCTCACAGTATCTCCTGCCTTCTGCTCAAGGCCCTCAAGGAGGCAGGGTGTGTGTAGCCCCACCACTTCTGGTGCACCCTGGGTAGTGCTACACCCTCAGGGGCTCACACTATCTCCTGCCTTCTGCACAAGGCCCTCAAGGAGCAAGGGTGTGTGTAGCCCCACCACTTCTGGCGCACCCTGGGTAGTGCTACACCCTCAGGGTCTCACAGTAACTCCTGCCTTCTGCTCAAGGCCCTCAAGGAGGCAGGGTGTGTGTAGCCCCATCTCTTCTGGTGCACCCAGGATAGTGCTACACCCTCAGGGGCTCACAGTATCTCCTGCGTTCTGCTCAAGGCCCTCAAGGAGGCAGGGTGTGTGTAGCCCCATCACTTCTGGTGCACCCTGGGTAGTGCTACACCCTCAGGGGCTCACAGTATCTCCTGCCTTCAGCTCAAGGCCCTCAAGGAGGCAGGGTGTATGTAGCCACACCATTTCTGGTGCACCCTGGATATTGCTACACCCTCAGGGTCTCACAGTAACTCCTGCCTTCTGCTCAAGGCCCTCAAGGACGCTGGGTGTGTGTAGCCCCATCACTTCTGGTGCACCCTGGATAGTACTACACCCTCAGGGGCTCACAGTATCTCCTGCCTTCTGCTCAAGGCCCTCAAGGAGGCAGGGTGTGTGTAGCCCCATCACCTCTGGTGCACCCTGGGTAGTGCTACACCCTCAGATGCCCACAGTATATCTCCTGCCTTCTGCTCAAGACCCTCGAGGAGGCAGGGTTTATGTAACCCCACCACGTCTGGTGCAACCTGAGTATTGCAACACCCTCAGGGGCTCACAGTATCTCCTGCCTTCTGCTCAAAGCCCTCAAGGAGGCAGAGTGTGTGTAGCCCCATCACTTATGGTGCACCCTGGATAGTGGTACACCTTCAGGGGCTCACAGTCTCTCCTGACTTCTGCTCAAGGCCCTCAAGGAGGAAGGGTGTGTGTAGCCCCACCACGTCTGGTGCAACCTGAGTAGTTCTACACCCTCAGGGGCTCTCAGTATCTCCTGCCTTCTGCTCAAGGCCCTCAAGGAGGCAGGGTGTATGTAGCCCCATCACTTCTGTTACACCCTGGATATTGCTACTGCCTCAGGGACTCAAAGTATCTCCTGATTTCTGCTCAAGGCCCTCAAGGAGGCAGGGTGTGTGTGCCCCACCACTTCTGATGCACCCTGGATATTTCTACACCCTCAGGGGCTCACAGTCTCTCCTGACTTCTGCTCAAGGCCCTCAAGGAGGCAGGGTGTGTGTAGCCCCACCACTTCCGATGCACCCTGGATATTTCTACACCCTTAGGGGCTCACAGTATATCTTGCCTTCTACTCAAGGCCATCTAGGAAGCAGTGTGTGTGTAGCCCCACCACTACGGCTGCACCCTGGATAGTGCCACACCCTCAAGGGCTCACAGTATCTCTTGCGTTTTGCTCAAGGCCCTCAAGGAGGCAGGGTGTGTGTAGCCCCATCACTTCTGGTGCACCCTGGGTATTGCTACACCCTCAGGGGCTCACAGTATCTCCTGCCTTCTGCTCAAAGCCCTCAAGGATGCAGGGTGTGTGTAGCCCCATCACATATGGTGCACCCTGGATAGTGCTACACCCTCAGGGGCTCACAGTCTCTCCTGACTTCTGCTCAAGGCCCTCAAGGAGGCAGGGTGTGTGTAGCCCCACCAATTCTGATGCACCCTGGATATTGCTACACCCTCAGGGGCTCACAGTATCTCCTGCATTCTACTCAAGGCCCTCAAGGAGGCAGGGAGTGTGTAGCCTCACCACTTCTGGTGCACCCTGGGTAGTGCTACACCCTCAGGGGCTCACAGTATCTCCTGCCGTCTGCTCAAGGCCCTCACGCAGGCCGGGTGTATGTAGCCTCACCACTTCTGGTGCACCCTGTGTAGTGCTACACCCTCAGAGGCTCACAGTATCTCTTGCCTTCTGCTCAAGGCCCTCAAGGAGGCAGGGTGTATGTAGCCCCACCAATTCTGGTGCACCCTGGGTAGTGCTACTCCTTCAGGGGCTCACACTATCTCCTGCCTTCTGCTCAAGGCCCTCAAGGAGGCAGGGTGTATGTAGCCTCAACACTGCTGGTGCACCCTGGTTAGTGCTACACCCTCAGGTGCTCACAGTATCTCCTGCCTTCTGTTCAAAGCCCTCAAGGAGGCAGGGTGTGTGTAGCCCCATCACTTCTGGTGCACCCTGGATATTGCTACAGCCTCAGGGGCTCACAGTATCTCCTGCCTTCTGCACAAGGCGCTCTAAGAGGCAGGGTGTGTGTAGCACCACCACTTCTGATGCACCCTCGATATTTCTACACCCTCAGGGGCTCACAGTCTCTCCTGCCTTCTGCTCAAGGCCCTCAAGGAGGAAGGGTGTGTGTAGCCCCACCAATTCTGGTGCACCATAGGTAGTGCTACACCCTCAGGGTATCACAGTATCTCCTGACTTCTGCTCAAGGCCCTCAAGGAGGCAGGGTGTGTGTAGCCCCACCACTTCTGGTGCACCCTGGGTAGTGCTACACCCTCAGGGGCTCACACTATCTCCTGCCTTCTGCTTAAGGCCCTCGAGGAGCAGGGTGTGTGTAGCCCCACCACTTCTGGTGTACCCTGGATAGTGCTACACCTTCAGGGGCTCACAGTATCTCCTGCCTTCTGCTCACGGCCCTCAAGGAGGCAGGGTGTGTGTAGCCCCACCACTTCTGGTGAACACTGGATATTGCTACACATTCAGGGGCTCACAGTATCTCCTGCCGTCTGCTCAAGGCCCTCAAGGAGGCAGGGTGTGTGTAGCCCCATCACTTTTGGTGCACCCTGGATAGTGCTACACCCTCAGGGGCTCACACTATCTCCTGCCTTCTGCTTAAGGCACTCGAGGAGCAGGGTGTGTGTAGCCCCACCACTTCTGGTGTACCCTGGATAGTGCTACACACTCAGGGGCTCACAGTATCTCCTGCCTTCTGCTTAAGGCCATCGAGGAGCAGGGTGTGTGTAGCCCCACCATTTCTGGTGCACCATGGATAGTGCTACACCCTCAGGAGCTCACAGTATCTCCTGCCGTCTGCTCAACGCCCTCAAGGAGGCAGGGTGTGTGTAGCCCCACCACTTCTGATGCACCCTGGATATTGCTACACCCTCAGGGGCTCAGAGTATCTCCTGCCTTCTACACAAGGCCCTCAAGGAGGCAGGGAGTGTGTAGCCTAACCACTTCTGGTGCACCGTGGATAGTGCTACACCCTCAGGGGCTCACAATATCTCCTGCCGTCTGCTCAAGGCCCTCAAGGAGGCAGGGTGTATGTAGCCTCACCACTTCTGGTGCATCCTGGGTAGTGCTACACCCACAGGGGCTCACAGTATCTCTTGACAGTTGCTCAAGGCCCTCAAGGAGGCAGGGTGTGTGTAGCCCCAACACTTCTGGTGCACCCTGGGTAGTGCTACACCCTCAGGGGCTCACAGTATCTCCTGCCTTCTACTCAAAGCCCACAAGGAGGCAGGGTGTGTGTAGCCCCATCACTTCTGGAGCACCGTGGATATTGCTACAGCCTCAGGGGCTCACAGTATCTCCTGCCTTCTGCTTAAGGCCCTCGAGGAGCAGGGTGTGTGTAGCCCCACCACTTCTGGTGCACCCTGGATAGTGCTACACACTCAGGGGATCACAATATCTCCTGCGTTCTGCTCAAGGCCCTCAAGGAGGCAGGGTGTGTGAAGCACCATCACTTCTGGTGCACCATGGGTAGTGCTACACCCTCAGGGGCTCACAGTATCTCCTGCCTTCTGCTCAAAGCCCTCAAGGATGCAGGGTGTATGTAGCCACACCATTTCTGGTGCACCCTGGATATTGCTACACCCTCAGGGTCTCACAGTAACTCCTGCCTTCTTCTCAAGGCCCTCTAGGAGGCAGGGTGTGTGTAGCCCCATCACTTCTGGTGCACCCTGGATAGTACTACACCCTCAGGGGCTCACAGTATCTCCTGCCTTCTGCTCAAGGCCCTCAAGGAGGCAGGGTGTGTGTAGTCCCATCACTTCTGGTGCACCTTGGGTAGTGCTACACCCTCAGGTGCCCACAGTATATCTCCTGCCTTCTGCTCAAGACCCTCGAGGAGGCAGGGTGTATGTAACCCCACCACGTCCGGTGCAACCTGAGTAGTGCAACACCCTCAGGGGCTCACAGTATCTCCTGCCTTCTGCTCAAAGCCCTCAAGGAGCCAGGGTGTGTGTAGCCCAATCACTTATGGTGCACCCTGGATAGTGGTACACCTTCAGGGGCTCACAGTCTCTCCTGACTTCTGCTCAAGGCCCTCAAGGAGGCAGGGTGTGTGTAGCCCCACCACGTCTGGTGCAACCTGAGTAGTTCTACACCTTCAGGGGCTCACAGTATCTCCTGCCTTCTGCTCAAGGCCCTCAAGGAGACAGGGTGTAAGTAGCCCCATCACTTCTGTTGCACCCTGGATATTGCTACTGCCTCAGGGACTCACAGTATCTCCTGACTTCTGCTCAAGGCCCTCAAGAAGGCAGGGTGTGTGTAGCCCCACTACTTCTGATGCACCCTGGATATTTCTACACCCTCAGGGGCTCACAGTATATCCTGTCTTCTACTCAAGGCCATCTAGGAAGCAGTGTGTGTGTAGCCCCACCGCTTCTGGTGCACCCTGGATAGTGCTACACCCTCAGGGGCTCACAGTATCTCCTGCGTTTTGCTCAAGGCCCTCAAGGAGGCAGGGTGTGTGTAGCCCCATCAATTCTGGTGCACCCTGGGTATTACTACACCCTCAGGGGCTCACAGTATTTCCTGCCTTCTGCTCAAAGCCCTCAAGGAGGCAGGGTGTGTGTAGCCCCATCACATATGGTGCACCCTGGATAGTGCTATACCCTCAGGGGCTCAGAATCTCTCCTGACTTCTGCTCAAGGCCCTGAAGGAGGCAGGGTGTGTGTAGCCCCACCACTTCTGGAGCAACTTGAGTAGTGCTACACCCTCAGGGGCTCACAGTATCTCCTGCCTTCTGCTCAAGGCCCTCAAGGAGACAGGGTGTATGTAGCCCCATCACTTCTGTTGCACCCTGGATATTTCTACACCCTTAGGGGCTCACAGTATATCCTGCCTTCTACTCAAGGCCCTCAAGGAAGCAGGGTGTGTTTAGCCCCACCACTTCTGATGCACCCTGGATATTTCTACACCCTCAGGGGCTCACAGTCTCTCCTGACTTCTGCTCAAGGCCCTCAATGAGGCAGGGTTTTTGTTGCCCCACCACTTACGATACACCCTGGATATTTGTACACCCTTAGGGGCTCACAGTATATCCTGCCTTCTACTCAAGGCCATCAAGGAATCAGGGTGTGTGTAGCCCCCACCACTACTGGTGCACCCTGGATAGTGCTACACCCTCAGGGGCTCACAGTATCTCCTGCCTTGTGCTCAAGGCGCTCAAGGAGGCAGAGTATGTGTAGCCCCACCACTTCTGGTGCACCCTGGATAGTGCTACACCCTCAGGGGCTCACAGTCTCTCCTGACTTCTGCTCAAGGCCCTCAAGGAGGCAGGGTGTGTGTAGCCCCACCACTTCCGATGCATCCTGGATATATCTACACCCTTAGGGGCTAACAGTATATCCTGCCTTCTACTCAAGGCCATCAAGGAGGCAGGGTGTGTGTAGCCCCACCACTACTGGTGCACCCTGGATAGTGCTGACCCTCAGGGGCTAACAGTATCTCCTGCCTTCTGCTCAAGGCGCTCAAGGAGGCAGAGTATGTGTAGCCCCACCACTTATGGTGCACCCTGGATAGTGCTACACCCTCAGGGGCTCACAGTCTGTCCTGACTTCTGTTCAAGGCCCTCAAGGAGGCAGGGTGTGTGTAGCCCCACCACTTCCGATGCACCCTGGATATTTCTACACCTTTATTGGCTCACAGTATATCCTGCCTTCTACTCAAGGCCATCAAGGAGGCAGGATGTGTGTAGCCCCACCGCTACTGGTGCACCCTGGATAGTGCTACACCCTCAGGGGCTCACAGTATCTCCTGCCTCCTGCTCAAGGCGCTCAAGGAGGCAGAGTATGTGTAGCCCCACCACTTCTGGTACACCCTGGATAGTGCTACACCCTCAGGGGCTCACAGTCTCTCCTGACTTCTGCTCAAGGCCCTCAAGGAGGCAGGGTGTGTGTAGCCCCACCACTTCCGATGCACCCTGGATATTTCCACACCCTTAGGGACTCACAGTATATCCTGCCTTCTACTCAAGGCCATCAAGGAGGCAGGGTGTGTGTAGCCCCACCACTACTGGTGCACCCTGGATAGTGCTACACCCTCAGGGGCTCACAGTATCTCCTGCCTTCTGCTCAAGGCGCTCAAGGAGGCAGAGTATGTGTAGCCCCACCACTTATGGTGCACCCTGGATAGTGCTACACCCTCAAGGGCACACAGTATCTCCTGCCTTCTGCTCAAGGCCCTCAAGGAGGCAGGGTGTATGTAGCCCCACCACTTAAGGTGCACCCTGGGTAGTGCTACACCCTCAGGGGCTCACAGTATCTCCTGACTTCTGCTCAAGGCCCTCAAGGAGGCAGGGTGTGTGTAGCCCCACCACTTCCGTTGCACCCTGGATATTTCTACACCCTTAGGGGCTCATAGTATATCCTGCCTTCTATTCAAGGCCATCAAGGAGGCAGGGTGTGTGTAGCCCCACCACTACTGGAGCACCCTGGATAGTGCTACACCCTCAGGGGCTAACAGTATCTCCTGCCTTCTGCTCAAGGCGCTCAAGGAGGCAGAGTATGTGTAGCCCCACCACTTATGGTGCACCCTTGATAGTGCTACACCCTCAGGGGCTCACAGTCTCTCCTGACTTCTGCTCGAGGCCCTCAAGGAGGCAGGGTGTGTGTATCCCCACCACTTCCGATGCACCCTGGATATTTCTACACCCTTAGGGGCTCACAGTTTATCCTGCCTTCTACTCAAGGCCATCAAGGAGGCAGGGTGTGTGTAGCCCCACCACTACTGGAGCACCCTGGATAGTGCTACACCCTCAGGGGCTCACAGTATCTCCTGCCTTCTGCTCAAGGCGCTCAAGGAGGCAGAGTATGTGTAGCCCCACCACTTATGGTGCACCCTGGATAGTGCTACACCCTCAAGGGCACACAGTATCTCCTGCCTTCTGCTCAAGGCCCTCAAGGAGGCAGGGTGTATGTAGCCCCACCACTTCTGGTGCATCCTGGGTAGTGCTACACCCTCAGGGGCTCACAGTATCTCCTGACTTCTGCTCAAGGCCCTCAAGGAGGCAGGGTGTGTGTAGCCCCACCACTTCCGTTGCACCCTTGGTATTTCTAAACCCTTAGGGGCTCATAGTATATCCTGCCTTCTACTCAAGGCCCTCTAGGAGGCAGGGTGTGCGTAGCACCACCACTTCTGATGCACCCTCGATATTTCTACACCCTCAGGGGCTCACAGTCTCTCCTGCCTTCTGCTCAAGGCCCTCAAGGAGGCAGGGTGTGTGTAGCCCCACCACTTCTGGTGCACCCTGGGTAGTACTACACCCTCAGGGTCTCACAGTATCTCCTGCCTTCTGCTCAAGGCCCTCAAGGAGGCAGGGTGTGTGTAGCCCTACCACTTCTGGTGCACCCTGGGTAGTGCTACACCCTCAGGGGCTCACACTATCTCCTGCCTTCTGCACAAGGCCCTCAAGGAGGCAGGGTGTGTGTAGCCCCACCACTTCTGGCGCACCCTGGGTAGTGCTACACCCTCAGGGTCTCACAGTAACTCCTGCCTTCTGCTCAAGGCCCTCATGGAGGCAGGGTGTGTGTAGCCCCATCTCTTCTGGTGCACCCTGGATAGTGCTACACCCTCAGGGGCTCACAGTATCTCCTGCGTTCTGCTCAAGGCCCTCAAGGAGGCAGGGTGTGTGTAGCCCCATCACTTCTGGTGCACCCTGGGTAGTGCTACACCCTCAGGGGCTCACAGTCTCTCCTGACTTCTGCTCAAGGCCCTCAATGAGGCAGGGTTTTTGTAGCCCCACCACTTACGATACACCCTGGATATTTGTACACCCTTAGGGGCTCACAGTATATCCTGCCTTCTACTCAAGGCCATCAAGGAAGCAGGGTGTGTGTAGCCCCCACCACTACTGGTGCACCCTGGATAGTGCTACACCCTCAGGGGCTCACAGTATCTCCTGCCTTCTGCTCAAGGCGCTCAAGGAGGCAGAGTATGTGTAGCCCCACCACTTCTGGTGCACCCTGGATAGTGCTACACCCTCAGGGGCTCACAGTCTCTCCTGACTTCTGCTCAAGGCCCTCAAGGAGGCAGGGTGTGTGTAGCCCCACCACTTCCGATGCACCCTGGATATATCTACACCCTTAGGGGCTCACAGTATATCCTGCCTTCTACTCAAGGCCATCAAGGAGGCAGGGTGTGTGTAGCCCCACCCCTACTGGTGCACCCTGGATAGTGCTACACCCTCAGGGGCTAACAGTATCTCCTGCCTTCTGCTCAAGGCGCTCAAGGAGGCAGAGTCTGTGTAGCCCCACCACTTATGGTGCACCCTGGATAGTGCTACACCCTCAGGGGCTCACAGTCTCTCCTGACTTCTGCTCAAGGCCCTCAAGGAGGCAGGGTGTGTGTAGCCCCACCACTTCCGATGCACCCTGGATATTTCTACACCTTTATTGGCTCACAGTATATCCTGCCTTCTACTCAAGGCCATCAAGGAGGCAGGATGTGTGTAGCCCCACCGCTACTGGTGCACCCTGGATAGTGCTACACCCTCAGGGGCTCACAGTATCTCCTGCCTTCTGCTCAAGGCGCTCAAGGAGGCAGAGTATGTGTAGCCCCACCACTTCTGGTGCACCCTGGATAGTGCTAAACCCTCAGGGGCTCACAGTCTCTCCTGACTTCTGCTCAAGGCCCTCAAGGAGGCAGGATGTGTGTAGCCCCACCACTTCCGATGCACCCTGGATATTTCCACACCCTTAGGGGCTCACAGTATATCCTGCCTTCTACTCAAGGCCATCAAGGTGGCAGGGTGTGTGTAGCCCCACCACTACTGGTGCACCCTGGATAGTGCTACACCCTCAGGGGCTCACAGTATCTCCTGCCTTCTGCTCAAGGCGCTCAAGGAGGCAGAGTATGTGTAGCCCCACCACTTATGGTGCACCCTGGATAGTGCTACACCCTCAAGGGCACACAGTATCTCCTGCCTTCTGCTCAAGGCCCTCAAGGAGGCAGGGTGTATGTAGCCCCACCACTTCTGGTGCACCCTGGGTAGTGCTACACCCTCAGGGGCTCACAGTATCTCCTGACTTCTGCTCAAGGCCCTCAAGGAGGCAGGGTGTGTGTAGCCCCACCACTTCCGTTGCACCCTGGATATTTCTACACCCTTAGGGGCTCATAGTATATCCTGCCTTCTACTCAAGGCCCTCTAGGAAGCAGGGTGTGCGTAGCACCACCACTTCTGATGCACCCTCGATATTTCTACACCCTCAGGGGCTCACAGTCTCTCCTGCCTTCTGCTCAAGGCCCTCAAGGAGGCAGGGTGTGTGTAGCCCCACCACTTCTGGTGCACCCTGGGTAGTACTACACCCTCAGGGTCTCACAGTATCTCCTGCCTTCTGCTCAAGGCCCTCAAGGAGGCAGGGTGTGTGTAGCCCCACCACTTCTGGTGCACCCTGGGTAGTGCTACACCCTCAGGGGCTCACACTATCTCCTGCCTTCTGCACAAGGCCCTCAAGGAGGCAGGGTGTGTGTAGCCCCATCACTTCTGGTGCACCCTGGGTAGTGCTACACCCTCAGGTGCCCACAGTATATCTCCTGCCTTCTGCTCAAGACCCTCGAGGAGGCAGGGTGTATGTAACCCCACCACGTCTGGTGCAACCTGAGTAGTGCAACACCCTCAGGGGCTCACAGTATCTCCTGCCTTCTGCTCAAAGCCCTCAAGGAGCCAGGGTGTGTGTAGCCCAATCACTTATGGTGCACCCTGGATAGTGGTACACCTTCAGGGGCTCACATACTCTCCTGACTTCTGCTCAAGGCCCTCAAGGAGGCTGGGTGTGTGTAGCCCCACCACGTCTGGTGCAACCTGAGTAGTTCTACACCGTCAGGGGCTCACAGTATCTCCTGCCTTCTGCTCAAGGCCCTCAAGGAGACAGGGTGTAAGTAGCCCCATCACTTCTGTTGCACCCTGGATATTGCTACTGCCTCAGGGACTCACAGTATCTCCTGACTTCTGCTCAAGGCCCTCAAGGAGGCAGGGTGTGTGTAGCCCCACTACTTCTGATGCACCCTGGATATTTCTACACCCTCAGGAGCTCACAGTCTCTCCTGACTTCTGCTCAAGGCCCTCAAGGAGGCAGGGTGTGTGTAGCCCCACCACTTCCGATGCACCCTGGATATTTCTACACCCTTAGGGGCTCACAGTATATCCTGTCTTCTACTCAAGGCCATCTAGGAAGCAGTGTGTGTGTAGCCCCACCACTACTGGTGCACCCTGGATAGTGCTACACCCTCAGGGGCTCACAGTATCTCCTGCGTTTTGCTCAAGGCCCTCAAGGAGGCAGGGTGTGTGAAGCCCCATCAATTCTGGTGCACCCTGGGTATTACTACACCCTCAGGGGCTCACAGTATTTCCTGCCTTCTGCTCAAAGCCCTCAAGGAGGCAGGGTGTGTGTAGCCCCATCACATATGGTGCACCCTGGATTATGCTACACCCTCAGGGGCTCAGAATCTCTCCTGACTTCTGCTCAAGGCCCTGAAGGAGGCAGGGTGTGTGTAGCCCCACCACTTATGGAGCAACCTGAGTAGTGCTACACCCTCAGGGGCTCACAGTATCTCCTGCCTTCTGCTCAAGGCCCTCAAGGAGACAGGGTGTATGGAGCCCCATCACTTCTGTTGCAACCTGGATATTTCTACACCCTTAGGGGCTCACAGTACATCCTGCCTTCTACTCAAGGCCCTCAAGGAAGCAGGGTGTGTTTAGCCCCACCACTTCTGATGCACCCTGGATATTTCTACACCCTCAGGGGCTCACAGTCTCTCCTGACTTCTGCTCAAGACCCTCAATGAGGCAGGGTTTTTGTAGCCCCACCACTTACGATACACCCTGGATGTTTGTACACCCTTAGGGCTCACAGTATATCCTGCCTTCTACTCAAGGCCATCAAGGAAGCAGGGTGTGTGTAGCCACCACCACAACTGGTGCACCCTGGATAGTGCTACACCCTCAGGGGCTCACAGTATCTCCTGCCTTCTGCTCAAGGCGCTCAAGGAGGCAGAGTATGTGTAGCCCCACCACTTCTGGTGCACCCTGGATAGTGCTACACCCTCAGGGGCTCACAGTCTCTCCTGACTTCTGTTCAAGGCCCTCAAGGAGGCAGGGTGTGTGTAGCCCCACCACTTCCGATGCAACCTGGATATATCTACACCCTTAGGGGCTCACAGTATATCCTGCCTTCTACTCAAGGCCATCAAGGAGGCAGGGTGTGTGTAGCCCCACCACTACTGGTGCACCCGGGATAGTGCTAAACCCTCAGGGGCTAACAGTATCTCCTGCCTTCTGCTCAAGGCGCTCAAGGAGGCAGAGTATGTGTAGCCCCACCACTTATGGTGCACCCTGGATAGTGCTACACCCTCAGGGGCTCACAGTCTCTCCTGACTTCTGCTCAAGGCCCTCAAGGAGGCAGGGTGTGTGTAGCCCCACCACTTCCGATGCACCCTGGATATTTCTACACCTTTATTGGCTCACAGTATATCCTGCCTTCTACTCAAGGCCATCAAGGAGGCAGGATGTGTGTAGCCCCACCGCTACTGGTGCACCCTGGATAGTGCTACACCCTCAGGGGCTCACAGTATCTCCTGCCTTCTGCTCAAGGCGCTCAAGGAGGCAGATTATGTGTAGCCCCACCACTTCTGGTGCACCCTGGATAGTGCTTCACCCTCAGGGGCTCACAGTCTCTCCTGACTTCTGCTCAAGGCCCTCAAGGAGGCAGGGTGTGTGTAGCCCCACCACTTCCGATGCACCCTGGATATTTCCACACCCTTAGGGGCTCACAGTATATCCTGCCTTCTACTCAAGGCCATCAAGGAGGCAGGTTGTGAGTAGCCCCACCACTACTGGTGCACCCTGGATAGTGCTACACCCTCAGGGGCTCACAGTATCTCCTGCCTTCTGCTCAAGGCGCTCAAGGAGGCAGAGTATGTGTAGCCCCACCACTTATGGTGCACCCTGGATAGTGCTACACCCTCAAGGGCACACAGTATCTCCTGCCTTCTGCTCAAGGCCCTCAAGGAGGCAGGGTGTATGTAGCCACACTACTTCTGGTGCACCCTGGGTAGTGCTACACCCTCAGGGGCTCACAGTATCTCCTGACTTCTGCTCAAGGCCCTCAAGGAGGCAGGGTGTGTGTAGCCCCACCACTTCCGTTGCACCTTGGATATTTCTACACCCTTAGGGGCTCATAGTATATCCTGCCTTCTACTCAAGGCCCTCTAGGAGGCAGGGTGTGCGTAGCACCACCACTTCTGATGCACCCTCGATATTTCTACACCCTCAGGGGCTCACAGTCTCTCCTGCCTTCTGCTCAAGGCCCTCAAGGAGGCAGGGTGTGTGTAGCCCCACCACTTCTGGTGCACCCTGGGTAGTACTACACCCTCAGGGTCTCACAGTATCTCCTGCCTTCTGCTCAAGGCCCTCATGGAGGCAGGGTGTGTGTAGCCCCACCACTTCTGGTGCACCCTGGGTAGTGTTACACCCTCAGGGGCTCACACTATCTCCTGCCTTCGGCACAAGGCCCTCAAGGAGGCAGGGTGTGTGTAGCCCCACCACTTCTGGCGCACCCTGGGTAGTGCTACACCCTCAGGGTCTCACAGTAACTCCTGCCTTCTGCTCAAGGCCCTCAAGGAGGCAGGGTGTGTGTAGCCCCATCTCTTCTGGTGCACCCTGGATAGTGCTACACCCTCAGGGGCTCACAGTATCTCCTGCGTTCTGCTCAAGGCCCTCAAGGAGGCAGGGTGTATTTAGCCCCATCACTTCTGGTGCACCCTGGGTAGTGCTACACCCTCAGGGGCTCACAGTATCTCCTGCCTTCTGCTCAAAGCCCTCAAGGAGGCAGGGTGTATGTAGCCACACCATTTCTGGTGCACCCTGGATATTGCTACACCCTCAGGGTCTCACAGTAACTCCTGCCTTCTGCCCAAGGCCCTCAAGGACGCTGGGTGTGTGTAGCCCCATCACTTCTGGTGCACCCTGGATAGTACTACACCCTCAGGGGCTCACAGTATCTCCTGCCTTCTGCCCAAGGCCCTCAAGGAGGCAGGGTGTGTGTAGCCCCATCACCTCTGGTGCACCCTGGGTAGTGCTACACCCTCAGATGCCCACAGTATATCTCCTGCCTTCTGCTCAAGACCCTCGAGGAGGCAGGGTGTATGTAACCCCACCACGTCTGGTGCAACCTGAGTAGTGCAACACCCTCAGGGGCTCACAGTATCTCCTGCCTTCTGCTCAAAGCCCTCAAGGAGGCAGGGTGTGTGTAGCCCCATCACTTATGGTGCACCCTGGACAGTGGTACACCTTCAGGGGCTCACAGTCTCTCCTGACTTCTGCTCAAGGCCCTCAAGGAGGAAGGGTGTGTGTAGCCCCACCACGTCTGGTGCAACCTGAGTAGTTCTACACCCTCAGGGGCTGTCAGTATCTCCTGACTTCTGCTCAAGGCCCTCAAGGAGGCAGGGTGTGTGTGCCCCACCACTTCTGATGCACCCTGGATATTTCTACACCCTCAGGGGCTCACAGTATCTCCTGACTTCTGCTCAAGGCCCTCAAGGAGGCAGGGTGTGTGTAGCCCCACCACTTCCGATGCACCCTGGATATTTCTACACCTTTAGGGGCTCACAGTATATCCTGTCTTCTACTCAAGGCCATCAAGGAGGCAGGATATGTGTAGCCCCACCGCTACTGGTGCACCCTGGATAGTGCTACACCCTCAGGGGCTCACAGTATCTCCTGCCTTCTGCTCAAGGCGCTCAAGGAGGCAGAGTATGTGTAGCCCCACCACTTCTGGTGCACCCTGGATAGTGCTAAACCCTCAGGGGCTCACAGTCTCTCCTGACTTCCGCTCAAGGCCCTCAAGGAGGCAGGGTGTGTGTAGCCCCACCACTTCCGATGCACCCTGGATATTTCTACACCCTTAGGGGCTCACAGTATATCCTGCCTTCTACTCAAGGCCCTCAAGGAGGCAGGGTGTGTGTAGCCCCACCACGTCTGGTGCAACCTGAGTAGTTCTACACCCTCAGGGGCTCACAGTATCCCCTGCCTTCTGCTCAAGGCCCTCAAGGAGACAGGGTGTAAGTAGCCCCATCACTTCTGTTGCACCCTGGATATTGCTACTGCCTCAGGGACTCACAGTATCTCCTGAATTCTGCTCAAGGCCCTCAAGGAGGCAGGGTGTGTGTAGCCCCACCACTTCCGATGCACCCTGGATATTTCTACACCCTTAGGGGCTCACAGTATATCCTGCCTTCTACTCAAGGCCATCTAGGAAGCAGTGTGTGTGTAGCCCCACCACTACTGGTGCACCCTGGATAGTGCTACACCCTCAGGGGCTCACAGTATCTCCTGCGTTTTGCTCAAGGCCCTCAAGGAGGCAGGGTGTGTGTAGCCCCATCAATTCTGGTGCACCCTGGGTATTACTACACCCTCAGGGGCTCACAGTATTTCCTGCCTTCTGCTCAAAGCCCTCAAGGAGGCAGGGTGTGTGTAGCCCCATCACATATGGTGCACCCTGGATAGTGCTACACCCTCAGGGGCTCACAGTCTCTCCTGACTTCTGCTCAAGGCCCTGAAGGAAGCAGGGTGTGTGTAGCCCCACCACGTCTGGAGCAACCTGAGTAGTGCTACACCCTCAGGGGCTCACAGTATCTCCTGCCTTCTGCTCAAGGCCCTCAAGGAGACAGGGTGTATGTAGCCCCATCACTTCTGTTGCACCCTGGATATTTCTACACCCTTAGGGGCTCACAGTATATCCTGCCTTCTACTCAAGGCCCTCAAGGAAGCAGGGTGTGTTTAGCCCCACCACTTCTGATGCACCCTGGATATTTCTACACCCTCAGGGGCTCACAGTCTCTCCTGACTTCTGCTCAAGGCCCTCAATGAGGCAGGGTTTTTGTAGCCCCACCACTTACGATGCAACCTGGATATTTGTACACCCTTAGGGGCTCACAGTATATCCTGCCTTCTACTCAAGGCCATCAAGGAAGCAGGGTGTGCGTAGCCCCCACCACTACTGGTGCACCCTGGATAGTGCTACACCCTCAGGGGCTCACAGTATCTCCTGCCTTCTGCTCAAGGCGCTCAAGGAGGCAGAGTATGTGTAGCCCAACCACTTCTGGTGCACCCTGGATAGTGCTACACCCTCAGGGGCTCACAGTCTCTCCTGACTTCTGCTCAAGGCCCTCAAGGACGCAGGGTGTGTGTAGCCCCACCACTTCCGATGCACCCTGGATATTTCTACACCCTTAGGGGCTCACAGTATATCCTGCCTTCTATTCAAGGCCATCAAGGAGGCAGGGTGTGTGTAGCCCCACCACTACTGGAGCACCCTGGATAGTGCTACACCCTCAGGGGCTAACAGTATCTCCTGCCTTCTGCTCGAGGCGCTCAAGGAGGCAGAGTATGTGTAGCCCCACCACTTATGGTGCACCCTTGATAGTGCTACACCCTCAGGGGCTCACAGTCTCTCCTGACTTCTGCTCAAGGCCCTCAAGGAGGCAGGGTGTGTGTAGCCCCACCACTTCCGATGCACCCTGGATATTTCTACACCTTTATTGGCTCACAGTATATCCTGCCTTCTACTCAAGGCCATCAAGGAGGCAGGATGTGTGTAGCCCCACCGCTACTGGTGCACCCTGGATAGTGCTACACTCTCAGGGGCTCACAGTATCTCCTGCCTTCTGCTCAAGGCGCTCAATTAGGCAGAGTATATGTAGCCCCACCATTTCTGGTGCACCCTGGATAGTGCTACACCGTCAGGGGCTCACAGTCTATCCTGACTTCTGCTCAAGGCCCTCAAGGAGGAAGGGTGTGTGTAGCCCCACCAATTCCGATGCACCCTGGAAATTTCTACACCCTTAGGGGCTCACAGTATATCCTGCCTTCTACTCAAGGCCATCAAGGAGGCAGGGTGTGTGTAGCCCCACCACTACTGGTGCACCCTGGATAGTGCTACACCCTCAGGGGCTCACAGTATCTCCTCCCTTCTGCTCAAGGCGCTCAAGGAGGCAGAGTATGTGTAGCCCCACCACTTATGGTGCACCCTGGATAGTGCTACACCCTCAAGGGCACACAGTATCTCCTGCCTTCTGCTCAAGGCCCTCAAGGAGGCAGGGTGTATGTAGCCCCACCACTTCTGGTGCACCCTGGGTAGTGCTACACCCTCAGGGGCTCACAGTATCTCCTGACTTCTGCTCAAGGCCCTCAAGGAGGCAGGGTGTGTGTAGCCCCACCACTTCCGTTGCACCCTGGATATTTCTACACCCTTAGGGGCTCATAGTATATCCTGCCTTCTACTCAAGGCCCTCTAGGAGGCAGGGTGTTTGTAGCACCACCACTTCTGATGCACCCTCGATATTTCTACACCCTCAGGGGCTCACAGTCTCTCCTGCCTTCAGCTCAAGGCCCTCAAGGAGGCAGGGTGTGTGTAGCCCCATCACTTCTGGTGCACCCTGGGTAGTACTACACCCTCAGGGTCTCACAGTATCTCCTGCCTTCTGCTCAAGGCCCTCAAGGAGGCAGGGTGTGTGTAGCCCCACCACTTCTGGTGCACCCTGGGTAGTGCTTCACACTCAGGGGCTCACACTATCTCCTGCCTTCTGCACAAGGCCCTCAAGGAGGCAGGGTGTGTGTAGCCCCACCACTTCTGGCGCACCCTGGGTAGTGCTACACCGTCAGGGTCTCACAGTATCTCCTGCCTTCTGCTCAAGGCCCTCAAGGAGGCAGGGTGTGTTTAGCCCCATCTCTTCTGGTGCACCCTGGATAGTGCTACACCCTCAGGGGCTCACAGTATCTCCTGCGTTCTGCTCAAGGCCCTCAAGGAGGCAGGGTGTGTGTAGCCCCATCACTTCTGGTTCACCCTGGGTAGTGCTACACACTCAGGGGCTCACAGTATCTCCTGCCTTCTGCTCAAAGCCCTCAAGGAGGCAGGGTGTATGTAGCCACACCATTTCTGGTGCACCCTGGATATTGCTACACCCTCAGGGTCTCACAGTAACTCCTGCCTTCTGCTCAAGGCCCTCAAGGACGCTGGGTGTGTGTAGCCCCATCACTTCTGGTGCACCCTGGATAGTACTACACCCTCAGGGGCTCACAGTATCTCCTGCCTTCTGCTCAAGGCCCTCAAGGAGGCAGGGTGTGTGTAGCCCCATCACCTCTGGTGCACCCTGGGTAGTGCTACACCCTCAGATGCCCACAGTATATCTCCTGCCTTCTGCTCAAGACCCTCGAGGAGGCAGGGTGTATGTAACCCCACCACGTCTGGTGCAACCTGAGTAGTGCAACACCCTCAGGGGCTCACAGTATCTCCTGCCTTCTGCTCAAAGCCCTCAAGGAGGCAGGGTGTGTGTAGCCCCATCACTTATGGTGCACCCTGGATAGTGGTACACCTTCAGGGGCTCACAGTCTCTCCTGACTTCTGCTCAAGGCCCTCAAGGAGGAAGGGTGTGTGTAGCCCCACCACGTCTGGTGCAACCTGAGTAGTTCTACACCCTCAGGGGCTCTCAGTATCTCCTGCCTTCTGCTCAAGGCCCTCAAGGAGACAGGGTGTATGTAGCCCCATCACTTCTGTTACACCCTGGATATTGCTACTGCCTCAGGGACTCACAGTATCTCCTGACTTCTGCTCAAGGCCCTCAAGGAGGCAGGGTGTGTGTGCCCCACCACTTCTGATGCACCCTGGATATTTCTACACCCTCAGGGGCTCACAGTCTCTCCAGACTTCTGCTCAAGGCCCTCAAGGAGGCAGGGTGTGTGTAGCCCCACCACTTCCGATGCACCCTGGCTATTTCTACACCCTTAGGGGCTCACAGTATATCCTGCCTTCTACTCAAGGCCATCTAGGAAGCAGTGTGTGTGTAGCCCCACCACTACTGGTGCACCCTGGATAGTGCTACACCCTCAGGGGCTCACAGTATCTCCTGCGTTTTGCTCAAGGCCCTCAAGGACGCAGGGTGTGTGTAGCCCCATCACTTCTGGTGCACCCTGGGTATTGCTACACCCTCAGGGGCTCACAGTATCTCCTGCCTTCTGCTCAAAGCCCTCAAGGAGGCAGGGTGTGTGTAGCCCCATCACATATGGTGCACCCTGGATAGTGCTACACCCTCAGGGGCTCACAGTCTCTCCTGACTTCTGCTCAAGGCCCTCAAGGAGGCAGGGTGTGTGTAGCCCCACCACGTCTGGTGCAACCTGAGTAGTGCTACACCCTCAGGGGCTCACAGTATCTTCTGCCTTCTGCTCAAGGCCCTCAAGGAGACAGGGTGTATGTAGCCCCATCACTTCTGTTGCACCCTGGATATTTCTACACCCTTAGGGGCTCACAGTATATCCTGTCTTCTACTCAAGGCCCTCAAGGAAGCAGGGTGTGTTTAGCCCCACCACTTCTGATGCACCTTGGATATTTCTACACCCTCAGGGGCTCACTCTCTCTCCTGACTTCTGCTCAAGGCCCTCAAGGAGGCAGGGTTTGTGTAGCCCCACCACTTACGATGCACCCTGGATATTTTTACACCCTTAGGGGCTCACAGTATATCCTGCCTTCTACTCAAGGCCATCAAGGAAGCAGGGTGTGTGTAGCCCCCACCACTACTGGTGCACCCTGCATAGTGCTACACCCTCAGGGGCTCACAGTATCTCCTGCCTTCTGCTCAAGGCGCTCAAGGAGGCAGAGTATGTGTAGCCCCACCACTTATGGTGCACCCTGGATAGTGCTACACCCTCAGGGGCTCACAGTCTCTCCTGACTTCTGCTCAAGGCCCTCAAGGAGGCAGGGTGTGTGTAGCCCCACCACTTCCGATGCACCCTGGATATTTCTACACCTTTAGGGGCTCACAGTATATCCTGACTTCTACTCAAGGCCATCAAGGAGGCAGGATATGGTAGCCCCACCGCTACTGGTGCACCCTGGATAGTGCTACACCCTCAGGGGCTCACAGTATCTCCTGTCTTCTGCTCAAGGCGCTCAAGGAGGCAGAGTATGTGTAGCCCCACCACTTCTGGTGCACCCTGGATAGTGCTAAACCCTCAGGGGCTCACAGTCTCTCCTGACTTCTGCTCAAGGCCCTCAAGGAGGCAGGGTGTGTGTAGCCCCACCACTTCCGATGCACCCTGGATATTTCTATACCCTTAGGGGCTCACAGTATATCCTGCCTTCTACTCAAGGCCCTCAAGGAGGCAGGGTGTGTGTAGCCCCACCACGTCTGGTGCAACCTGAGTAGTTCTACACCCTCAGGGGCTCACAGTATCTCCTGCCTTCTGCTCAAGGCCCTCAAGGAGACAGGGTGTAAGTAGCCCCATCACTTCTGTTGCACCCTGGATATTGCTACTGCCTCAAGGACTCACAGTATCTCCTGACTTCTGCTCAAGGCCCTCAAGGAGGCAGGGTGTGTGTAGCCCCACTACTTCTGATGCACCCTGGATATTTCTACACCCTCAGGGGCTCACAGTCTCTCCTGACTTCTGCTCAAGGCTCTCAAGGAGGCAGGGTGTGCGTAGCCCCACCACTTCCGATGCACCCTGGATATTTCTACACCCTTAGGGGCTCACAGTATATCCTGCCTTCTACTCAAGGCCATCTAGGAAGCAGTGTGTGTGTAGCCCTACCACTACTGGTGCACCCTGGATAGTGCTACACCCGCAGGGGCTCGCAGTATCTCCTGCGTTTTGCTCAAGGCCCTCAAGGAGGCAGGGTGTGTGTAGCCCCATCAATTCTGGTGCACCCTGGGTATTACTACACCCTCAGGGGCTCACAGTATTTCCTGCCTTCTGCTCAAAGTCCTCAAGGAGGCAGGGTGTGTGTAGCCCCATCACATATGGTGCACCCTGGATAGTGCTACATCCTCAGGGGCTCACAGACTCTCCTGACTTCTGCTCAAGGCCCTGAAGGAGGCAGGGTGTGTGTAGCCCCACCACGTCTGGTGCAACCTGAGTAGTGCTACACCCTCAGGGGCTCACAGTATCTTCTGCCTTCTGCTCAAGGCCCTCAAGGGGACAGGGTGTATGTAGCCCCATCACTTCTGTTGCACCCTGGATATTTCTACACCCTTAGGGGCTCACAGTATATCCTGCCTTCTACTCAAGGCCCTCAAGGAAGCAGGGTGTGTTTAGCCCCACCACTTCTGATGCACCCTGGATATTTCTACACCCTCAGGGGCTCACAGTCTCTCCTGACTTCTGCTCAAGGCCCTCAATGAGGCAGGGTTTTTGTAGCCCCACCACTTACGATGCACCCTGGATTTTTGTACACCCTTAGGGGCTCACAGTATATCCTGCCTTCTACTCAAGGCCATCAAGGAAGCACGGTGTGTGTAGCCCCCACCACTACTGGTGCACCCTGGATAGTGCTACACCCTCAGGGGCTCACAGTATCTCCTGCCTTCTGCTCAAGGCGCTCAAGGAGGCAGAGTATGTGTAGCCCCACCACTTCTGGTGCACCCTGGATAGTGCTACACCCTCAGGGGCTCACAGTCTCTCCTGACTTCTGCTCAAGGCCCTCAAGGAGGCAGGGTGTGTGTAGCCCCACCACTTCCGATGCACCCTGGATATTTCTACACCCTTAGGGGCTCACAGTATATCCTGCCTTCTACTCAAGGCCATCAAGGAGGCAGGGTGTGTGTAGCCCCACCACTACTGGTGCACCCTGGATAGTGCTACACACTCAGGGGCTAACAGTATCTCCTGCCTTCTGCTCAAGCCGCTCAAGGAGGCAGAGTATGTGTAGCCCCACCACTTATGGTGCACCCTGGATAGTGCTACACCCTCAGGGGCTCACAGTCTCTCCTGACTTCTGCTCAAGGCCCTCAAGGAGGCAGGGTGTGTGTAGCCCCACCACTACCGATGCACCCTGGATATTTCTACACCTTTATTGGCTCACAGTATATCCTGCCTTCTACTCAAGGCCATCAAGGAGGCAGGATGTGTGTAGCCCCACCGCTACTGGTGCACCCTGGATAGTGCTACACCCTCAGGGGCTCACAGTATCTCCTGCCTTCTGCTCAAGGCGCTCAAGGACGCAGAATATGTGTAGCCCCACCACTTCTGGTGCACCCTGGATAGTGCTACACCCTCAGGGGCTCACAGCCTCTCCTGACTTCTGCTCAAGGCCCTCAAGGAGGCAGGGTGTGTGTAGCCCCACCACTTCCGATGCACCCTGGATATTTCTACACCCTTAGGGGCTCACAGTATATCCTGCCTTCTACTCAAGGCCATCAAGGAGGCAGGGTGTGTGTAGCCCCACCACTACTGGTGCACCCTGGATAGTGCTACACCCTCAGGGGCTCACACTATCTCCTGCCTTCTGCTCAAGGCGCTCAAGGAGGCAGAGTATGTGTAGCCCCACCACTTATGGTGCACCCTGGATAGTGCTATACCATCAAGGGCACACAGTATCTCCTGCCTTCTGCTCAAGGCCCTCAAGGAGGCAGGGTGTATGTAGCCCTACCACTTCTGGTGCACCCTGGGTAGTGCTACACCCTCAGGGGCTCACAGTATCTCCTGACTTCTGCTCAAGGCCCTCAAGGAGGCAGGGTGTGTCTAGCCCCACCACTTCCGTTGCACCCTGGATATTTCTACACCCTTAGGGGCTCATAGTATATCCTTCCTTCTACTCAAGGCCATCTAGGAGGCAGGGTGTGCGTAGCACCACCACTTCTGATGCACCCTCGATATTTCTACACCCTCAGGGGCTCACAGTCTCTCCTGCCTTCTGCTCAAGGCCCTCAAGGAGGCAGGGTGTGTGTAGCCCCACCACTTCTGGTGCACCCTGGGTAGTACTACACCCTCAGGGTCTCACAGTATCTCCTGCCTTCTGCTCAAGGCCCTCAAGGAGGCAGGGTGTGTGTAGCCCCACCACTTCTGGTGCACCCTGGGTAGTGCTACACCCTCAGGGGCTCACACTATCTCCTGCCTTCTGCACAAGGCCCTCAAGGAGGCAGGGTGTGTGTAGCCCCACCACTTCTGGCGCACCCTGGGTAGTGCTACACCCTCAGGGTCTCACAGTAACTCCTGCCTTCTGCTCAAGGCCCTCAAGGAGGCAGGGTGTGTGTAGCCCCATCTCTTCTGGTGCACCATGGATAGTGCTACACCCTCAGGGGCTCACAGTATCTCCTGCGTTCTGCTCAAGGCCCTCAAGGAGGCAGGGTGTGTGTAGCCCCATCACTTCTGGTGCACCCTGGGTAGTGCTACACCCTCAGGGGCTCACAGTATCTCCTGCCTTCTGCTCAAAGCCCTCAAGGAGGCAGGGTGTATGTAGCCACACCATTTCTGGTGCACCCTGGATATTGCTACACCCTCAGGGTCTCACAGTAACTCCTGCCTTCTGCTCAAGGCCCTCAAGGACGCTGGGTGTGTGTAGCCCCATCACTTCTGGTGCACCCTGGATAGTACTACACCCTCAGGGGCTCACAGTATCTCCAGCCTTCTGCTCAAGGCCCTCAAGGAGGCAGGGTGTGTGTAGCCCCATCACCTCTGGTGCACCCTGGGTAGTGCTACACCCTCAGATGCCCACAGTATATCTCCTGCCTTCTGCTCAAAACCCTCGAGGAGGCAGGGTGTATGTAACCCCACCACGTCTGGTGCAACCTGAGTAGTGCAACACCCTCAGGGGCTCACAGTATCTCCTGCCTTCTGCTCAAAGCCCTCAAGGAGGCAGGGTGTGTGTAGCCCCATCACTTATGGTGCACCCTGGATAGTGGTAAACCCTCAGGGTCTCACAGTAACTCCTGCCTTCTGCTCAAGGCCCTCAAGGACGCTGGGTGTGTATAGCCCCATCACTTCTGGTGCACCCTGGATAGTACTACACCCTCAGGGGCTCACAGTATCTCCTGCCTTCTGCTCAAGGCCCTCATGGAGGCAGGGTGTGTGTAGCCCCATCACCTCTGGTGCACCCTGGGTAGTGCTACACCCTCAGATGCCCACAGTATATCTCCTGCCTTCTGCTCAAAACCCTCGAGGAGGCAGGGTGTATGTAACCCCACCACGTCTGGTGCAACCTGAGTAGTGCAACACCCTCAGGGGCTCACAGTATCTCCTGCCTTCTGCTCAAGGCCCTCAAGGAGACAGGGTGTATGTAGCCCCATCACTTCTGTTACACCCTGGATATTGCTACTGCCTCAGGGACTCACAGTATCTCCTGACTTCTGCTCAAGGCCCTCAAGGAGGCAGGGTGTGTGTGCCCCACCACTTCTGATGCACCCTGGATATTTCTACACCCTCAGGGGCTCACAGTCTCTCCAGACTTCTGCTCAAGGCCCTCAAGGAGGCAGGGTGTGTGTAGCCCCACCACTTCCGATGCACCCTGGCTATTTCTACACCCTTAGGGGCTCACAGTATATCCTGCCTTCTACTCAAGGCCATCTAGGAAGCAGTGTGTGTGTAGCCCCACCACTACTGGTGCACCCTGGATAGTGCTACACCCTCAGGGGCTCACAGTATCTCCTGCGTTTTGCTCAAGGCCCTCAAGGACGCAGGGTGTGTGTAGCCCCATCACTTCTGGTGCACCCTGGGTATTGCTACACCCTCAGGGGCTCACAGTATCTCCTGCCTTCTGCTCAAAGCCCTCAAGGAGGCAGGGTGTGTGTAGCCCCATCACATATGGTGCACCCTGGATAGTGCTACACCCTCAGGGGCTCACAGTCTCTCCTGACTTCTGCTCAAGGCCCTCAAGGAGGCAGGGTGTGTGTAGCCCCACCACGTCTGGTGCAACCTGAGTAGTGCTACACCCTCAGGGGCTCACAGTATCTTCTGCCTTCTGCTCAAGGCCCTCAAGGAGACAGGGTGTATGTAGCCCCATCACTTCTGTTGCACCCTGGATATTTCTACACCCTTAGGGGCTCACAGTATATCCTGTCTTCTACTCAAGGCCCTCAAGGAAGCAGGGTGTGTTTAGCCCCACCACTTCTGATGCACCTTGGATATTTCTACACCCTCAGGGGCTCACTCTCTCTCCTGACTTCTGCTCAAGGCCCTCAAGGAGGCAGGGTTTGTGTAGCCCCACCACTTACGATGCACCCTGGATATTTTTACACCCTTAGGGGCTCACAGTATATCCTGCCTTCTACTCAAGGCCATCAAGGAAGCAGGGTGTGTGTAGCCCCCACCACTACTGGTGCACCCTGCATAGTGCTACACCCTCAGGGGCTCACAGTATCTCCTGCCTTCTGCTCAAGGCGCTCAAGGAGGCAGAGTATGTGTAGCCCCACCACTTATGGTGCACCCTGGATAGTGCTACACCCTCAGGGGCTCACAGTCTCTCCTGACTTCTGCTCAAGGCCCTCAAGGAGGCAGGGTGTGTGTAGCCCCACCACTTCCGATGCACCCTGGATATTTCTACACCTTTAGGGGCTCACAGTATATCCTGCCTTCTACTCAAGGCCATCAAGGAGGCAGGATATGTGTAGCCCCACCGCTACTGGTGCACCCTGGATAGTGCTACACCCTCAGGGGCTCACAGTATCTCCTGCCTTCTGCTCAAGGCGCTCAAGGAGGCAGAGTGTGTGTAGCCCCACCACTTCTGGTGCACGCTGGATAGTGCTCTACCCTCAGGGGCTCACAGTCTCTCCTGACTTCTGCTCAAGGCCCTCAAGGAGGCAGGGTGTGTGTAGTCCCACCACTTCCGATGCACCCTGGATATTTCTACACCCTTAGGGGCTCACAGTATATCCTGCCTTCTACTCAAGGCCATCAAGGAGGCAGGGTGTGTGTAGCCCCACCACTACTGGTGCACCCTGGATAGTGCTACACCCTCAGGGGCTCACAGTATCTCCTGCCTTCTGCTCAAGGCGCTCAAGGAGGCAGAGTATGTGTAGCCCCACCATTTATGGTGCACCCTGGATAGTGCTACACCCTCAAGGGCACACAGTATCTCCTGCCTTCTGCTCAAGGCCCTCAAGGAGGCAGGGTGTGTGTAGCCCCACCACGTCTGGTGCACCCTGGATAGTGCTAGACCCTCAGGGGCTCACAGTATCTCCTGCCTTCTGCTCAAGGCCCTCAAGGAGGCAGAGAATGTGTAGCCCCACCACTTCTGGTGCACCCTGGGCAGTGCTACATACTCAGGGGCTCACAGTATCTCCTTCCTTCTGCTCAAGGCCCTCAAGGAGGCAGGGTGTGTGTAGCCCCACCACTACTGGAGCACCCTGGATAGTGCTACACCCTCAAGGGGCTCACAGTATCTCCTGCCTTCTGCACAAGGCCCTCAAGGAGGCAGGGTGTGTGTAGCCCCACCACTTCTGGTGCAACCTGGATATTGCTACACCCTCAGGGGCTCACAGTATCTCCTGCCTTCTGTTCAAGGCGCTCAAGGAGGCAGGGTGTGTGTAGCCCCACCACTTCAGGTGCACCCTGGATAGTGCTACACCCTCAGGGGCTCACAGTATCTCCTGCCATCTACTCAAGGCGCTCAAGGAGGCAGGGTGTATGTAGCCCCACCACTTCTGGTGCACCCTGGATATTGTACACCCTCAGGGGCTCACAGTATCTTCTGCCTTCTACTCAAGGCGCTCAAGGAGGCAAGGTGTGTGTAGCCCCACCCCTTCTGGTGCACCCTGGATAGTGCTACACCCTCAAGGGCTCACAGTATCTCCTGCCTTCTGCTCAAGGCCCTCAAGGAGGCAGGGTGTGTGTAGCCCCACCCCTTCTGGTGCACCCTGGATAGTGCTACGCCCTCAGGGGCTCACAATATCTCCTGCCTTCTGCTCAAGGCCCTCAAGGAGGCAGGGTGTATGTAGCTCCACCACCTCTGGTGCAACCTGGGTAGTGCTACACCCTCAGGGGCTCACAGTATCTCCTGCCGTCTGCTCAAGGCCCTCAAGGAGGCAGGGTGTATGTAGCCCCACCACTTCTGGTGCACCCTGGATAGTGCTACACCCTCAGGTGCTCACAGTATCTCCTGCCTTCTGCTCAAGGCCCTCAAGGAGGCAGGGTGTATGTAGCCCCACCACGTCTGGTGCAACCTGAGTAGTGCTACACCCTCAGGGGCTCACAGTATCTCCTGCCTTCTGCTCAAAGCCCTCAAGGAGGCAGGGTGTGTGTAGCCCCACCACTTCTGGTGCACTCTGGATAGTGCTACACCCTCAGGGGCTCACAGTCTCTCCTGCCTTCTACTCAAGGCCCTCAAGGAGGCAGGGTGTGTGTAGCCCCACCACTTCTGGTGCACTCTGGATAGTGCTACACCCTCAGGGGCTCACAGTATCTCCTGCCTTCTACTCAAGCCCCTCAAGGAGGCAGGGTGTATGTAGCCCCTCCACTTCTGGTGCAATCTGGATAGTGCTACACCCTCAGGGGCTCACAGTATCTCCTGCCTTCTACTCAAGGCCCTCAAGGAGGCAGGGTGTGTGTAGCCCCACCACTTCTGGTGCACCCTGGATAGTGCTACACCCTCAGGCGCTCACAGTATCTCCTGCCTTCTGCTCAAGGCCCTCAAGGAGGCAGGGTGTGTGTAGCCCCACCACTACTGGTGCACCCTGTGTAGTGCTACAGCCTCAGGGGCTCACAGTATCTCCTGCCTTCTGCACAAGGCGCTCAAGGAGGCAGGGTGTGTGTAGCCCCACCACTTCTGGTGCACCCTGGATATTTCTACACCCTCAGGGGCTCACAGTCTCTCGTGCCTTGTGCTCAAGGCCCTCAAGGAGGCAGGGTGTGTGTAGCCCAACCACTACTGGTGCTCCCTAGTAGGTGAGCAGGGAGGGTTCTGCTTCAAATACCGTTATTTATGCAAATGAGGGGGGCGTGGCAAGGTCAATGACCTTGAGGTAGGTCATGATCAATGACCTTGAGGTAGGTCATTGACCCCCAAGGTCGCCTGGACCCCGGAAGGTAAACAAACCTTGGAGGGTCCAGGAACCGGTTTGAGGGGGTGTGGGTGGAGGGGTGGGGGAGGGGAAGGGGGAGGTAAGGGGGGGAGGGGGGGAGGGGGAGGGAAGGGTGGGAGGGATGAGGGGAAGGATGGAAGAGGATCTGCACGAGACCCTCCTCGACCCAGTCTCTCTGTTGGACTGAGCGCCTTCTATGTTATGGTCTCGTGCTATATAGCTTTGCTTTGTACTTGATGAGATCCGAGTGTTGCCGAAGGTTTCCGAATCTTTGTCGGTGAATGAATCGTCAGATTTGAACGGTCAACTAGTGTGTGTGTGTGACGTCATAGCAGATTATGTGATGTGGGGTAGGTCATGGTTGGAAGTGTTCTTAATGGGAAAACATGAATGGAGATGGATGGTGGTGTTTGTTGAAACCTGACGTGGTAGGTTGGTTAGGTGTGAATGGGTCTGAGAGATAAACAAAATGGGGTTGAAAGCGCTCAATGGTAAACAAACATCAATGGTATCTGGAGTAGTGAATGGGATTGAGAGAGAGAGAGGGGGAATGAACTGGTTGTTGAATGTGCTCAATGGTAAACCAACGTCAATGGATCTGGAGTAGTATTTCCTGTAAATGGTAGGGTGGGTGAGGATACAAAACGCATAGCATGTTGAGTCGGCCAGCTCGACATGAAATAAAAACAAGAAGGCGTACACCAGATCTGATTTATTAATCCATGAATTATATGTGGCATTAAAACCTAGCCACTTAACAAAAAGTTTATTGCCACGTTTTTGTACAATTTTTTCAACAAGATAATGCTTGGGATATTGCGTCCTTTGCAGTTCCTCCATGTAGAATCCTCCTTGGATTGGCTGCTTGTTGAGGTCATCAAGTAAATAAACAACTGGATTAGAAAGTTTTACCTTGCGAATACGAAATACTTCTGTGCTCCAGTTTGGTGTGTATCCTTTGGCGAAGATTGTTTTATGTTTACTGATGCGCACATAATCACCAATACGTAATCGATGACGTCGCGGATCTGCCGTTTTGATTTTGTGATGAATGCGATCCAATTGCGCAATGTTCTTGGTTACAAGGCGTGGTTTCATTCTGATAGTTCTATGTTTAGTGTTGTTGTAACGTGTCACCAGGTCGCGTACAAGTTCAAGCCAGCGATAGGATCCTCTTGCCGTAAATTGTTCCCACATGCGCGTCTTGAGTGTGCGGTTGAAACGTTCTACAACACTTGCCTTTAGATTGCTAAAAGTGGAATAGTGATGGATGTCAAGTGATTTGAGATAAGCGGAAAAAGTCTTGTTGAATAATTCTTTGCCTTGATCTGTTTGAAGCAAACGAGGTTGTCGTCTTGACCGCTGAATGATGGTCTTGAATGCAGCGGTGACCAGTTGTGCAGATTTATTCCGTACAGGTTCAACAAAGGCCATTTTGGAATAAACGTCGATGACGGTGAGCAGATAGTTGACTCCGTTGTTAGCTTTGGCATAGGGAATCATTTCAACCAGATCAGCTTGCCAAAGATCGTCAACGCCCCGTGTGATGACATGACGACGATGGTAGAGACGACGAGCTGGTCTATGCAACTCGCGAGCAGTGGCAGCCTTAACAGGCGAGGGTGTATGAACACGTTGACTCATTAGACAATAATGCCAGCATGACGAAGCTCCTCTTCTATTTCTAAAACTTCCTCCTCGTGTCCGGTATGACCGGCCTGTTCTGATGCACGCAACAGTTGCAGACGTTTAACCAACTTATTTGGATTGTTTCAATAGGCGAAATCGATGAAAGGTTTCAAAGTATTAAATGTGATACCGGACGCTGAATTTGCACGGCGAACACTTGCATAGGTGGGAAACAATTTTGATATGATGGTTTTATATTTGAAGCCCTTATTAGCATTTACTGCTTCAGAATGTTTATAATTACGTCTAAAACCATTTGTAGCCATCAAGATGTTTTTATACTTTTCACGATCTTCTTTATCATAGTCCTCGTTAGAAGGTGTACGTGAAAATAAAAGTTCTAAAAGACCAGGCGTCAATTTGTAACGAACTGTTTTAACAATCAAAACATTGTCACTTATCTCGATTGGTGAATCGCCAATTCGAAATCTATTGTTTTCATAGCGAACACCATAGGTAGTATCAGTTTTCTTAGTAAAAAGATCTTCAAGGAAGGGAGTAACCAACGCACTATAATTTTGTAGTAAAATGGATTTTAACCGCACATATTGTTCGGGCGTATTTAATATTTCTTTAAGAGTAGGCTGCTTTTCTTTGGGTCTAGTGGGTGTTTCAGCAATTATTGATGTTTTCAAAAACTGGGGCAGCGGTGATTCTTTGGAGCTAGAAGACGGAAGCAATGGAGAAAAAACATCGTCAGGTTCTTCATCATTTTCTTCCTCCTCTTCAATTGTTTGTGTTTCTTTTGAGCGTGTAATAGGCTTTGATGTTCCTTTCAACACAGCTTCCAGAGGTGACTTCAAATGTTTTTCGACAAACAGTTCACTGTCGGCATGTGCACGTTTTAGATAGCGAAACTTTTGTCGAATGCTATTTCGTGCACGGATTATGTGCTTTTTTAATTGACTCCCTGTTGTCGCCATGACATCTGAACTAATGATGTTCAGAAAAGCAATGCAGCTACTTAAATACGAATGAAATGATCAAATCCCATGCGGTAGCGTCCATTGTTGATGTTGCTCTGCTTATCAATAACAAGACAACTGTGGTGATGAGCGTTCCAACACATGGCACACAACTGTGTCAAGGCTTGAAAGGTCATGTCTGGGTTCACGTGATCATCGTAGACGTGATGCATGTTGCGCTCATCCTGACGGAAGAGAACAATCACGTTGGCATTGTCACGAATTAACTGTTTTGGTATTCGCGAATAGGTTTGAGCGAGATAAAAACAATCAATATATTTATGACGTCCCTTGCTAAAGTAAGCCTGAATAATGCCCTGTCGTTCTGTGGCCACATCGTCAAAAATCATAAGCGAATTGGGGCGAACATTGTCTGGAGAAATGACATCTTCGTGTGCTGCGAATGTGAAGTAGCCCATGTTGCGCAGACCTGACATGACCTGTTCCAAGAACACATACAGCGGTTGATACAGCGATTTGGCAAAAATATAGATATTTTGAAAGCGCACTCCGTTTAAGGAGGTGATGAGGGTAAGCAGAAGATTGGTTTTTCCACATCCTGACGGGCCGGCGATGAGACAGCGAATGGAGGATGGGAAGAGTGATCCTTGACGTTGTTCGGACGATGTTGAGAAGAGGTTTGAAACCAAGTCTCCCACCGGAAGTGAATGTTGTTGCTTAATAATCTGCATATCAACTAAATGTGAAAGGGGAAGAGCTGGTCTCTATATACATGAGGCAAGCGGGTGTTTCAGTTCCAGTGTAACCATGGACGCCTTTGGAAGAACTCTTAAAACAAATGAACGATTTGCTTTGACAAACAATCCAAAACATGATACAGATCCGGCAACTAAACGATATGTTGATGCTAATGTATTGCCACGCACAACAGATGGCAATTACAACTTTAATGGAAAGCGATTGACCAATATAACAGAACCCGTATTACCCTCAGACACATGTTCAAAAAAGTATGTAGATTATTTCCGCTTACGACGTATCAAAGGAGATTATGAGGCTCAGAATAAACGTATTACGGGCGTTGCAGATCCTGTGAACGATCAAGATGTGTGCACCAAAGCCTATTTGTTAACCAATGCTTTGGTGTTAACAGAAGCAAAGGACTATGACGTACACCAACGTCGAATCACTCAGCTGGCTCTTCCAACAAACAACACGGACGCTGCTAGAAAGGACTATGTAGATAACAAGGTGAAACAGGTGCTCAGTATTGTGCCCACCCTAACTGCAAAGGGCTATACAGCAAATAATGCACGCCTTGTGCATGTGGCCGATCCTGAAGATGATCAAGATGTTTGTACAAAACGGTTTTTAAACTCTGAAATGGAAAAGGTGTGGGAAATTAAGGAGAACGCTCTACAGATGAAGCGAAGACGAATAGCCGAAGTTGCTGATCCTGTGCAACCTCACGACGTGACGACCAAACGATTTTTGGAACAACGGTTATCGCTTTTTATTAAATCAATACCCTCTATATTTCTGCTTCACATTGTAAACCAACAACCGGTAAAAGATCCCAATAACCTCGCCTACATACTACGTTCGGGGTATGGCAATTACCGTTTAATGTATGATGGTGCCATTCGTGTAATTGAGTATGCACCAGATTTGAAACATTTAGAGGTACGATTAAACGGTAGTGTTCAACCACTTATTGATCAACCGGTGAAAGCCGGAGACAAATTATTCTTTCATTTGAAACTCTCGTCTGAAGAAAAAGAGGCGGGGAAAACGATGAACGATTTTCCTCTATATATAGAACTTGAATATACAGCCACCATTGAATAAATAATTATAGGTTCCCTTCCTGAGGAGTGTTAGTTGTGTTCAATACTTTGCGGTGTGAGGTTGTCTTGTTCTTTGGTCGCGATGGTGAAACAGAGATATGTGGTGAAGAAGAGGAAGAAGTTGTCAAGAAAGGGAGGCTTTAAAGCTATTCTTCATGCGGCACGTCAAGCTTCGCGCGGAGAAACAAATAGTGAATTGGCTATTAAGAAAGCACTCCGAGCAGCACGATTGCATGCGAATCCCAAAAGTAAACTACGTTTTAGAAAACGTGCCCGAGTTATTCCTGTGCTGAAACGTGGTGGATTTTTACCTGCACTGTTTGCTGGACTAGCAGCCCTGGGTTCACTTCTTGGAGGAGCAAGTGCGGTAGCACGAACGGTGAAAGCTGTTGAGGAGGCGAAGCAACAGTTGAAGGAAAGTGAAAGGCATAATAAAACTATGGAGGCCATAGCACTGCGCGGTAAAGGTGTGAACATGAAGCTAGCACCCTACAAGAAAGGACTCGGCATTTACATGTCGCCAAAAAACGGTTAATCGATGCACTGCCACGAAGAGCCATGACGCATGAGGAAGTTATAAGATATGCAAAACAGCTTAAGATCTCCCACTTTCGAGGTGTGTTTATGCGCAACCAACTACCGTCTCGACCACGGAGCCATGAAAGTGCAGTTGTTAATTTGGATGACAGTCATGGACCGGGAACGCATTATGTGGCCTACATAAAGCATGGGCGAACCGTGTGGTACTTTGACAGTTTTGGAAACCTTCCTCCTCCGACAGAGCTTGTTCGCTATTTTGGAAGCAGTGCAACAATACACTATAATGTGAAACGAGTGCAAAATTTTAACACGCAACAGTGCGGTCGTCTATGTTTGACTTTTCTATATAAGACCGAGCACGGCGGGTGACGTGGTCATTATGAAAACAGAAAGTAGAACGTTTACAGTGCACGGACAAGGTGCGGAAGTAACTGTTGACTTTTATCCTCCTATTGAATTGGGACGACGACCCTACGTGCTGGGACTTGTTTCGTTTGAAGGCTATAATAGAATCTGCAACATAATTGAAGACGTCAATGATAAGTTCTACTACGATGACTATGTGTTAACTCTACCGTCTGGCAGCTACACCGTAGATGATATTCACGATCACATCTACACAACTCTCACCAAGGAATTTAGTCTAAAAGCATTTCTTGACGGGACACGCAAGTTTGAACTCATAGCCAACAACGTGACACATCGCTGCAGTATTCTTTCTTCTTTTAGGATTGATTTTAAATCTCAACCAGATTCGATTGGGCCATTGTTAGGCTATTCACCACAAGTGTTAGTACCGAACGTGATACACAAGTCTGACCAACCGGTGAAAATAATTGAAGATCATCACGTATCTGTCACGTGTAATATTATTACAGACGTCTACACCAATCAAGATCCCTCGCATTCGCTTTATGATTTTATTGTTACTTCACCTGGTGGTTACATCATCCGCGAAAACCCGTCGGTGGTGCTCTATCATCCTGTGAGTGTGACCAACATCAGGAATATTACCTTAAGACTGGTGAATAGAAACCAACGTCTTATTCGGTTAGACCCTCATACACCTGTGACCTACAAACTGTATCTGAAGCCAGCATGAAACAAGTGTATAAAGCGGCAACGCTGTCAAGAACAGGTGTTAGTTGTGCTCAACACGTGTACAGGTTAACACGTGTCAACAAGCAGATCCTACAACAACTTGGTTACACCTTACGTCATGAATTCGATTCTAGACGTGACAAACCCTGTCGAAGTACAGGAGGGTATTGTAAGAATTGAACACCATTCCTACCAACCGTATACTCAGGGACTAAATAATAATAATGAGATTCGCATTACTATTAACCAACAAGATATCTACACGCTTCCACATGAAAGTTACATCCAGATTGAAGGGCAACTCACCAAATTGGATGGTACCATTCCAACAACGTCAAAGTTGGCCAACAATGCTTTGGCCTTTTTGTTTTCTGAGTTTCGCTACGTGATCAACGGTATTGAAGTGGATACTACTCGAAATGTTGGCATAACAAGTGTCATGAAACTTTATCCTTCGTACGGAAGCGAAGAGAGTAAAGCTTTTTGTATGGCTGGTTGGTGTCCCAACTCAACCAACGACTGGATGATTAACGATGATGGTACATTTACTGGACATTTACCTCTAAAATTAATACTAGGCTTTGCAGAGGATCATAAGCGCATTGTTGTGAACGCAAGACAGGATCTGATTCTTGTACGAGACAGGAGTGATTATAATGCGCTAAAGGGAGCTGATACAGCGCCAATAGATACAAAAATTCTACTGCAACGAATTCTATGGAAAGTACCGCACGTTACTCTATCAGATCAGAAACAATTGAGTCTGCTCAAGATTGTGGAGAAGGATACAGCTTTACCCATTCAATTTAGAAGCTGGGAGCTGCATGAATACCCGGTATTACCACTCTCCGATACACATACTTGGTCTATAAAAACCTCACGGTATACAGAGCGTCCCCTCTATGTCCTGGTTGGATTTCAAACAGATCGCAAATATCAACAGAATAAAGATGCATCAAAATTTGACCACATCCAATTACGAAATATACGACTCTTTTCGAACGGTGTTACCTTTCCCTATGAGGGGATGGATTTAAACTTTAACAAGAACAAATATGGTAAGCTTTATGACATGTTTGTAAACTTTCAGTCATCCTATTATCAGAAAGAGGCATGTCCGCTATTATCACCACAAGACTTCAAGTCCAAGGCGCCTCTGGTGGTGATGGACTGTTCGTATTTGGAGGAGTCGATGAAGGAAACAACTATTGATATCAGACTAGAATTTGAAACATCTACAGTTATTCCAGAAAAAACAACAGCCTATTGCCTTATTGTTCACGAGGCGCAAGTGTTTTATCAACCGCTGTCCAACATGGTGACCAGAGTATAAATAGCATGTCTTCCTCCATTGCCCTTCACAGTCATGGAAAGCTACGATGAAGTCACAACCCCCTCTGCGAGGCGGGTCTGCAAATGTGAAAGTGATTCACCAAGTTCAGATGAAGATTCAAGGTTTACCATTTATCGCGCCCTAGTGAGTGAAGCTATAACTGCCTATCACAAGAATCATACTGTGCTTAGAATGCCGCCGCATCTGGTTCACTATTTACCGGATGGATTCATGTCTACGTTTGGTATTCATGACAGGGGGTACAACAACAAGCCCATCACCAATCAAACAAATAATGTGGACGATGGTGTTGCCAAAGCTTCATCTTGTCATGTTGGAGAGCGGGTAGATTGCATGGACTGCAAATGCGATCGTTGCTCAACAAGTCGAGACGCTGATGCAGCATTTGAGATTTATCGCACCCTGGTGAGTTTAGCAATACGCGCCTACCATAAAGCGCAATTTCTTCGTGAAATGCCGCAGCATCTGATTGCCTATTTACCAGCTGGATTTCTGACCGCGTACGGTGCACACGACATTGATCTTAATTGGGATAAGCTACCATTACACCTCCGTATGTCGGCGGATGTTGCAGCCTGCCGTCCCTGTCGTAGACACTTTATGCATCGAGAAGATTCTCATTGTGATTGGGATGGTCCAAATCCTATGATAAAAAATTGTAAGCGATGTACTGATAACTTTATGAATAAAATTGTGTAATTGATTTTTGTGTGTATATTATTTTCTCGCTCCTATCCAATCAGTTAGTTGTTAAGAAGCAGCGGTAGTGGAAGGTGTGATATCCGTCGCCATGCCGAAAACATTGATTGTAGACGTGCAGGGTTTCAAGGTGAACGGAAACAAGTTTGTATTTAAAGAAGTTGGAATTATTGACTGCACAACCATGTGGGCACCAAGAGTAACCAGTTTTATCTTTGAACCACCGTTTCCATTGCATTTGCAATCAGACGAGGACAGAAGACAAACAGAGTGGTTGCAACGCAATTTGGGACTAATCTGGAAAGAAGGTGACATTCCTTACCATCATCTATCATTTGTTCTGAAAGCTCACTTGTTTGGCGCTGACCTTGTCTTTGTAAAGGGAAGCGAAAAAAAGGAATGGTTGCGTCAGTATGTTAATTCAACTTGTCAACTTGTTGACCTTCATGATCTGGGATGTCCTGCACTGTACAACCTGTCCGTGCCTGATGAACCTCTACAAAATAAAACACTTCAAAATGTTTGGAAGCTTTTTGATTGGCTAGCTCGCAAAGCATGTCAAAACTTGCATGTTGAGTGTAAAGCGCTGTAACGTCGGCTACAGTGTGAGACATACCAGCGATCAGTGCGGATGTGTAGAATTATGGCTGCAATTGAAGGTTTGGACGCCAACCCCACAGAGCGAGCTATTGTCAAGTTTTTCGCCTGCAAAAAGAAGCTAGACAGTTTCACAGACGAGGAATTGAACGCTTTGCACAAGGCGTTCCTTTTTTATGTTGCTTCAAACGCGGTGAAAAATATTTGGCACAGTGTACCTAGTGAGTGGACCAGAGATCCTGGTCTGCGCGAACTACAACCATGCACTGACTTTAATCATCACCAGCAAGTGTCTATCACTAAACTGCCCTCCATTAAACAGTGTGGAACGTGTCAGCTCATCAAATTGTACCACGGGCATACAAATATACCGTCCTGTAAAGACTTTGCTTCGTCATTTCATGGGTGCGATGAAGAAGAGGAAGAAGAGACAGCAGCGGCAGTATCGCCAGCACCAAAAAGTAAGACAACGCTTGAAAAAGATATGCCAGACCTTTGCTGGACATGGTCTAGTTAACAAGGCCATTGATCTACTTCCCATTGAACTGCATATTCCTGGCTATCAATTTTGTGGACCTGGAACTAAACTAAGCCAACGTCTAGCACAAGGGAATTCTGGAATCATCATATTGGATGCAGCGTGTAGAGATCATGACATTGCTTACAACAACAAGAATATAGAAGTACGTCGAGTTGCAGACCGCATTCTTCTAAGAAAGGCCATGCAGCGTGTGATGTCACCCACTGCTTCTATTGGTGAGAAGATTGCAGCCTTGATTGTAGCAGGAGCGATGAAGTCAAAGCTAATGATTGGTGGTGGATTAGTGAGGAAAAGGACAAAGTAATAAACATGAATCAAATATTGTTAAGTATTTATTTGAGAGTCAGTCCACCAGTTCATAGTATACACAAAATATGGTTTAGTTTTCTTCTTGTAAAAACATACAATTTTAATAAAAAGAATTGAAAATGAAAGTGTGTTCTTTTTTACTAGGTGTGGAAATGTCCAAAAGGCAAGCTATTTACACCATCCCACAGACGTTTATCGTCATATGTTGTCAGCGATGTTTTATTTTGATTTACTGTAAAAATATTATGGTTCTTTGAAAGAATGCGTGTTTGCTGGTATAAGCGAGAGGTGTTTGCGTAGAGTACACAACGATATTCCTCAACATTGAGGAATTGTGTGACGCTACGAAGAACACCCTTCGCTTTGCATTGACCTTTATTCTTTTGTGTTGAAAATGCGTACATTTTCGGCGCCAAAGCCACAAATTCTGTCATAACATCACCGGCGCACTCATCCTTAAATAGACCTATTTTTTTATTCATGGGAATTATGCCAAACATATTGTTAACCTCATAGTTTGAGGTATCAAAGTAATTTGGATGTTCTCTCATCACTGAGTAAACATCTATCTTATTGGTTTGATAAATAAGACTGTCTGTATCCATATACAGTAATTTTACATCTCCAAACTTTTGTTTGGCAAACTCATAATGAAATTGATACATTACAAATTTTGAAAAGTCAAGTATTACCATTCCCAAGTAAATTGGTTTGTTATACATGATTTCTGTCTTTGGCAATTCAATGGTTACTAAATCAGTTTCAATAACTCGTACGGAATGGAAATTAGGCATAGCTATATATTTTCGTGCGCCATATCGACCGTCCCAGTGGTTTACCAAATGAATAGTTCTATGCTTTCGAATATTTTCCATTGATTTACCGTAGCACGCATTGTTCATTAATTTATAAAAATTTGATTCAAATGTGGTCTTGGCGTGCTGTCGATGATGAGTATTCAATTGCATGTACGGTTGTAACCATGGTTTTTGGTCAAAGCAAATAATGCGGTGAATGGATTGCAGTTTCAAACCATGTTTCAAACATTGCATTAAATTTTCAATGTGTATGACGTACCGATTTTTTGAATTTAACGTTGCCAGCAACTTTTTATTGTTGGAACGTGAACTGGGAGGTTGTAATTTTTCAACACAAAATGGTAGATCACAATGATCATTGTGTATCTCACAGGGATATAATAAGTCAACCTCTAGAACGTAGCCACGCGTGTCATTGCTCAACACATCTTTTAAATTAAAATTTGAAACTTCATCTGAAGTCAGCCATCGAAAATTTTGATATGGAAGAGGTTTTTCCATAGCATATCCGTATAAATTGTTACAATCTAGGTAGGTGATGTATGTTGTAGGTTGGTTTGGTTTGTATGTATCCATATATGGATTATTTGCTTTGGCGTGCTTTTGCACAAGCGAAACAAGTCCACCACGTATTCCACGTTCAAAAAAGAGTAACATGTCGATGTCTGTTAATAGTTCCAGTTCTATGTCAGTCACCTTCAACATACAGTCCCAACTATATCCGGCAAGGGTATAGTAATGGGCTGGATCTAGATTGTAGATTTCAAGACACAGTTTGCGAAAGTGTTCAAACACGTCTGTCAAAAGTAGTGTATCAATTTTGAGGTATAAATCAGCATACTCGCCCAAAGTTGATATCTTGAACACGTTCCATACTTTTTGGGCGTGTAAATAGTCTTCTTCAGAAATATGACTTTTTGTTAAGTCATTGTAAAATTTGTCCTTTGAAGGGAGTGCAGTTTCCTGTAAACATGCCCAATTGTTTGCATAATTATAGGGAAACACCCCTTTTCGAATGCATAATTCAAATTGTTTGACATCAGTAAAGTGTTGACGTACAAAATGCAAATTGTTTGGGTGAAGCCCTTGAACAAGCGCATCCAATGATGATGCGAGGAATCTATACGAATCTAAAAATCGTATACTGATTCCATTTCGCCATTTCGAAAACGAAATAAAATTTTCATGATTTTGTGGAATTAAATTAAACTTTTGGTTTTCAAGGTTAGCAAATTCCTTAATAATTAAATGGCTGTCATACCGAGCCATGTTGTGTAAGAAACAAGAAATATAGCGTGCTCTTTTATATGCCAAATTACATACACTATGAGCCGCTCCTCTAAATTTTCCAGTGTACCGATTATGGTCTCTCACTGGCGTGTCACAAGGTGCTATTGGTTTTTGACAAATGTGGCAAGTGGTTGCTGTTGCAAAAACCGCCTCGTCTGCGTCCGACATTTGAAGCGGAATTGGATTTTGCAGGATATTGTACACCCGATCTGCCAAGGCGTCCAATTCATTTAAAAACCAAGCAGCAGCATCTGCATTGCGATAAGATTTGAAGTATGAAAGTGAAGGGTCGTATGAACAAATCACGTTTAGGGCACAACTGAATGGCACATGTTGCTGTACTTGTTGAGTGTACGGACGTGTCGGATCTGGTTTACATGTGTCAATGGGTGTGGTTAAACATTCAAAATCTGCATATACTGTAAATGGAAGCGGTTCTTGACGAGACACATTTTGAAATTTCATACTGGCTTGATCCTTTTCTGGAAATGTAATTTTTACCGCTGGTTGTGTGATGCAATCAATAGTATGTGCTGCCAACTTTTGATTGCTAGTAAAATATTGCAAACAGCGATCACATATGTATACCCTATTTTTTTTTTTTTTTTTTGTAACTTGTGAACGAACTAGTCTAGAAATATCTTTGATATAACAATAATGGTTGCACAATTCCCCTTCAATGTACAGTAAATTAAAATGCTTTTCTTTTTTCCCTTTGTCACATACAATGGACCAATAACTTTGTCCCCTTCAACTCCGTATACATTAATAGAGTAAAGCGGATTTTTAGATTCAAAACGAGAAATGGCGTTGAGGTCCATTGGGAATTCTATGTCTGCTAAATTTAGACTGATCATTAATTCCATAAATTTCTGGTGATATTTTCCCATTCTGTGAACATTTTCAGTTGCAGGACTTAACCCAGCTGCCAAGGACCAAACAAAGCAAAAAACGTCATTATTATCCACATTGATGACTGCGTGATGTTTTTCCAACTGTTTAGGTAAATTAACATGAGCTGAACCACTGTTCATGGGATCAAAGGTGCATACATTAATTTTAAAATGGTTGATAGCTTCCAGCGATTTGCCACTTTCCAATTCTTGAAACTCGGCAAAGCGCGTCATGAGCTTATCGACAATGTTTTTACTATACCAACTGTGTATATTATCAGTGCGATACAATTCACACATTTTCGTATGTAAATAAATCGGTTTTGTTATTTCAACACCTTGTTTTAAAATAACAAAATCACATAATAACTCAGCGTTAATCTTTAACGCTACATGTTCTCTTAAACAGTCTTGCATTTTATTTTGAAAAATGTTGTAGCTAGCGTTTAAAAATTCATTTGGGTCTAAAAATTTAGCATCATTATTAATTTTAAAGCTACATAACTTATTATAAAAGCAACTATCCACGTCCTGCCAACTAAGTTTTGGTGCTGACATCATGACACTTACAGTAATTACATTTACTACAAAAACAGCAAATCACTGAACAGTTTGCAGAGAATGAAAACAAACAAAGTTTATTGTCTCTGCAAATTCTGTTTTAACATTAACAAATTTTAAATTTTATTTGATTCTTCAATACATTCTACCAAACATCTTTTATTTTCCAGTCCCAAATATTTTAGGTAGATGGTTCCTTTGTTGAGGTCATTTACAGCTTCGTCGTTGAGTTCCATGAACCTCGCAGGTAAGAAGACAGCGAAATCTTCTAGTTCACAAACTATTCTTCCCCCATATTTCGTCTTTACCCTGCGAACAGCTGTCACCAAATAGGGCTCGTTAACTGGCAGGTCCTGTAAACGTTTAGTCTCCAGGCCGGTTGCTCTGCCAATGGAATTAGCAATTGTTATTGCAGTCATATTGGTTCTGAAAGTTAATTATAAAGTGTTTAGGTAAACTATTAAAAAGGTTCAGGTACCCTCCACCTTTACTTATTAGCACATTAACTCAAACTTACAAAAGATCGTGAGCAAGATGGACAAAATAATGGAGGAAGAATTTAATATGAGAATAAATACAAATAAAACAAAAATATTGGTCTGCAGTAGAAATGACGAAAACCAGACATCAATAGAGTTAAGAAATGAAAAGATACAAGAAGTGAATGAGTTTAATTATCTGGGAAGTAAAATAACGAATGATGGAAGAAGCAGCAGAGAGATATTAAGTAGGATTGCCCAAGCCAAGAACGCTTTCTATAAAAAGAAGAACCTATTTACTGCAAGGAACATCAGTCTTGATGTGAGGAAACTAATGTTGAAAACCTAAAACCTATGTATGGAGCGTCGCGCTATATGGCAGCGAATCTTGGACAATAGGAGAGAGAGGAAAAGACTACTGGCATTTGAAACCTGGTGCTATAGAAGGATTATGAAAATCAGTTGGAAAGAAATGATCACAAATGAGAAAGTCTTTAGAAGAGTGGGAGAGAGAAGATGCTTCCTTAAATATTTAAAAAGAAGAAGGAATCACCTCGTGGGCCACATACTGCGACACAATGGACTGATTAAGCTTATAATCGAGGGAACAGTAGACGGCAAGAATTGTAGAGGAAGACCCAGACTGGAGTACATGAGTCAAATACTGCAAGATATGGGTTGTGGCTCATACTGTGAACTGAAGAGGAAGACTGAGAGACGGGAAGAATGGCGAGCTGCTGCCAACCAGCCTTACGGCTGTTAACCACAGAGAGAGAACTCAAACACTGATCTATAGACTAATGTGTATACAAAACTTATTTGCTAAGACGAACAGTCTCCTAAAAGCGCTTAGTCCAGTAATCAGTTGGATAGAGCGAGATAAGGTAATATCTCTTTTAACTGACGTCAAGCCTGGTAATGATTGTTAGTTGCAATAATAGTTTTATATACCCATTTGATATTATTATTATCCACTTGATAAATTGTTAAGGTCAACTATGTAACCATCGACAGTTAGAGATACTAAAAGTACTGTGTTCAATATTACCTGATAGAAGATCTTTGCAGCAAAGCGATGTGTATACTACAAACTCGTGGACTTCTCTGGCTAACAACAATTATGTCACGGCTTATATACCCTTACAATCAGAGGCAACGCCCCCGGTTTGTCCGCTTTGCCAGTAACTGGATGACCTCCATATTTAGTATAAATGAACCTGATACTTTACAAAGAATTATCATTCACTGCTATGTCTGATCAGGAGTGTTTTATCGATGTTGAAGAGGAAGAATCCAACAATTGGGATTCGTCTCTGGACATTTTCATGTAAGTAATATTCATTTTTTTTATTGATACCAGGCTAAAAAAATTAAATCAAAGCCTAGAACGCTAACCAATTAACCATGGGACCGGAATATATTTTTAATTAAGACAACACAAACACCCAGTCCCCAAACCAGGGGAATTAATCACCAGAAAATACAATCCCCACAACCCTCCCAAAAATCTAACCCAGGACCCTCCAGTTCAGAGCCTAACAGCAGCCAAGAACAACAGTATAGTTGAGCCACACAGCTATACACATAGTTGTATCTTGTCTCGCAATAAGCAGTCAAGTTAATTATTACACTATTGTTTAAATGCAATGTCAAGCTTGGCTAGCACTATTGCTGTTAATGTTAATAGCGTTTGTCAAATTGTGGTCAAGTAGCTTTGAACACTTAGATAGGTGTTAAGGTTTTATAAACTTAGCCGGGTGTAGCCTTTGTGTAATAACTTGTACTAGTCGAGAATGCAAATTGTATGCAAGTAGTACTTTCTTCAACACTTGTTCATATATATTAATTAACTATAATAACAGCAGCTCCACTCGCTAAAGCGCAGCGTTAGGTCATGGGGCTCAAGTCGCCCACGGGTGTTAACTAGAAAGACATGCACTTGGCCTCTCCAGAGGTCGCACAATCATTATTCATTACCTACCATTAGTTTCATTACTCATTAACTCGTCCTGCCAAACTTTTAATTTAATTTCATAGCTAGTTTTTTTTTGTCGTGTGACCTCCTCAGAGGCCGAGTGCAGGTCTTACTATTCGACGCCCGCGTGCGACCTGCGCGTCGGGATGGAATGGATGAAGATGAATGAAACTGGGCAACGATGTGGAAGGAATCGGCTGTGACCTATCAGAAGGTACCGTCCCAGCATTTGCCTGGTGTTGAAAATGGGAAACCACGGAAAACCATTTCAAGGACGGCTGACGGTGGGGCTCGAACCTACGCGTCTACCGAGTCAGCAGAGAGCTTGGACCCATGACCTAATGCTGCGCTACAACCTTGTTGGGACAAACAACTTTCTTTTTCTCCCAGTCCGACTTAGGAAACATGACTAATTTATTGTAATTTAATGCGCATTGTATTACCGGTTGGAGACCTGTTAAATTTATTGCCGTTGTCAAATATAATGGCTTTCATTATATTGCCAAGACATACTGCTTTAACAAAAATAAAAGTTAATAGCCTACATCATCAATCTTGATACCAGTCTATTGTCAAAAGGGCTTTCAATATCTTAGAGTTGTAACAGTATAATTACTCATACATTACATTAGTGTTGCGCTGTTATTTAAATTAGCAGTAGTACACCAGCTTCTCGCCGCTGGTCCGCAGTTTAATTGTTGTTGTTTGAGTCTTCAGTCTTTTGACTGGTTTGATGCAGCTTTCCATGCCTCCCTGTCCTGAGCTAATCATTTCATCTCTACATCGCTACCACACCCTACATCGGAGGCAATCTGTTTAACTTATTCTAACCTTGGTCTACCCCTACAGTTTTTGTCCTCGACCCTTCCTTCCATAACTAAGCTTGCTATTCCTGGGTGTCTTAGTATGTGTCCTACCAACCTATCTCTTCTCTTCATTAGCAGTCACCAGAAACATCTCTCCTCTCCCACTCGTCTTTATACCTCTTTGTTTGTAACCCTATCTACCCATCTGATCTTCATCATTCTCCTGTAACACCACATTTCAAATGCTTCTATTCTCCTCTTTTCTGCTGCACCAATAGTCCAAGTTTCACTTCCATAGAGCGCCACGCTCCAGACAAAGGCTTTCAAAAATGACTTCCTAATACCTAAATCTATATTCGATGTCAGCAGATTCCTTTTTTGTAGAAAAGCTTTCTTTGCCTGAGCCAACCTACTTTTTATATCCTCTTTGCTTCGTCCATCACTGGTTATTCTACTTCCTAAGTAACAGAAGTCTCCTACTTCCTTCAGCTTTTCACCTGCCAATTTGATCTCCATAGAGGTTTCTGATTTATTTCGGCTGCATTCCAGTATTTTTGTTTTACATTTATTTTCATCATGAATTCTTTCCGTAAGACGGAGTCCATACCATTCAAAACTCATTCAAATCCTCAGGCTTGTCGGCCAAGATGACAATGTCATCAGCAAATCTCAGAGTTGAAATTATTTCTCCTTGAATCTTTACTCCCACTTTAAATTTTTCTCTAATTTCCTTCATTGCTTGTTCAATGTAAAGATTGAAAAGTATGGGTGATAAGTTGCAGCCTTGCCTTACACCTTTCTGAATACCAGCTTCTCTCTCATGTCCTTCAACTCGAATGACTGCTGTCTGGTTTCTGTACAGATTGTATATCACCCTCCTATCCCTGTACTTTATTCCAATTGATTTCAAAATGTCAAACAATTTAGTCCAATCAACTTTATCAAAAGAATTTTCTAAGTCTACAAAAGCCATGAACGTTCTCTTATCTTTCCTAATTCTACCTTCTAAAATCAGCCTAAGACTTAGTACAGCTTCCCTTGTTCCTACATTTCTCCTGAAACCAAACTGGTCTTCACCCAACTCCGTTTCTATCTGGCTTTCAATCCTCTTGTAAATCATTCTGGACAGGATCTTTGAAGCATGAGTAATCAAGAAGGTTGAATTAAGGATAACAAAATTAACAGTATTATTCTCTTCTTGCAAAACATTTTTTAAACTCAGCTTCCAAAAGCTTACATATAGCAGAACGCGGGTTTTACAACTACAGAGGTGACAGCCGAGTTCAGCATTGCTTCCACTTACTTGTGTCAAGCTCCTCTCTGTCTTCTTTCCTGTCAACCTCGCTTGGCCAACTCTTGTTCTCTTGCAACTCCAACAGTATTAGAGTATCCAAGGCCCTTGCCACATCTTTTCTGATTCCCTCCTTCTGCAAGAGGCCAGTCCTCTTTTCCCATTATTTCCTACCTTCTGCCTGTCATTTAATCATTGATGCAGAGAAGTGCAAGGAGTATGCCTCCATAACTTAGGAGGTTTTCTTCTGTGTACTTTGGTTCACCCTGACACAAACATCAAGACAGTTTATATCCTCGCCGCTAGATTGGGTATTCTAATGACATTGATAGACATTTTTTCTATTTTATAGTTTTTCAAATGACCGCGTCATGGCGGAATTTTTCGTCCAAATGATGATGATGATGGAGGAGGAGGAGGAAAATGAAAGTGACGGCGACACAGAAGAGGAAGCGGAAGAAGCTGCGGAAAAAAATAGTTTTAATGCCATGGATTAATAAATCAGATCTGGTGTACGCCTTCTTGTTTTTATTTCATGTCGAGCTGGCCGACCCAACATGCTATGCGTTTTGTATCCTCACCCACCCTACCATTTACAGGAAATACTACTCCAGATTCATTGACGTTTGTTTACCATTGAGCACATTCAACAACCAGTTCATTCCCCCTCTCTCTCTCAATCCCATTCACTACTCCAGATACCATTGATGTTTGTTTACCATTGAGCGCTTTCAACCCCATTTTGTTTATCTCTCAGACCCATTCACACCTAACCAACCTACCACGTCAGGTTTCAACAAACACCACCATCCATCTCCATTCATGTTTTCCCATTAAGAACACTTCCAACCATGACCTACCCCACATCACATAATCTGCTATGACGTCACACACACACACTAGTTGACCGTTCAAATATGACGATTCATTCACCGACAAAGATTCGGAAACCTTCGGCAACACTCGGATCTCATCAAGTACAAAGCAAAGCTATATAGCACGAGACCATAACAGAGAAGGCGCTCAGTCCAACAGAGAGACTGGGTCGAGGAGGGTCTCGTGCAGATCCTCTTCCATCCTTCCCCTCATCCCCCCCCCCTTCCCTCCCCCTCCCCCCTCCCCACCCTTACCTCCCCCTTCCCCTCCCCCACCCCTCCACCCACACCCCCTCAAACCGGTTCCTGGACCCTCCAAGGTTTGTTTACCTTCCGGGGTCCAGGCGACCTTGGGGGTCAATGACCTACCTCAAGGTCATTGATCATGACCTACCTCAAGGTCATTGACCTTGCCACGCCCCCCTCATTTGCATAAATAACGGTATTTGAAGCAGAACCCTCCCTGCTCACCTACTCACCCTGGATAGTTCTACACCCTCAGGGTCTCACAGTATCTCCTGCCTTCTACTCAAGGCCCTCAAGGAAGCAGGGTATGTGTAGCCCCACCACTACTGGTGCACCATGGATAGTGCTACACCCTCAGGGGCTCACAGTATCTCCTGCCTTCTACTCAAGGCGCTCAAGGCGTAGTGTCTGTAGCCCACTGATCTCTATACATGAATGGCTGGTAGCTAGGGCAGCAGTAAGCCGAATAGGCGATGACAGGAGGTATAGCAAGATGGCAGCGAGCGCATGGTGCAATATTGCTCGTAGACCACGTGGTCCGTAGAGCACTCTTGTCTTATTCAGTGACGCCATGCCCAGTGGCCAGGCCTCTTGATTGTAGTCCCATGAGTGTTCTGTGTTGTGTTAATGCAAAAGAAGTAGTAGTATATTTTGCGAATTTAGGTTCGATGTCTAGTAGTATAGCCTACTTGTAAATTACAATAATCAATTTCAATGTGTACTATGTGTTCATGTGAATTCTGAATGAGGTTTCAACATGCCGCAGTGTTCAGCATATGGATGTACAAACAGAACCGAAAAGCAGAAAGAGAAATCGTTTCATCGGTGAGTTTTATACTATAATAAAAATTAATATTTCGAGGGTAGTGTTTTGATTTTTATTATATTTATTTATATTTCGCATATTCTGGGAGGAAAATGGCAATTCATTTTTGTAGGTTTCCTTTCTCGAGACCCGAACTTCTTAGATCATGGATTAGGAGTAACAGGCGGGAGAATTAGCCCAGTCAAATGGTAGTTTTGACAAAAAAAAAATTAGGGTAGAAGGTTTCTCGACAGATTCTTATGTTTCTCGGTGTGCTGAATCCGAATCTGAAGTTTGCCAACAAAAAAAATGACGGCTTCACAGTGAAAATCGCAAAAAATCCTAAACATTTCGGATTTTTTTCACAAAATCGCTTATAAGTTGAAAAATATGCAACCTAGTGAATTTCTCATTATTTACAAAATTAAAGTAGACAAAATTTCTTTCAAAATGCACTGGTCACTTTAAGTTTTTGAGTGCACGGTATCGCCGCTAGAGCGCGCTGAAAAAAAGCGAAGTTTTGGCACTTGGGCAAAAACGAGAGAAACTCAGCCCTAACTAGCCCCAGACACTTTCTAATCGTGTTTCCTCCATTAATACGTGTTTTATTCATGTTCTATGTTGGTAACATGATTGAAAGTTCGTTGGAAAAAAATTTGATAAATTAATATATTCAAGATAAATCATCTGTACTTATCCACCTAATGGTAAAGTGTGAAAGTGATGAGGTGAGTATTGTAAAACAGTTTTTGTGATTTTTCACTCAACATCTCACCATGTCACACATATCTCACACATTCCTAAAGAGATATATTTAATATATTGATAGTGTGAAACCGGAGTCGTTTCCCCTTTGTGTGAAATGTTCACCCTCAAGTCCTGAATAGGAAGGGTCCCTTTTTTGCCGACACATCTGTCCTTGACAGGTCCCCCTACATGCCTCCGGCCAACTCCTCTGCCATTCGGGTTTAGTGTAGTTTGCTCTCTCCTCCTCGTGGGACTGCTAAGCGTTCTTCTTCGGATTTCTGTCGTTCATTCAGTGTTTTCAAGTGAACTAATGTTGTTATGAGTGAATATGTGAGGGACGAAAATGTTGCGTCGTGAATGTGCAATTTGTGAGGAGCCTCTGGATGATCAAACTCGAACTTTCTTTCAAACGACAAGAACAAGAGTAGATTCATAGAGCTCCTCAGGAGTAGACTGAGTGAGGCAGGGATTGAATCACGACAAGCCATTGAGGATGCTGATGCCCTCATCATAAGAACGGCTCAATCCATAGCTTACACGCATGGCACAGTTGCAGTGATGGGAGAAGATGTTGACCTTCTCGTCATCATGATAGGCATCCGCACTTCTCCCAACGTGTACTTCCTGAAACCAGGAAAAGGAAAAGTACCACTGACGCTATATAGCCCTGGTAGCTCGCTAGAGGAGCCCCTGAGCCATCATATTTTATTCCTCCACGCTGTCAGTGGTTGTGACTCCACATCCGCCATGTTCAACCAGAGTAAGACGAAATTCTTGAAGACCTTCAAGAAGAACCCATATCTTGTAAACTACCATGAGCATTACATGGACCCCACAGCACAAGTCGAGGAGCTAGTGAATGCTGGCGAAAAATTTCTAGTGGCCTTATATGGTGGTGACCACCATACCACTCGTCTAAACGAACTGAGGTACAAGCTGTACCTCAGTACAGCATATAAAGTCACCGGAAACATGGCCTCGATCCCTCCCACTGAAGCTGCAGCCCGTGAGCACTTTCTGCGAGTTTACCACCAGATCCAGCAGTGGCTCGACAATCAGCTCAACCCAGAACAGTGGGGGTGGAAGTCGTCGAGGAACAGCCTCACCCCCACGAGAACAGCTAAGGCCCCAGCTCCTGACAAGCTTCTCTGCAAGCTCTCTTGCAAATGCAAAGGCGAATCTCGAGGAACCTGCGGTTGTCGACGTGTGGGTCTATATTGCTCTAGGCTTTGTACCATCTGCGAGGGAAACTGTCTGAACCTTGACAACTCATGCGACATCGACAATGAAGGTGACCCTGATGACCCTTCTCCGGTTGAGTCACCACCTACAATCCTGGAGACATCAGCACAAGGTAATTAGCATGTTTGTACACCTCCTTATTCCAATGCGGTCTGTTTACTTCACCCTCTAATGTATTCGTACGATTTCTTTTTTCGAGTTTTCCGAGAATCCTGACGATTCCATCCCGGTCGAATCACCAACGACGATAGCGGAGACTTCAGCAGAAGGTAAACTGCCTGTTTGTAATACACCCTATTTCACTGGGTTTCGAACAGTTTTCCAACTAGACACCTGAAAGTATTGTGGACAATAATTTGTACAATTCCTTCTCCAGTGGAGTTACCGACCGGTAGCGATCAACCGGGGCCTTCTGATCGGTAACCGGAGGCTGCTCCAACAAGGCCAAAATGGAGGAAGCTCAATTAAAGAATTGAAATTAATTGTAATGCAATAATAGTTAATTGCTATTACATTCCTTTTCATTATATTCATTTAATTAAATTTTTAAATAAATAATAAAACGGCTTGATCGGTCCTTTATGAATTCCTACCACTCCGTGGGCAATGTTTTTCAAGGGCTTCGTAATCTTGTAACCACCATAGAGCATGAATAAAACACATATTCATGGAGGAAACACGATAAGAAAGCGTCTGGGGCTAGTAGGGCTGAGTTTCTCTCGTTTTTGCCTAAGTGCCAAAAAGTTGCTCTTTTTCAGCGCGCTCTAGCGGCGATACCCTGCACTCAAAAATTAAAAGTGACCAGTGAATTTTGAAGGAAATTTTGGCTACTTTAATTTTGTAAATAATGAGAAATTCACTAGGAAGCATGCTTTTCAACTTATAAGCGATTTTGTGAAAATAATCCGAAATTTTAAGTTTTTTCTGCTATTTTCACTTGAAGCCGTCATTTTTGTTGTTGGCAAACTTCAGATTCAGATTTAGCTCACCGATAAACATAAGAATCCGTCGAGAAACCTTCTACCATAATTTTGTTTGGTCAAGACTACCATTTGACTGGGCTATTAGGAATGTGTGAGATGTGTGTTACATGGTGGGATGTTGAGTGAAAAATCACAAAAACTGTTTTACAATACTCACCTCATCACTTTCACACTTTACCATTAGGTGGATAAGTTCAGATGGACTTAACTTGAATATATTAATTTATCAAATTTTTTTCCAACGAACTTTCAATCATGTTACCACCATAGAACATGAATAAAACACGTATTAATGGAGGAAACACGATTAGAAAGTGTCTGGGGCTAGTTAGGGCTGAGTTTCTCTCGTTTTTGCCTAAGTGCCAAAACGTCGCTCTTTTTCAGCGCGCTCTAGCGGCCATATCCTGCACTCAAAAACTAAAAGTGCCCAGTGCATTTTGAAAGAAATTTTGTCTACTTTAATTTTGTAAATCATGAGAAATTCACTAGGTTGCATATTTTTCAACTTATAAGCGATTTTGTGAAAAAAGTCCGAAATTTTTAGGATTTTTTTGCGATTTTCACTGTGAAGCCGTCATTTTTTTTGTTGGCAAACTTCAGATTCGGATTCAGCACACCGAAAAACATAAGAATCCGTCGAGAAACCTTCTACCCTAATTTTTTTTTGAAACAGGCACTTCTGAGCACCAAATGACTGGGCTATTAACTGAGAACAGGGAGTCATGCATGGCTGCATCTAACCAGTCAAAAGACTGAAGACTCAAACACATCAAACAAATTTTACCACACACCTGTTGTAGTTTTTCTTTTGAGGAGCTTAGACATTGTGCTCATGTTAGCTCTGTGTACTTGGGTGTGTGTAGAATATGTCCAATAACTTGTGTTACACACACAAGTACTAAAAAAAACTAAAAACACAAAGACAAAGTCAAATAGGAAAAGCAAAATCGAAGCAAAAACAAAAAGAAAAAAAAGAAAAACAGAAAACTGACACAAAACGCAAAAAACAAGGGAAGAACTAAAACAAAACAAAGCAGAAGAAAACAAAACATTTGAAAAGCAATAGTTGCAGTGTGTCTTTATTGGGAATTTTGTGCGCTCTGGGGAATTGTCTCCAAACCACAAGTTAGGTCACTTCCTGTGTTGATAAACACCTGCCACTGCGGTTTTCCAGACTTAACAGCTTCCCTCCATAGAGCACTGATTTGCATCTGTGATAGAAAGTGACAGACGAGGCACGCGCCAGGCCACAGACCGACAAAAAGATGAAGGACGTGGAGCGTGGCTGAAGAAACTGTGGGTCTATATTGCTCTAGGCTTTGTACCATCTGCGAGGGAAACTGTCTGAACCTTGACAACTCATGCGACATCGACAATGAAGGTGACCCTGATGACCCTTCTCCGGTTGAGTCACCACCTACAATCCTGGAGACATCAGCACAAGGTAATTAGCATGTTTGTACACCTCCTTATTCCAATGCGGTCTGTTTACTTAAATAAATTATACTCACTATAGGTACTATTATATTACTTCTTGCTTTTAGGTAAATAGGAAAAGGAAACTGCCCATGGCTCGTCCAGTTCCAATTACCAGGCCAATTAATTTCGAAGGAGGTGATGCAAATGACACCGGTACTTCACACGTTATCGATCATTATCATCCTTATTATCTGAGTCCTAGAAAGATGAATGTGAAGTTGGAAATTGCTATGGAAAAGAAGAGTCATGTGGCAAAACAATTAAAGGGTTTCAAGGAAAATAACTCTCGTTTAAGAAAGAAAGTAAAGTCTTTAAAGGATGTAGTAGAAAATTTGAAGAAATCATCCTTGATGTCAAGTGATGCCCTAGACATTTTAGAACAGACATTTACAGGTGTACCATTGGAAATGCTCCAGGGCATGGTGAAAAATTTATCCAGTAACTCTGTTACACGTGAACGCTATCCTCCATTGTTGAAGAAATTTGCTCTTACCCTTCAGTTTTATTCGACAAAAGCATACAAATATGTTGGAAACACATTTGGCCTTGCTCTTCCTCATCCTTCAGTCATTCGCAGTTGGTCTAGCAGTGTTAATGCAGAACCTGGTTTTTCTGAGGAAGCAGGTCAGACTCTCAAATAAAAGTTAGGCAGTGTGCTCAAGTTGGAAGGAAAGTGATATGTTCCTTAATGCTTGATGAAATGAGCATAAAGGAACATCTTGAGTGGGATGGTCATCAGTACAGAGGTTATATTCATCTAGGAACAGACATTCTTTCTGAAGCATGTGACCTACCTCTTGCAAGTCATGCATTGGTTTTTATGGTAGTCAGTCTGGATTCATCATGGAAGATTCCTGTTGCATACTATTTTATTAGGAGTTTAACAGGAGAGGAAAGGGCAAATTTGGTGACTGCTGTCATAACAAAGTTGTTTGATCTGGGTGTTACAGTTACTTCCATAACATTTGATGGACTGAGATGTCATTTTTCAATGGTTAAATATCTGGGAGGTAACTTGCAGCTTCCAAATGCAGTGCACTGGTTTCCTCATCCTTGTGATGCCTGTGAGAAAGTGTATATAATTTTAGATATCTGCCACATGCTAAAGTTGATAAGGAACACATGGGCAAAACTGGGAGTATATAAAAAACTGAGCATGGGGAATTGGTTGAGTGGATATACATCACTGCCCTGCACGAACTGCAAGCACAAGAAGGTCTTCGGGCAGGGAATAAATTAAGGTTAGCTCATATAAGGTTCTACCAGCAAAAAATGAAAGTAAATCTTGCAGCTCAAACTTTAAGTGACAGTGTAGCAGATGCACTCATATTCTGTTGTGATGTACTGAAGTTACCACAATTCAAGAATGTTCATGCCACAGTGGAGTTCATTAAATTAATTAACAAACTGTTTGATTTGTTGAATTCCAGAAATCCTCTGGAAAAGGGTTCTAAAGCTCCCCTGACTGTCAGTAACAGAGCTGATTGGGAGCCATTTTTCATGAAAGCTCTACCATATGTCATGAATTTAACATACCCCTCTGGTAAACCTTTGCATACTTCACCACTGAAGGTTCCATTTGTTGGATTTTGTGTGTCTGTAATGAGTGTGATGAAGATTTTTGATGTGTTTGTTGCTCCTCCAACAAGTCAAGTAAAATATTTGCTGACCTACAAACTTTCGCAGGATCTCCTTGAGCTTCTGTTTTGTGGAATTAGGGCAAGGGGTGGGTGGAATAACAATCCCAATGTGATCCAGTTCATTTCAGCTTATAAGAAGCTGTTGCTTCCCCATCAGGTTTGTGAAGAAGGAGGTAATGTGAACACCCAAGATGACACAAGAGTACTGACAACAACAAGGGACTACATTAATACCTCCTCATCTTTGGAAATTGATGTCACAGATGTTGCATTATCTATAGTTAATGACATTGATCTGGGCTGCACTGTTGACAATTATGACAGGGCCCCTATCCCTAAGGTTACCATCAGTGAATATTTAGAAAATACTGTGGCATATATCAGTGGATATGTAGTGAAGATGGTGAAGAAAAGAGTGCATTGTGATGAATGCACATCAGTCTTAGTTACAGATGCTGCTGTGGACATGAGTCTCAAACTTTTGACAATTAAATCTAGGGGACATTTGATTGTGCCATCTCATGACACTATCAGAGTATGCATGACAACAGCAAAGGCAAATAGTAGATCAATGTTAACTTTAGTTTCATGTGTTCTTTCTGAAGTAGGGAGTGATTCATTTGCACAGCTCAGAAATCACATGCTGAGTACTTCTGCAGAAAGTAACCATGTCTTCAGGTTGATTAAGGTTATTAGTGAATCATATGCAAAAATAAGATTTTTTCATGAGGGAAAGGATTTTTCAGAGAAAATCCATAGAGATTTGATAAGGAAATACTTTAGCAGGTTAGTGATACACAGGCACCAATAATGAACTGAACTATTCATGTGGATAAATATTGGAAATAGGACTGTGTTTTTAGACATTTTTTCCCTGTTACTGGTACGGTATCACTCAATGTGACTGAATTTTACATTCCAATCATTATGATTATTTTTACCATCCAAGGACAAAGTGAGTGGACTTCTTTCAGTTGGTGTTTCAAGAAGGTGATGTACATCACCCGGGCTTTCTTCCTTGAACTAGTTATAGAATTATGCACAATTGAGAATTTATTTTATGTGAAACATTTTTCTGCAGGTTAGGTGATGCCTTGAAAAGTTTTGAATATTTACAGGTTTCATTTCCATGTTGTTTCATAATTATCAGGGTGTGAATTCGCGGGGGAGGAGGGGAGAGAGAGAGGGATCCTATCATTATAAAATACCGTAATGAGGAAAATGTAGAATGCATATATTACTGAAATTAATGTTTTTTACTGTGCATATTTTGATAAAAACATCAGCAATAATACAAATAATATAGAAATGATAGGGTATAACTTTCTAATATTTATCATTCTTGTTTTAATAACAGAATGCCAAACAAAAATATTTATAATTTACATTTTTTCTGGAGGAGAAGGAAATTTACTTACAGGAGAAAGGAAAATTATATACTCCCCACCGGGAACTACCTGAAATAAACAGTAGTAGTTTTATGTTATACATATAGGCCACTGGCAGTAAATATTTTGTGTTTCTTGTAGTTGTAAAATGGGCTGAATTTGGTTATTTAAAGCGTAAAATCTGAGTTTCAAATACCGGTTTGGTGACCCATCATCCCAGGCAAGTCGGTAATACCTTTACTTCTCAGGCAGACAGGTCACTTAGCCCTAATTTTGAAGTTATTGTGAAGTTAAGTATACATATGCGGTGGTGCTGAAGCAGACGTGATCGGCTAGGCCATAGCGTTTTTAAATTTGATCCCATTTCAGGGTTTTTCGGTTCTGGGTGCGAATAGTTCGCTTAATAGTTGTAAAACTGTGGGGAGAGTATATTTTGAGTAGGTTTTTAGTTGAGTTAACTTTTATGTGGAGCTGAGGAGTGAAATTGGTTTGGCTTAAAGTGCAGTTTGGCCTAGATCTACTTCCCTTTATTATTAAGTTTATTGTGCTGCTAGCGTGATTAAAAGCTGTAGTATTTGATGTAGAGTGCTGGGATTAGTAATTAAGCCCTGTAATCCCCCCCCCCCCCCTCCACCATTTCTTTCCGATTTCGCACCCTGATAATTATATAGGCTACCGGTACATTTATGTTTGTGTAATTTTTACTGTGGCAATTAAGCTGCTGGTTATGTGATATATTGACAAGGTCTGAATATTTGCTGGTTTCATAAATACGTACAATTTGCTTAAATGACATTTTCATTTTATAAATTAAACTGCGCGTTATTTCATGGAAACAGAAATTCATTAACAAGAACCGGTTACGATATGTCGAGCGTATAGTGAGCTACGTTTATAGGTACATCATTTGAAGAATGCATAATTTCGTGGCATATATATTTACACAATTTACAAGAAAGTTTCCAGAAATTGTTTTTGACTCGTTACTCTGTTACTGATCGCTAATTGCGTGTACTCAGCACCTAAGGTGATATTTGTCAGCCGTTATTATACATTAATTTTTATTGCTATTCCGGAGATTTACTGACCTCGGAATGACGTGTCAGTGATCCCAATGCTCTTATGCTATGAGTGAACATATCTCTATATTTTTATTTGTTCCAAAGGACCATTAATTACGATTTAAAATTGACTAGATTATCATTGCTTCCCTATAAGGATGGCTTGAGAATGGGCACACCAACATGGCGGACCGCGCGCTCAACCTGGCGTACTTTCTCGTTCAGCGGAGAGCTGCCATCAGCGATCCATGTATAGAGATCAGTGGTGTAGCCCCACCACTTCTGGTGCACCCTCAGGGGCTCACAGCTGTTGAGTTTGGAAGATGGCGCCCCCGAGGGATTCCTAAGCTTGGAGCGGTTTTCCCCCTTTTTCCATTGACTTTGGGGCGGGCTCTCTCCTCTTTCCCTTTTCTATCTGCCTTTCATGGCTCTCCTTCTACAAGTCCTTCAATCCTCCTTTTCGAGGGTTGAGGGCTTTAATTTCTCCTTTCTTTTATTTCCCTTACTCTTCTTCTAGTTTGTAAGCTGTAGTTAGTTGTTTTTAATTTATTATACAGTAGGTTCATTTTCATTCTTCACGATCACCCAAACCATTAGGGGCCGATATCCTAGATGTTAGGCTCCTTAAAACAACAATTATTATCATCATCATCATCATCATCTTTTTAGAAATTCACTCGACAAAGCAGAGCAGCAGGCGAGCGGTGCGATCTCCCCTGAACACTTCCTCGTGCACGGTAATCGTTTACAACAATGAGGCGTTAGATGTGCCACTGGATAGTGCTAATGATGGACATTCTCCTCAGGTCTGTAATAGCTCAGCGCCGACTCTCAATAGCAGCGTGAGGTTAAATATCCTTTGAAAGATATGTTGTCCGTCGGTCAATATTGTACAGTCCCTAACAATGGTTTAAGACCATTTGCATATTTGCTATTTAAAAAAAATCTGGTCATACACTTTTGTCTATTCTGACTGCTCGGTTGTCTTTTCCATGTCTTGTTTGTGATGGATCCCCTGTGGGCACTTTCTCAAAGTGTTGCCAATCAGAAGTTATCGCGGAACGAAATTGACCAATTTTTCCACCAAAATTACCACTAAATTAAGTTTGTTTGAGAGGCAATCAAATGAGAAGTATTTTTTTTCCAGTTTGTATTTTTAGTTTTATGATTGATATGTTGTAGTAAAACTGCAGTAAAAATTTCATAAATTTTGGACTTGCAGTTTTTGGGAAAGAAAAACATTAGTAGGAAAAACTGGGTGTTTTGAATCATGTTTAAAAAAGGTAAAACATTCCATCTCCAAAAGTATTAGAGCAGTGGAATGTTAAATGAAGACTCCTCATGTAGATGTCTAATAACATCGTGTAAAACAATAGCTGAAATACTGTTGCGTCAAACGCAATCTTTCTGCAGGTACTGTACATTTTGAAGAAAAAAAGTCTATTATTATTATTATTATTATTATTATTATTATTATTTATTTTGCGCATGCGCTTACACATTCTCAGCATTTGCTGGAAAGAAAACATTTACAATCCCAGATACCGTACATATCACAAGGAGCAAATTCTTGGTGACTGCATTGAGTAGTAGCTTCATATTCCCCTCATTGCTTCAGGCCTGATTGCCCAAGAACAGCCTTACTACGCGACACGTAGAAAGTATGACTGTTTTCTGCATCAGTTTGAAAAGGCCTGGGTCTAATTTCAACGCCGTGAGCGATTCCTTTAAGTTGTTGGGAATCACATCAGTGCTGGAGATAATAATAGGAACTGTCCTGACTTGTGCCATGTGCCATTGCTTCCTTATCAGTTCTGAAAGCTCTGTGTATTTAGACAGCTTTTCAACATGCTTTGTTAGTATGTTGCCACTGTTTGGGATCGCCACATCTATGAAGGTGGTGTGCTTCATGCATTTGTCAACAAGAACTAAATCAGGTCTGTTGTGCACAGCTGATTGGTCTGTCAATACAGTACGATCCCAGTACAACGTAAAGCTGTCATTTTCCAGTACACTTTCAGGAGCATATTTGCAGTACGGCACTTTCTCTTGGCTCAGCAGTTGAAGTTGTATAGCCAATTCTTGATGGACTATCTTGGCAACAAAATCATGTCTCTTCCTATATTCTGTCCCTGCAAAATGGCGACAACCTGATATAATATGCTGAACAGTCTCAGATGTTGGGCAACCGTATCTGCAATGGTCATCTTGCACAGATGCATCCTTGATTATGAACTTTAGGTAGTTCCTCGAGGGGACAACCTGGTCCTGAATAGCCATCATAAAGCCTTCTGTTTCAGGAAACATCTGCCCAGAAATCAGCCAAAAGTTCGATGCTAGCTTGTCGACGTGAGTTTGGATGACTTCATTGGGATGTCTTCCGTGTAGTGGCTTGGACAACCAGGCATTGAATCTATCCAAATCACTGCGCACCTGAATTTGAGTCTCTTGCTGACTTAAGAGTAGTGGAGTTGAATCATCTGCTTCTGTGACAGCCCTGTGCAGCATCGAATGGTTCGATACAGAACAGAAGTATTTTCTTAGCTCATAGATCTGTCGAGCTACTTGGTTGTTTATATCAACAATTCCTCTCCCACCCATATGTCTCGGTAACATGACTCGTTCCACAGATGTCCTGGGATGGTGTTTTCGAGACTTGGTCAGTGATGTTCTAATTTTTTGTTCTAAACTTGCAATGTCAGTTTTACTCCACTTGATGACCCCAAACGAGTAACTAAGAATAGGGACAGCATAAGCGTTGATTGCCTTAACCAAGTTTTTACTGTTGAGGCTGGTGTTAGAAACAAGCTTAATTCTTCTGGCAAATTCCTTCGTCAGATCTTGTTTCACTACTGAGTGTTCTATGTGTCTGGCTTGCTTCATTCCCAGATACTTGTAGGTCTCGCTAGTGAGCATTGTTGCAATCTGCTGGCCCTGAGCTGTTTCATATACACCTTCCTGCAGCTTGCCTTTCATAATGTTCAGCGTCTTACATTTCTCCAGCCCGATTTCCATTTTCACATCCTGTGAAAAGGTTTCCACTATCTTCAACAGAAACTCTAGTTGTGCTCTGGTGGCAGCATATAGCTTTAGGTCATCCATATACAGGAGATGGTTGAGCTTTGCAAGCTCCCTGGAGTTCTTCTTGATACTGAATCCATATTTTGTTGAATTAAGTTGGTTTGATAGTGGGTTCATCGCAAGACAGAACCATAATGGGCTCAAGGAGTCTCCTTGGAATATTCCCTTGTGGATTGGGATCATACTTGTTGCAATACTGCCATTTGTAGTACTAAGGCTCATCACTGTACGCCACGTTGTCATGGCGTGTTCCGAGAAATATATAATCTGAGGATCAATCTTATACACTGACAAAATATGGATCAACCGATCATGGGGCACGGAATCATAGGCCTTCTTGTAGTCAATATATGCCGTGAATAAATTTCTGTTATTGGTAAAGGCCTGGTTAGAAACCACTGAGTCAATGATAAGTATTTCTTTACACCCTTTGGACCCTTTCGTGCATCCTTTTTGTTGTGTTGCTATGATGTTAATTTTTTTCACAGTGAGCATATATCCTCCTACTAAGACAGGACGTGATGATCTTATACTTCGTGGGAAGGCATGTAATTGGACGGTATTTTCCAGGATCTTGCATATTTTGTGGGTCTTTCGGAAGTAGATGTGTTACACCTTGTGTAAGGAAATTTGGCATCTTCTGTGGATGAGCTACAACTTCATTCACCAGAGTAGACAGAAGATCGTATACGCACCAGAATTTCTTATACCAGTAATTCTGTATCTGATCTAAACCAGGTGCTTTCCAGTTCGGAAGACCTTTAATGATGGAAGAAATTTCAATGGATGTTATTGGATCATATTGCATCGGATTAAATTCTTTAGAGATGTTTGTTACTTCCTGAATCCAATGAGAGTCTGAGTTAAAATTGGTGGCTTTGGATAGTTGATTGCTCCAAAACTCTTCAATTTCTTCTCTTGTTGGATAAGGAGCATTTAAGGATACATCGTTTTCACTCAGTGCTCTGTAGAATTTCTTCTCGCCTTTGACAAATAAGTTGTTGTCCTGTCTCCGTTTCCTACTGGCTCTGTATCTGGAAAGTCTGTTCGCTATCAACGTAAGTTTCTGTTTGAGTGTATCTAAACACTGTTCGGCTTTTGTGTTTGGGTCATCTCGGTCGGTGTGGATTTTGCTAGGATCTTGGTATGCGACTCATCTTCACGATGCGTATCCGGCTGTATGCCACTGACTGGCTCATTGTGTTCTTCTTGATGTTGTTCTTGCTCATGGAGCTCTTGTGCTAATTCACTCTCCAGATTAGTTCCTTGATCACAATCAAACACTCTTCTGACCTCCTGCTTGATTGTATTAAGTCTTGCTTCTGGCACTAAATTATTACGGACTATCGCCCTATATTGGTCCGCCACTCTCTGTTCAGTCACACGGAGTTCGGGGTATGCTTCATGGAACTCATTGAATAATTTCTGCCTATATCCAGTTAGTTCTGTTCCAATGCGAGTCACCTTATAATAAATGCGCATTATGGTCTCGTTCATTGCGATTGACCATTTTAAGCGCTTTCTTGGCAGGCCTGCTTGGGTGAGTGCCGGAAGTGGTTCTGGCACAGCACTTTCAGCAGGCAAAGCACTTGACGTTGGTTGGCTTTGTTGTAGTTGTTGGGCTGTATCTTCTTGTGCGACAGGAGCCCGCCTCATCAGCATCCTGCCACCGACGATTCGCTTGCTGTCATGTCCATCGCCGGCTCTAGACATGTCCTGACGAACCTCAGGCAGCGGCCTTTCATTAATTTTTAAATTTATTTTCTCCATATTATGGGTGGGTGCGTTTTTAACCTACAGCCAGGTGTTCATCTTCAGCCGCTCCTAACATGGAGAACAGACGCTGTTTGCAGCCGCCCGCTACGGATCAGACACTGCAGTTAAGGTATGTTATCAGGGTTTTCCTTCCCCTAGGCAGGTTGCCTTCACCACGGCTGCGGAGTCCTGCCTACCCCATTTAGTATATCTCGTCATTTCTGGTTAGCACATACCTTGTCATTGCAGATTTCTCACAACTCACATTAGATAGGTTATACGGTATAATTATCTTGCAGGGATATTGCTTATATTACAACAGTGGACGTCATTTAACTGCAAACGATCAGCAGAGAAGGAATGTCGTACTTACAAGAATCTATGCAGCAAATACGTGTAACCTAATTTTGTAGGTTAAGCAGATGTACACTTCACCTTTCGTAATATTAACACGTAAAGAGTCCGATTACCTGCACAAATGATATGAAGTATATAATAAATGGGCTTGAAACATCCCAATTTCACACACAACACCGTACATAACCCATTTCGAGAAGGCATTTGGGGTTATAAGGCACTGTAACTAACGATGTAGCAACCACAACATGAATGTAAACAAACATATTGCAGCTGTATTTTGATGATTATGACGTTGATATATCCACAAGCACTATAACTCACACTTGTTTTCGACAAGAGTCCTTAAAAGTCACCATAGAAATCATAAACTAACCATATAAACGTGTAAAACTTACATAAAAAGCGGAAATGCGAGGAGCTCAAAATCAAGGACTGTACAGTACAGCATGCCACCGCTGGCTGCAAGATTATTATTATTATTATTATTATTATTATTATTATTATTATTATTATTATTATCATTATTAGAGGCACAACACATTGAAGACAACACGTTGGAATGTATCGCGCATCGACGAGGAGAAATTTGCCAATGTACTCGAATCAGTACTGACAGGAACTAGTAACATTGTTGAGGAATTAGATCTAAGAGTTTCTGTTGAGGAACAGGTGGGGGTCACTATGCGTCTCTTGCACCTAGCCTGCGAAGCGTCAATGCCCCGGAAGCGTCTTCGAAACAATAGACGTCCAGCTTATTGGTGGACTGACGAAATAGCTGATCTTCGAAGAACTTGTCTTCGACTCAGAAGAAGAGCCCAACGTTCAAGACATCGACCAGAGGCTGATTTGAGATACGCTGAGCACCTTGCAGCTAAGAGAACCCTTAGAAGTGCCATCAGAAGACGTAAGACTCTGATGTGGCAGTTGTTAGTTAAAGAAGTAAACCGACAGTAGTGGCTACGCGGGCTAAAGCGCTGCGTTAGGTCAAGGGGCCAAGCTCTCTGCTGACTCGGTAGACGTGTGGGTTCGAGCCCCACCGTCGGCTGTCCTTGAAATGGTTTTCCGTGGTTTCCCATTTTCAACACCAGGCAAATGCTGGAACAGTACCTTCTGACAGGCCACGGCCGCTTCCTTCCACATCCTTGCCCAGTTTCATTCATCTTCATTCATTCATTCCATCTCTCATCCCGACGCGCAGGTCGCCCACGGGCGTCGACTAGAAAGACCTGCACTCGGCCTCTCAGGAGGCTACACGAAAAAAAAAGTTAAAGAAGTAGACGTAGATCCTTGGGGATTAGGCTACCGAATTGTCACCAAGAAACTCGGCTCCATGTCCAATACCACGTTGGATGCACGGACAACGAGCTATTCCCTACTCACCCTGTGCGATTTGATGTGGGCGACGTACTTGAGCCGGAATTCATTCCTCTATTTACCATAGGTGAGGTGAAGGAAGCAGTAGGCTCCCTTCGGAATAAGAAGGCTCCAGGCCCTGACGGGATACCCGCGGAAGCTATTATTTATTTAGCGTATGGCTTATAAGACAATATCGGTAATATATATGTACATATTTACAGACGAGAAACAAAGTAATTTGTGCTTCACAATTGAATGTCTAAGTTTTCAATCCAGCGTACAGCATCTGGAGTTGCCAGCAGGAAGTCCACTTCACCACCGTGATAGGCTCGAATCTTACATTCTTTGACAATGTGGTGAATAGACTGGTGTGGAGCTCCGCAGTCGCAGTCTGGATTAGGTACCTTTTTCCACTTGTGGAGGGTGTCTCTGCACCGGCCATGGCCTGTTCTGATTCTGTTCAGGGCGGTCCAGGTCTTGCGTGGTAGATGGAATCCACTTGGAAGTCTGGGACCTGAGAAGATAGTATGCAGGCGCACATCTGTTGCTGCTTCCCACCGACCTTTCCACTGTTCAAGAGAATTAAAAACTTTAGCATCCATGCCAGCAGCATCACGCAGAGTTGGATGGCGTGATTTTAGTCTTTTAAGATTCAAAAGTGGCAGGTCACTATGCACGGGTAGACTAGGATTCCTGGAGATCTTGTGAAATTCCCTCATAAGGGCATTAGATCGACGTAAATCAGATGGCATTATACCGGTTAGCAGTGGAAGCCAATGAACTGGAGTAGATATGATTGCGCCAGATATGATGCGCATTGTGGTATTAAGCTGGGTATCGACAAGCCTTGTATGATGACTGTTCAACCAAACAGGTGCACAATACTCAGCACTTGAGTACACCAAACCCAAGGCTGAAGATCGCAAGGTGATTGCTGAAGATCCCCAGGTAGTGCCACACAGCTTATGGAGGATGTTGTTTCGAGTCCTCAGCTTTTTTGCCAAGTTCAGTAGGTGTTGCTTGAAGGATAGTGTACGATCCAAGATGACTCCAAGGTATTTTGGGTTCCAATTATGATGAAGAATTCCGCCTCTGAAACTTACATTCAATTTCACGTTCGCCAAACGATTATTTAAATGGAAGCAAGACACTTCTGTTTTACTCACACTGGGTTGAAGTTTCCAGATTTTGAAGTAATTTTCCAGTATAGACAAGTCTTTGGTCAGAATCTCTTCAGTCGTCTCCTTTACCTGATGTTGTACGGCTAGAGCCAAGTCGTCGGCATAGCAGAATTTTCTGGATGAAGTGTCGAGAAGGTCAGAGAGATATAAGTTGAACAATAATGGTGAGAGAACTGATCCTTGGGGCAATCCGTTGTTTAGCTTCCTCTCCTTGCTTATCTTGCTTCCAGTGATTACTTGGAACTTCCGATCACTTAACATATTGTTAACCAGTTGAGCCATTGTTCTGCAGGGTATGATTCGAAGAAATTTGTAGATAAGGCATTCCCTCCACACAGTGCCAAAGGCAGCAGTAAGATCAACAAATGCTACAGATGTTTTCAGCTTCATTTGGTATCCTGCCTCTATGAAGGATGTAAGAGACAATACTTGATCGCAGCAGCTACGCCCTGGTCTGAATCCTGCCTGTTCAATTGGAATATGCTCTAGGATTGCAGTACTTATTCTATTATATATCAACCTTTCAAAAAGCTTGTTGCAGCAGCTAAGAAGCGCGATGGGCCGATAGCTTTCTACCTTGTTGCTGGGTTTGCCAGGTTTTAGAATAGAAATTATCTTCGCCTTCTTGAACTCCAATGGAAGTTGGCCAGTCAACAGGATGTCAGTGAAGAATTCGGCCAGCCATTTCTGAGCGTATCCTCCCATATGAATCAGGAATTCTGGATGGATGCCATCGAAACCAGGTGACTTGAAAGGTTTGAGGTCTTTCAGTCCCAATTCAATGTCTAAAACTGTGAAGGGACGTGCATATTCAGATGAGGGAGATGTTGCCGTCTAATATGTTTGGTATGTTTCTTGTCGGGAGGCACTCTTGATGTGGTTTCTTTCTTCGAGATAGGTCCAAGCTGGACAAAAGTTCTGTGGCTATCTCTGGGTCACCACTTTGCTGGAAATGTTGATACAGTGTTTCACTTTCATCATTCCAACCTGGGATATATTCTTTTCGGTATCCTCTTGGTATACACTTTTTAGCCGATGCTGTTACTGCACCGATGAAGCGTTGGTAGTTCTTATGAGATGGGGGAATCCAGCGAATGCTATTATCCAGTTCCGTTGAAAATTTCGCCCAGTCAGCTTTCTGGAAGTTCCATCGAGCGTGTGGAGTTGATCGTATGACAGGGACCGTGCAACCAATTTGTATTATTACAGGTCTATGTTGGCTGTGGGGGAAGGCATCTATCACTTTTCTTGTGGCATTGATGTGGAAGCCACTTTCATTGCAGCTAACAAAACATAGGTCAGGATTTGAATCCTTGCCCCAAGCAGCTGACCTGAAAGTACCTTGATCTTTGGCATCGAACACTAGATGGAGATTGTTCTCTTCAGCCCATTCTGCAAGCATGCTTCCATTTTCATCATTGTTAGAGTACTTCCAAGATTCATGGTGACTGTTGAAGTCCCCTACATAAATTGCAGGATGTTCTGCAGTTTGTAAGACAAAATCGGGCCAGGGTGCCTTGGGTGGCTTGTAAACATTTGTGATAGTGATATCATGCACTTGTATGACGACCGTATGTATATCTTCCTTCACATTAACAGAAATTAATGCAGCCTCGTTTAAGTTGCTCCGGACATACGTAGCAATTTCATATACCTCATGATAAGTTGCACCAAGTGCAGTATATCCAGGAATTCGACCTCTGCTTCGGAATGATTCTTCGCTGGAAACATGAGTTTCCTGAATGGCGGCAATATCGATGTTGTTGTCCAGCAAGAATTTCGACAGATATTCACACTTTGCTTTGCTAATGCTTTCGACATTCAGTTGTAGGAGTCTGAGATGGTCCAATGTTTCTCGTTAATGAGTTCTGAGAAGAACTGTTAATATTATTTTGTCGATATGTCATTGCCAGGAGATCCTGTGGATAGTCTGGCTGCCTGTATTCGCTGTTGCTCATTTAGCACCACCCAGGAGGCACGTGTAGGGCAATTGAAGGTTAAACCTACGGACGTGAGCAACTCTACCTATGAAACTAGCTCTCAAGGTTTGTTCGCAGCTACTGCTTGAAATGTACAACTGTTGTCTGAGAGCAGGTGTCTTTAGTGCCCGTTGGAAAATGGCTCGACTAGTGCTGATTAAAAAAGGAATGGCAGTCGGGAACGCGCCATCGTCCTTCAGACCACTATGTATTTTAGACATTGCGGGAAAAGTGCTGGAGAAGCTATTAAAACCTCGCATACTGTCGTCTATTCAAGCCGCGGGAAATCTGTCTGACAGGCAATTTGGCTTCCGCCGTGGGAGATGTACAATAGATGCAGTACGCCTAGTAGTTGAAGCTGCGAATCAAGCCCAGGAAGGTAACCACTATTCTAGGAAAATAACACTTCTGGTAACCTTGGATGTGAAGAACGCCTTCAACTCAGCTAGGTGGATAGATATGGTTGAAGCTCTTCAATTCACCTTCCAGTTGCCTGCATTTCTCCTGCGTATAATGAAAGATTATTTGAAGGACCGTACCCTGTTATATTACACTGCAGACGGCCAGAGGACGAGAAAAGTCACGGCAGGAGCAGCGCAAGGTTCTATCCTGGGCCCGGATTTGTGGAACATGTTGTACGACGGCTTACTGCGCATGGAGATGCCCGAAGATACATTCCTTGTTGGGTACGCTGATGATATTGCGGCGGTGATTGTAGCCCGAGATGCGTTTCTGGCTCAGTGGAAACTCAATCAGGTAATGCGACGGGTGAGTGGTTGGATGAACGCTCATGGTCTGAATTTAGCTATGGCGAAAACTGAAATAGTCATGTTAACTAGGAGGAGAATGGACACTATAATTCCCATGAAAGTTGGAGAGGTGGTCGTTCGAACTGGAGCCACTGCGAAGTACCCAGGATTTACTCTTGACACGAAACTGACATACTGGTCTCATATACGGAAGGCAGCAGACAAGGCGGAAGTAGTGACAGCTGCCATTAGTAGACTCATGGCTAATGTGCATGGTCCTAGAGAAAGCAAGCGTCGACTACTGTTGTCCACAGCGCAGTCTATTCTCCTGTATGGAGCTGAGATTTGGTCTGATTCGCTGAGGATAGCGAAGTATAGGAAACGCCCAGCTGCAATTCAGAGGAGAGGAGCTCTGAGGGTGGCGTGTGCTTACCGTACAGTTTCGGAACCTGCGGTTCTGGTTGTCTCAGGTGTTGCGCCAATAGGCTTACTCGCGCAAGAACGTAAAGACGTATACTTCCGACGAGTAGAACTGGGCAAGGCTCAAGCCCGGAAGGAAGCCGTAGCACGCAAGATGGAGCTTTGGCAGCAGAGGTGGAATGACGATCACAGAGGAAGATGGACAGCTCGGCTGATACCGAGTCTGGTCGAGTGGACTAGTAGGAAACACGGAGAAATAAATTACTTTCTGACACAGATGTTGACAGGTCATGGCTACTTTCGGTGTTACCTTCATCGTATGGCCAAAGTAAGGAGTCCAGTTTGTATTTACTGTGAGAACGAACGAGATGACGTTTATCATACATTTTTCGTTGGACAGCGGAAAAACAACAACTTGAAGCTGAGGTTGGTCCAATAACGCCGGACAATATAGTTGGCTTTATGCTGAGGAACGAGCTCAGCTGGGATACGGTCGCTTTCTTTGTTGAGGTGGTCCTTCGTCAGAAGAAGTCGGATGGGGACTTGCTCGATTTAGTCGATTGAGTCTGCGATCCGCGGACTATGAATGGAGAAGTAAGATGGTGCTTGTGAAGCGAAGAAAATGACTCCATCCTGAAGTAATACGAAAGTGGTCCCGGGATGGGTTTTGTCAAGAGGACAGGGTGTGTTTTTTTAGTGGGTAAGAATCCCACACTCTTGAGGAGTGCGGACCCTTCTCAAGGTCTTATGCAAGATTTTTCCACTTCCCTCGTAATATGTATATTATTATTATTAATGGAATGTATTTTTGAATCAAGCTATTCATCCGTCGGATTTATTTGTAGACACTAAACCAACTTGTTTATATAACAGTTAATAATTGCTAGAACAATGTATATGTGATGTCGATGAAAATTAGGGCATAAGAAATAATATTCCCAAAATTTTCTTTATCATTTTACAATTTTTTGGGTACTTTCTGAGAAATTCCTGTTTTTCCGGCCGAGCTAACGCAACCAATCATGCAGCAATCGATCGATAGTTTAGGTTTATCTCAACAGATGGAACCATCGATTCTTTTTGCTAACTCGGTCGGTAAAAGAGCCTTCCGTAAACATCAGTGGGTATTTGGTTATTCTTTTTATTTTTTCAGAAAGTACGGAAAAAATAAAATAATAGACTACGGACATTTTTAGCCTATTTTCATTTATGAAAAAATTAGCGTATGAGATCACCTTTTGACGGTGTGTGTGTTTGTCCCCCCCCCCCCTCTAATTACTTCTAAACGGCTGGAGCGATTTTAATGAAACTCATTTTGGCTGACTGCGCCCATAATCAGTGGTATTTCCAGATCCTTTTAATTAGGCCGATTGAACTGCGCCCATAGTCAAGGCTGTTAGCCCAAGGTCGGTTTAAGGGGAAGTGACGGACTGTTTCCCACCACTAGCCTCTGCACTGCTGAGAATAAGAGGTAGTCCCCCGTCCCGATAAGCAGCTGTACTACGGGCCTCCGGGGGTGCCAGCTAATCACACTAACCACTACACCACAGAGGCGAATAATAATAATAATAATAATAATAATAATGATAATGATAAAAACAATAATAATGATGATAATAATAATAATAATAATAATGAAAATCCACAGCCTTTTTCCAGTCATTGGACCGGGTCAGGGTTGGAATGAATGAAGCCCTCATCTAGCGGCGAGGATAGGATTTGTGCCGGCTTCCGAAGCCTGTCGCACTCCTCTGGGACAATGATTAATGAATGGCAGATGAAATGAAATGATATTGGAGAGTGTTGCTGGAATGAAAGATGACAGGGAAAACCGGAGTACCCGGAGAAAAACCTGTCCCGCCTCCGCTTTGCCCAGCACAATTCTCACATGGAGTGACAAGGATTTGAAGCACGGAACCCAGCGGTGAGAGGCCGGCGCATTGCTGCCTAAGCCACGGAGGCTGCACTAATAATAATAATAATACAACTCTCTCTAATCCACCATAAATAACTACCCCTCTAGTTTGTTACACAATAAAAAAAATATAATAATCTTCTAACTGGTAAGATTATTAAACATTTGCAACCACTATTTTTAAAATATGGTTAGGTTGTCGAAAACATCCCAATGTACCAGTTAATGCTAATATCGCTAGAACAAAAATTAAATATTAGTCTGTTTTGAAAACTGTACCTGTTTTATGTATCCCAGGCCAACACTAATCTGTTGTCCGCAATCTGGACAGGGTATATTTAGTTGTTCGCAATCTGGACGGTTTTTGACTTGTTCGCAATCAAGACACAAACGATTTGAAATGAGTCACTTCAAATTCATTCCACTCGACAGAACATAATTCGGTAGAGGGGTGGAGGGAGGGAACCTACCTGACCGCTCTCAATGGGCGCAGTTCCACTGCCACTTTCCGAAGTTTTATGTTAATGACCAGGGTCATTAGTGAAGCTTGGGCGCAGTTCCATACAACCCTGACTCCAACCGTGCGCTTCAAATTTCATTACGTCTCACCAATCCATATTTCACCGGCATTCTATGTCTCCAAAACTATTACAGATATCACACTGAAATTTTGTACGATGATAAAGGGCACTACCACAAGTTCACCTATATTAAGTACAAAACGAACATGGCGGCCAAGCGAAGTTGAAACATTCTAATAGACTTTTCTCGCGATTTAACCATCTAAGCGCAGTGAAATATTGTACAGTATATGTTTATACACATAGTAATGCACTGGCATCTAATTTAGTACCATTGTTTACATAACCTCAAGATGGCGGCTGTGCGCAATTTTAAAATTATGTTTTTATTTCTTGTTTCGTAATCATGCGATCGAAGTGAAAGTTTGAATAATGAACCTACGCAATAGTTTTAACTTAATGGTACATAACTCTGGCCTATACATAGAGTATAACAATCCAACATGGCGACAATCTGAATTATTTAGACGGTTCTCAATATATATTACAGCAATGATACTGACATTTTGTTTGTTGATAGAGGCAATTAACATAAGAAGGATATATGAAAATAGGCTGTTTAGTACCTCACGGAACTACTTGTTAAGAATGTTATTTCTTATGCTGGGCGTTGTCAACTCTCCACCGCAGCCAGTGAGAGCTAGCAGTGGCGATGTGCAACACTGGAGACCTGACACGCGAGCAGGCAGCCAGGACCACACTCCACGTGGAGAGACAGAGCAAGCATTCTATTGGTCCGCAGCGAATAATGGTTATTATCGACGCGTGCTACTGCCGCTCGTTAGCGAGGAAAGTGAGAGTACATGTACCGCCATTATGGGCGTATGTGATGTGCCTCACCTTTTGATGCCGGGCCATTAGGAGTAATTGTTAAAAATGCCAAAGCAATTTTCGTAAATTACTAGTAGTATGTATATTCGGCGGCTCGGGTGTTATACTTGGCAGCATGCTGAGCTTGTATGCCCAAGATAGTGGGTTCAAACCGGGCCGTAGTCGTCGGAGGGGAAGTAAAGCCGGCGGTCCCATGTCATAGACTTATGTCATGAAAAAGAACCTTCCACTAACTTCACTTGTCGAAGCTAAAATTTGTAGGTTAGTTTGATAACGCTATATTAGTTCCAACGTTCGCCGCCAGGTGCTGGCTGCGATGGAATCTAGTAGCTAACTACGCAGCTAGGTGTCGCGGACGGTAGCACTTAGTAGCAAAAGTAGGAACTACTTGAAAAATTAATCGTCTGCAGTCCTTCTACCTGAATCACAGATAACACACACTAATACAGCCATCACAATAACACCGGTTATCAAACAGATTCTACACACACCCAAAGTACACGGGGCTACATGACCGCGTTGTCGCAGCCCCTAATCTAAGGAACCGACCAATCAATCAACAATTAGGATAAAAATTACCTCCTACATAAATATTTAAGAACGTTGATATTATTCTTCGTAGAAGGTAAAATATATTTTATTAACACTTAATTTCTTTTGTTTCATTAAAAATCATTATTTTTATAATTTGTATGGGGAATTTTTCAAGTCTAAAATTCACTCTCATTCACTTCACTCAGTGTTAAATCTGTACGTATTTCCTCTTGATTCTAAAAGCAGTCACCTTCATTGCGTGGTGGTCAGCGTGATTCGCTGGACACTGACCTCAGTGGCGGTAGAGGTGGGATCCTGGAGGATAAAACGATAACGGAAACGCATTCTAAAAGCTACCCATATTTATCGCCTAGTATCTAAATTAGTTCAGACTACAATGAAGGGAATGGACAGGGCTGTCATTGGGAAATGTTTCACGTAAGTGAAGATTCATCTACTACATTGCAATTTTGTTGCGTTGTAATGCTCAACCCCAGGAAGGTTTCTGGTTACAGTAATTTTAGATAGCCCTCTGATTTCCTTCATTAACGGCCTTTGGCACAAATCTACACCATTTCACCGATCTGAACCAAATTTTATGTACTTACCCTTTGGAACCCGACGAGTTACACTGTCTACAGTAGGTTAGCACTTATCAGAGCAACGGTGAAACCCGACAACTTAACAGTTGCCAGTTTGAATTACTGTTGTACATTGAACAGTGCTGATGACAGTTTTGAAAAGTGTACACACGAGGTAGTATGATGATGGTGATGATGATGATAATTGTTGTTTGAAGGGGCCTAACATCTAGGTTATCGGCCCCTAATGGTTTGGGTGAGAGTGAAAGATGAGATGAGAATGAGAACTGTAACTAATACTAACTACAGACTTACAAACTAGAAGAAGAAATGGTAAACAAATAAAGGATAAGGCAAATAAAGGACAGGAAGAAAAGAAATGCCGTCAACCCTCGAAGAATGAGGATTGAGGGACTTGGAAGGAAGGAGAGCCATGAAAGGCAGATAGGAAAGGGAAAGAGGAGAGGGCCCGCCCCAAGGTCAAAAAGGGGACAAAACGGACCCAGCTCAGGAATCACTCGGGATCGCCAACTCCCAAACTCACCAGCCGTGCGCCCCTGACGGCGTAGCAATATCCAGGGTGCACCAGAAGTGGTGGGGCTGCATACACCCTGCCTCCTTGAGGGCCTTGAGCAGAAGGCAGGAGATAACATGAAAAGAAAAAAAAAGGCTAACAGAAGGGGGGTATCAGGAAAGATGAGACAAGGGCCAATTAAGGCGGGAAAGTGAAAGACTCCCTAGGCCTCTGATACCCTAATACCGTCGGGGTCGGAAAAGAACAAGAGTTGACCAAGAGATGTCGACAGGAAGGAGGACGGAAAGGAGCCCTGCACAAGTAAGTGAAGCAATGTCGGACTCAGCTGGGGTCCCGTGGTCGCCAACCCACGTCCTACTAGATGTGAGCCCCTGGGGGCGCAGTAGTTAAAAGGGACGTCAAACCATGGACTCACTGCGCAAAATGGCGTGTTGACCGACTTTAAAGCATAATAACCATTAGTAAAGGGAATATTACAAGGAAGAAATAATAAGGTTTTTAACAACATTTTATTAACAAAGAGATTTAATAAAAAATGGTTACTAAAAATTGTAACAGACTAATATATTTTGTACATGATGGCGGTGTGAGTCCTCGGTTGTTGTGTCTATCGCTGGCTTCTCTCGGGGTCCATCTCCACGACCTCCTGTTGGTGGTACGACCAGTTGTAAGACTTGTTATTGTGCCGGTCCGTCCTCACCGGCGATAGCTCTGAGGAGTGTCCATCAGCGTCCTCCTCGTCCTCCTCGTCCTGCCTCTTGAAGTAGCTCGTGGGAACCTCGGCCGAGTATTTGGGAGCGCGGTAAGGATACCTGTGAAGAGTTTTCGTGTGTTGATTGTTACTGCTCTCCCGGTGCTGTCGAGGATATCCGTGATGTGGCTTCTTGCCGTGGCGCTGGCTGTTTCTGTTGCTGTTCTCTGACGACGAGGGCAGAGCGTCTTCACGGAGATTATCGAAGGACTTAGAGAATTGGAATTGTAAGTCATCAAATGTTTCAGATCCTAAAGGTTTTGTTCTTTGTCCTTCTCCTCCATGATATTGGCAGTGAGATTTGCAGTCATCTGATGTGTCTGGTGATCCATATTGATCGTCGTCCCCACGATATTGTCCGCTGCTGTAAGGCTTGCGAACTTTGTAGCTGGTGGAAGTCCTGTGGTAGTTTGAAGGTTTGGTGTCCTCGTCCTCGTAGCGATGGTTGCTGTAAGGTTTGGAATAAGATGTCTTGTAACTCTTTGGTGGTTTTACGTAGCTCGTGGAATATGATTTATAATACGCACCGTCATTGCTATACTGATTTGGTTTGCCTTGGGGTTTCTTATAATAACCTGTCTGCTTCGTATCTTCCCCTTCATCATCATCTTCACTGTAATGACTGTTTGAAGATTTGCTGGGACTTGAAGAGCTTTCTGACTCATCTTCGTCGTCATCGTCAGAGTATTTCCCTCCGGAAGACTCTGTGTAGCCCGAACTGTCATCGCTACTGGATGAGGGCTTGTAGTTGTTGCTATAACCTCGTGTCTTATGATGATCCGTATCAGAATTGCTGTATTTATCATCCGAGTCATAGAGATTAGATTTCGATGGAGACTTTGATGAGGAACTATCGTCATAGTTGGAGGGAGACTCAGGATTCTCGTTGACTTGCGCGGGCTTCTTCACGATTGATTCCTCATTCTTCTGAACACCACTGTCTTGGGAATTAGACTCCTGTGGACTATCACCTTGAGTATTGTACTGTTGTTCAATATTCTCGGCTGGTTGTAGGAAAGGGTTCTGAGGGAAGAACCCTCCAGAATTTGGGAAGCCAAAGTAGTTCCCAGTTCCATATTGTTGGCCAGGATAGTACAACAAAGGCTGTTGAGCAGAACTGCCCAGTATTTGAGATCCGGCCGTATTTAAGAATGGCCAAGATCCTTGACCGCCAAATATAGAGGCGTAGTTATTGTTATTGATAATGGGTTTCATAGGAGTCGCCTGAGGCAGCATTGCCTGACCGAACTGAACACCATTCCTTTGAGGAGGAGGAGGGTTGAAGAATTGATATCCACCTGTCTGTCCTAGCACTGGAGTTCCAACACTGCCGTAGGACAACAATGGCTGCGCGCCAAAGCTGAACAGCCCGAGGTTCTGATTGTTGTTGCTGTTTGGCTGCGGAGCGGTCTTTGGCACTTGTTTTGTCGCCGATGCCTGCTGCTGAGTTTTGGACTGTGATCCACTTTGCCCTTGAGTTGGTACTCCTTGCTGTTGTAGCGAGGCCGAGAGGTATGCGGTAGGCACTGAGGCATAGTTTAACAAGTGCGGGAACTGCCTGTGGGAATCCAGAGTGTGCAGAATGGGGATGAGAGTGGCAGCGTTGCTAGGCGACTGCGGTGCCGTGGAAGCTGCAGTGGTCTGCTGAGGTGGTTTGGTCTGCGGCACGGGATTGCTAAGATATTGAGGGTAAGTGTTAGGGAATGCAGAAGATGCGAAGCTGAGCGTTGTAGCAGCTGAAGGCAGAGGAGCTGAGAAATGCGGCTGGGGATAGGAAGGCATTGGAGGAGGATTTGTGAAGGATACGCTGTGGAAACTGGCACTGGCTGTGCGTCTCGAAGGCGATCCCACACTTGGCAATGGGTTGCTCGCTGTTGACACTGGCCAGCCGTTCATAGTAGAAATGGCCGTGTTTGGAGACAATGCAAATGCTGATTTTGTCCCTATCAAGGCGGATGATTTTGGTGGTATTGACGTGGTGATGTCAACTCTGGTGATGTCTAGGAGTGCCCTCTTGTTCTTAGACCGCACACTGTCGCTGTCAGTGTCACTGCTGTTACTGCTGCTGGTGCTGGTCTCACTGCCACTCGGGGTCGTAGTAACGGTAGCATTCTGAAGTGTACCTTCTTCTCCCTCACACGCCGCTATCGCACAAAGGCATAGGAGTGGAAAATACACCTGCGAGGGAATACAGAAACAGTAAAAACCAATTAGAACCAATAACAATGATTTAGAAACATGATACAGGAAGATTCATAAGGAGTTGCCGTTATTTAAGGAGCAAATTACTAATTACAATTTGAACAAGACATGATATGTCTATTTTCAATACGTCCTGAGTTCCTTTCGTTGGAAGGATAAATAGAACGATAATTCTACATAAATAATCCTTTATTTAAAACTCTGCAATTCTTCTAGGTTTGTGCCGTGCCTTGTGTGGGGTTTCGCCTAGGACACCAAGCTGGCTCATCAGCTGTCTCTTGGTGTCGTTGCCCAGACCCCCACAGGAGTAAGTAGTAAGTGTTTGTTAGACTCTAAATATTGCATCATCATGACCAGAAATTGCGTAATCCTGATGACGTCATGGGATGACGTCATGGGTCCTTAGAGCGAGCACGTGGTCCAGGAGCGAGCATGTGCGGTGCACGTGTTAGCGTGGGAAGGGGGTGACCTCTTGGCTTGTTTATGTGATGGTGATAAAAAGTTAATGGGTGTTGACGTCATGGGGGTTGTTTATTAGGATGCTAACTGTCATCTGACACCCGTGCGAGTGTGAGCATGTGTGCCAGTGCCAGAGATCCGCACATGTGGTGTGCAGCTGTTATGTTTTTTTGCTTTGGATGCTAACCGTCATTTGACACCCGTGCAAGTTTGACCATGTGCAGCAGTGTGATTGATCTCGTCTGCTGTGTTCGCGTGAGACAGAGTTGACCTTTAACGTCATTGGCTAAGAATGTAATCTTCGACTTCTTTAAGCAATAGTGGAAAAAGGAAATGATTGCGTTAGAAGCTAGTTTGCGGCATATGGTTTCTGGAGTGTGGGTGGGGGTGAAGGATATATAAATGGATGAGTGCATGGAAGAGTTTAACTTTTACTTTTGCGCGAAGAGTGTGTGAGTGTGTGTGAAAGAAATAAAGAAAGTCAACGACGAGGAACAAATTGTGTGATGGAAGCTCTAGCGAAGTTCAATAACTTATCATCTTGTACTGAGTATTCTAATAAGAAACTAGCTGAACTAGTCATTGATTTACCATATGTGGTCCAAATTATTCGCCCCGTACAGACGAGGTTTGGAAGAAAAATAGTTGTGGATATTAACATCGAAGATGAAGTAACAAGTGTATTTCTACCGGCAGTATTTTCAAAACTAAGCACATCAGAGATCGATGAACTAAACTCAATGGGAGGCACACTGATGCTGGTGTATTTGGGGGTGAAGAACCGCTCGCATCAAGTCATTTTGAAACAGTACTCGAAGGCAAACTGATGACGGTGTAGTTTGGGTTGAAGAACCGCTCACATCGACATGTTTTGGTGAGTATTAGATTATATATTATGTAATGATTGATATAACGATTGATATATTTACTTGCTAATTATTTCTTAATTTGTTTAATTTTTCAGATTATCTAAAAAACTAATAAAACAACCAGCATAATGAAGTGGAAAACTGTTAATTTCCTGAGTGGAACTGAACATCGATCGCACCCGCTAATAGAGTATCATCGTGTATGCTTTCAACAACCGGAAGAAGAGGAAGAAGATGATAACGAGGTGAGTTGTAATGAGAAAGAAGCTTGTTTTAACAAATGGACATCTTCGAGTGGAATTTCAACATTTTCAGTCTACGTTACCAATGTTAGCAAATCAGAGGATAGTCAGCGAGAGGTGACAGAAACAGTTCTAAGATATCTATTGAAAGAATTATGTGAAGATGAACATTTTATTTGTTTCTTCGGATACAATACATTTGATGAAGTTTTCAAAATCGAATTTTCCATGACGTGTTACGATGTGACAAAATTGAATGTGTATAGAAACAATTTGCTTGGTAAACTTCAGGATGAATTTCCTTTTGAGGCTGTTCATTGTTCATTGGAGATTACAGGCAGTAATTTATCACAATGGCTTGAATATACTTTAAAAGATTATAGGTTTATGGTAAACCGATGTTACAGCAACTGCTGGTGGTGTATTAACAATAGTGCAAATTGGACGTATGCTTAGACATCAGTGATGGTACACCAACTGTTGGTGGTGTATTAACTTTAGTGCAATTTGGACATTTGCTTAGACAACAGCAACAATGACCTCGCCTCCTAGCAAACGTAGAAAGGTCGATATTGTATTACATAATAACAGTGAAAATATAAGAAACCAATTGGACAAAGCATTTGAAAGTGTTTCTAATTTTCGAAGTGAACTAAACGGTGCTATTTCAGTATCATACCAAATCGGGGAAAACACTCAAACCGAGTTGATTGAGAACAGTGATGAGTTGATTGAATGTTGGAGAGTTATTAGTGAGCACATATTGCAACAAGCTGTGAATTTCGAAGAAATTACAATTCAAATAAAGGATGAATCTTTCTTGAGCTGTGAGTTAATTGAAACGGCATTCAATTCTAGAGTGTACACACTTGCAGTATCAAATGTTAAGAATGAGTTTTTGGATCCTCGCGAATTTTTAGCGAATGCTAATATTTGGTTTACAAAGTATGTTAAGAAAGCGTTAACTGTACAAGCTTTAAAGGTGAATTCAGTTTTGTGTGCACAATACGTGCTTCGCGACATATCAGAAACAAAATATTTTGCTATCAAAAATGAGGTAGTTTTCGATCGAATGATAGAAGCAATGCGAGGAAAAGGAGGTCAAGGCATTTATTTAAATCCTCCTGCATACAAAAGATAATTAACCAAATACCAAATAAAGCATTAAGTAATTTCGATTTAGCTAAATACGCACATCAATTAAAGATTCCAAATTTTAGAGGAGTCTTTATGCGAGATACGTTACCAAGATATCCTCGAAAAAATGAAAACTGTATTGTTAACCTTGAACCGATGGATAAATCCGGTTCACATTGGGTAGCTTTCAGTAAACATGGTAAATATGTGCATTATTTTGATAGTATTGGTAATTTAAGACCACCATTTGAAATTTTAACATATCTTAAAAATTGCTATCTACAATATAATTTTCATTCATATCAATCGATTACTTCTTCGATTTGTGGACATTTATGTTTAGTCTTCTTGTATTGTATAAATAAGGGAAACACAGACCGTCTTTAAACATTTCAAAGATGGCTTTCGAAAGACGGATAACTCTTGAAGGTAAAGGCTCGAAGATTGATGTTACATTGGAGAACCCGATTCATCTTGTAGGAGCAGAGTTTTTTGAAATAGGACTTGCAGGATTGTATACATCTAATTCTATTCGAAATGTTACCAACAGAAATAATAAATTTCGCATTCATTTTACTAATTTTTTATCAATTGATTTAGTGGTACCACCGGGTATTTATGAATTTGAAGATCTAGCCTCAGCTTTTGATGATTTACTTAGTTATCACTCATTGTCGAAACTTATACCAGAACATTTAGAAAAAACAAAATTGTATGTGGAAGAGGATATAGATGGAAAAAGAGACAACCGTCTCGTTTTGTCTTCCCCGTTTAATATTGATTTCACTGTAGCCAACAGTGTAGCAGGGCCTTTAGGTATTGAAAAGAAAGTTTACCCTAAAGAGAATAAAAGAGAAATTGAAATTCATCGAAAAATAGAATCGATAATGAAGTTTGCAATTAACGAGAATAATAACATTTTGGCTATAAAGTTGAACGAAGCGGATAGAGCGATTTTAATAATACCCAATGCTAGCTATACGTTAAAACAATTAAGTGGAAAGATTGATGATTTATTAGTTGAACATTTATTAGGCGACAAAGACAAATTCCCATCATTTTATATTAATTATGATAAAGTCTTTTATCATTGTAAACTACATTCGAAAGTGTTTGCTATAGATTTTGGTGTTGCAGATTCTATTGCAGATTTGTTAGGCTTTTCTCATAGAAAGTTCAAGGCAAACACAACTCATCATTCTGAATATATGATTAAAATTAACACTGTTAATAGTATTCGAGTATGTTGCAACCTTGTGCTTGGTACGAGTTCTTATTTGAACCATAAACCAACACACTCTTTATATAATTTTAAAGCTCATGTTCCTGCTGGTTACCCGATTGTTGTACAACCAACAACGATTAATTTTTTGCCCATGAACACCAAGCTTATTCAACATGTATCTGTGCAACTTGAAGATCATCTTCAACAGCTCATTGATTTGCAAGATGAAGATTTAACTGTAGAATTAATTATTCGTCCAGCACGATATCTTGCTATATAAAGTAATGAAATACTGTTATGTTTTCATTCTACTTGAGTAAGCATACTAGAAAACAATCACAAATATGGCTATACTATATAATACTCAAAGTTTGAAAAAAAAGAAGTCGACTCTGATTCGAAAAAATAATATAAATCAATCAGCTAAAATTTGTAAAAAAAACAAACAACGACATCGCACCTTGAAATCTAAGAAACAGTTATCGAGTAACAACAAACAATTCTTACAGTCTTTAGGCTATCGCGTACTTTAATTTCAATATAAATATATATGCAATTGTTAATCTTATTTAGTTTCTATCTATAGTTGAAGCTGTAACATGTTTAACATAACAGATAAAAGAGAGGTTGACAACAGAGTTGTGCGACGAGAAGAAAGAGTTTATCAACCTTATTCAGCTAATAAATTCGAAAATAATGATGAAATTCGAATACCGATTCAAAATGAAGAAAACATAGTTTTATTATCAGAAGGTGTTCTTCACTTAGAAGGTCAAATTATTACTTCTAACATAAATCCAGCTGCTTCTACTACAGCGCATCCTGACCAAAATTTTGGGGCTAATCTTTTTAGCGAAATTCGCATCACGTTAAATGGTAAAGAAATTGATCGTACACGCCATCTAGGTATAACAAGTTCTATAAAAACCTTTGCATCATATTCAAAAAACGAATATACAGCTTTACAAAATGCCGGTTATTTTCCCTCTTTAACAACGCCAGCAAGTGAAGCAAATATTGTTGATAGTAACACAAAACGTTTTCATATAATACTTCCTTTAAGCAACCTGTTAGGAATAGCAGAGGATTACAGAAAGCCGATTTTAAACTGCAAGCATGAGGTAATACTTCTCCGATCGTCAAGTGACGCACGTGCGTTGCAATCGACAACCGAAAACGATCTTTCTAAGGTCAAGTTATTTAAAGTTTATCTAAAAATCCCCGTTTTATTATTATCAGACGAAGAACAAATTAAAAGATTAAAACTAATGCAGAAAAATATTCCCATTCAGGTTGGTTATCGATCGTGGGATGTTCACGTCTTGCCTTCTCTTCCTAGAACAACTAAATATAGTTGGACTGTAATGACAACTTCTGAAACTCAAAAACCGCGTCAATTTTTATTAGGTTTTCAAACTAGAAGAAATTTACTAAACACATGCTCTTCCTATTTCGACCATTGTAACATTAAATCTATAAGAGTTTTTTTAAATTCAATTTTTTATCCCTATGAAATGCCAACTTCTGAAATTGCCATAAATGACTACAGCGAGTTGTATGACATGTTTGTTAAATTTCGTAATGTATATTATCAGATCGATGATGTTCGTTCAGAGACTCTGGTTTCACGAGATGAATTTAAGTCTCTTTGTCCTATTATTGTAATTAATTGTCTCGAACAAGTGGAAGCAGTGAAGACATCTTCAGTCGATGTGCGAATTGAAATCGAGACAAGTGAGAATATACCTGAAGATACAACTCTTTATTGTGTTCTTATTCATGATCGTCAAATATCTTACAGACCATTAACGAATGAAGTAATTATCTAAACCAATATTTGCTAAGTTATAAGCAAGCAAGTAAACAAGTATTCTCACTTTAGTTGCAATCATGGAATTGACAACAACAAACTCTCCTTCTACTGATGCTGGCACGTGGAATAAGAAGCAACCAATAGTTGCAGACATTCGCAAGCTACCAAACGGCAGTTTGGAACTTGCTTACTGTATGTTAAATAACGGCAATATACCTTCATTCAGCCCCGTGATCACATGGGTTGCAGCATATTGTGAAAAAACTCTTTCTTCTTTTTTTGAGTCTATTAAGAATAAATATGATTATTTAGTTGTATATAATTTGCCACAGGAATTTTCTTTGTTTGCACTAAAAGCACTTTCCCCAGACTCATTATTCGATCTTAATACGATTGATGGAATGTCAGACCTAATGTTGAGGCATAGCCAACGTTTACCTACAGATTGTCCAAAACATTTACCATCTCTAGCAATGGGAAGCAATAGTTGTGCTAAATTCAACGTCAATGCTGTTCAACATTGGTTAAATTCTTCTGATGGCATCATGAAAATCGTGTGTTCGATAATAAACAAGTTTCGAAACAGTGGACTTCGAGGTTTTAATAAGTTTGATTGGAACTACTTTCCTATAAACGTGCTGACTATATATGAACCACAACGAATTCGTCTAGAGTGGGAACATCTACCAGATCATCTAAAGAGGAAATTTCAACTGTTTCATCTTCGCTGCAAATGTGACAACTGTAATCGCTATCTATAAAAGGTGAATAATTTAGATCTACTACTGTAGTTGACAGCTATACATATTTTGTTTTTAGTTTGCTTTTTAACACAGTGTATCTTTTTTTTGTCTACAGAAAATAATCATCTGGACAACTAAAAAGAAGAAGATCATCTCAACACAGCCACACTCATCTGGACAACTAAAAAAAGAATGAGATTACTTCAAGAGAAATAAAATTGTATTAATTGTAATTCTAAATGAATAAAGAAGAAAAAAAAAAATGTCTTTTGTACCATTTCATATGAAAGTTCTTATTAATGATCAATTACCTCCTCACTCTACATGTAAATAAAATAATAATAATAATAATAATAATAATAATAATAATAATAATAATAATAATAATAATAATAATAATAATAATAATAATAATAATAATAATAATATTGTCAGGTGAGGGATTCGAACCCTCGCTTTCAATTTCTGAAAATTAGATCTTAAGTCTAACGCCTTAGACCGCTCGGCCAACCCAACACGTGCATATTAGCCAACGTGTTTTGTTGATTCATGTCAGTTCGCATTTAGCTTTGTGTGGTGAACATCTTTTCTTTGTGAAGTAAACCAGCATCATGAAGTATTTTAATTGTGTAAAGTATTCCAAAAAACAGTTAATGCAAATGATATTGAGTCAAAAAGAAATGAATTTAAAATCTGAAAGAGATCGGCTAAAAACATTTAAGACCTGGTCTTCAGACAGTTTTACGAACACTGCATGGTTAGCAGCTGCAGGATTTTTCTATTTTGGATATAAGGATATGGTTAGGTGTGCTTTCTGTAATCTGCAACTTAGTTATTGGGAAGAAGATGATGATCCGTTTGAAGAACATAAGAAATGGGCTTTTTCTTGCCCCTACGTAAACAATATTTCTCCTAGCATAGAATTGAAATGCGAATATGAAAGACTTAAAACTTTTCAAAATTGGCCTCTTCCCTGTCCAAACGAATTTTGTTTAGCACCAGCAGGGTTTTATTATACTGGACATGGTGATAAGGTGAAATGTATATTCTGTAAGATTGAAATTGAAAATTGGAGGGAAAACGATAATCCTTTAAATGATCATGAAAAATGGGCGCCATATTGTCCATATATAAGAGGGTTTTACGTCGGCAACGTTGATTTAAATCCTGAAAATCCTACTATTATTCCACATAATACAAGTTATGATACGTGTGGAAGCAATATATGTTGATGTGATGTGATTTTTTGTGCAGTGTGCATTCTCAGACGTAAACGTAGACATGTTGAAGTTTGTTAAGCAGTCAAACACTCTACCAGTAATTTCATTTACTAATGCTGAAAACCAGAGTAAAAGTGAAAAAAGAAAGCATGGTGTTTTACTACCGAACACAATTCGATGTATCATTTGCGGTCCATCGAACTGCGGTAAAACAAACGTAATGCTAAATTTATTATGCCACAAAAATGGAGTTCGTTTTGAAAACGTTTATATTTATTCTAAATCACTTGCTCAAAGTAAATATGTTGAATTAAAAAAGTTTTTGGACTCCATAAAAGAAATAAAAAGTGATTTTTTTCCGATAATGATGAAGTAATGCCTCCAGAAATGGCTAGAAAAAACTCTATATTTGTTTTTGATGATGTAGCCAGCAATAAACAACAACACATGAAAGATTATTTCAGTAGAGGTCGTCATCACGACGTTGACGTATTTTATCTTTGTCAAACATATTCTTGTATACCTAAACATCTAATTAGAGATAACGCTAATTTTTTAATTCTTTTTAAACAAGACGGAACAAACTTGCGTCACGTATATAACGATCATGTAAATACAGATATGAGCTATGAACAGTTCTTTGATATTTGTTCGTATTGTTGGCAAAACTCTAAGTTTGGTTTTTTGGTTATCGATAAAGATAGCGATTTACAAAATGGTCGATATCGCAATGGATTTGATGTTTATTTTCAGTTATAAATATGACTTCAAAAAGAGGTAAATGGCCATTCGTGTTATAGCTTTTGCGTGGTTAACAACTTAACTATGACATCGTTTAACAAAACCAATAATGTGTCTATCGGACGACCGACTTCACGACATGATATTGCAACTAAATCATATGTTGATGATAAGCTAGTGCAATATGAAAATCAACTAACAACAACAACAAGCGACGGACATCTAAGTATTAACGGCAAACGGTTAAAAAATGTCGGAATGCCAATACATGTTGAAGATGCATGCAACAAAGGTTATGTAGTGAAGTTATTAAATGAGCTAAATAAAATCGAGTCTAAAGAAGACATACAACGAAACTTTAACGAGCTTAAAGGTTTAATTTTTTCAATTTGTAAAATAGAGAAAAAAGAACTTGACTTTCAAAACAAACGTCTCGCGGGCTTAGCTTTACCATCATCTGCAAATGATGCAGTAAACCTTATTGCAATGCAGCAACATACATCGAATATAAAAAAATATCTTGAGACCCGAATAACAGAAGTGTTACAACGAGTAGAATTCATTCATGGTTTAGTGCGAGAATTTTCAGAAGATCACTTTCCGTATGATCAAGATACTCTCGACTTGGGTAACAAAAGAATAAGAAATGTTAAAGATCCAATTCAAAATCAAGATGCGGTAACGTATTCTTTTCTTAAAACTCATGTAACAAATGAACTCGATGAAATTAAAAAATCTCTTTTGAATATAAACAGAGATGATGAAACTGTAGATATGTTAAATAGAAGAATAACAAACATATCTCAACCAATCGATTCGTTAGATGCAATAAACAAATATTACTTAGAAAACTTTGCTGCCTCTCGAAAAGATCTAGAAGACTTAATCGCTAAATTTAATAAACAAAACGTTTTAAACGTAGACGATGGTGGAACTTTAAATATGATGAGTGGACGAATTACTCACGTAAACAACCCCATATACGATAACGATGTTGCAAATAAGACGTTTGTTGAGCAATATGCCGCTTCCCAACGTGAATTTGATCAATTGAAACAAACTGTAAACAATCTACAACATCAAAAACAAACAAATGTTGAGTTCCCTGTTAACGACCAAGACGTGACAAATAAACGGTTTGTAGAACACTATGCTGCGTCACGAACTGAAGTTAATCAACTAAAAGAAATTTTAAGCAATTTACAAACTCGTATTGAGGGTGTTGCTAACAATCTCAATATTGTTAAAAAAGAAGATCTTGAAAGTTATGCTGCTGAATCCAAAGAAGAATATAACAAGTTAAAAACTGAACTGGGAAAAATTGAGCAAATGGTTAACAAAGAACCACTCGAAAGTTTTACTGCATCCAAAGAAGAATATGGTATATTAAAAGATGAAGTAAAGAAAAAGAACTTATCGAAATTTATTCTGAAATTCTCCAACACACCATCAATCCATTCACCAGTATACACGCTTCATAATCATAACATACAGTACCAACTTCCCTACAAAGGTGTATTAAAACCAATTTTTGTTTCACCAAGATCTCCAATTGTGTATGCAATTTTAAATATACGTCAAGAGATTGAACTGGATGGCAGTGATATTGTCGTTGAAGAGCAAGATGAAATTCAGTTTCGACTTAGAGACCCGAAAAAACATAAAACTGATGATCTTCCTCTTCAAATCGATTTTGAATATACTATAAATAAGTAAAACAACCACAATTTCCGTTTAGTCATGGAGAAGAGGTCAAAGATTAAAGCTGAAAGTCGAGTAAAGGATAAACTTTCTCGCTTAAAAAAAGATGTTAAAGACAAGTATCTTTCACTTCAAGATGATGTTAGACGAAAAGAATTAGATATAGAGACTAACTTTAAACCAGTAACAAGTTCATTAAATCAACTTGTAGCTATTGCTAATACGTCGACTCAAAATAAAGAAAATCGAAAAAGAAAAGGAAAATATATCGATTCTGAATCCACTGCTACTTCAGACGAAGAAGATGGAGATAGCATCAAAATAATTTCACTACTTAACCGCTACTTTGATCCGTTCATTAAACAAAACGTGGATAGAACATTTGGTATAACGATAAGAAATGATAAACAATACTTGGGACGCGAACGAGTTTTCTTCGATAAAAAGTGGATAAAAGTTGGCGGTGAAAAATTTCCTATTACAGAAGGTCTACTTGAATTGATTCAAAGGAAAGTACCAGACCCCACTCTAATAGATAGGAGTGATTTAAGTTCATATTTGAAATTATTAAATGTTTCAAACGTGCACAAAAGAAATTATACAAGCAATGCAGCTCCGAGAGGAACGCAATCTTATAAGTATAAAAATATAATTGAACCCCTTCTCACTGAAGACATAGATAGAATTATAAAAACAGCAGATGAAAATGAAGAAGCAAATACTACAATGCATACTGGATATGGTCAAAAAAAAACACATCGCGCCACAAGCCATTTGGAAATTTGAAGGCGGAAACAATATTGAATTCGTTCACTGGAATGAACCAAACAAATTGGTATCAAGACTTAAAACATTAATTGCATCGAAAGCTGCAGGTCACACAGGAGTAGACAGCGAAATCTTTGCAATAGAAGAAGAACTAAGAAATGCTGGATATATTGAATAAAAATTCCAACGTTTCTAAAACAATGCACAGTATGTTATAAAACATTGTTTGGAAAATAACTATGAACGAAATCAGACGAGAAATTGCAAAAGAACTTCACGCACCGCTTAGAAAAAAGTTTAAAAGACGACGTGTTATTAGCAAAGGAATCGATGACCTCCATGAAGCTGACATTGTGGACATGTCCAAACTTGCAAAATGGAATAATGGATTTAAATATTTATTAACCATTATTGACGTTTACTCGAAATATGCATGGGCAATTCCTCTTAAAACCAAAAAAGGAAGTGAGATTGTGAACAGCTTAAAATTTGTTTATTCTCAAAGTAAAAGATTGCCCAATTATTTTCACACCGATCGAGGAACGGAATTTTATAACAGTGAATTCAAAACATGGTCTCAGAAACAAAATCTAAAGCATTATTCCACTGGCAGCTCCATTAAAGCGAGTGTGATAGAAAGATTTAATCGAACTCTTAAGGAATCGATGTGGAAAGAATTCACAACACGAGGTTCTTACCGATGGGTACATATTTTGCCTGAGTTACTAGTAAAGTATAATCACAAAATACATCGCAGCATTGGCATGAAACCTAATGATGTGAAAAGAAACAATCCACCCCGCTTGCCAACACAATATAATGAAACTTTAAGAAAACCAAAATATAAAATCGGCGACATTGTAAGGATATCAAAAATCAAGAAACACTTCAGTAAAGGGTACGAAGGTAATTGGACAACAGAATTATTTACAATTTATAAAGTTCAAAATACTAATCCACGAACATATCTTTTAAAAGATAATAAAAATACCCCAATATTTGGTGCGTTCTACGAAGCAGAGTTACAACGAACAAAACATCCTAATATTTACTTAGTCAACAAAGTACTACGTAGAAAAGGAACCCGAGCCTTCGTATCTTGGCTTGGATTCGATTCAACTCACAACTCTTGGATCCCCAACAAAAATATCTTATAATTAGAACAGTGTAAGTTTTTTTATTTTTATTTTTTATTCCTCACAAAGATATTATTATTATTATTATTATTATTATTATTATTATTATTATTATTATTATTATTATTATTATTATTATTATTATTAATGTGTCTCTATATATATATTTTTCAGCTCACTAAAACCAACACACGCAAGAAAGAAAAGAATGATTGAACTTACCCCGTGCACAAGACCAGCATATTCCACTCTGCAAACAACACAGCATCTTCAATTCTCTCTGCAGCTTGTTGGAAAAGGAACTACTTACCACTTTAAGAACGAAGATCATATCATTTTTCACTATTTCATATTATATAATTAATGTAAACCACAAATGATCAAATAAATATATTTAAAAAATAAAATTTACACTGCACAATATTAATCCACTGTCCACTGTCCATTGAATTTAATTTAAGATTTGAACATCATCATCATCATCATCATCATCATCATCATCATCATCATCTTCTTCTTCTTCTTCTTCTTCTTCTTCTTCTTCTTCTTCTTGTCGGTCTTCTTCTTCTCCTTCCGCTCGATGTTCTTCTTCTTCTTCTTCCATTCGATGGTCTTCTTCTTCTTCTGCTTCTTCTTGCACTTCTTCCATATGCTCTTCCATATGCTGTTCCTCTAATGGCCGTTCAAACACGGCCATTAGCTCTTCCGCCAATGTAGGTTCAAACACGTTGAAATTCATCGAGCCGATGGATCTCAACTTGTCAATAATAATATTGACTATGTGAAATGTCATGCCGTTGAAAATAATTTCACGGCAGTGGTGTTGATCCCTCATCAGCTCGAATATTTCGGCGCTTAAAAGCTCCTTTTCTCCCGGTGTTAAGGTGTTATACCACACCTCCTCCTCTATTTTCGTCGCACTGACGATGAAATGCAACCCTTGATTCAGGGCACTTTCCGCAAACATCATAATGTGTTGCAATTTTACTAACTTTTCTATCAACCCCTCGCACAGACTCATGATATTGCAGATAAAGATAGCTAACTACTGCTCCATAGCAATCTCCTCTTATATATATATTAAGAAGTTAGAGCGCCAAAAAACCTCTTTAAAACATTTCGCATGAAGCTCTGGGAACCGACATCCAATCTCGTTCTCGCATTAAAAATTACAGACTTGACTAATGACGTCTGGGAATCTAAAAACAAACAGATCGAAATTCATTTCACACACTCAAAGTTATACATGTCATATAAAACACTTTAACCAGATTGAGATCATGAAGCAAGCCAGAACACAAAAATGTTAACATCATTTAAATTAAACAGACATAACATAGCGAGAAGGAGTAACACAACTCCACTCCCACGCCGTGGTAATATATGTCATACTTAAACGGAGTGTAGCATTACAACATATGATTGCTTATTTAGCTTGCGCGAGCAAAAACTTTAACGACAACCATGCACTACATGAGCTGAGTGCTCTCATGGCTTGCCGCACGGCGCGAGCAAAAACGGAACAGCTGCACACACATGTCTGGTAGCGATCCGGCTATGTCGAGTGCCTCACCGTACACTCTCATTCAAAAGTTATGACACCCAAGACTCTCTACACTTCCTTGGGAAATTACCAAAATATAATTCAATAATCAATCAATACTTAATAACCATGATACACAGGCTGCCCCCCTGGAATTAAATAACAAAACACGGAATCGAACCAAGAAACCCCCCTGTAGGAGTGGAAGAGGAGTCTGAATTTCGAGTTACCATCCTAATAAACAACCCCCATGCCGTCAACACCCATTAACTTTTTATCACCATCACATAAACAAGCCAAAAGGTCAACCCCTTCCCACGCTAACACGTGCAGTGCACATGCCCCGCTCCTGGACCACGTGGTCAGGATTACGCAATTTCTGGTCATGATGATGCAATATTTAGAGTCTAACAAACACTTACTACTGGAGTAGCGAACTGCGCGCTGCCTCCCTGTTTATGAAGCGCACCTGTGCTTCTTTACTGCGAGTATTACCGACATAAGTGGCTGCGCGGGCTAAAGCGCTGCGTTAGGTCAAGGGGCCAAGCTCTCTGCTGACTCGGTAGACGCGTGGGTTCGAGCCCCACCGTCGGCTGTCCTTGAAATGGTTTTCCGTGGTTTCCCATTTTCAACACCAGGCAAATGCTGGGACAGTACCTTCTGACAGGCCACGGCCGCTTCCTTCCACATCCTTGCCCAGTTTCATTCATCTTCATCAATTCCATCTCTCATCTCGACGCACAGGTCGCCCACGGGCGTCGACTAGAAAGACCTGCACTCGGCCTCTCAGGAGGCTACACGCAAAAAAAAAAAAAAAAAAAAACTGCGAGTATTATGGTGTTTGAAGTCATTTCTCAGTGTTGCCTTAGTAAACGAAATACCGCAACTAAATAAGTGTATATATTGTAAATATGTTCACCCATACATTTCAGAGCCTAAGCGCAATGGATCTGATGATGATTGCATGACGATCGAAACTGTCATCCAAGTGTATTTATTGACCTCAAGTAATTTTTATCAGGGTTAGGGAATAACCCATCTCATGGTGTTGACCGACTGAAAAGCACCAATCTTTTGTTTACTGCGAGGCAGCCCTTCACCTCCCTATAAAGGCTTGCAATAGGATGGTAGCCTATATTGGCTTTCACGGCCAGTGAATTAAAACTCAGCAATTGTCTTGTACGGGATTTGGCCTAGGAACACCAAGATTGGCTCATCAGCATCTTCTTGGTGTTCGGGAGGTAGCGCGCACTTCGCTAGTCCTGTGGGGTCTGAGTTCTGTGTGTCTGGGGCGAGCCTAACTAATGAAAGAAAAAATAGTTTTATGCAATAAAGTTTGCTTTTGTAGCGACCACAACGAAAGTTCAAATTAGAAGGAAATTCTCTACTTTTATTAGTTCAAACGAAATCAAACGATAATTTATATATTTACATCACGTTTGTTTATAAAAACACAGTTAACATTGATCTACAAATCAAAGTAAACAATACAAACAAGCTTTAAAAATGTGTGGGTACGAACTGTCTCGTATTAGCCCACAAATATAATCACTCATCATTACCCTTGATAACGTTGCTCAAAGTCCACCACATCTTGGTCAAAACGTTCCCCTTGCTCTTCTGAATGCCCCCAAGTGAGCATGTAACATGTGTACTTATTCTGCAACCCATGAGTTTAAAGTTCTCAAGCACAGTGGAAATAAGCTCTGAGCTTTCTTATTCCCAAGCAACCAAGGATCACAACTTCAAGGCTGCACCAAGCTTGTTTCCGTGGTGTTGAGTGATTGTACGAATTCTTCACTGGACATTAGTTTCTTTATTTGAGGACCGACGAAAATACCAGCTTTAATTTTCGCTTCAGACAATTTAGGGAGAAAAAAATCTTTAAATATTGAAAAGCTTCAGAATCTTGACGAAGAGTCTTTAGAAACTGCTTCATGAGGCCTAAATTTATATGCGACGTTATTTATCATTGCATGAAGTACAAAAGCGAAGTTTAATTTATTAAGAATGGGCCCGATGTAGACAGTCAAAATATATGCATTAAATAACAGACTAAACACAAAATGTTTAGTTTGTTGACTTGTGTAATGGTTGGCAAGCCTGAAGCACTATGTGCCTGGGAAAGGTCGATCATTGGAGGCAGATCAAAGACGTAGAGAGCACAATCTTTGGTCCAGTCTGCTCTCAAGGGATCTGGATGAAACGGAAGGACTGTATCAGAAGTTTTATCAGCATGCTCACTGACACCTTCAGACAAAAGGCGATTGTAGTTCTACGGCCACATTCTCAGAATGAACAATGACAGGCTTACCAACCTTGCTCTCTCAATGGAAGTCAACACCAACTGGCTTAGTGAAATAGAAAAAGAACATCAAGAAATTGGTATTACAAAGGAAACTATACAAGATGGACTCCAGTTGAGAGCAGTAATCAACAACCATCAGGACCAAGAAGTCATGCACTGAAGAGCGGAGTAAAATTTTCAGTGTCCAGATGAAGAGAATAGGTAAGTTCTATCGGACTCAACAGATGGGCATAACGATGTAATAATAATAATAATAATAATGACTAATAGAGAAAAAGTCAAAGGGGGCCTGGTTCAGTGAAGTAGACAAAGATCTGTTGGAGATTGGGATAACATGTGAAGATATCCAGGAGGGTGGCCCACTTAGGGTAAAACTTCAGAAATATCGGAATTTTCAACTTAAGCCGAAACTAAAAACCGGGAAACGACGGAGAGAAAGGTGCAGCATCGGTTGCGAATGAAAGAGTACTGAGCCAACAATAAAATGCAGACGAAACAGTTGACTGACGTGGTCCTTAGTTGGCCGTAACGAAGCGAGAAGAAGAATAATGACAAATAGGGGACCTGTGCATAAATCACTCGCCTGGCTCTACTGTTATGCAGACTTCTTGTTTATTTGTTTAAAAGCACTTTATAAACAAATAAATATATTTCCATTGACTTATCAAGAAATACTAGATCTTTCCTGTACTATTGAGACGATTTGGAAAATGTTGGTACAAACCACACCTTCTAACTCCCTCTGGTTTAGGAGCTTGAGTTTTGTGAAACATATTCCTTAGCGTATTATACACATTGCACCTGATGCTTGCGTTGCATTTGACTTCATAACTTAGTGCAAGCTTAGAGAGGTTTTTTGTAAAATTTTGTTTGAGAGATTATTTGGTTTTTGCTTTTGTTCTTTCTTTTGTTTTATATTTTTGCTTTTGTTCTTTTTTTGTTTTATGTTTTTGTTTTATATTCGCCAACTCGAAATTCGAATATATTAATCATATGATCGAACAATGTGAATGTCCGAATACTTTGGTTGTTCGAATCATTGGAACATTTGAAGTTCATAATCGATTATTAATATAAACGGAACACTTCAAATATCTGAATTATACCAATATGATAAGTTCAACTGAAGCCCCTGAAAATATGCGAACTATTAGGCTTCCCCCTCGCTCCCTCCCGCTGCCCCGGGACAACAGCGCCACACTCAGTTCAACTTGTTGAACTATACATAAAAAAAGTTTCGAGCCTTACAGTAGTCGCATATGATGTGTAACATCTGACATAGAAGAAACCTCACGTGAAATTGTTGATACACCGGTATTTTATAGTATTATTGGCACAAATATTAATATATTGTAAAAGGGAGTGTTTTACAGATATTGTAGTTTATAATATGGAACTCATTTTATTAGATGATTTGTAGCTTCCACCACCACTAGCCTAAATAAATAATACGACATGGATCAACTAGATTAATAGACGCGACACCGCTCACAACCTTAAATTCGTTATAAACAGGTCCTCTTGATTCACAGACCAACACGTAATTTCATATGGATTATGTTAAAATGAGTCATATTGATATGATAAATATCGTTTAAAATGATAATCTGGTAGCAAAAATATCTACCCCGCCCAGGATTCGAACCCAATATCTCTAGATTCAGTCATACGCAATAACCCCACGGCTATTTCGACTACTGAAATATTGTGCATAAGATGGTGACTTATTTCCACGTTCCAATAATACTGCATTACGGAATTAAGTTTCATTTATATTTTGCTTATTTCGATAATTTTCCTGAGTGACATTGAGTTTTAAATGCCTTATGCCAATGCAATGGCGACTACTTACAATGTTTGATATTAAGGCATTTTACCATTTAAATACTGATACGAAGACTTCGAACCTGTACCATGTCATTTGTTTAAATCACTTGACACCAGAGTTTGCATGAGTGTTTACCGTTCAGTATGTCATACACATTCCACATGGCCGAGATTGCGTCATGGTATCAATTTTCGACACCGCGCGCTGATTGTTTCTCTTACCAGTGCCAGCTGGATCGATCGATCGAGCGGGCAGTGCATACTTCCGTTTGATCCACCACTGCCAGCTCGATCGTTCCGATCCACTTCCGTCCCCAATTTTCAAAATCACTCCCACAAAACTATCAAGCAACCGAGCGGAAAGATGTTACACATCAAAACTTACAGGAATTAGTGTTGAGAAATATGTCGAGTGGACGAGTTGTTCCAAGCAGGGGCCAATCCCCATTCAGCCTGATAGATCCTTATAAATAAATATGAATCACTTGTTATTACTTACTTTTTGTTTTTGTTTTATGTTTTATGCTCTTTGTAATTGTTTAATGTTTTTCCTTTTGTTCTTTGTTTTTGGTTTATGTTTTTGCTTTTGTTTTTGTTTTATATCCTTTGTTTTTGTAATATATTTTTTCATTTGCCAGGAGTAGAAGTGTGGATACCACAGAAATCCACTTCTAGGATGCTCAAGTGGGAATCGAACGCACCTCTTCTCAGTTTTGGCTCACGAGGAAAGTGATTCATATTTACTTATAAGGATCTATCAGGCTGAATGGGGATTCGCCCCTGCTCCGAACAACTCGTCCACTCGACATATTTCTCAACACTAATTCCTGTAAATTTCAGGTATAGTTGAACTGAGTGTGGCGCTGTTGTCCCGGGGCAGCGGCAGGGAGCAAGGGGCAGCCTAGTAGTTCACATATTTTCCGGGGCTTCAGTTGAACTTATCATATTGATATAATTCAGATATTTGAACTGTTCCATTTATATTAATAATCGATTATGAACTTCAAATGTTCCAATGATTCGAACTACCAAAGTATTCGGACATTCACATTATTCGATCATATGATTAATATATTCGAGTTTCGAGTTGGCGAATAATATGTCGGCCTACTTGATGCAAAAACCGAGACGAATCACTACATTTTCTTACTTGGTTGTTAAAGTTAATATATAACATTTTTAGTCTATTATGCGTTTAGTATCACCTCTAAACACGGCGTTTAGAGACGCCGGGGTGACGAAATTTTGCCCTGAAGGGGATATTTAACGTAAATATTTGCTTTGATTTGGAAACCCTTAACGACCATTGTACAGTACTTATGCTGTTTCTACATGCATCTACCCTCAACTTTAATTTGACACATAGGCCCTACTACTAAATTGTTAAATCGAGTGACTAATGGAGATTTAAAATATTCTATTAGTGCCCAGAGTAAAGAGTCAAGTTAAGTCTGTTTGAAATCGCTTATATCAGGTTGTACTGAACGTATTTCATTCAAATTTTCACCAATCGATAGACGGTCTATCGAGGAACATTTATGTGATAATTAAGGCCCTACCACGGTCGGAAGGTTCGACCTGACAACAATGTAGCTACGATTGTTGTCAGTCATACTTCTTCGCGAGCGCATGAACAGCTCTCTACTAGCGAGGGAGGCGACAAAAACTACCGAATTAAAACAGTATTGGACAAACATACGTATATGTATAGCAAAACATCTGTTTATTTTTATTTACATATGAACAGTGTTACAATCGGAAAAAAGTGAATAACGTGCACATGATCATGAAAAGTTGTTATTAGGCGTTATTAGCTGATATTAGGCGTGAATGACACGGAAATAATTTACCAACATAAATGTGTTTAGCAAAATAAAGAACATTCTTTTAGGCTTCTTTTCGTATTTTACCACTCTGAAGTACGGTAGTAAAATAAATTGGCGGTGTTATAATAACAATATGGAGTAAGTAGATGCAATTGAGGGCTATAAGATGCATTTCCCATAACATCTTTACACTGTAGGCCTATAAACCCTCAATTCCGCCACACATGTATGTAGATTACTACAATTATAGAAATTACTTCTGTTTCCTTCCTAAAGTGCCTGCAACTTCCTCTTCCCATAACCAAGTTTGCTGACATCAATAGCATCATTCCTTGCCTGTGAATAATTATTTTGCAATACATAACTGAAAGTATTTTTTCACTTAGTACCGTAGACTAATTTTCACTCCACAAAGGCACACATCATTTGGAAAACCAGTATCAGCAAACAAAATTGTTTTAGACACAACTATTGGCACCCTCTTTTGATTTTGACACTTGAAGAACCTGTCTTCATTATCATCATTGGAGATCAATGCACTTAGGACACAGCTAGCAGTATCAGCAATGTGGTACACTAGGTCTGATGGAACAGTGAGACCACCTCTGTTAAGGGTGTCAAAGTGAGGATCATTGGTAGAGGCCTCTTTTCCTACTAAACAATCAACACAAAGCTGACTACAAGCTAGTGAAACCTTCTGTCTTTCTAAGTTACTCGGATACAACGTTTTGTTTATGTGCTGGTCTCAACAGTGGGCTGGCAAATTTACCACGGAGGTATATTTGTTTTAAGTCTGAAAACTTTGCTATCGAAAGGGTTTTGGGTTCCTCAAAATCTGGAAATCTTTAATATCACCTTTGTGAAAATGGTTTATGCAAACTACTGACCATTTCGAAGGTTTCCAGTCCTTCCGAGGAATTTTCCTAATCCAGGCCTGGCGCAGTTTTTCGTCACTTGGGAACCTAAACACTGGCGTGTAGCCTTCCTTACTTGGATAATTTGCGTTACAGTTGGGGACACAACATTTACCTGGCATTGTTACGGTGCTGAAAGATACTTGGACCATCTAACGTAGGCTATTTGCCATATTTGCCAGATACAAAGCACACTCGTCAGTGTCTTCTCGATTAGGGATTACAGTTTTAAAAAAACTCAACTGGAAGGGTAGAATAAACACTACTATAAAGCGTATAAACGTAAAAAGGGTAACAAACAAAATATTGAAGGAAATATCCCTGTTTGATAAGCAAGAACATTTTCCAGACTGAACGTTCCCTTCGTGTTCCCGCCTGCAAGGGTATGACCAAGGGTATGACTGACCAAGATCTCTTTGCCTGAGGCCTGTAGTGTGTTTACTGCGGAGCTCGTTGCCATCTATGAAGCTCTACAGTTTGCACTAGAGGATGCACGAATCCACTTTCTCGTGTGTACCGACTCTTTGAGTTCGTTGTAGTCAATTGCTACATGTTTCCCGCAACACCCCCTAGTGCAGCGAATCCACGACCTACTAGCCGGGCTGCGCCACGCTGACACTCGAATCACCTTTCTGTGGCTTCCAAGCCACATGGGAATTGCGGAAATTGAGTTAGCTGATGAAGCTGCAAAAGAGGCGGTATCACTACCACCTCGACCAATGGGGGTACCCGCTAGAGATATTCGCTCTCAGTTACGCCTACAAGTTCTGGCTTTTTGGGAGAGTCAGTGGCTAGCTGACCCACTGCCCAGTAAACTGAGAGCGATCAAGGGAACTACTCGCTTGTGGCGGAGCTCCTTCCGGGCCCGGAGAGAGTCCGTCATTTTGTGTAGGCTAAGGATAGGTCATACAAGATCCACCCACTCGTATCTGATGAGAAGGGAAGACCCCCCACTTTGTACCTGTGGAGCCGTTTTCACCGTGGCCCACATTTTCACCCAGTGTGTGGATCTTGCTGACTTAAGAAGAAACCTTGGTTTGCAGACGACACTCAAACTTATATTAGCCGATGACGCGGTGGCTGCTGCTTTATAAGTGAGAGTGGGTTAGGACCAGCAGTCTAAATTCTCCAGTATAAATTGACTCAACGACTTGTTCGTTTTTGAATGATAATGTTTTGTTTTCCCGTAATTTTTGATTATTTTTATAATTTTTAATTTTTATTTAGTTTTTAATTGTTTTTGTTTTATTAATTTTTGGTCTTTTTAAATTTAGGTGTCCACCTCAAAATTTTAATTTCAATTCCAAATTTGTATTCTTTAATACAGATGACCTCGTAGTTCCGCCCCTTAAAACAACAATAACTAACTAACTAACTATGACTGATGAACATGTTGCCAAGTCTCAGCCTTCCGACCTATCTAGAGTCGACCGTGGCCCTACAAACAACTATGTCCTCGAACACTCCCGGCACTAAAAGTCATACGCTAAATAAACAAATAAATAAATAAATAAATAACAATCTACTACAGTACTCTCGTGTTGACCAACTGAAAAGCGCACCTATTAATTCTAAAAATATGCAAAACAATAAGTGCTCATCAATTGTGGAAATTATTATCTATAAACCATGAAAAATATCGGTAGATATAATTCTCATTTCTAATAATAATAATAATAATAGCAGTGCGCTGCTCTCACCTGGATCTTCATCTCGGGACAGGACTTGTGCGATGGAGCGATACGCTCGCCGCTGTCTTTATATTGGGCAGAGTGTTTTGTCCGTGCTGGGCCTTCACCGGTACGGCCTGGGCATTGGAGCGCGACTGTCGCTGTACCACCACGGTCAAGAGCTGACACTCAACATTGAAACGAGCATTCACCATGGATATTCCCACGAGCAGGTCACTAATATCGGAGTTCTTATTATGGATACTCGAGTTTAGGCTTTAATTACAAGCAAACCAACAGAACTAATGAACAAGAAGTTCCGTGAAGAACTATACAGCCTACTTTTCATGCCAATGATTATTCTACAGAATATGAACCTATCTAGAATAATGACGAAATTAAGTTGCTAATATCGAAATTTCCAATTAGTTCGAAATACTGTATACCTGGCATAATGTATCCTAATAGAGCACTACAGTTGGCAGCCCTGATGACTGAATATATTCTTAGTTCCGTCTCTTAAGGTACAAAATACAAAATTTGGTTGAAGTCCAATGAATAGCATGGACGTTACATGCAGTTAAACATTGGATCTAACAGCGCGCGTAAAATCATGTTGGCAACAATGTCATGCATGTATTGGTCAGAAATAATCTGAAATAATATGATCTATTGTTGTGCCAATTTTGAATGAAATCCATTACTTAGTATAGAAGTTACATGCATTTTAAAATTGGACCTATCAGCAGGCTTAGAATCATGTTGGCAGCACTGACGTATATTAGTTACTCCAAATTCGTCTAGAATGCCATGTACTATACGTGTGCAAAGTTTAGAGCTATTGGCTTGCATACTTTCTGATATATTGATATTAGGGTAACAAAAATAGGGACAGCACATATTAACAGTTGGCAGCACTGGTAGCTCCTTAGAATACGCATAGTCATATCTGTTATGGTACACATAGCACATACGAAATTTGGTTGAAATCCAAATGATAGTATGGAAGTTACTTGTATTTAAAGTTGGACCTGTAAGCAGGCTTAGAATCATGTTGGTAGCACTGACGTATATAAGTTATTCCAAATTAATATAGAATGTCAGGTACTATACGTGTGCATAGTTTAAAGCTGTCGGCTTGCATACTTTCTGATATATTGGTATTTGGATAAAATAAATTAGGAGCATTTATTAACAGTTGGCAGCCCTGGTAGGTCTTAAGAATACGCTCAGTCATATCTGGTTATGTACACATACAACATACGAAATTTGGTTGAATTCCAATTGATAGTATGGAAGTTATATGCATTTAAAAATTGGACCTATCAGGAGGCTTATAATCATTTTGGCAACACTGCCATGTTTAGCCTCCTGGAAATTAAACTGAAATATTATGATCTGTACGTGTGCCAATTTTGAAATAGCTCCCATTCATACTTTCCAAGATATCCAACATGGAGCTCAAATTTCAATTGCGATTTTTTGCAGTTGGTAGCACTGACATCATTTTCAAATATGGCCGTGAGATATTCAGGTATAGATCTTTACTCCTACCAAATTTTGTTTCGATTGCTGCAGCCGTTTAGGAGTTGATAGGGGGGGACACACACACAGCCAGACAGACAGACAGAAGGACAGACAGACAGACACACATTTGCCCGATCTCATAAGTCTACTTTTTCCTCATTTTTGCAAAATGTGAAAAGTAGGCTAAAAATGACTTACACCAATATTTTCCTTGTTTAATTCTGCGTTAGACGATATAAGCCAATTATTCTCAAGTTTAATAATTATTTTTTATTAGTGGTTGTATGAAAAATTGTCCGAGTTATTGACGTCTTTTAGAGGAACCGCTCACTCAAAACTATATTCATGGAAAAAAACTTGGCTGAGGATAATGGAATTTTATATCTAATAGGCACAAGTATCTCTATATATATAAGAATGAAAGTTTGTCTGTTTTTTCTGAATTTCTACGGAAATTTGCGTTATTTACGCGTTTCAGACTGTTTTATGATGGATGCGCGCGAAAATAAAATTTTTGTCTGTCTGTATTTCTGTCTGTCTGTTTGTCTGTGGACAAGTATGTTCCCTTATAACTCGAGAACGGCTGGGTGGATCAACGTAAAATTTGGTACAGATATCCTTCAGAGGCACGACACTAATCATTGATGTAACTCTTCTCTGTAGCTCCAATAAAAGGGGGCCTACCCCCTTAAAACACTTGCTGAAATAGGCGTAGAAGGGCGAGACAAAGCTCATTTTCAGCCCCTCAATGTGTGAAATGAAACTCGGGGGCCCTGATGGGACCCCGAAAACCACCTTTTTATGCCCTAAAACCAACCGTTTTTGAGATATTCCCAGAAAACTAACTTCATTTAATACAATAATGAAAGAATGCAATCCGGTAACCATGGCAACTGAATCTCAGAGGACCATCTATTGCTGTAAGACGCAATACAATTCCATTTATTACATTACTGAGATAGTTTGCAAACGGTTATAAGGTTATAACGGAACAAAATCAAGCTGTAAAATTCTTCAATACATAGGGTATAATGCGCTTAAGGGGGTCAAGGGGTACTCTATTTTTTTCACTTGATTTACACGCGCGGGTGTGGTACGGAAGGTCTATTACGTCCCTATCTCTATATTGTTATATTATTATTATTATTATTATTATTATTATTATTATTATTATTATTATTATTATTATACTGGAAGCCTCCGTGGCTTAGGCGGCAGCACGCCGGCCTCTCACCGCTGGGTCCGTGGTTCAAATCCCGGTCACTCCATGTGAGATCTGTGCTGGACAGAACGGAGGCAGACAGGTTTTTCTCCGGGTACTCCGGTTTTCCCTGTCAAAATTTCATTCCAGCAACACTCTCCACTATCATTTCATTTCATCTGTCATTCATTTAATCATTGCCCCAGAGGAGTGCGTCAGGCCTCGGTAGCCGGCACAGTTCCTATCCTCGCCGCTAGATGGGGGCTTCATGCATTCCATTCCTGACCCGGTCGGAGACTGGAAGCAGGCTGTGGATTTTCATTTCATTATTATACTACGGCCTACAACGACGAAACAAAGCTTATTTTCTGCCCCTTGGTGTCAGAAACAAAACTCGGGGACTCTAAATAGCCGTAAAGGGTTCCCGAAAACTACATTTTAAGGCTCTAAAACCAACAGTTTCTGATATTCCAAGAAAACTAATTTCATTTAATAAACTAATGAAGGAATGCACGCCAATAGCCATGACAAAAGCATCTCAAAAGGTGACATCCAACTTTCCATCTATTTCTGCAAGAAGTAATGCCACTCCATTTATTACATTTCTGTGAACGTTTGCAAATTGCAATAAGGTTATCACAGAACCAACTAAAACTGTAAAATTTATCAATGCGCTTAAGGCGGTCAGGGGTTACCATAGAATTTTTTCACACGACTTAACGTGTCGTACAGAAGGTCTATATCTCCAAACAGCAACATGAAGTGTATTGCGTTTCGTCTACGAGGTTTTCAATTTTATTTTCACGTCAGGAAGTACACGTTAGGTAGGTTAAATGTATTTTCTGAGCATATTTTAACTAATCATTTATCTTTGTAGACAAACAGGTTCCAAGCCTCTAACCATTGAACAGTAGCTCAATTGATTATGTCTGGCTATTAATACCGAAGACCGTTCGAAGAATGGGTACTTCTGCTAGTTGGTAGTATAAAACTCACGTTAGATTTGTTTTCAACTACCCAATAAAAAGGTCTTATACACTTTCTGAAGTAACGTTTACTCAGCCCAGGATAAACGTACAGCAGGATACTTGGCCTCATTTTGAAGCTCTCATTCGTGAATATCGGAAACTACAACCACAGTAAACGTACAGTCTGATGAATTAATGGAAGGTTTTGTGCATTCTGGCTCGGGCTTGTGAAAGACCCACTAGTAGTTAGGTATTTTTTTGTTTTGTTTTAAGGGGCGGAACTACGAGGTCATCTGCCCATCACTAGACCCACTGATATTAACTTGGGATGGATAATAGCGTGGGCAAGTTACCATGGCAACAAGGGCAAGCAGACTTAGATCCCAGTATTTTTAGCCTATTTTCAATTTTGAAAAAATAGGCTTATGAGATCACCTTTTGTCCGCGTGTGTGTGCGTGTGTGTGTGTGTCCTAATAACTTCTAAACGGCTGGAGCGATTTCAATGAAACTCGATAAGTTCATAGCACTATTCCGGACGACCCCGACCGTGCCCTTGTTACGTCTCACCAATCCAACATGGCGCTTGTGTGCGAAATATTTCACCAGCATTCAATATCTCCGAAACTATTCCCGATATCACCCTGGATTTTTTACGGTAATAAAGGGAACTACTAAAAGTTCACCTATGTGACTTTCGAAAAACTGGTAACTACAACACCAACATGGCGGCCACGCGAATTTGCGACATTTAAATAGACGTTTCTCGCGATTTAACCAACCAAACGCAATAAAACTTGGTACAGTATATGTTTATACACATTTTAATGCACCGACATCTAACTTCGTTCAATTGTTTACATAACCACATGATGGTGGATGTGTGAAATATTTCACCGGCATTCTATATCTTGGAAACTATTTGCGGTATCACCTTAAAATTTTGTACGGAGATAAAGGGCACTGTTGGAAGTTCATCTATAAGACTTTCAAAATCCGGTTAACTACAAAACGAACATGGCGGCCTAGCGAATTTGAAAATTTTAAATATACATTTCTCGCGATTGCGATTTAATGATCCAAACGCAATGAAACTTAGTACAGCAAATGTTTATGAACATTGTTATGCACTGGTATCTCATTTAGTTCAATTGTTTACATAACCTCAAGATGGCAGCTGTGCGAATTTAAAAATTAAGTTTTTATTTATTGTGTCGTAATCATGCAATCGAAGAGAAAGTTTGAATAATGAACCTACACAATAATTTTCCTTTAATGGTACATGACGCTATGGCCTATACATTTAACAATCCAACATGGCGACCATCCGAAATATTTAGACGGCTCTGAATATCTACGAATCTATTATAGCAATCAAACTGAATTCTTTTATGTTCATAGGGGCTATGAACTTAAGTTCACCTATAGGACTTTAAATAACCTGGTGATCACAAATCCAACATGGCGGCGACGCGAAGTATAAATATTCACATGGACGTTTCTCAAAATGTAACCATCCGAGTGCAGTGAAACTTGGTACAGTAAATCCTTATACGAATGTTAATCCACTGGCATCTAATTTATTTCAATTGTTTCCATAACCACAAGATGGCAGCTGTGCGAAATTTTAAAATCTCCTTGTTACTTCTTGTGTCCTAATCGTGCGATTGAAGTTTGAATGCTACACGTACACAATAATCTTCATGTAACAGTACATAACTCTAGGACCTACATACATAAAAATACAACATTGCGACCATCCGCAATATTTAGTCGGTTCTCAATATCTACGAATCTATTACAGCAATCAAACTGAAGTTTTGTATGTTGATAGTGGCAATTAACATAAGTAGGATATATGAACATAGGCTGTATAGTTCTTCACGGAACTACTTTTTTTTTGAACGGAGCATCTTTTAGTGTTCATAAATTTATTCCATATAAATGTTTATTCGTTCAATTATTACAATACTTCTTAGAATAACAAAATAGTTAAATAAGCAGGGATCTGAACTTTTTAAGATTTATCTTTGCAGTTGTTACGCACCTTTCAAATAATACCAGAGCAAAGTCATGTTTCCCTTTGCAATACTTATCTTTTACAGAGCAATGTAAACAACACACTGCTCACAAAATTCAAATCCACTTATTTTGCAGATCACAACACAAAATTGAAAAATGATTTCAGACCTGATCAGTGAACAGAAAATCAGCCACCAATACATCCCAGTCCATCTGAAGGGAAATACTAATTTTTTTAAATACTTTTGAGGAAAACTGGCCAAATATATAGCAAATGTTATACCGAAAAAGTCTGACATTCTTAACCCCCAAACCCTGAAATTTTTGGAATATTAAGTGTCTCAAAGGAAAATGTAAAAAATTCAGGTCCCTTAAGAATAAACAATAAAAATACACTAATTCTTTGATTTTAATTGCGGGCCCTGAAGGGGAACAGTACCAGTTATCTGAAGAAGAAACATGCTTATTATCGTAATTCAGCAGTCATATGAAATGAACTGTACAAGAATAAATCCAGCATGTTTTACATTGGCACACATTCTCACCCTAACCAGTTTTGTGGTCTGAGTGCAGAACCTTCTTTCTTTAGCATTACATAGCAAATTGAAAATGCAAAAAAGAATAATTATGCATCCACCATTTTCTTCACATTTCGTATTCGGGAACAATCACTTGATTTTCCTCACAGCATATTATCAGCCACTCAACTCAAAAAATTACACCACATTTTATACAAATCTTGTTTCAGGTAATCATCTTTGTGTCCAAATTTCATTTTCAAATGTTTTACAAAGCTACTTATTGTTTAAATTAGACCGTAGTAAAAATTAAACTTGTCACGAATCCTTTCGGCAACATAGCACTAAACTGAGCTAGGCGTTTATTAAACTTTCTTTCAATATTTGTAAGTCTGCAAACCATCGTAAAAAAATACATTAAACATCACATCACAGTGCATGCAGAGAAACGCTTCCAGCCGAACCTCTTCGGAGCGCCACAATGCTCGCCAAGTGGTTTTACATAGATAAGGAATGAATACATCGGGATCTAAGCAGGTCAAGATTTCAGATGGATAGCCAACAATATCTTTAAATGGTTCTCTTTGCAATGAATTTTTCTTCACACAGTAGCAAGGAAAAGGGACATGAAGGAAAGGGGATAGAAAGAGCAGGACTAGAGATTATAAAAACCCTACTGACTCAGTATCAAATGCAATGGGCATACTAGGATGAGCTACAAAAACTGCTTATAATTTGATATTTGTGTGGAAATTCTTCAAGGAACAACTTGACACGTTGTGTTGATAGATCAAAGAACTCATCTTTCTTCAAGCTGTGCCTTGGAGACGGAAACAGTTCGCACATGAAGGAGCTCTCAATGCCTCAGTAGATTAGCAGACATTCGTTGCTTGCCACAAATATCCATCTAGCAAGGTATTCAGAAGAAAGAAAAATATGCAGTTCCAAGATTTCACCACATGAGATGGAACTCAAACTGAATTAGCTGGAACCATGATGCACATTACTGTTCGCTGTTATGATAAAAAAAAACGACAATTTCTGCTCTGAAGTTCTGCTTTTGTCACCACAGGAGAACAGTCTATACATTATCTCTAGTATCCGCAGGACACTAAGTAATCCCCTAACTTTTCCACTACAGATGCAGCTTGCTGGGGTTGGATAGGATCTTCATATAGTGATACGACAACAGTTTGCTGCGTCTTCATGCAGTGCACGCCTACTTTGCCAAGCTTGGCCATAATCACTCGGTCCGTACCCGAGAGGTAGATATAACGATTACCAGCCAACGTCACTCCCCGCCGATGTCAATATATCCTGCTTTTCAAAACCTTGGGCCAACTTTGCAATTTCATCTTTAGATACATCAAACGAGACTAACATTGCATCCCAGCAACGAACTTCAACAAATATGTTCCAGCTTCGATATCTCTGCAAACTTTCGATACCTGGATTAAGGTCTGTCTCAACCACGTATCAATCTGCATGGCTGCTACTAACGCACCATTCGAATCCGTCCGATTTCGCCTATACATTTCCATCGTGTCCAGCAATTGCAGCTTTTGTCACACACCGCGAAGCTAGCAATTGCTTATCAACAATCCTGCCAGCTCATGGTGAACACAAAGTTACGATGCCGTCAGACACGCACAAACTTTCCAACACTGACTACCTTCAGCAGTACACTTGTTGTTGAAGCGTGTTGTATAGACAACTAGTTACCATGGCAACAACTAGGTCAGTAGCGTCATCTGTACGTTGCTATAACAACTCAAGGAAAAAGTGGTTCCAGATACAGGTTTATTCAGATAAACAGGAGACAGTGTTGTTGTAAGAATAGCTTCTGCAGAAAATTAATCTATTAACATCTAATATTAAATATAGATTTAGGTTTTCGAACATGGCTATAGAACCTTTGAGAGCGGCGATGGATATGTCTCGAAGAAGATGTTTTGGAAGGTTTAAAGAACTTCTTGTACTGAATTTACAAAAAAAAACTTTGGAATTGGCCTTCTTTCACCCACCATGAGGCATTTGAGAGGGGTGTGGTCCAAAGAGTACTTACATGTAGCCTACGGTATTTGTAATTGTGGATATGTTTGGAAAGGAGGTGTGCGTGGCCCGTCATTTGCTTGGAGTAGAGGTAGGGTAACCACGGACATGTGAGGCGGGATTGGAACCCATATTTTTTCAGTTTTGCCTCACGAGTCTGAGTGAATATGTCCCACTAAAACACTCAGAGCAGAATTACATTTCTTGGCAGAGCGAGATCAGGACAGCAACTGTTGTCCAGAAGTTTGACTGGGAGCTGTTTGATCATCCAGCGATTTCCACATTTCCCTGCTGCTCAAGAAATGTCTGTTCTCCGGTGAGCATTTTCACTAGGGCTACCGATGAGACACGGATTGACGTGTACCCGTGTAACCCGGGACACGTGTACACGGGTAGGTACGCTATAAGAATCCGTGTAGCAGTAAGTACACGTGTACACGGATCCACGAGTAGTACCACCCGTGTACCCGTGTATGAAGGTCCGCGTACAAGGGTTTCACGCGTATAAATGTCTTATCGTGTGCCCATGTGGTTTTCTCGATTTTGGAAGAATGTTTTTGACATTTTGTTGCACTAATGCCCCATTTAATTTAAAACAAATGTAGAATCGGGAAGACTGAACACAGCAAACATAAAAATATAAAGTTTTTGCTATTACGAAGAATAAGTGAAACTATAACTCTGCGTATTTTGTGAAAGGATGTTTTCGAAATACTATGAACACGGCACCGAATGATTCAAATATTCGGGCACCGCGCATCCCTTATTCGTTAGGGCGCCCCTAGTGGGCAGAATTTGAACCTGATCGAAGAACACGCGTTCATTTCAGTACGATCATAGTAGTCAAACCACAGCTAGCACGCGCTGCGTGGTAGAGGAGAAATGGAGAAAACAAGCAGTTGGGTATGGAAGTACGCGGAACGGAAAGGAGATAAGGCCTATTGCTCTCTATGTTCTCCTACCGAAAACAATGAGTATTCCTGTGCTGGTGGGTCTACGGGAGCCATCGGACGCCACTTGAAAACGATACACCGGAAGATGGAAAATCAACAAACGTCGCCAAGCAACCGTGGGTAAGTAATTATGTATGCAAATTGTGTAACGCCATACGTATGCGTAAGCGTTCCGTGGTTACCACGACCTCCTACAGAAATGTCTTTCTAATTTGATAGTCTAGTACTGTTTACGTTGGTTTTGTTTACATACGACCAACTTCTGTGAACAACACACTTTCACGGCTAGACGCAAGCGCTTCCGCGACACTCCCACCACCTTCGGTCAGTAGGCCATGTCATCAGCGCCGAAGGCGAAGTGGTGTCGCGCCGGCGCCGCGGCGCTGCCTTCCCCAAATGGAACTGGACATATGTTGAAATTTACCGCTTTCCCAGACATTTCAGTCTAATGCAGACTACTTGACTGATTTTCTACGATCTGCATTATTTTCGGTTCATGCCACCGTCACACTCGCTTATCCACTTACCGCGCGCCACCATTTATTTATTTATTTATGCTGGTTTACAACAGGGTCTTGAACCCCAATAACAGTAAACCTACAAAATTTGAACAGTAATTCTAATTTTTTTCATAACTTAAATCTAATCTTAAATCTAATATTAGCATCTAAATTAATTACAGAATAATATTATGTATAGCTTAACCTTAATGCTGTTACATATTCTACCTTTTTATTACACTCATGGCAATGTGGTCATAAATACCTTTACAAATTTTTGGAGACTAAGATCGAAGTCTAGACTTTTATTACACACTACAGCTTTATTGTAATTACTGCAGAGTCTATAAAGCGGTGAATGTTTGTGTGACGTGGTGCATGTTTTCTTATTCCTAAAAGTTGTCCACGTTCTTGAAGATAGACGTGGAACATTGAAATTCAGCAACGATAAAAAATAAGAGTTATCTACCGCAGAATTTACAATCTTGTGTAAGATCTTGGAATCATTTATTTTCCTACGATCTTCCAAAGTAATAATTTTTAGATTATTCGATAAAATTTTATATGGGACCATATATGGGTAATTTCCGCTCATTTTATAATGTATAAATCTGGCGAATCGCTTCTGTACTCCTTCTAGTAATCTTTTGTATTTTTTACGCCACGGATTCCACACTACGCTTGCATATTCTAATTTCGCCCTTACGTAAGCATTAAAGAGTGTAATGGCCGTTTTCACCTCCCGAAAAGGTCTTACATTTCTAATGACGAAGCCTAGTGCTCGGTACTTGGCTTCGTCATTAGAAATGTAAGACCTTTTCGGGAGGTGAAAACGGCAGCACGCCGCCGCTCACTCCGTCGCGCACCGGTTTTTAGCGCACACGTTAAAAAGGAATATACGAGCCTTACAGTAGTCGCATATGATGTGTAACATGTGACATGTTATCCTACTATGTGTGTCCCGGGAGCGCAAATCCCTTGTTAACAGTGAACTCTGTTTTTCATTGAAATAACTACTTGTATAATTCCAGTGCAAATTCCTGACCTTAATAAATCATAATTGTTATTTGCTAAGACGTTGTATCTTAATCGATTGATAACATTCATTTTGGGAGGACATATTTAGGTCTGTGGTTACAGCGTTGGTCTCCCAACCTGCCGGCTGGGGTTCTAATCCTAACAGAGTTGTATTGTTGCTTCATTTTTTAAATTTATTGTTATTTGAGTACTGAGGCGTTATACAATTGAGCGTTATATTGTGCATTTCACAGATATTAGCGAATCAGTCGAGCCATCCTGCTCTCCGCGCAGAAATGGCCGGACAAGCGTGCATTTTAATCGTTGTCAAGTGCAATATTCACGGTGGTGGCGCGTACCGGCGAAATGGAAAGGCGGTGATCTTGTTTACCTCCAATGCAACTTTCCACGATTTGCGCTTATAATGCACAGGACCTTCCTCGTTGTGAAGGCTTTCATTTCGCACCGACATTAAAAATGATATGGTATTATTACAGACATGAAGCGGAGGCCACAAATGAAGACTCTGAAGATGGTGACCATGTTGATGATGAGGAGCAGGAGCAGGTATGGTCATCCCGAGCCAAGAGACGACGCAGGCGACGCGTGGAAGGTAACGCACACCGTCCGTGCGATACCATACGCTCAGAGGAAATACATCAGGCTCTTGCAAGGATGGTTGCTGTGAACCATCTGCCTTTGTCATTTTGTGCCAATGATGGGTTTAGGCAGGTCATGGCAGTTGTAGAGCCCAATTACTTGTGTATTTCAGAGGATGCCCTTAAGCGGAGACTGGCTCTACTAGCCGATGGTGTCAGAGAGAATGTGCGGGGTGAACTATCAGCGGCATCAAGCGTTGCCCTTACACCTGACTGTTGGACATCTCGCTCACAAACGTCTTTCCTGGCGGTAACGGCTCACACCATCAACTCCCAGTGGGTTCCAAAGGCGATGACGCTTACCACGCATGAAATGGAAGACCGCCACACCTCAGAAAATCTGGCATCGGAATTGCAATTGGTTGCAGAAGAAGGAATGTGCAGGACAAGATCACCGCCATCGTCACTGACAACGCGTACAACGTCGTCAACGCTGTGCGCGCTCTTGATGTGCTGGAGAAGGATAAAGTGACTTGTGCTGTACATTCTGTACAGCTTGCTGAAAACAAGGCTCTTGCTCATGAAAAGGCTGCTAATGTGTGTCTGAAAGCAAGCAAGATAGTTGGCCATTTTCGGCACTCTAACGTTGCCTCTAGTGCGCTGACAAAAATGCAAGCACAACTTTCAATGCCCGAACAACCCCTGATTCAGAGCTGTAACACCCGCTGGAATTCAACTTTTGCCGTGATCGAGCGCCTTTTGAAAAACAGGAACGCCGTCAGCAACGTCCTAGGTGACGACCGGACATGCGCGCTTGAACGATCGGTTCGGCCTCCTATGTATACATGATAGTACTGTCACTGCCAGACAGATTGCATCTTTCCTCAACCCGAGGTATAAGGATTTGGTAGATGAGACAGCAGAGGCTCGACGATGTATTCGCGACAGAGTACTTCATAAGCTTCAGAGCGATGCACCAGCTGAAGTCTTGGTTAATCCCGATCAACCCTCCACCAGTAGTGCCCTAGAGTTCTTGTATCAAATGCCATGTGGGAGAAGGAACAGCCCTGAATCTCAATTTGAAGATTTTCTTTCGGAGGCACCGATTCTTTTTGACATGAACCCGTTCGAGTGGTGGAAAGCAAGGGAACAAAAATATCCTGCGGTTGCTGCTCAAGCGAAAAAATACTTGTGTATTCCAGCAACATCCACAAGCTCCGAAAGGTGCTTTTCCTCTGCTGGAAACATTGTCACAGCCAAAAGGAATTGTCTTCTGCCAGAAAATGTAAACCTCTTGGTATTCTTGTTCCAAAACAAAGCTTTCTTAAAGTAAATTGGTCAATGTGTCATAATTCTAGGAATTGTTGTTCTTATTATACTGTTATATTTTGTATTCGTTTCCTACGCCTGATGTTTTAATTTTGTTGTTTAGTTACATTCTGGTCAAATGACAGTGCAAATAATAAATTATGTTCCGTTACATATAGTTTTGTATCTACTCCTCCCTCATCCTCGGAACTAACCTTTATAATCAATCAAATAATTAATTAATTTCACACTGCTTCGATTCGAATAAACGCGCGCGGACACATAGCAGCACGCAAACACGATTTCTAAATGCATGTATAAATGGCACGATATTGCCGCGAACAGATGTTCGAGCAAGGTTACCAGACACGGCACTCTTTGACAATATTCGGTGTGACCCGTGTACCCGGTCGTAATTACACGAATACACGGGTAAACGGGTAAATAGTAGCACCCGGATTCTTAGCACACGGATCTTAAAAACACGGTTGTGCGGGTACACGGGTACACGGGTAATAGGGAACACTAATTTTCACACTGACGAAGAGCTGGTTCCATTCGCAGGCGGCAGATACCACGCTATGACAACAGTGCAGTTGCCAACAACGTTTTTCATATAACTGCTGTATGTTCTCATTTTTAATTTTTAACTTTCTGGATGAGCCTCGTTGTTGTTGTTGTTTCAGTCTTCAGTCTTCAGTCTTTTGACTGGTTTGATGCAGCCTCCATACCTCCCTGTCCTGAGCTAATCGTTTCATCTCTATATTGCTACTACACCCTACATCCGAGACAATCTGTTTAACATATTCTAACCTTGGTCTACCCCTACAGTTCTTGTCCTCGACCCTTCCTTCTATCACTAACTTTGCTATTTCTGGGTGTCTTAGTAGGCCTATGCGTGCTACCAACCTATCTCTTCTCTTTTTTGCAGTCGCCAGAAACACCTCTCCTCTCCCACTCGTCTTAATACCTCTTCATTTGTTACCCTATCTACCTAAATCTATATTCGATGTCAACAGATTCCTTTTGTGTAGAAATGCTTTCCTTGCCCGAGCCAACCTACTTCTTATATCCTCTTTGCTTCGTCCTTCACTGGTTATTTTGCTTCCTAAGTCTCCTACTTCACCTGCACCTCGTACATGGCTGTGATAGAGAAAGGGAGGAGAATGTTTTGGGCATAAAAGAGAAAATAGATAATTTTGGTCGCTCTCGGTTCCCTTAAGGACTGTGCAAGTTTCCGTTCAGCCCTCCCTAAAATGTTCCTGTCTTCTTTCTCTCATCACCCCCAGGGGCTCACAACTTGTGGGACGTGGGTTGGCGACCACGGGACCCCAGCTGAGTCCCGCATTGCTCACACTTACCAGTGCCGGGCTCGTCTCTGTTATCTTTCCTCTCGGCCTCCCTTGGTCAACTCTTGTTCTTTTCCGACCCCGACGGTATTAGGGTAACCGAGGCCTAGGGAGTCTTTTACTTCCTGCCTTAATTGGCCCTTGTCTCATCTTTCCTGATCCCTCATTCTTCGAGGGGTCAGACTCTTATTTTCTTTTCTTGTATCTCCTGCCTTCTGCTCAAGGCCCTTAAGGAGGCAGGGTGTTTGAAGCCCCTCCACTTCTGGTGCACCCTGGGTTGTGCTACACCTTCAAGGGCTTACGTCTGGTGACCCCGAGGGTTTCCTGAGCTGGGTCCGGCCTTTCTCCTTCTTCCATTGCCTTTGGGGCGGTCCTTCTCCTCTTTATCTTTCCTCACTCTCCTTTCCTCCAAGTCCCTCAATTCTCCTTCTTCCATTGCCTTTGGGGCGCACAGTGGTCCTTTTGCACTATCTGGGCGCTCAAAATGTAAAAAATAAATGTTATGTATTTTCATGATTTATGACGTTTTCAGTATCAGTAATGTCCGATGACCTCAGAACTGTGCCTATATGTCATATTTGTTCACCCCTTGGAGAGTGAGAGACCGCTGAATTAGGATGTTTCTTATCGCATCCTCAGCTGGAAGCGGAGCTGATTATTTGTGTTTTAATCTAGTGCTTGTAAGGACGTGTTTGTTGAGCTATCTTCACCGTTTGCCACTGGATATGACTGACCAGGGTTATGCTCTTTCTTTATTAAATTTGCAAAATCGTATACAAATTGCTGTGTTTATGTGATAAACGTTTGAAAATAGTGACTTTTAAAATATATTTTATCCTTCATCTATGGGAAATTCGCTATTGTCAACCATTGTTGAAATTCTTATCATTAGACTATAGCCTATATCCTATTATGTTGTCTGTATAAAAACCGCTTGCTACGTTTTACAACTTTCGCTTTTTTCCTCCTATTAGTGCTGTCGGAAGGAATTTTGTGGAAAGATCTTTTCGATGTTTGGTGCCATGCAAGTGGAGAAGTGAAATAAAGTGATCTCTTACTAAACCATTTGATAGAAAATACTAATCTGAAAACCCTTGGACAGTCTGCTAAAGATATTGTTAGAAAAAAACCGTATTAATTTTTCCGCTCAATTAACAAAAAAGTGGGTTGCAAGTCACAGGACATTAAGCAAGTATTTTGTCGTCCTAATTTTTCTTCAATCGAATAGATGTGTGGTACTTCAGTTTTATTCTGTACACCCCTGAAAAACCATATATTGTGTTAGTTAATTCCTTCCCTTCTTAAGTGCTTCGTTGCACCACACGTTTAGCTATGATAAGAACCAGATGGAAGGAACGGCATGTGTTTCGCCTGACTCATGAAATTGCATTTCAGTGACGAGTTAATTTATTTACTGTCTTGACCAGAGATATAGAGATTGTGAGGACAAGGGAGATTAAATATGTTTTGTGTACTCATGCACAGTATTTTATTATGGTCACTAAAAGAGTTCAATTGTTATTACTGTACCTACACATCAAATACTATTTTTAATGTAATGCATTCTCAAACGAAAATTAACCTATTGTGGCATAATATCTGTAATAGTTCAATTACAATATCTATGGATTGTAAGCAGCTAGGAGTCCGACATAGCAAACAAATTGTTGCTGATTTTTTAAATCTGGAGTATTTTTCAAAAACCTGGAATCTCAAAATCACCTACGCTCAGTAGCATTGAGGAAAGCGTTCATCCAGTTGAACATTATTAATATTATTTTTATTATTAAGACAAGTTAAACCTCAATTCTTATAAATAAGAATAAGGAAAATGTTTAACATACTTTTGAACAGTTATTTTAAGGTTTATAGACCTTGTCCACATGCAAAGGAATTTTGCGCGGCTAGATAGGCTAAAAGGACCACTGTGGGGCGGTCCCTCTACTCTTTGCCTTTGGGGCGGTCCCTCTACTCTTTGCCTTTGGGGCGGTCCCTCTCCTCTTTGCCTTTGGGGCGGTCCCTCTACTCTTTGCCTTTGGGGCGGTCCCTCTACTCTTTGCCTTTGGGGCGGTCCCTCTCCTCTTTGCCTTTGGGGCGGTCCCTCTCCTCTTTGCCTTTGGGGCGGTCCCTCTCCTCTTTGCCTTTGGGGCGGTCCCTCTCCTCTTTGCCTTTGGGGCGGTCCCTCTACTCTTTGCCTTTGGGGCGGTCCCTCTACTCTTTGCTTTTGGGGCGGTCCCTCTCCTCTTTGCCTTTGGGGCGGTCCCTCTACTCTTTGCCTTTGGGGCGGTCCCTCTACTCTTTGCCTTTGGGGCGGTCCCTCTCCTCTTTGCCTTTGGGGCGGTCCCTCTCCTCTTTAGCTTTCCTCGCTCTCCCTTCCTCCAAGTCCCGCAATTCTCCTTCTTCCATTGCCTTTGGGGCGGTCCCTCTCCTCTTTAGCTTTCCTCGCTCTCCCTTCCTCCAAGTCCCTCAATTCTCCGTCTTCCTTTGCCTTTGGGGCGGTCCCTCTCCTCTTTAGCTTTCCTCGCTCTCCCTTCCTCCAAGTCCCTCAATTCTCCGTCTTCCTTTGCCTTTGGGGCGGTCCCTCTCCTCTTTAGCTTTCCTCGCTCTCCCTTCCTCCAAGTCCCACAATTCTCCTTCTTCCTTTGCCTTTGGGGCGGTCCCTCTCCTCTTTGCCTTTCCTCGCTCTCCCTTCCTCCAAGTCCCTCAATTCTCCTTCTTCCTTTGCCTTTGGGGCGGTCCCTCTCCTCTTAACCTTTCCTCGCTCTCCCTTCCCCCAAGTCCCTCAATTCTCCTTCTTCCTTTGCCTTTGGGGCGGTCCCTCTCCTCTTTACCTTTCCTCGCTCTCCCTTCCTCCAAGTCCCTCAATTCTCCTTCATCCATTGCCTTTGGGGCGGTCCCTCTCCTCTTAACCTTTCCTCGCTCTCCCTTCCTCCAAGTCCCTCAATTCTCCTTCTTCCATTGCCTTTGGGGCGGTCCCTCTCCTCTTAACCTTTCCTCGCTCTCCCTTCTTCCAAGTCCCTCAATTCTCCTTCTTCCTTTGCCTTTGGGGCGGTCCCTCACCTCTTAACCTTTACTCGCTCTCCTTTCCTCCAAGTCCCTCAATTCTCCTTCATCCATTGCCTTTGGGGCGGTCCCTCTCCTCTTTACCTTTCCTCGCTCTCCTTTCCTCCAAGTCCCTCAATTCTCGTTCTTCCATTCCCTTAGGGGCGGTCCCTCTCCCCTTAACCTTTCCTCGCCCTCCTTTCCTCCAAGTCCCTCAATTCTCCTTCTTCCATTGCCTTTGGGGCGGTCCCTCTCCTCTTTACCTTTCCTCGCTCTCCTTTCCTCCAACTCCCTCAATTCTCCTTGTTCCATTGCCTTTGGGGCGGTCCCTCTCCTCTTAACCTTTCCCCGCTCTCCTTTCCTCCAAGTCCCTCAATTCTCCTTCATCCATTGCCTTTGGGGCGGTCCCTCTCCTCTTTACCTTTCCTCGCTCTCCTTTCCTCCAAGTCCCTCAATTCTCGTTCTTCCATTCCCTTAGGGGCGGTCCCTCTCCCCTTAACCTTTCCTCGCCCTCCTTTCCTCCAAGTCCCTCAATTCTCCTTCTTCCATTGCCTTTGGGGCGGTCCCTCTTCTCTTTATCTTTCCTCGCTCTCCTTTCCTCCAAGTCCCTCAATTCTCCTTCTTCCATTGCCTTTGGGGCGGTCCCTCTCCTCTTAACCTTTCCCCGCTCTCCTTTCCTCCAAGTCCCTCAATTCTCCTTCATCCATTGCCTTTGGGGCGGTCCCTCTCCTCTTTAGCTTTCCTCGCTCTCGTTTCCTCCGAGTCCCTCAAGTCTCCTTCTTCCTTTGCCTTTGGGGCGGTCCCTCTCCTCTTAACCTTTCCTCGCTCTCCTTTCCTCCAAGTACCTCAATTCTCGTTCTTCCATTCCCTTTGGGGCGGTCCCTCTCCTCTTAACCTTTCCTCGCTCTCCCTTCCTCCAAGTCCCTCAATTCTCCTTCTTCCATTCCCTTTGGGGCGGTCCCTCTCCTCTTTACCTTTCCCCGCTCTCCTTTCTTCCAAGTCCCTCAATTCTCCTTCTTCCATTCCCTTTTGGGGCGGTCCCTCTCCTCTTAACCTTTCCTCGCTCTCCCTTCCTCCAAGTCCCTCAATTCTCCTTCTTCCATTGCCTTTGGGGCGGTCCCTCTCCTCTTAACCTTTCCTCGCTCTCCTTTCCTCCAAGTCCCTCAATTCTCCTTCATCCATTGCCTTTGGGGCGGTCCCTCTCCTCTTTACCTTTCCCCGCTCTCCTTTCTTCCAAGTCCCTCAATTCTCCTTCTTCCATTCCCTTTTGGGGCGGTCCCTCTCCTCTTAACCTTTCCTCGCTCTCCCTTCCTCCAAGTCCCTCAATTCTCCTTCTTCCATTGCCTTTGGGGCGGTCCCTCTCCTCTTAACCTTTCCTCGCTCTCCCTTCTTCCAAGTCCCTCAATTCTCCTTCTTCCTTTGCCTTTGGGGCGGTCCCTCTCCTCTTAACCTTTACTCGCTCTCCTTTCCTCCAAGTCCCTCAATTCTCCTTCATCCATTGCCTTTGGGGCGGTCCCTCTCCTCTTTACCTTTCCTCGCTCTCCTTTCCTCCAAGTCCCTCAATTCTCCTTCATCCATTGCCTTTGGGGCGGTCCCTCTCCCCTTTATCTTTCCTCGCTCTCCTTTCCTCCAAGTCCCTCAATTCTCCTTCATCCATTGCCTTTGGGGCGGTCCCTCTCCTCTTTAGCTTTCCTCGCACTCGTTTCCTCCGAGTCCCTCAATTCTCCTTCTTCCTTTGCCTTTGGGGCGGTCGCTCTCCTCTTAACCTTTCCTCGCTCTCCTTTCCTCCAAGTACCTCAATTCTCGTTCTTCCATTCCCTTTGGGGCGGTCCCTCTCCTCTTTAGCTTTCCTCGCTCTCCTTTCCTCCAAGTCCCTCAATTCTCCTTCTTCCTTTGCCTTTGGGGCGGTCCCTCTCCTCTTTACCTTTCCTCGCTCTCCTTTCCTCCAAGTCCCTCAATTCTCCTTCTTCCATTCCCTTTAGGGCGGTCCCTCTCCTCTTTACCTTTCCTCGCTCTCCTTTCCTCCAAGTCCCTCAATTCTCCTTCTTCCATTCCCTTTGGGGCGGTCCCTCTCCTCTTAACCTTTCCTCGCTCTCCTTTCCTCCAAGTCCCTCAATTCTCCTTCTTCCATTCCCTTTGGGGCGGTCCCTCTCCTCTTTACCTTTCCCCGCTCTCCTTTCCTCCAAGTCCGTCAATTCTCCTTCTTCCATTCCCTTTGGGGCGGTCCCTCTCCTCTTAACCTTTCCCCGCTCTCCTTTCCTCCAAGTCCCTCAATTCTCCTTCTTCCATTCCCTTTGGGGCGGTCCCTCTCCTCTTTACCTTTCCCCGCTCTCCTTTCCTCCAAGTCCCTCAATTCTCCTTCTTCCATTCCCCTTGGGACGGTCCCTCTCCTCTTTACCTTTCCCCGCTCTCCTTTCCTCCAAGTCCCTCAATTCTCATTCTTCGAGGGTTGGGAGTATTTCCTTTCCTCCTGTCTTTTGTTCCCCTGACTCTGTTTGTTTTCCATTACATCTTCTAGTTTGTAGTTAGTTTCAGGTTTAGTTTTATTTCGTTAACATTTTCACGATCACCCAAACCATTAGGGGCCGATAACCTAGATGTTAGGCTCCTTAAAACATCAATTACCATCAACATCATCATCATCTTCCTCTAATCCCCGTGTTTGGACAATATATTTGATTTCGTCTCTATCTTGTAAATTTGCCTATGCTAATACAAGTTTTGTTTTAATTTTGCTATTGTCTAAATTCGTGAACGACGAGTACTTGTCTAAATAAGAATTCCTTTAGGCAAGCAACTGAATGTTGAAAACATCCTCTAATGTCATAGTTCGTGACGCGATCGTCTCTTTGTCTGTCGATCACTGATACATTTTCGTCATATTCCCGACTCGAACCCGGCTCTTCACTGAATCGCATTGTTATTTATTAGCTGTTTGCCTTTTATGCCACAAGGAGCGCGTGAGTGAGTCAATGCAGAGTTTGACTTAAGCCCTTAAATCTACTTCCGGTGTGAATATTTTTCAAAAATAAAGAAAACAAAATACCTCAGGGTATTGAACCAAGGAACACGTTATGTATGTATGTATGTATGTATGTATGTATGTATGTATGCATGTATGTATGTATTTTTTATTGTCAGACAGATAGACTCCACTAGTGACAATATAATAATTAACAATAAAAAACAAGTATAAAACACAAAAACAGCGAATACGAACAAAAATAGAAATACACTAGCCTATTATAAATCAACAACCACAACCATTGAGACAAGCACTCGAACATCCTACGTCAAGCAATCATTCATGCAATCCCTTTGTACAAGAAACATTAAAAAAATATTGCAGAAAAATCAAAACTATCTACAGTAAACGGAAAAAGGAAAAACATAAAATAAAAGATAAGAAGAAAAAGTTCAGAAACTGGGGAAAAAGTAGTACAAGAGTGACATTCGAGGATCTAGATAACAGCAAACAAACAATACATTACTTCTGTCGCTCGTACATTCAATCAAAAAATCAATCAACTATTCATTCAACCACATGTTCAATCGATAAATCAACGCAAATAGAAAATAACACAAAATGCACACACTATTTTACAGCCCACTTGAGATGTTTCTCATAACAGTTGATAGACAGCCGAAGTGAATATCAGTAGCACTTCTACTCTCCATCAAGCTGTATGCTGACTGCAACCGGATCAGACATGAATGTTTGTGCACATTAATTCTCGATCTGACCCTACGAAAACTAAAGAAAGAATAATGTAAATAAGTTAATTTGGCTGGGATTTGAATCGTAAAGAAATTGAGTAAAGAAATAAGTGATTTTAGGCTGTTTTTCCGCAACTGTGTTTAGGACGGAAGTGATTTTCAAAATCAGTTTATCTAGACGCACAATGTCAAACCTTTTCGGGTTGTTTAGCTCTTCAACGTTTGTCACAATTAAGGACATTGCTAGGTTTTACATTTTTGCTGAGATGGCGGTAGCGTAGCCAAGCTTGACCAATGGGAGGGGTTAAATAGTAACTGGGGGATAACCGCACTTCGGGGAATTGGAGGACATAGTAATATGAAATAACTTGGCTATATCAAACTTTAAAAGTTAACATAGAGTAGATCTCCAAGTTAGTGTCAATGCACACATTGGATTTTGTAGGTCATTATTATTATTAAAATTACACTAAAATTAATATACTGTACAACTTCCCTCCCGCTAAGGAAATAAAGAATCCTAATTGACCCGCCAGGTGAGATTTGAAACTTTCTGGGATTAGGCTCAGTTTGAAACAAAAAAGGTATATTTAACGGGGGGAAAGCTAGGTTGTGAACCCTGGGAGGACCTACGCGTTGTCATGCAGCCTGAATTGGGAGCCGGACCGAAAGGCAACAACAATACAATGCACACACAAATCACAAACCTACAGTTTTCCCACAAAACATGAGTTAGACAATCATCTTCAACGTTCATTATTTAATGTAAGAAATGTTAACTTGTAAATTATCATCAGTTCCTGTTTTGTGTTGTGAAAATTCCATAAAACCTCTTTAGTTGACAGACATAACGCAGGTTGGATAAAGATAAAGGCAATGCCGCCAGATATTCCACAACGGTACAGTTTCTTCAGCCACGCTCCACGTCCTTCATCTTTTTGTCGGTCTGTGGCCTGGCGCGTGCCTCGTCTGTCACTTTCTATCACAGATGCAAATCAGTGCTCTATGGAGGGAAGCTGTTAAGTCTGGAAAACCGCAGTGGCAGGTGTTTATCAACACAGGAAGTGACCTAACTTGTGGTTTGGAGACAATTCCCCAGAGCGCACAAAATTCCCAATAAAGACACACTGCAACTATTGCTTTTCAAATGTTTTGTTTTCTTCTGCTTTGTTTTGTTTTAGTTCTTCCTTTGTTTTTTGCGTTTTGTGTCAGTTTTCTGTTTTTCTTTTTTTTCTTTTTGTTTTTGCTTCGATTTTGCTTTTCCTATTTGACTTTGTCTTTGTGTTTTTAGTTTTTTTTAGTACTTGTGTGTGTAACACAAGTTATTGGACATATTCTACACACACCCAAGTACACAGAGCTAACATGAGCACAATGTCTAAGCTCCTCAAAAGAAAAACTACAACAGGTGTGTGGTAAAATTTGTTTGATGTGTTTGAGTCTTCAGTCTTTTGACTGGTTAGATGCAGCCATGCATGACTCCCTGTTCTCAGTTAATAGCCCAGTCATTTGGTGCTCAGAAGTGCCTGTTTCAAAAAAAAAAAATAGGGTAGAAGGTTTCTCGACGGATTCTTATGTTTTTCGGTGTGCTGAATCCGAATCTGAAGTTTGCCAACAAAAAAAATGACGGCTTCACTGTGAAAATCGCAAAAAATCCTAAAAATTTCGGACTTTTTTCACAAAATCGCATATAAGATGAAAAATATGCAACCTAGTGAATTTCTCATTATTTACAAAATTAAAGTAGACAAAATTTCTTTCAAAATGCACTGGGCACTTTTAGTTTTTGAGTGCAGGGTATCGCCGCTAGAGCGCGCTGAAAAAGAGCGGCGTTTTGGCACTTAGGCAAAAACGAGAGAAACTCAGCCCTAACTAGCCCCAGACACTTTCTATTTGTGTTTCCTCCATTAATACGTGTTTTATTCATGTTCTATGCTGGTAACATGATTGAAAGTTCGTTGGAAAATTTTGATAAATTAATATATTCAAGTTAAGTCCATCTGAACTTATCCACCTAATGGTAAAGTGTGAAAGTGATGAGGTGAGTAATGTAAAACAGTTTTTGTGATTTTTCACTCAACATCTCACCATGTCACACATATCTCACACATTCCTAATAGCCCAGTCAAATGGTAGTCTTGACCAAAAAAAATTAGGGTAGAAGGTTTCTCGACGGATTCTTATGTTTATCGGTGAGCTGAATCTGAATCTGAAGTTTGCCAACAACAAAAATGACGGCTTCAAGTGAAAATAGCAGAAAAAACTAAACATTTCGGACTATTTTCACAAAATTGTTTATAAGTTGAAAAGTATGCTTCCTAGTGAATTTCTCATTAGTTACAAAATTAAAGTAGCCAACATTTCCTTCAAAATTCACTGGTCACTTTTAATTTTTGAGTGCAGGGCACCGCCGTTAGAGCGCGCTGAAAAAGAGCAAATTTTTGGCACTTAGGCAAAAACGAGAGAAACTCAGCCCAACTAGCCCCAGACGCTTTCTTATCATGTTTCCTCCATGAATACGTGTTTTATTCATGCTCTATGGTGGTTACAAGATTACGAAGCCCTTGAAAAACATTGCCCACGGAGTGGTAGGAATTCATAAAGGACCGATCAAGCCGTTTTATTATTTATTTAAAAATTAAATTAAATGAATATAATGAAAAGGAATGTAATTGCAATTAACTATTATTACATTACAATTGATTTCAATTCTTTAATTGAGCTTCCTCATTTTTGGCCTTGATGGAGCAGCCTCCGGTTACCGATCAGAAGGTCCCGGTTGATCGCTACCGGTCGGTAACTCCACTGGAAAAGGAATTGTACAAATTATTGTCCACAATACTTTCAGGTGTCGAGTTGGAAAACTGTTCGAAACCCAGTGAAATAGGGTGTATTACAAACAGGCAGTTTACCTTCTGCTGAAGTCTCCGCTATCGTCGTTGGTGATTCGACCGAGATGGAATCGTCAGGATCCTCGGACAACTCTAAAAAAGAAATCGTACGAATACATTAGAGGGTGAAGTAAGCAGACCGCATTGGAATAAGGTGGTGTACAAACATGCTATTTACCTTGTGCTGATGTATCCAGGATTGTAGGTGGTGACTCAACCGGAGAAGGGTCATCAGGGTCACCTTCATTGTCGATGTCGCATGAGTTGTCAAGGTTCAGACAGTTTCCCTCGCAGATGGTACAAAGCCTAGAGCAATATAGACCCACACGTCGACAACCGCAGGTTCTTCGAGAGTCGCCTTTGCATTTGCAAGAGACCTTGCAGAGAAGCTTGTCAGGAGCTGGGGCCTTAGCTGTTCTCGTGGGGGTGAGGCCGTTCCTCGATGACTTCCACCCCCACTGTTCTGGGTTGAGCTGATTGTCAGCCACTGCTGGATCTGGTGGTAAACTCGCAGAAAGTGCTCACGGGCTGCAGCTTCAGTGGGAGGGATCGAGGCCATGTTTCCTGTGACTTTATATGCTGTACTGAGGTACAGCTTGTACCTCAGTTCGTTTAGACGAGTGGTATGGTGGTCACCACCATATAAGACCACTAGAAATTTTTCGCCAGCATTCACTAGCTCCTCGACTTGTGCTGTGGATCCATGTAATGCTCATGGTAGTTTACAAGATCTGGGTTCTTCTTGAGGGTCTTCAAGAATTTCGTCTTACTCTGGTTGAACATGGCGGATGTGGAGTCACAACCACTGACAGCGTGGAGGAATAAAATATGATGGCTCAGGGGCTCCTCTAGCGAGCTGCCAGGGCTATATAGCGTCAGTGGTACTTTTCCTTTTCCTGGTTTCAGGAAGAACACGTTAGGAGAAGTGCGGATGCCTATCATGATGACGAGAAGGCCAACATCTTCTCCCACCACTGCATCTGTACCATGCGTGTAAGCTATGGATTGAGCCGTTCTTATGATCAGGGCATCAGCATCCTCAATGGCTTGTCGTGATTCAATCCCTGCCTCACTCAGAGGAGCTCTGTGAATCTACTCTTGTTCTTGTCGTTTGAAAGAAAGTTCGAGTTTGATCATCCAGAGGCTCCTCACAAATTGCACATTCACAACGCAACATTTTCGTCCCTCACATATTCACTAATATTAACATTAGTTCACTTGAAAACACTGAACGAACGGCAGAAATCCGAAGAAGAACGCTTAGCAGTCCCACGAGGAGGAGAGAGCAAACTAAACTAAACCCGAATGGCAGAGGAGTTGGCCGGAGGCATGTAGGGGGACCTGTCAAGGACAGATGTGTCGGCAAAAAAGGGACCCTTCCTATTGAGGGCTTGAGGGTGAACATTTCACACAAAGGGGAAACGACTCCGGTTTCACACTATCAATATATTAAATATATCTCTTTAGGAATGTGTGAGATATGTGTGACATGGTGAGATGTTGAGTGAAAATCACAAAAACTGTTTTACATTACTCACCTCATCACTTTCACACTTTACCATTAGGTGGATAAGTACAGATGACTTAACTTGAATATATTAATTTATCAATTTTTTTTCCAACGAACTTTTAGTCATGATACCACCATAGAACATGAATAAAACACGTATTAATGGAGGAAACACGATTAGAAAGTGTCTGGGGCTAGTTAGGGCTGAGTTTCTCTCGTTTTTGCCTAAGTGCCAAAACGTCGCTCTTTTTCAGCGCGCTCTAGCGGCGATACCCTGCACTCAAAAACTTAAAGTGCCCAGTGCATTTTGAAATAAATTTTGTCTACTTTAATTTTGTAAATAATGAGAAATTCACTAGGTTGCATATTTTTTAACTTATACGCGATTTTGTGAAAAAAAAACCGAATTTTTTTAGGATTTTTTGCGATTTTCACTGTGAAGCCGTCATTTTTTATGTTGGCAAACTTCAGATTCGGATTCAGCACACCGAAAAACATAAGAATCCGTCGAGAAACCTTCTACCCTAATTTTTTTTGGTCAAAACTACCATATGACTGGGCTATAATAGTTTCATCTCTACATAGCTACCACACCCTACACCCGAGGCAATCTGTTTAACATATCTCTACAGTCCTTGTCCTCAACTCTTCCTTCTACAACTAAGTTTGGTATTCTTGGGTGTCTCAATAGGTGTCCTACCATCCTATCTCTTCTCTTCGTTAGCAGTTGCCAGAAACATCTCTTCTCTCCCACTCGCCCTATACCTCATCATTCGTTGCTCTATCTGATCTTCATAATTCTCCTGTAACACCACATTTCATCATTTGTTGCTCTATCTGATCTTCATAATTCTCCTGTAACACCACATTTCATCATTTGTAGCTCTATCTGATCTTCATAATTCTCCTGTAACACCACATTTCATCATTTGTTGCTCTATCTGATCTTCATAATTCTCCTGTAACACCACATTTCATCATTTATTGCTCTATCTGATCTTCATCATTCTCCTGTAACACCACATTTCAAATGCTTCAATTCTCCTCTTTTCTACTGCACCAGCAGCCCAAGTTTCACTTCCATAGAGCGCCACACTCCAGACAAAGCCTTTCAAAATGACTTCCTAATACCTTAATCTATATTCGATGTCAACAGATTTCTTTTCTGTAAGAATGCTTTCCTTGCCTGAGCCAAGCTACTTTTTATATGCTCTTTGCTTCGTCCATCACTGGTTATTTTGCTCCCTAAGTAGCAGAAGTCTCCTACTTCCTTTAGCTTTTCACCTGCCAATTCGATGTACATACAGGTTTCTGATTTCTTTCGGCTGCATTTCAATACTTTTGTTTTACATTATTTTATTAATTCTCATCATGAATTCTTTCCTCAAGACAGAATCCATACCTTTTAAAAACTAATTCATATCCTGAGGTGTGTCGGCTAAGATGATGTAAAATACTAGTTCCGAACTTGATGTTTGCTCAATCTTTATCTGGACATGGGAAATTCCCGTCATACTTTGAGTGATTTCACATCATTATTTTAAATGACTATACGCGCTTTTGTGGATCCTCTCAAATTGTAAATCACCTGCTCTGCTTTATTATAAAATGTCACCTGAGTTAGTGCAATAATGAACTGACAAAAGCACTGTATCCTATATTTAAAAGTTCATGTTATGCTCATTTTCTTACATTCATCCATCATCTATATCTGAAAAATATTTATGTTCGACCCTGACTATTATATGTAAGAAAACTGTACTATAATGAGGCTCATTATAACACTATTTTTCATTATGAAACAGTTTCTCCCACCAATCAGTGCTCAAGAAACAGTTGTTTGACCAATTAGATAATTAGATGAGCTGAGTTCCACGGCCTTCTAAGTTAAATTTCACTGCCTGGCCTAGTGTCATAGTGGGGTAATTGAGGAGGCCATGGTCAAATACAAGGCATTCTCTGCGTCCCATGCGCTCTGTTCAGTACATAAAACTGGCGAAATCTCGACAGATATTTATGAATGTTTATGTTCGAACATAAAATAGTTACAATAATTATCGTCGAACATAAACAGTCGTGTGCAACTTGCCTATAATGGTAATTAAGACACTGGTACGGAAATTATAAAACTAGCGTACGCTCGTTTTATAAACATACTCGTGTCTTAATTATTGCCATTATAGGCTCGTTGCATAATGTACTATTATGAAAACTTAAGCCAGTCCGTCCAGCCATTCTATCCGGTCGATTTCCTTCATTCTTTTTTTTTAAATGAAAGGTATTCATGCACAGATTTGTTATCAAGTATTACAAATTACTTAACTTCTCAAATTATTTGATTTTTTCGACTTTTTCCAACCTCTTCCAACTTTGAAGCAATCATATCTTTAGTTCTGATTGACGTACACAGGTCGTTTTGGTATACGAACACTCAGTGTATCAAGCGCTTTCATTCGAGCTGTTAACTATTCAAATCGGCTGATTCTAAGGAAAGTTATGAGTGGACATTCAATATTGCACCGAAAAATGAACATTGCCATGAAATTAATAGGGTAGTTTCAGATCTACTTCCAGGAACTTCTACATTTTACACGAGTGTGAATACATTAGTAACTGAAGAAGAAAATTGAAGTTTTGTTTTTCCCACGGAATTTTTGAACAGGCTTGAGATGAGTGGTCTACCTCCCCATGTGCTGACTTTGAAAGAAGGTGCTATTGTAATGCTCCTTAGGAATTTCAATGCAACTAAGGGATTACTGAACGGGACGAGACTAATAGTTAGAAAAATGTACGACAAAATAATAGATTTCTAAGTTCTAACTGATGTGAATAGTGGGGAGCGAATACTGCTACCTCGCGTAGAATGGCACTAGAATGACGGCAATTTCCTATAACACTAGCGTTTTGTATTACAATCAACAAAGCGCAGGGTCAAACGCTTCATCGAGTTGGAATCTACTTGCCTGATCCTGTTTTAGGCCATGAGAAGTTGTATGTTGCCTTATCCCGAGGAAAATCATTTAAAGATGTATAAGTAAATATTAAACCTAAGGGTCGACGCAGTACTATGAAATAAATGATATAAACTATTACATGATGTCGTTATTTTTTAAATTCCAATACTGCAAAATAATGCTGCGGAGCAGCACGGGCGCCCTAGTAAGTTATTATAATGTAGTGGTTGGTTCCTCAGTTTAGGGGTTGCGACAACGCGGTCATGTAGCCCCGTGTACTTTGGGTGTGTGTAGAATCTGTCTGATAACCGGTGTTAATTTTGATGACTGTATTAGTGTGTGTATCTGTTTTTAATTCAAGTAAGGAGTGCAGACATTCAATTTTCAAGTAGTTCGTACTTTTGCTACCAAACGCCACCGTCAACGACCAACTACAGTAGTTCTGAACTCGGTTACTAGACGTCACACCAGTGGGCTCCTGGCAACGAACGTAGGAACCTAAGAGCGTTGTTTACATTCTTAACCTATAATTTAGCTCCACACAGGAAGGTTCTTTATCATGCCAAAAATCTATGACATGGGATCGCCGGCTTTACTTCCCCTGCGCAGGAAAGCATACTGAGGGATTTTTAACGCTCTTAAAATCCGACGACTTCGGGTGGGTTTGAACCCGCGATCTTGGGCACAGAAGCTCAGCATGCTACCCCCCTACGCAACCGAAGCCGCCCTTATTATAATGTAATACAAGAACTGTTGTAAATATTGTGTAATTGTCGAACTATAGCCGTAATACGCTGGCCAAAATAGGGTTCTTTTATGTTTTGGAAACTATATAAATAAATAAATAAATAAATAAATAAGACAATGTCATCAGCAAATCTGCCTCCGTGGCTTAGGTGGCAGCACGCCAGCCTCTCACCGCTGGGTCCGTGGTTCAAATCCCGGCCACTCCATGTGAGATCTGTGCTGGAAAAAGCGGAGGCAGACAGGTTTTTCTCCGGGTACTCCGGTTTTCCCTGTCAAAATTTAATTCCAGCAACACTCTCCACTATCATTTCATTTCATCTGTCATTCATTTAAACATTGCCCCAGAGGAGTGCGTCAGGCCTCGGCAGCCGGCACAGTTAATATCCTCGCCGCTAGATGGGGGCTTCATTCATTCCATTCCTGACCCGGTCGGAGACTGGAAGCAGGCTGTGGATTTTCATTTTCATCAGCAAATCTCAGAGATGAAATTATTTCCCCTTGAATCTTTACTCGTACTTTAAATGTTTCTCCAATTTCCTTCAATGCTTGTACAATGTATAGATTGAAAAGTATGGGTGATAAGTTGCAGCCTTGCCTTACACCTTTCTGAATACCAGCTTCTCTCTCATGTCCTTCCGCTCGAATGACTGCTGTCTGGTTTCTGTACAGATTGTAGATCACCCTCCCATCCCTGTAGTTGTTCAAACTACTTACTTCAGTCAATGTTTTTGATAAACGGTGTTACGCTGGTGCCTCTAGTAGTGTATGCATTTGTGATTGAGGATATGATTGGGCATGGCATTTGTCTGCAGTACAAACAGGATACCACAGAATACGACTTGCACGATGGCTGGGGTAGGAATCGAACCGATATATCCTTGGTGACAGAGCTATCCACTGCACCACGAGGTGAGCTTCACCTATTTCATTGTGAATTCTGTCCTCAAGAATGTGTCCACAATTTAGTGTATTGTGTTGGTAACAGTGCTGTAGTGACTTTGAGCGAGGGTTGAGTCAGATACGTTACAGGTAACGCTCGGAGGTAACGTGAGATGCAGTGATGTCAATGTGAAAGGAAGGCACGAGGAACCGGAGCGTGACGCGGCTCAATTGGTCGCGGTTTGTGGAAGCTCTTGACTTTGGAGTGAAAGTGATGTGCGGAAGTTATATCACACGGGCCTTCTCTTGGCCAGTCCCTTCAAATCTGCAGATTGGCTCCTCAATTTCCCATATTAACTAGCTTATTTAATTTACTTATTTGTTTGTTTATTTGTATCTTTATTTATTTATTTGTTTGTTTGTTTGTTTATTTATTTGTTTGTTTATTTATATATTTGTTTGTTTATATATTTATTTGTTTATTTATATATTTATTTGTTTATTTATATATTTGTTTGTTTATTTATATATTTGTTTGTTTATTTATATATTTGTTTGTTTATTTATAAATTTGTTTATTTATATATTTATTTGTTTATTTATATATTTATTTGTTTATTTATATATTTATTTGTTTATTTATATATTTGTTTGTTTATTTATATATTTATTTGTTTATTTATATATGTTTATTTATATATTTGTTTGTTTATTTATATATTTATTTGTTTATTTATATATTTGTTTGTTTATTTATAAATTTGTTTATTTATATATTTATTTGTTTATTTATATATATATTTGTTTATTTACATATTTATTTGTTTATTTATATATTTATTTGTTTATTTATATATTTGTTTGTTTATTTATATATTTGTTTGTTTATTTATATATTTATTTGTTTATTTATATATTTGTGTGTTTATTTATATATTTGTTTGTTTATTTATATATTTATTTGTTTATTTATATATTTGTTTGTTTATTTATATATTTATTTGTTTATTTATATATTTATTTGTTTATTTATATATTTATTTGTTTATTTATATATTTGTTTGTTTATTTATATATTTATTTGTTTATTTATATATTTGTTTGTTTATTTATATATGTGTTTCTTTATTTATATATTTGTTTGTTTATTTATATATTTGTTTGTTTATTTATATATTTGATTCTTTATTTATATATTTGTTTGTTTATTTATATATTTGTTTGTTTATTTATATATTTGTTTGTTTATTTATATATTTGTTTGTTTATTTATATATTTGTTTCTTTATTTATATGTTTATTTGTTTATTTATAAATTTATTTGTTTATTTATATATGTTTATTTATATATTTGTTTGTTTATTTATATATTTATTTGTTTATTTATAAATTTGTTTGTTTTTTTATATATTTGTTTCTTTATTTATATGTTTATTTGTTTATTTATAAATTTATTTGTTTATTTATATATGTTTATTTATATATTTGTTTGTTTATTTATATATTTGTTTCTTTATTTATATATTTATTTGTTTATTTATATATTTGTGTTTTTATTTATATATTTGTTTATTTATTTATATATTTGTTTGTTTATTTATATATTTGTTTGTTTATTTATATATTTGTTTGTTTATTTATATATTTGTTTGATTATTTATAAATTTGTTTATTTATATATTTATTTGTTTATTTATATATGTTGATTTATATATTTGTTTGTTTATTTATATATTTATTTGTTTATTTATATATTTGTTTGTTTATTTATATATTTGTTTGTTTATTTATATATTTATTTGTTTATTTATATATTTGTTTGTTTATTTATATATTTATTTGTTTATTTATATATTTATTTGTTTATTTATATATTTATTTGTTTATTTATATATTTGTTTGTTTATTTATATATTTGTTTGTTTATTTATTTATTTGTTTATTTATATATTTATTTGTTTATTTATATATATATTTGTTTATTTACATATTTATTTGTTTATTTATATATTTATTTGTTTATTTATATATTTGTTTGTTTATTTATATATTTGTTTGTTTATTTATATATTTGTTTGTTTATTTATAAATTTGTTTATTTATATATTTATTTGTTTATTTATATATGTTTATTATATATTTGTTTGTTTATTTATATATTTATTTGTTTATTTATATATTTGTTTGTTTATTTATATATTTGTTTGTTTATTTATATATTTATTTGTTTATTTATATATTTGTTTGTTTATTTATATATTTATTTGTTTATTTATATATTTATTTGTTTATTTATATATTTATTTGTTTATTTATATATTTGTTTGTTTATTTATATATTTATTTGTTTATTTAGATATTTGTTTGTTTATTTATATATTTATTTGTTTATTTATATATTTATTTGTTTATTTATATATTTGTTTGTTTATTTATATATTTGTTTGTTTATTTATATATTTGTTTCTTTATTTATATGTTTATTTGTTTATTTATATATTTGTTTGTTTATTTATATGTTTATTTGTTTATTTATATATTTGTTTCTTTATTTATATATTTGTTTGTTTATTTATATATTTGTTTGTTTATTTATATATTTATTTGTTTATTTATATATTTGTTTCTTTATTTATATGTTTATTTGTTTATTTATATATTTGTTTGTTTATTTATATATTTGTTTCTTTATTTATATATTTGTTTGTTTATTTATATATTTGTTTGTTTATTTATATATTTGTTTCTTTATTTATATGTTTATTTGTTTATTTATATATTTTTTGTTTATTTATATATTTGTTTGTTTATTTGTATATTTGTTTGTTTATTTATAAATTTGTTTATTTATATATTTATTTGTTTATTTATATATGTTTATTTATATATTTGTTTGTTTATTTATATATTTATTTGTTTATTTATGTATTTGTTTGTTTATTTATATATTTGTTTGTTTATTTATATATTTATTTGTTTATTTATATATTTATTTGTTTATTTATATATTTGTTTTTTTAATTTTTATATTTGTTTGTTTATTTATATATTTGTTTCTTTATTTATATGTTTATTTGTTTATTTATATATTTATTTGTTTATTTATATGTTTATTTGTTTATTTATATATTTGTTTGTTTATTTATATGTTTATTTGTTTATTTATATATTTGTTTCTTTATTTATATATTTATTTGTTTATTTATATATTTATTTGTTTATTTATATATTTGTTTGTTTATTTATATATTTGTTTGTTTATTTATATATTTGTTTCTTTATTTATATGTTTATTTGTTTATTTATATATTTGTTTGTTTATTTATATGTTTATTTGTTTATTTATATATTTGTTTCTTTATTTATATATTTGTTTGTTTATTTATATATTTGTTTGTTTATTTATATATTTATTTGTTTATTTATATATTTGTTTCTTTATTTATATGTTTATTTGTTTATTTATATATTTGTTTGTTTATTTATATATTTATTTGTTTATTTATATATTTGTTTGTTTATTTATATATTTATTTGTTTATTTATATGTTTATTTGTTTATTTATATATTTTTTGTTTATTTATATATTTGTTTGTTTATTTGTATATTTGTTTGTTTATTATAAATTTGTTTATTTATATATTTATTTGTTTATTTATATATGTTTATTTATATATTTGTTTGTTTATTTATATATTAATTTGTTTATTTATATATTTGTTTGTTTATTTATATATTTGTTTTTTTATTTATATATTTATTTGTTTATTTATATATTTGTTTGTTTATTTATATATTTATTTGTTTATGTATATATTTATTTGTTTATTTATATATTTATTTGTTTATTTATATATTTGTTTGTTTATTTATATATTTATTTGTTTATTTATATATTTGTTTTTTTAATTTTATATTTGTTTGTTTATTTATATATTTGTTTCTTTATTTATATGTTTATTTGTTTATTTATATATTTGTTTGTTTATTTATATATTTGTTTGTTTATTTATATATTTGTTTCTCTATTTATATATTTGTTTGTTTATTTATATATTTGTTTGTTTATTTATATATTTGTTTGTTTATTTATATATTTGTTTCTTTATTTATATATTTATTTGTTTATTTATATATTTATTTGTTTATTTATATATTTGTTTGTTTATTTATATATTTGTTTCTTTATTTATATATTTGTTTGTTTATTTATATATTTGTTTGTTTATTTATATATTTGTTTCTTTATTTATATATTTGTTTGTTTATTTATATATTTGTTTGTTTATTTATATATTTATTTGTTTATTTATATATTTGTTTGTTTATTTATATATTTGTTTGTTTATTTATATATTTGTTTCTTTATTTATATATTTATTTGTTTATTTATATATTTGTTTGTTTATTTATATATTTGTTTGTTTATTTATATATTTATTTGTTTATTTATATATTTGTTTGTTTATTTATATATTTGTTTGTTTATTTATATATTTGTTTCTTTATTTATATATTTATTTGTTTATTTATATATTTGTTTCTTTATTTATATATTTGGTTGTTTATTTATATATTTATTTGTTTATTTATATATTTGTTTGTTTATTTATATATTTGTTTGTTTATTTATATATTTGTTTCTTTATTTATATATTTATTTGTTTATTTATATATTTGTTTGTTTATTTATATATTTGTTTGTTTATTTATATATTTGTTTCTTTATTTATATATTTATTTGTTTATTTATATATTTGTTTGTTTATTTATATATTTGTTTCTTTATTTATATATTTGTTTGTTTATTTATATATTTGTTTGTTTATTTATATATTTATTTGTTTATTTATATATTTATTTGTTTATTTATATATTTGTTTGTTTATTTATATATTTGTTTCTTTATTTATATATTTATTTGTTTATTTATATATTTGTTTGTTTATTTATATATTTGTTTGTTTATTTATATATTTGTTTCTTTATTTATATATTTGTTTGTTTATTTATATATTTATTTGTTTATTTATATATTTGTTTGTTTATTTATATATTTGTTTCTTTATTTATATATTTGTTTGTTTTATTTATATATTTGTTTGTTTATTTATATATTTGTTTGTTTATTTATATATTTGTTTGTTTATTTATATATTTGTTTATTTATTTATATATTTATTTGTTTATTTATATATTTGTTTGTTTATTTATATATTTATTTGTTTATTTATATATTTATTTGTTTATTTATATATTTGTTTTTTTAATTTTTATATTTGTTTGTTTATTTATATATTTGTTTCTTTATTTATATGTTTATTTGTTTATTTATATATTTGTTTGTTTATTTATATATTTGTTTCTTTATTTATATATTTATTTGTTTATTTATATATTTGTTTGTTTATTTATATATTTGTTTGTTTATTTATATATTTGTTTCTTTATTTATATATTTGTTTGTTTATTTATATATTTATTTGTTTATTTATATATTTGTTTGTTTATTTATATATTTGTTTCTTTATTTATATATTTGTTTGTTTATTTATATATTTGTTTGTTAATTTATATATTTGTTTCTTTATTTATATATTTGTTTGTTTATTTATATATTTGTTTGTTTATTTATATATTTGTTTGTTTATTTATAAATTTGTTTATTTATATATTTATTTGTTTATTTATATATGTTTATTTATATATTTGTTTGTTTATTTATATATTTATTTGTTTATTTATATATTTGTTTGTTTATTTATATATTTGTTTGTTTATTTATATATTTATTTGTTTATTTATATATTTGTTTGTTTATTTATATATTTATTTGTTTATTTATATATTTATTTGTTTATTTATATATTTATTTGTTTATTTATATATTTGTTTGTTTATTTATATATTTATTTGTTTATTTAGATATTTGTTTGTTTATTTATATAGTTATTTGTTTATTTATATATTTATTTGTTTATTTATATATTTGTTTGTTTATTTATATATTTGTTTGTTTATTTATATATTTGTTTCTTTATTTATATGTTTATTTGTTTATTTATATATTTGTTTGTTTATTTATATGTTTATTTGTTTATTTATATATTTGTTTCTTTATTTATATATTTGTTTGTTTATTTATATATTTGTTTGTTTATTTATATATTTATTTGTTTATTTATATATTTGTTTCTTTATTTATATGTTTATTTGTTTATTTATATATTTGTTTGTTTATTTATATATTTGTTTCTTTATTTATATATTTGTTTGTTTATTTATATATTTGTTTGTTTATTTATATATTTGTTTCTTTATTTATATGTTTATTTGTTTATTTATATATTTTTTGTTTATTTATATATTTGTTTGTTTATTTGTATATTTGTTTGTTTATTTATAAATTTGTTTATTTATATATTTATTTGTTTATTTATATATGTTTATTTATATATTTGTTTGTTTATTTATATATTTATTTGTTTATTTATGTATTTGTTTGTTTATTTATATATTTGTTTGTTTATTTATATATTTATTTGTTTATTTATATATTTATTTGTTTATTTATATATTTGTTTTTTTAATTTTTATATTTGTTTGTTTATTTATATATTTGTTTCTTTATTTATATGTTTATTTGTTTATTTATATATTTATTTGTTTATTTATATGTTTATTTGTTTATTTATATATTTGTTTGTTTATTTATATGTTTATTTGTTTATTTATATATTTGTTTCTTTATTTATATATTTATTTGTTTATTTATATATTTATTTGTTTATTTATATATTTGTTTGTTTATTTATATATTTGTTTGTTTATTTATATATTTGTTTCTTTATTTATATGTTTATTTGTTTATTTATATATTTGTTTGTTTATTTATATGTTTATTTGTTTATTTATATATTTGTTTCTTTATTTATATATTTGTTTGTTTATTTATATATTTGTTTGTTTATTTATATATTTATTTGTTTATTTATATATTTGTTTCTTTATTTATATGTTTATTTGTTTATTTATATATTTGTTTGTTTATTTATATATTTATTTGTTTATTTATATATTTGTTTGTTTATTTATATATTTATTTGTTTATTTATATGTTTATTTGTTTATTTATATATTTTTTGTTTATTTATATATTTGTTTGTTTATTTGTATATTTGTTTGTTTATTTATAAATTTGTTTATTTATATATTTATTTGTTTATTTATATATGTTTATTTATATATTTGTTTGTTTATTTATATATTAATTTGTTTATTTATATATTTGTTTGTTTATTTATATATTTGTTTTTTATTTATATATTTATTTGTTTATTTATATATTTGTTTGTTTATTTATATATTTATTTGTTTATGTATATATTTATTTGTTTATTTATATATTTATTTGTTTATTTATATATTTGTTTGTTTATTTATATATTTATTTGTTTATTTATATATTTGTTTTTTTAATTTTTATATTTGTTTGTTTATTTATATATTTGTTTCTTTATTTATATGTTTATTTGTTTATTTATATATTTGTTTGTTTATTTATATATTTGTTTGTTTATTTATATATTTGTTTCTCTATTTATATATTTGTTTGTTTATTTATATATTTGTTTGTTTATTTATATATTTGTTTGTTTATTTATATATTTGTTTCTTTATTTATATATTTATTTGTTTATTTATATATTTATTTGTTTATTTATATATTTGTTTGTTTATTTATATATTTGTTTCTTTATTTATATATTTGTTTGTTTATTTATATATTTGTTTGTTTATTTATATATTTGTTTCTTTATTTATATATTTGTTTGTTTATTTATATATTTGTTTGTTTATTTATATATTTATTTGTTTATTTATATATTTGTTTGTTTATTTATATATTTGTTTGTTTATTTATATATTTGTTTCTTTATTTATATATTTATTTGTTTATTTATATATTTGTTTGTTTATTTATATATTTGTTTGTTTATTTATATATTTATTTGTTTATTTATATATTTGTTTGTTTATTTATATATTTGTTTGTTTATTTATATATTTGTTTCTTTATTTATATATTTATTTGTTTATTTATATATTTGTTTCTTTATTTATATATTTGGTTGTTTATTTATATATTTATTTGTTTATTTATATATTTGTTTGTTTATTTATATATTTGTTTGTTTATTTATATATTTGTTTCTTTATTTATATATTTATTTGTTTATTTATATATTTGTTTGTTTATTTATATATTTGTTTGTTTATTTATATATTTGTTTCTTTATTTATATATTTATTTGTTTATTTATATATTTGTTTGTTTATTTATATATTTGTTTCTTTATTTATATATTTGTTTGTTTATTTATATATTTGTTTGTTTATTTATATATTTATTTGTTTATTTATATATTTATTTGTTTATTTATATATTTGTTTGTTTATTTATATATTTGTTTCTTTATTTATATATTTATTTGTTTATTTATATATTTGTTTGTTTATTTATATATTTGTTTGTTTATTTATATATTTGTTTCTTTATTTATATATTTGTTTGTTTATTTATATATTTATTTGTTTATTTATATATTTGTTTGTTTATTTATATATTTGTTTCTTTATTTATATATTTGTTTGTTTATTTATATATTTGTTTGTTTATTTATATATTTGTTTGTTTATTTATATATTTGTTTGTTTATTTATATATTTGTTTATTTATTTATATATTTATTTGTTTATTTATATATTTGTTTGTTTATTTATATATTTATTTGTTTATTTATATATTTATTTGTTTATTTATATATTTGTTTTTTTAATTTTTATATTTGTTTGTTTATTTATATATTTGTTTCTTTATTTATATGTTTATTTGTTTATTTATATATTTGTTTGTTTATTTATATATTTGTTTCTTTATTTATATATTTATTTGTTTATTTATATATTTGTTTGTTTATTTATATATTTGTTTGTTTATTTATATATTTGTTTCTTTATTTATATATTTGTTTGTTTATTTATATATTTATTTGTTTATTTATATATTTGTTTGTTTATTTATATATTTGTTTCTTTATTTATATATTTGTTTGTTTATTTATATATTTGTTTGTTAATTTATATATTTGTTTCTTTATTTATATATTTGTTTGTTTATTTATATATTTGTTTGTTTATTTATATATTTGTTTCTTTATTTATATATTTGTTTGTTTATTTATATATTTATTTGTTTATTTATATATTTGTTTGTTTATTTATATATTTGTTTGTTTATTTATATATTTGTTTCTTTATTTATATATTTATTTGTTTATTTATATATTTGTTTGTTTATTTATATATTTGTTTGTTTATTTATATATTTGTTTCTTTATTTATATATTTATTTGTTTATTTATATATTTGTTTGTTTATTTATATATTTGTTTCTTTATTTATATATTTGTTTGTTTATTTATATATTTGTTTGTTTATTTATATATTTATTTGTTTATTTATATATTTATTTGTTTATTTATATATTTGTTTGTTTATTTATATATTTGTTTCTTTATTTATATATTTGTTTCTTTATTTATATATTTGTTTGTTTATTTATATATTTGTTTATTTATATATTTATTTGTTTATTTATATATTTGTTTGTTTATTTATATATTTGTTTGTTTATTTATTTGTTTGTTTATTTATTGATTTGTTTGTTTGTTCATCCTGACCTTGTGTCTTATCTTGTCCCTCGCGTGTGTTTTGTCTCGCCTCGATGCAGGTCTTCTCCCTCTGGTCTTTAACTTTATTCTTTAGTCTATTTTCATTGGCTCCTCGTTTCCCTGCTCGAGTTTACATTTTAAATACAAACATCCACAGTTGTAGCTCTTCAGGCAAGCAACTCAATATGGAAAACTTAGTTCGTGACGCTATCTTCTCGTTGTCTGCGATCATTGTTACATTTCCGTCCGATTGTTGACTCGAACCCGGTTCATCATTACATCTTACTGTTGGTGCATTTGTAATTAATTCTCGTTGTTTTGTCCACTTTTCCAAACGTCAAGGACTCACTGAACGTGACTTACGAGGTGCCGGTATGATGATTGTTCATCGGAAACTCAACCATATCCTAACCGGTCGATTATATTAACAGTTTACCTTTTCTACCACTACGAGCGCTAGTGAGATTCAATGCAGAGTATATCACCTAAGCCCTTATAACTACTCCGGTGTGAAGATTTTAAAAAAAATCAAAATCGTCTGTGGGTATTGAACGAAGGAACACATTAATGAAATAATTATGTAAATAAGTTAATTTGGCTGGGATTTGAATCAAGAAGAAAACACTAAAGAGACAAGCGTTTTTAGGGCGTCTTCCAGAACTCCATTTAGGCCGGAAGTGATTTTAGAAATTTGCTTTTTTAGTTTGCTAGAGCTTTCCAAGACTCACAATGTGACATTTATCCGGGCGCTTTAGCCCTTCAACTTTTGACACACTTGGGGATATCGCTTAAGGGGGGATGATGGTGAAAATGCAGCACAGTTTAATTTAATTTAAACCAAATGCTAAATATCCACATACCGTATTTAAATGTGACGTGGCACACCTATTGGAACAAAGTCAGTCTACAGGTTTTGACCGGAAAATAAGTTATGCAATGAATGTTAACATTTTCAATTGTTAATAACAATTTAGTGACTTTAAACATTGTGGAAGCCATTTTTCAGTGTTGCCTAAGTAAACAAAAGTTTGGTGCTCTTCAGTCGGTCAACACGAATGTACCCAAAAAGAGCTGGGTTAAGCCCTTATTACACGAGATTAATTGATTTCAGGATTAGGGCATAACCCAGCTCTTTTTGGGTACATTCGTGTTGACCGACTGAAAAGCACCACACTTTTGTGACATTAAACAATTTAGGAACACACAATTTCTCAACCAATTGACACATTATCATGGAACTTGACTGAAACAGTCTTAACAGTTCAATATATAACTTGACATAAAATTAATACTACAATTCTTCTAATTAAAGTTTTATTAATTTTTTGTAATACGGACAGTTTTTAATGAAAGTTTTCATGTGTTTCAATGATATCACTTGTATTACAACCCTTACATACTTCATTGTATGTCGTTTTAAGCAGGTTACCTACATACACGAGCTGAGAAAATTTCAGGGTTCTAGCATTAACCATCATGGAGTTAGGTGTTCCTAAAAACTAAAAAAATAAAATAAAAAACATTTGTAGAAAAACAGGTTTAAAGTTTACTTCGTTAAATTTTATAACCTTCAATGGAAATACTGTATATGGAATTTATGGATGTTTAAAACTTTCCTGCCCCATAATCAGGGTCTTACTCATCTTTTCTTCCTCTTTTCTCTGATCTTGTCAACTGCCTGTGAATTTGGGAAGCTTTTATCAATGCTGCATCAACCCGCTCCTTGCCCAGGATTCTCAATGTCTTTTAACGTGTGCATCCCTGGAAGTTCTAATACCTTCACTTTTCCTTCATTGCCAACATTATAACATACAATAGCATCATATGTTGATATCTGAATAGTTTTCGCACCACAAAATGTAGTTTTGGTGCATCGCAGCCAAATTTGATTGTTCAAACTTTCATTGCAGTTTTGTGTACAGGTACCTCCATGTAAACATTTCTCTAAGGACCTTGGACGTGCAAGATCTTTGTACTGAACCCGTGTACCATGGCCTCAAAGAGGGTCGAATCCATGTATTTTGAGAAAAGAATGAAAGAATCATACCGTCTCTAAGGGAACGGAGAGAGATTTCAAGCCAGGAATATAGCTTAACATTGTGCAAGCGCTAGGGCCAGGTGTTCCTTAGATGAGCTCATGCCTCTTGACATTTATAAGGAGCCAGTCATGGATATTATTAGAACGAGTGGAAAGTTTTGACTGTAAGACGAAGAAGCTGGACTCGGAAATTGCTCTTACGTTGCAGGAATATGGCAACCTCGCTGCTGAGTCAGAACAGGAATAATTAAATTTAACCCGTTTACGAGTATAAAAATAAGTAAACAGATACAGTACGGTGAATCAATTTGGATTAGAGATTTTTGTGTAAAGAAAAATCTTGTAAAAATTGCACAGAAAAAAACTGCAAACGCAAGTAGACGTCATTGGGGGTTCACCGAGACCCAAGGAGTGGGAGAATAAAAAAAGAACAGCACCACCCACACAGTTGAGGACGAGAAATTAATTAATATCTCGGAAATGCACGATCGATTTCTATGGACAGGAAGATTATTTTACGTTGGGAAGACGAGCTGTCTGGAGATACGATTTTTATAATTGTGCGACAATTAGTTCAGAAGTTGGTCACGAAAAGGACTAGAGTTTTATCTTTTTTTGGCTGAAAGGTATAAAACTCCTGGCCTCACCAAGCCAATCATGCAGTTATTCTGACAGCCCGTGAGGGGGTGTTACTCTGCATCAGTGCATGCAGTCTACGAGAGCCCGTGAGGGGAACGTCACGCTGTATCAGTACATGCAATATTAGTCCGTCCAGGGGGGCGTTACGCTGGAGCATCATAATCATTCAGTCTACGAGCATTCCGTGAGCGGAAGTGCTGCACCACATCGTATACGCAGTATTCAAGAGCCCGTGAGGGGGACGTTAAGCTGTATTAGACATCGATCCAGAGCCTGTGGGAGGCTAGGCTACAAGTTCACCGAGTGTAGACCAGTTACGATATAAGTACGCTACGCTGAGGGTTAGCAGTTCGAGACTTTGAAGAGTCCTAAATTATAAAGAACATTAAATATACGGACTTTAAAGCAATATCGCCAAAGTAAGACACAGCGATCAGTAGGGAACTTCGAGTTCCAGAAGAATACTAGTTCAATACAGTTACGAAGTTATAAGAACTCCAACAAATAAACGGCGTTACGTCTAGTAAAGACATTGTTAAAGACATTAAGTCCGGTAAAGGAACTAAACAGTAATTACGATCGCGAAAGATAGAAGTTCAAGTGAAAGGAACTTAGGAACTTAGGTTCGAAACCAGAGGGAAAACGTACTCTAGTGAGAAAACGTCAAAAATATACGATAGACAGTATACGGTCCTCGAAGGGAGGCCAAGATATAGAAACTATAGGGTACGATAGACAGTATACGGTCCTCGAAGGGAGGCCAAGATATAGAAACTATAGGGTGCGATAGACCACCATATATAAAGAGGTGATGGCAAAGTAAAGACATTTATCGCCTAGTTAAAGCAGATAAAGTAAAGCCGAGTAATAGACAATAGAAGCGGTTTTGAGAGACTGAAACCAGTAGTTTCCATTGTAGGAGAGAGAAACTTTGAACGAGTAAAATCACACGTCCAATGCAGGTCGATAGGATTCACATCAGGGATCATCAACCGCCGACAGAAATTGTCAAAATCGTTGAGATACGCCCGTGTGATAGGAGTGAAGTGTAAATATTGTAAGAAAAGAAATAAGAGTATCATTTTAAGTGTTTTAGGTAAAGTGAAAGCGTTTTTATGCACAGTGATATGTGTTATAATATGTACCAGAGTAATATTTTTTTAGTGTTTTAATGTGTGTTCAAAACGGATACACCAGTGTATAAAAAAAATGTTGTCAGTGTTAAATATAGTGAATATGTGTCAAGAAATTTCTGTACATAAGATGAGATTGTACAATATGGAGTAGGTCAAGAAGGTGGGCCAAAATGTCACATCAAACGAGAATAAAGGTCAGAAAGCGACCTTAAACATGTAAGTAAAGATTTTCATTATGTTTTGGTGTCGGGAAAAATTTTGTGTACAATTCCACCGGAGTTTTGAGTAGAAGGGATGTTTTTAAATGAATAATAACTAAATAAGAACGCGATCTGAACGAAAATAAAGTTTTAAGAAATAATAAATAATTATGTGAAATAATAAATCCTGTAGAGGAAATGCATGGAATAAAATGTCAGCATTTAATGAATGTTCTAAAAGCAAGCGTGATAATAATAATTATAACAAAGATATTTACATAAAGGTAAATTTGAATTATATGAAAGAAATAGCTTTTGAGCTTTTGTAAGGAATGAAAACATGATGTGAATAACAAGGTAAAGAAATCTAAATAAAGATTAAATTGAATGATATAAAAATATAGAGCGTTGAAGCCTTAACAAATGTATAAGACATGATGTGAATGCATGTTCTTAAAAAGGGAGCGATTTATTGTCAACGGAAAAGATTAATATAAGAATTAAGATATGTATCAATTGTTACTATGAAATTTATCAGTTCTTTGGAAGGCATTCGGCCGTAAAGTAATGTATAGCGTAATGGAACGCAATTAAATAAAAAATCACGCTAGGAACGCGTAAAAGTTAAAGTACTTGGTAAGTTACTTATGGAGGGTAGTTGATTGCAGTGAATTGAGATATGTTGTAAGTCCTCTAAATTGTGACGTGGATCACGAGGCCATGTGTGTATTATTTAAAAGGGAGCTAATGTATGGTATTATTGAGCGTAGGTCCTGTAAGCTACGGCTTGACCCTAAATCGCGTTTTGTATAAGTCCTCTGATGTGGAAATGTTCCCGAGGCATGTTAAGAGATTCGAACCTAGAGTCCTTTTGTTGTTAAAGCCCCTAATTATTCGTCGTAGAATGTGTATTAATCTTCCCAATCAATGAGGACCCTCTCATAATTAATAAATGCCAAGGTTACGAATGTGGTTTATGAGCCAAAGAATATTGTTGAATGGAGATAAGTGAAGTAAAAGCCAGGTCTCTCCACAGAACTGAGAATAATGTGAAGGTTTGTTTTAAAGCATTGAAGAGAGCTGCCACCGTAGGTTAGGCAGAGAATCGCTTTCCTTGTCATAAATCACGCCCGAGTATAATGGCCTGACCCTCATCGAGCGAGGGTGGGTAAAAACCGTCTTGTAAGATGTGTTAAATACACCGTGAGTGTTTAAAGTTGTTAATGACCCGGGCGTTGAACCGAGGTCCTTGTAGATTGATATTATCGCTTGCCAATTCAGATCGTAGTTTTCTTATGTGATAATGGTCTTATAAGACAAATGAATTAAATAAAATCCCTATTGTAATATTGTATGGAAAAGAAGGAATCCACGAGTTTTGTGAAGATAACTAGGTTTCGGGAGTGATCATAGTTTTTGACTTTGTCAAGTAATCTTTATAACTCTGGAGTACACAAATAGTTTTCCCGATCACCGTAGTGAATTTGCAAAACTTGAGAGAGATAGTAAATATGGAGAACATGTGATATGCCCAAATATTGAAGTGAATAATTAACATGTAAGTTTAAATGTAATTATATATTTGTTTTGATGATAAGAAAAGATAAAAATAATTCTTGAGGTGTACAAAAATATGACACCATTATTATGGGAAAGTATCGAGCCAAAGAAGCTCGTAGTTATTTGGAACTTTAAGATAAGTACTTTATGGAAGTGAAAATAATCGTGAATTGTTGATTTTAAAGAAAACCATGTGTTTTAATCTAATATTTGTTTTATTTTTATGCTATTCCTTGTTCACTTTGGACAAGTAGAATGATATTGGTCAGTAGTTTATGTGTTTATTTGTTTGTAGCGCCATAATTTTTGATTAATTAAATGTGTTAAAATAGGAGTTGATTTTGTTGTTATTTTTGCAAGTGTATCCTCTATTTAATCCAAAATATGTAAGTCACAGAGTGGGAGAACTTACCGCAGCCCCGAAAAATCCCGAATTGAGCAATGCTGGCATACTGTGATTTGCATATTTCTTGCTGCAAGGGCACAGGGGGGTGAATAGAAGTACTGTGCTTGGACTAATAATTAGAGGAACACTAAAGACGGTCGATTCATGTAAAAGTAAAGTAATGATAGGAGTAGCTACAACGTATAATGTTAACTGACCGCATGGATCCCTAGAAACTCACACCGAGCAGCCCTGGATGTAAACAACCCCCTATCATCTCTTTCATGGCACCCAGTACGCAGGTCTGAGTTTTCCTAGGGAAAACCCGAGTTTTCTCGAAAAATCAAAATTTTCATTTTTTTTAATGGTTTTTCGGAATTTTGAATTTTAAATACTTCCATAAAGGTCTTTGAGTTTGAAGAAGAGTATCAAAAGGGTACGGTGTAGTAAACACCCGTACCAATGTAAATTTTTAAAGAAATTGGGACACAATGGTTCAGATTACTATCTCTCAAGCATGTTCTAGCGATGTGGCATTAGTGGCCCACTATATTCTAATAAGATGTCATTAAGTGAAGAGAGGCGGAGGCTCTCAGAGAATGTAAGGGCCGAGAGTCCAGATAAAGGTGAAATTACAGGTGAAAAAGGGTACCCAAATAAGGAAATTGTAAAGGTTTCTGTAGAAAGCATGCGTGCACCTGGAGACATAGTTACACGAAGAGAAGGTAACATGTCTGCAGACAACAGGGTAACAAATGAGCCTTTAGAGCGTCAAAAGGAAAAAGAAAAATGTAAACCGAGTCCAAGGGAGAATGAAATTAATACCGAGGATGATAATAGTAAAGGTAATTCAAAGTCTCACGTAGAAAGGCAGGTTCAAATAGGCTCGGAAAGCGAAGGGAAAAAGAACGATAGTCCTTGCGTTCAGGATCAGGAAAAGGGTAGAAATGGCGACTTGGGATGAAGTAAAAGAATTCTTGGATATAATTAGGGAAATGCGGAATGAGCATGAGAAGATGGATGACGAACTTTGGGAATTAAAAGATTTAAATTCAAGGGTGAAAGAAGGAATTGAGGAACAAAGAGAAAGTATTTCCGAGGAAATAAAGAAGATATCTGAGCTCCGTGAAAGGGCAAGGAAAAATTGGTATACAATACCCAAACAGGAATTAGAGGAATTGTACAAAGAAATCCCGTAAGTTAAAGAGTCATTAAGAGAAACAAAGAAGAAATTTGCAGAACGTATGGTGAGAGAAGGAAAAATGGAATTAGCTTCGTGGGAACAGATAAAGACATTTGTGGGGGAAATTAATGAGATAAGGGAAAAATGGTCGGAGGTACATGATAAATGGAATCACATTTGGTGGAATACCTTTTATCCAAAGCCAAAAGAAGGAGATTACGTGCAGGAACAGAAACAATGGATAGGAAAAGAAAAGAGTAAGATGCATCAGTTCACGATGAGGATGTATGATGAACAAGATATAATAACTGTTCAGGAGTTAGCTGAATTGAGAAAGGTTAAGATTTCGGAATACGAAGAAATATTAGAAGCCATCCAAAAGAAATATGAGGAATACATGTGGGAGCAGAACCGTCAGGCAAATGAAATAGTTGCCCAAGAGGAAAAACAAGCTGAAATTGAAGAAGAAAAAGAAGTAACGGTGCCAGAGGAGCCCAAAATTGATATTAGAGAAGAAAAACAAGAAGAAGAAATCGTAATAATTTCAGTGGAGACTGAGAACAACCTTGAGATCCTTCCTGAAGAAGATATGGATACTCAAGAGGAAGTAGTAAGTCCAGACCAGGAGGATAGCCAAAGTGGAAACGAGCTGCGAAGTGAAGAGAATCATTTTGATAAAAAGGTTGAGCTGGAAGAGCCAGAAATAATCTCCGAACAGGAAATAATGAAAGAAGCGGAAGTTGAAGAGATGGAAATAATAATTCCTGAAGAAATGGAGAAAGGAAATGAAATCATAATAGAAACTATTGTCATAACACCGATAGAAACAGAGGTTCAAGATGTCATGGAAATTGAAGAAGAAAACTCAGAAGAAATTCCTGAGGATAAGGAAAATAAGATACAAATCAACAAAGAAAAGGAACAGTTGAAAGCACAGATTCTTGAGTTAATGAGGAAATATCAAAAATATCAACAAAAGGAAAGAAAAATGGAAAGAGGTCCAAACACGAGCCAAGAAAACCTCAAAGGAAAAGATGAGATTGTTGGAGATAATGAAAAGAAGGAAGGAGATGCCTTTGAAGAAAATCAGGAAAGAGGAAAACCGCAATTGGTAGTCGGTTTACAGGAAAACAGATACCCCATGGAAACTAGGAAAGGAGGAGAGACAATGTACAATGCCTTGGAGGAAGAGGACGCTCAGGCATATTTCAGCTGGAAGCTCCGTAAAAAGAAAAGGAATGAAAGAAAGGAAAAATGGAAGAAGGGAGATAGAAGAAAAGCACGCTTATGGACAAGGATGAAAGGAAGACGGAGATGGTTCATAAAGCAAAAGAGATACAGAGTGTGGAAAAGAAGGAATAAAACTTATATAGAAATAAGAAAACGAGAGAATATGGAATGTAAGGAAAGAAGAGAAGAGGGAGAAAGAGTAAGGGATGAAGGGAGTCAGAAAGATGCTGAGATCATAAAGAAAATAGAGCATTATATTAGAGCCATAGAAAGATGTGAAGGAAATGAAGAAAGAACGATGCATTGTTTAAAACAATTGTATAACTTACCGATAAACGTTCAGCATCTGGAGAAAACTGGAATTGGCAAGGTTGTAAATGGCATGAGAAAAAGAAACGGTTTGGTAGGAGATGTATCCCGAGCCTTGATAAAACTTTGGAAGGAAATGGTAATGGAAGACCAAAGTGATGAAGAAGAGTGCGAAAGTGAAGAATCAGAAAGAGATACTACGGAAATAGAAGATAATGAAAGTGAGGAAGAAGAATTCGAAGGTGAAGAGAAAGAAAGTGGTGAGATGGAAACAGAAGAAAATGAGAATGATGAAGAAGATGAAGAAGACGAAGAAGAAGACGAAGAACAAGAGATGGTAGGATATGAAAGTATGGAATTGACAAATACCATCATTTATTATCAGAAAGCCATTGAAAGGTGTATGGGGAATGAAAATGTTTTGTTATATTGCCTAAGCATGTTAAAACATTTACCCATAACTGTTCGACAGTTAATAAAAACAAATGTTGTAGAGACAGTTGAAAGGATTCACGAACAAGGAGGGGATGTGAATATACGAGCTCAAGAGTTGCTTATAAAATGGGAAAATGAAATGATAGAAGATTTAAGAGCAGGAGGAGAAGAAGTTATGGAAATGGGAGATATGCTCGAGGAAGATAATGAGGAAGACTCTGAAGAAGAAGAAGAGAATGAGGAAGAAGAACAAGGAGGAGTAATAACAGTTGGAGACGTAAGGTGGAGGCATAAAGGATAAGAAAAGAATTATTCCATTGGAACCAACGGGTAAAGCCCTATGCAACCATTAAATAATAAGAAGAATAAAATTAATTTTGTTTGAAATACCATCGCAAAAAGAGATGAGGAAGGTGGTAGAAAACCGAAAAGAGTCAGGTGAGGTTAGACCGAGCTCTTAAGAATTAAAATGAAATTTTACAGACTTGAGGAGTCTGACAATAATAATGATGATGTTACGGGTAAAGCCAGTTGCACCCGCAAGGTAATTTAAAGAAGGTCATTAAGTTGACAATATGTAATGTGGAAAGAGAAACAGACCGGCAGGATGTCCGTCTTATAAAAGAAGAAAAGAAACAAACTGTTTGACGCAAGCCTGGAGGGTGCACACCAGACTAGAGGAAGACTAACAAAACACCCGAACGTGACAAGAAATTTATGACCCTGAAGTGTAGACGTCCACTAGGGGAATGAATGAATGAATGGGACCTTTAAGAAAGACCCATACAAATATAAACCAGAGAGGAAGGGAACTTTAAAGAAATAATTGATTTTATTGAAGAAGAAAATTTCAATTTAAGGAAGGAGAATGATGAAATAAGGGAACGGGTAGGGATAGACCATACCCGTAAAGAAGAATGAGGTTCTGGAAACCTGATATCCAGACAAATAAAAAGGAGAAAGAAAGGGTAGGGACAGAGCGTACCCAACCGACACAATTACCGGATATGACTTAAAAAGATGAAAGAAATCAAATTATCGTGGGATTTTTTAGGAATAAAGAAACAAAAAGGACGGAGAACGTTATAATGGCTTCGACTATTAAAGGAAAAATAAGATGTTTATAAATAATTGAAATAAATTTCCTCAAAATTTTTCGAAAATTTATTAACCTAAGGAGGAGTGAGATGAACCCATGTACCATGGCCTCAAAGAGGGTCGAATCCATGTATTTTGAGAAAAGAATGAAAGAATCATACCGTCTCTAAGGGAACGGAGAGAGATTTCAAGCCAGGAATATAGCTTAACATTGTGCAAGCGCTAGGGCCAGGTGTTCCTTAGATGAGCTCATGCCTCTTGACATTTATAAGGAGCCAGTCATGGATATTATTAGAACGAGTGGAAAGTTTTGACTGTAAGACGAAGAAGCTGGACTCGGAAATTGCTCTTACGTTGCAGGAATATGGCAACCTCGCTGCTGAGTCAGAACAGGAATAATTAAATTTAACCCGTTTACGAGTATAAAAATAAGTAAACAGATACAGTACGGTGAATCAATTTGGATTAGAGATTTTTGTGTAAAGAAAACCCTTGTAAAAATTGCACAGAAAAAAACTGCAAACGCAAGTAGACGTCATTGGGGGTTCACCGAGACCCAAGGAGTGGGAGAATAAAAAAAGAACAGCACCACCCACACAGTTGAGGACGAGAAATTAATTAATATCTCGGAAATGCACGATCGATTTCTATGGACAGGAAGATTATTTTACGTTGGGAAGACGAGCTGTCTGGAGATACGATTTTTATAATTGTGCGACAATTAGTTCAGAAGTTGGTCACGAAAAGGACTAGAGTTTTATCTTTTTTTGGCTGAAAGGTATAAAACTCCTGGCCTCACCAAGCCAATCATGCAGTTATTCTGACAGCCCGTGAGGGGGCGTTACTCTGCATCAGTGCATGCAGTCTACGAGAGCCCGTGAGGGGAACGTCACGCTGTATCAGTACATGCAATATTAGTCCGTCCAGGGGGGCGTTACGCTGGAGCATCATAATCATTCAGTCTACGAGCATTCCGTGAGCGGAAGTGCTGCACCACATCGTATACGCAGTATTCAAGAGCCCGTGAGGGGGACGTTAAGCTGTATTAGACATCGATCCAGAGCCTGTGGGAGGCTAGGCTACAAGTTCACCGAGTGTAGACCAGTTACGATATAAGTACGCTACGCTGAGGGTTAGCAGTTCGAGACTTTGAAGAGTCCTAAATTATAAAGAACATTAAATATACGGACTTTAAAGCAATATCGCCAAAGTAAGACACAGCGATCAGTAGGGAACTTCGAGTTCCAGAAGAATACTAGTTCAATACAGTTACGAAGTTATAAGAACTCCAACAAATAAACGGCGTTACGTCTAGTAAAGACATTGTTAAAGACATTAAGTCCGGTAAAGGAACTAAACAGTAATTACGATCGCGAAAGATAGAAGTTCAAGCGAAAGGAACTTAGGAACTTAGGTTCGAAACCAGAGGGAAAACGTACTCTAGTGAGAAAACGTCAAAAATATACGATAGACAGTATACGGTCCTCGAAGGGAGGCCAAGATATAGAAACTATAGGGTGCGATAGACCACCATATATAAATAGAGGTGATGGCAAAGTAAAGACATTTATCGCCTAGTTAAAGCAGATAAAGTAAAGCCGAGTAATAGACAATAGAAGCGGTTTTGAGAGACTGAAACCAGTAGTTTCCATTGTAGGAGAGAGAAACTTTGAACGAGTAAAATCACACGTCCAATGCAGGTCGATAGGATTCACATCAGGGATCATCAACCGCCGACAGAAATTGTCAAAATCGTTGAGATACGCCCGTGTGATAGGAGTGAAGTGTAAATATTGTAAGAAAAGAAATAAGAGTATCATTTTAAGTGTTTTAGGTAAAGTGAAAGCGTTTTTATGCACAGTGATATGTGTTATAATATGTACCAGAGTAATATTTTTTTAGTGTTTTAATGTGTGTTCAAAACGGATACACCAGTGTATTAAAAAAATGTTGTCAGTGTTAAATATAGTGAATATGTGTCAAGAAATTTCTGTACATAAGATGAGATTGTACAATATGGAGTAGGTCAAGAAGGTGGGCCAAAATGTCACATCAAACGAGAATAAAGGTCAGAAAGCGACCTTAAACATGTAAGTAAAGATTTTCATTATGTTTTGGTGTCGGGAAAAATTTTGTGTACAATTCCACCGGAGTTTTGAGTAGAAGGGATGTTTTTAAATGAATAATAACTAAATAAGAACGCGATCTGAACGAAAATAAAGTTTTAAGAAATAATAAATAATTATGTGAAATAATAAATCCTGTAGAGGAAATGCATGGAATAAAATGTCAGCATTTAATGAATGTTCTAAAAGCAAGCGTGATAATAATAATTATAACAAAGATATTTACATAAAGGTAAATTTGAATTATATGAAAGAAATAGCTTTTGAGCTTTTGTAAGGAATGAAAACATGATGTGAATAACAAGGTAAAGAAATCTAAATAAAGATTAAATTGAATGATATAAAAATATAGAGCGTTGAAGCCTTAACAAATGTATAAGACATGATGTGAATGCATGTTCTTAAAAAGGGAGCGATTTATTGTCAACGGAAAAGATTAATATAAGAATTAAGATATGTATCAATTGTTACTATGAAATTTATCAGTTCTTTGGAAGACATTCGGCCGTAAAGTAATGTATAGCGTAATGGAACGCAATTAAATAATAAATCACGCTAGGAACGCGTAAAAGTTAAAGTACTTGGTAAGTTACTTATGGAGGGTAGTTGATTGCAGTGAATTGAGATATGTTGTAAGTCATCTAAATTGTGACGTGGATCACGAGGCCATGTGTGTATTATTTAAAAGGGAGCTAATGTATGGTATTATTGAGCGTAGGTCCTGTAAGCTACGGCTTGACCCTAAATCGCGTTTTGTATAAGTCCTCTGATGTGGAAATGTTCCCGAGGCATGTTAAGAGATTCGAACCTAGAGTCCTTTTGTTGTTAAAGCCCCTAATTATTCGTCGTAGAATGTGTATTAATCTTCCCAATCAATGAGGACCCTCTCATAATTAATAAATGCCAAGGTTACGAATGTGGTTTATGAGCCAAAGAATATTGTTGAATGGAGATAAGTGAAGTAAAAGCCAGGTCTCTCCACAGAACTGAGAATAATGTGAAGGTTTGTTTTAAAGCATTGAAGAGAGCTGCCACCGTAGGTTAGGCAGAGAATCGCTTTCCTTGTCATAAATCACGCCCGAGTATAATGGCCTGACCCTCATCGAGCGAGGGTGGGTAAAAACCGTCTTGTAAGATGTGTTAAATACACCGTGAGTGTTTAATGTTGTTAATGACCCGGGCGTTGAACCGAGGTCCTTGTAGATTGATATTATCGCTTGCCAATTCAGATCGTAGTTTTCTTATGTGATAATGGTCTTATAAGACAAATGAATTAAATAAAATCCCTATTGTAATATTGTATGGAAAAGAAGGAATCCACGAGTTTTGTGAAGATAACTAGGTTTCGGGAGTGATCATAGTTTTTGACTTTGTCAAGTAATCTTTATAACTCTGGAGTACACAAATAGTTTTCCCGATCACCGTAGTGAATTTGCAAAACTTGAGAGAGATAGTAAATATGGAGAACATGTGATATGCCCAAATATTGAAGTGAATAATTAACATGTAAGTTTAAATGTAATTATATATTTGTTTTGATGATAAGAAAAGACAAAAATAATTCTTGAGGTGTACAAAAATATGACACCATTATTATGGGAAAGTATCGAGCCAAAGAAGCTCGTAGTTATTTGGAACTTTAAGATAAGTACTTTATGGAAGTGAAAATAATCGTGAATTGTTGATTTTAAAGAAAACCATGTGTTTTAATCTAATATTTGTTTTATTTTTATGCTATTCCTTGTTCACTTTGGACAAGTAGAATGATATTGGTCAGTAGTTTATGTGTTTATTTGTTTGTAGCGCCATAATTTTTGATTAATTAAATGTGTTAAAATAGGAGTTGATTTTGTTGTTATTTTTGCAAGTGTATCCTCTATTTAATCCAAAATATGTAAGTCACAGAGTGGGAGAACTTACCGCAGCCCCGAAAAATCCCGAATTGAGCAATGCTGGCATACTGTGATTTTCATATTTCTTGCTGCAAGGACACAGTACACAGGCTTTATTTTCATTTAATACTGCAGAAGGTAAGCTATTTTTGGTCATTATGTTTCACCAGCCTCATTACATTTCCAATATCTGCAGCAGGTGTCACTGCCATTGGGACACAACATATGTTGTGGACTCTCATTGGTAGATAGCTTATGGAGATATGTGGCCCAAACTGCTCGTCATAGAATCTACACTTGTTGGGTTTTCTTTGATTGCTTTTTCATAATAAACTTGCATATGGAAGTGTATATTCCTTGCCTGACAGCCTAATTTTCCCACCCAACACTTTTCCATCTTCAATCTAACCTCTAAGCCTTTTATACATTTCTTGTTTATTCATAGAATAAGTGCCGATAATGCCATCTGTGGATTACACCTAGAACTACAGTCAAGATATTGCAAGACTGGGGCGTTCTAATGTCAAAGATAGAAAAATATTGAAGTATACAAGCCATGGATTAAAAATCAAGTTCAACAATAGGCAAGTAGAGGCGTCATTCCACTGTGCAGGCGCTGTATATTATTTTATTGTTGCAAAAATAATGGCCATAGAGTCCTAGAAACTTGGTAACATATTGCCAATAGTTGATAAATTAATAAATGTAAATAATTAAAAAAATACTCGTGTTTTTTTCTTCAAAAAATCACCATCATCCCCCCTTAATTTTATATTTCTGCTAAGGTGAGGACCCCTACTTTGTCTGCGAACAAATGACCCAAGGAACATGAAATGTGATCAAATGTTGCTTTGATTTGTTCCGCAATGTAATATTTTCACATAAAGGCATATCATTAAGCGGAGGAACTTTCACAATGGAGTTAATGAAGTAGAGGACAATGATAGATGACGTAAGTAGGTGGTAGCATCGTGACACCAACCAGATGGTCCCCAAGAGGAAGACGACCATTCATTTCCTGCTGTTCTAGAAACCTGCTAATGTAGCGCTGCCAACTGGCTTTGGCGTTCTAATGAAATTATACTCTTTTTTGTATTGGTAACAGCGGAACAGCTTCTAGTTCTTACATCACCGTTAATATCGCGATATTGGAAGCAACGGAAACTCGAACCATCGGACGTGAAATTTCGCCTTGAAAGTCCCCACATGCATTGACCCAGAATCGAGCCCAGTCTACCTTGGTAGGAGGCAAGCAACATACCGTAGCTACTTTAATACGCATCTCTGTAAATAAAGTCAATCGTCTGGCAGAACATTTTTAATTTTAGGTCAGAAGTATGAGGTATTTTATGACCAAGATATAGCCTCAGTTAAAGTGTTGTTTATTATGGACTAGCAACCCGCCCCGGCTTCGCCCGGTATCCTTAACTGTTCACCCAACCAAGCTTAAAAGGCGCACGGACGGCAGGTCCCAGACGCAATTCAGAAAAGCCGAGGTGAACAGCGAAACGCCAAACACATATACTCTTCTCTGAAGTCTTAACTCGACACGACTAGACAGTTTGATGCGGGCCGTAGCTGGGGTGATACGCTAGCTCGCTAGCTCGTAACTTGCTCCGAAGCTAGTAATTTAAATTTCCACTGAATGGAGATTGATGGAAGAATTGAAAACGTAAAATCACTTATAGTGGGCGATGTATTAAATATAGAGATATGCTGTTGTGGACTTTTCTTTGCAGAACTTGCGATGCTGAACAATTCTTACGCTCGTAGTATATAGATATTAAACACGGTTTACCCAGTGTAAGCTTGAAAGGCGCACGGACGGCTGGTTTTTCTTCGACTCGATTCACTGAAATCGTTACTGCTCGTCTTCCTTTCCTCATAAATGAATGTTTTGCTACAGAAACCTTCCCCGAGTAATCCTTTACAGAATGGTGAAAACCGCATCAAAATCCAACCAGTGGTTCTCGAGATTACCCGTTACTTCCAAATATCGGGGACTTTGTTTTATACTACGTAGAGATTGGTATCAGAACTACTGAAACAAATGGTATAAAAATTCGCATTGAATTAGAAGACACCCTCAGAATTAAAACTAGGCAACAAAGTATTCATGCGATACAGTAAGGTGAGGGGTTTAACCCTGCAATGCTCGCGCAGTATTTTACATCATAGAGGGCCGCGTGGCGTCTCGAAGACGCCATTTCGTTTCAGAGGCATTTCTGTTATACCAAGTTCTGATTAACGATTTAAATTAATTTTAGGACATTTTAGAAAAATAATTAATCTTTTATAATTTATTGAATACGCTTTCTTTTTATTTTATTTTATCTCCTGCCTTTTGCTCAAGGCCCTCAAAGAGGATATTGCTACACCCTCAGGGGCTCATGGCTGGTGAGTATGGGAGTTGGCGATCCCGAGGGATTCCTGAGCTGGGTCCGTTTTTCTTCTTTTTCCACTGACTTTGGGGTGGGCCCTTTCTCCTTTCCTATCTGTTTTTCATGGCTCTCCTTCCTTTCAAGGCCCGCAATTCTAATTCTTCGAGGGTTGAGGGTATTTCTTTTCTTCCTGTTGTTTATTTGCCTTATCCTTCATTTGTTTACCATTTCTTCTGGTAACTTAGTATGTAAATTTGTAGTTAGTATTAGGTATAGTCTTCATTATCATCTCATCTTTCACTATCACCCAGACCATTAGGGGCCGATAACCTAGATGTTAGGCCCCTTAAAACAACAATTATCATCATCATCTTCAGAATCATCTCCCTCAAGCAAACTCTGCACAATCCTTCTCTCATCAAGGCGATCAAGGTCATATATCCTCTCCTTTCCACTCATTTTCAGCCCGAAAAATAACGTTTCAGCAAGAAGCCATGCAATATAAGACACCATGAAGAATAATTACGGCAGTAATTTCGGAGATAATACTTCAGAACGAGTACTTAATTTATCACAGCGAAGGTCGCTTGGCGTCGGTCAGACTCCGTTCACACTCGTGTAACAATGACTCACCACCAAACGCGCTAGACAAACACTGGCATTATTACGTTGGTTATGAATAGTTACTTGCAAGGTAGATGGAATTTCCGGTCAGTGGCTTTGGAATTTTCCTTTCAATTAAAAAAATAAACTAATGTGGCGTCGCGAGGACTGCAGGGTTAAGAAGAATCCAGTCAGTCAGGGGATTGTATCGATTGCTTGATATGTCAACTGCCACTCCACTAATCTGGGGTGAGGAGGATACGAGGGACGTACAATACTGTTTTACACTTCTCCCCAAATGAAGTACATTACACACCAGTTGTTACGTCCACCTTCTCAACATAATCTCCTGTAACTTAATGTACTTTTGCCATCGATGTGTCAGTCTCTCCAGACCTTCCAGAAACCATTCTTTCGGAGTGCTGCGTACCCTTGCCTTGACACCTGTGGCTAGTTCTGCAAAACTGCGACCACGCAGGTGATAATCACTCGGTGCCAAGTCGGGAGAGTATGGTGGGTGTGGCAGCACCGTGAATCTTATTTGATCAATGGCAGCGGTGGTCTCTCGGCTAGTGAGGAGGAGAAGCACACTTTTATCCCATTTTCCTGGCCGCTTACTTTAAACGGCACGATGTAATTGCTTAAGAGTTGCCACATTTGCTGCTGTGTTAATCGTGGCCCCCAATTCCAGCCAGTCAATGAGGATGATGCCCTTTGTGTCCCAGAACACTGTGGCCATTCGCTTGCCAACTGATGACACTGTGCGACATTTCTTTGGCGGTGAACTGCCCCTTTGCTTCCATTGCTTGTTTCGTTTGTGGCTCATGGTGATGGAGCCATGTCTCTTCGCCAGTCACAAGCCGAGCCATCAAGTCGGCTATGACGAGTGCATTCGTTGGCCCCTGTGCGTGTGCTGCTACCAAACGGTGGAACAAGACACTAGTAGTTCCGCCCCTTGAAACAACAATAACATAACATAACCACACCCGGACGTGCACAAAATAAAGCCTAAAACAATATAGTAGGCCCCTCGTGCATTGCATATGTTACAACACAGTTGTAATGCGTACAGGCGCGGATTCAGGGGGGGGGGGGGGGGGGGGTCACGTGGGTCATAACCCCCTCCTCCCCCCGAAACGGGTGGTGGCTGTATTAGCGTGTGTATTTGTTATTGGGGCTAGCCTTTTGTTGGGAGGCGGTCGTGGCCTTAAGATAAGAACCATCACGGAATTTGCCTGGAGTATAAGTGGAGAAACCACGGAAAACCACTTCTAGAATGGGTGAATGTACCTAGTTCTAGCCCTCAGTCCAGAATTACAGAATTGCAGAGCCAAGAATCGGCCGGCCTCGTAACGTTGGGGTAGCGTACCTACCTCGCAATCGGAGTCCTTGGGTTCGATTCCCGGCTCCATCATGGATATTGGAAACTCACGTGAGGTCTGGTCTGTAACGGGGTGCACTCAGCCTCGTGAAGACAATTGAGTAGCTGTCTGACAGTGAGTAAGCGCCCCGGATTAACGGCTGAGGGGACCCGATGCGCTGACAACCTCATAATCAGCTGCCAAAATTGCTGATCAGCGGTCACTTTGCTAGCCATAGCGTCACGGGGTTTGGTTTGGTTCAGAGCCAAGAATCGAACCTGGCCCTCCGTGGTGATAGCCGAGAATGCTAGTCACTACGCCACGAGATGTGGTAGGTGAGGAACATCAAGCACAACACACGGGTTGATGACCACGCTGCCCTAGCAAATGATAATGTTGAATAGAGTTGCCGCTATAAAGCACTTGCCTGACCCAAGACGCGAACCAGCGCTCTCCTGTATCCATTGTCTCTGAAGGCCATTATCGTCAGCTGTGACCCACTTGCAGCTCTCTCCACTTTATGATGTTGGCTGCCATGACACAGCAGCTTCATAGGGAAGCGTCCGATATCTCTGCAACTGCAGCTTCCTTCCTTCACCTACAACGAGCCTCTCCACGTGCTACGTATTAATATTATTACATCATTTTAGCCCTTATGGACAGTGTTTGAACTCAAATATCTCACGATGACACAATTTTCACTTTTCTCCCTTCTTCCTCTTCTCTTCCCAAAATTTCTTCATCCTTTGACTGTGCTCCTGTTTCCTTTGTTTTATCCACAATGTTCTTGTCTTCTTTCTTTCATTAGCTTTAAATTTCGTATTCTTAATGTTGTTTCTGAATTATCTTCTGTCTCCAATCATTTGCCTATCCCCACCTGCCTTAAGTCCTCCTCTATTTCATGATACCAATTAGTTTTCTTCTTTGTAAGTCTGTGGTTGATCGTTCTCTGTGCACGTGCTAGTTATTATTATTATTATTATTATTGGAGTTATTCCAATTCACCTCCTCACTAAGGAGCGGGAAAGTATTTCCCAGACGAAGTCTGAAGTGGGCGCGCAACTGCGCGTCAAGATGCAAAAGTACAGACGTTTCTAGGATGGCAGACCTGCTGGGAATTAGGAGAATGGGGTCGTTGGACAAGAAGGCTGATCTCTCAGGTACGGGGTAATTATCTATGTGCGCGCGTGCAAACACGGTAAGCTAAGCTGGCAGTGACTGGCGCAGATCGTGGGCGAGCGTACGTGGTTCAGCCGGTGGTTCACGCGCTCTGCTGACTCATTTCGTTAGTTCACACGTGTTTTGTCATTCATATGGACGTGTATCTGCAAAGCTTAGACGTTAGTGTTGCACGTTTAGTGAGTATTGTGATTACTGTATCTAGACACCAATTCACATTGTACGAACGTGTGTATATCCATAATTCGTATATGAAAAGCAGAAAATCTTGTTCTGAAACGAGACGAAAATTTCCAGGAAGACCTGTGCCTAATGCCAGTACAATTAGGAGGCTTGCTAAACGATTCAAGGAAACAGGCTCCGTAAATAATAAAAGAGTTGACAGACATTCTTTTATCAGAAGCTGTCAGGTGAGTGTTACAAGAGAGGGAGGACATTTTCAGCATCGCCTGTGAGCAATGTAAGTACACATTATTGAACATGTTTGGTAAAAGTGTGATAGTGCGCGCTCACCACCGGCTGAACCGGGTACGCGTGGCCGCGATCTGCGCCAGTCACAGCCGGCTTAGCTTGACGTGTTTACTGGCGCGCACAGATCATTTCGTTAGTTGGACAGAGTGGAAGCATGGAGACCAAACTTCTGACTGGACATGTTTTTTTTAGCGTATGGCTTTTAATGCCGGGAGTGTCCGAGGACATGTTCGGCTCAGTAGAGTTTGTAGATGCTTCTATGCGGACACCCGTGGGGTGAGCTACAAGTACAGTCGTGTGTGGAGTGTTGTCTGGGGAGGAAAGTTTGAATGTAAGGACAAGGATTTGGAAGGTAGCGGCTGTGGCCTATAGTTAGGGACCAACCCCGGCATTTGCCAGGAGGAAAGATGTGAAACCACAAAAGACCATCTTCAAGGATGGGGGGGGATTCGGACCGCCTCGCCTCCCGGATGTGAGCGAGTGCCTACAGCACGCCGTAATGACCACGGCTAACTCACGCGGTTGGACATGGGTATTTTTGGTCTTACCTCAAGAAGATGGGGAAGGTATCCTATATTCCCAACAATGCTTCTGTTGCTCTGAAGCTATTGATGATGCCCAACACACCTTTTTCTCCTGCAAGATGTCGATTGGTAAAAGGGAATTACTTCAAAAGAAGATTGGACAGCAAATCTCCCCAGACAACATCGTGGAAATGATGCTTCAAGATGAGTCGCACTGGAACAATGTAGCTCATTACACTGAAGAAATTCATCGAACGAAGAAAAAAGATCTGGATGGTCACGAATGAAAAATACTTGAGGACAAGTAAGTCGTCCAGTTGCAAAACTCATTTAGTCTACTTGTGAAGAAGGATCATGTCGTAACATTAATTATTTATTCATTCGTTAAATGCCGTGAAGGAGAGCGTTACTCTGGCGCACTCTTCTTTTCTCCCCAAAACCTCTCATGTATACACTATGCTTCCTTATTTATTTTGTTTTATTTAATTTTATGTCTTATTTTGTTTCAAATTATTTTGTATTATTTTTTGTGTCGCCTCCGTAGCGTAGCGGTCAGCATGGTTAGCTGCCGCCCCGGTGGTCCTGGGTTCGATTCCCGGCTCTGCCACGAAATTTGAAAAGTGGTACGAGGACTGGAACGGGGTCTACTCAGCCTCGGGTGGCCCAAATGAGTAGAGGGGGTTAGATTCCCCCTCAGCCATCCTCGAAGTGGTTTTCCGTGGTTTCCCACTTCGTCTTCGGGTAAATGCCGGGATGGTACCTTCTTCAAGGCCACGGCCTCCTCCTTCCCTCTTCCTTGCCTATCCATCCTCACCATCCCTTACCTTCCCTCAAGAGGCCCCTGTTCGCTTTGCAGGTGAGGCCGCCTGGGCGAGGTGCCAATCCCACCTCGCCAATTGTATCCCTTCCGATTCGATGTTCCCAGCTCTAGGACACTGCCCGTAGAGGCGGTAGTGGTGAGTTCCCTCGCTGAGTCCGTGGGTTCCACCAACCTGGAGGGTAAACGACTTAAAAAAAAATGTTTTGTTTTATTTTGATTTTGTTTTGTTTTATTTTTATTTTCCAGAAAACAAACTCAAAACCAAAAACCAAAAAACACGAAGCACAAAGCAAAATTCAAAAACAAAAACAAAAGCAGAAAACAAAAAACACGAAACACTAATCAAAAAGCAAAATTCAAAAAAAGCAAAAGCAGAAAACAAAAAGTAAAATTCAAAAGCAAATGCACAAAGAAAACGCAAAATCAAAAACCAAAAACACAAGGCAAATAGTAGAAAACAACAAACACAAAAGATACGGGAGGCAAAGTCCAGAGAAACGTTTCTCATGAAAATGATTCTTATTTACAAGTGGATTAAACGAGTTTTGCGACTGGGCGACTCAAGTAATAATAATAATAATAATAATAATAATAATAATATCGTATGGCCTCGGGTGCTGGGTGCAAGCTTTGTAATCTGACACTCAGAGGGTAGCTTGCATGTCGAATTTCGTTGTTCCTTGAATCACTATGAAAGTCAAGGAGGTTAGATAATAGATATCTAATCTCCTTGAACACTATAGCGCTTTCTAGTAGAGAAATGAGGAACTTTGTGTTGGCGGAAACTCCCGAGATTAATTTTGCCATTATGAACACGGCTTACTCAATTCAAATGGGTTCTTTGACATGCCAACATCGTATGACATGCGTATCGTATTTCTGCCGCCTTTCAAAAAAAAAAACACTTACCACGGCCAGGAGCGAACCTGCAATGTTGGGGTTAGTAGACCGACACGATATCCACTCAGCCACCGTGGCAAGCTATGAGTCTCAAGTGTCCTAGTACATGTTCCTAGCCTGAAGTAATGTGTTAACTGGTTCCAGAAGTCACGGGGAGGAGTTTTAGTCGGTAGTCGGCCACTCAGGTGTCCGACACTATTGCGTACATGCAGTTCTTCTCCTCAATGAAAAGATTATTATTATTATTATTATTATTATTATTATCATTATTATTATTATATTATTATTATTATTATAAGTTGTATCATCTCCAGTAACGACCGATGTTGAGGAAGGTCACGGTTACGATACTTGGACGAGAATTATGTTCAGCAGCTGGAAAGGGACACGCTGCAATGCATGACACTTGTCGGGGAAGCAAGCTTTTTAATTTTAACAAGAAAGATTTCTCCAGACCATACAGTTCGTTACACACTGGTCAGGATTGGCCAGTTGGCGGAACTACGACGTCATGAGCCCCTCAGGATAGGGGACAGGTACACGTTACCAAGATAGCTATGGTTACCAGTTGGATGGTTGGTTCGTCAGTTTAGGGGCTGCGACAAGGCGGTCATGTAGCCCCGTTACTTTGGGTGTGTGTAGAATCTGTCTGATAACCGGTGTTAATTGTGATGACTGTATTAGTGTGTGTTATCTGTTTTCAATTCAAGTAAGGACTGCAGACATTCAATTCTTTCCAAGTAATTCCTACTTTTGAGGCCAAACGCCACCATCAGCGACTACTAGTTCACAACCTGGTTACCTGACGCCACTGCAGTCGGCTCCCGGCGACGAACGTCGGAACCTAAGAGCGTTTGTCAAATGTTTAACCTAACCTAATTTAGCTTCACACAGGTGTAATTAGTGGAAACTTCTTAAACATGCCATAAATCTATGACATGTTACCGGTGGCTTTACTTCCCCTCCGAAGGAAGGCATACTGAGGGTATAATTACCAGTAAGATTGTCTCGGCTGTTATGCGCAAAGACCTCTTGAATACAGGAAGTCCTGCTTCTATGATAGAGGTGCTGTAGTTGCTATGGGTCTTGGCCTTCTTCAGTTCGGAGAAGGTAAGCGAATGGCTCTGCTGTGGACTTCATTATAAGGATGCTTACAACAGAAGGTGTGAGATAAAGGAGAGAGATCATGGGAACAGTTGAAGTACGCACGGATTATTTATATTCAGATAATATTTAATGGTAACAATATAACAAACATAACAATATCTAATAAACAAACAATAACAATATAACAACATTCAAATATAATAGACTATATTACCCTCATCTTAAGTGAGAAACAAAGAAAGTAGGGGATCTAAACCCTTGCATTAAGATAACTACAGAATGTATGGGTATTGGAAGCATCTGGGAACCCATTGTGGGAGATCGCTAATGATAATCGTACATAACATTTGATTTCATTGACATTTTAGTTTGAGACTAGATGTTGTCTCTGGGAGTTCATGAATCTTGATCCTAAAGAACTTACCCGCCGGCGAGTGATGTGGAAGATGACCTGTAACGATCTTTTAGCTCGCCAAGTATTTTCGTTGTTTTGTTTGTTTACGAAAATAAACACTGTACTTTACTTTCAAATGATTAAGGAGCACATATGAGGCGTTCCTGAGGCGAACATAATCAGATCTGTTTCTTTAAAAATATTGCACATCAACATTCACATTTTTAAAAGGGGTGATATATATTAACACGGATAGAAATTGTGTGTATTGATTTTATTTTCCTACCTACATTTTAAAGCCTTAAATGAACAAGACCTGATGATGCTCGCCTGACGAACGAAACTTGTCATCCGAATATTTCAGGTTATTTTTCACATATTCCATCAATTGGAATAATTTAGTGTTCACCGACTGAAAGATACAATATTGATGTTCCTATGTAACTACGGTTCAATGAAAAGTCGTAGGGAAACGTTTCATGATAGGGAATGTTACAGAACGCCAGAATCGTCAGTCTCAAGTGTTTTTGATCATATTTTCGGTTGAATTTGTACTGCTTAGCTAGAGTCATCTCACTTAGGCCCGTTCTTACAATCTCCGGTTAAATCTTTACTAGCACTTTTATGGCAAGTTTACTGGAACTTGATTCTTACAATACCCGGTTAGCGACAAACTGACAGTAAAATAAGCCTTAACCGGCAGTGAACTTTACCGTAAACTGCTTTACTGCCAGACCTTCTATTATAATCTCAACGCCAGGCGATTACATACATCGTCAATATGCCTAGAATTATCCGTAATTTCATGGGTTTCGTAAATGCTGATGCTGTTCAAAGGAGACGAAAAGTATATAAAAATCGGAGTGATTATTAGGAGGAGTCAGATGATCAAGACTTTTTTAGACGGTTTCGTTTGACGAAGCTTTTCCTCCTGAGGCCTTTATTTGTCTCATTTGGAGATAATTGTCCTTCCATATCTAATATTTCTCTTTATAATCGTAACGTAACAAACAGATTGCGCAAAGAACACAGATCAAGGTCAAGGAATATAAAGTATATAGTTATTATTTACTCCCTGACGCAGATCCACTCATGCCAACTATTGAGAGGTATCAAGAAATCTACAAATCAAACCAGATATATGTACCAATAAATTATGCGCAGATCTGCTAACCTACCGTAAACATTAACCGGAACATGGTAAGAAGGATCGAATGTCTACCGGGACTTTACTCTGACCGTAAAACCAACTGTCAGTTAGAGTTTACTGTCACTTTGCTGGAGAGCGTAAGAACGGACCTGAAACACTGTTTACTAACTAGGCCATGAAATACAGCTTAATGTTCGCCGTTAAAAACAATACATTGTTAAAAAAAAAGTCCTCTCGGCACGCCGGAAGGCGGAGGTAGATTTCACCGGGCAAACTTGGGGATAGGCGAAAATAGGCAGAATATGCAGGTTTTCGTAGAAGGATCAGACCTCATTGATTGCGAGAAAGTTTTTTATAATTGGAGCTTAATTAACTTTGTTTTTCGTCATTTTATGCATATTTTAAACATTTTATTGCCTTATGGGGACGGTAACCTTCTTGTCATTTGGGGTCCATTTTTATACTTGTGGTCACACTGTCCTTATGCAAGGTTTCGACACTGATGTGTAACTATGTAACGGTCTGTTACGTCTTCACGAAAATTTTTATCTCCCGCAGAGATTTTGGTTGGTTCCTCAGTTTATGGGCTGCGACAACGCGGTCATGTAATCCCGTGTACTTTGGGTGAGTGTAGTATCTGTCTGATAAACGGTGTTAATTGTAAAGGCTGTATTAGTCTGTAATTCAGGTAAGGACTGCAGACGGTCAATTTCAAGCAGTGGTTCCTAATGTTGCTACCAGATACTACCGTCAACGACACCTAGCTGTGAACTTGGCTACTAGATGCCACCGCAACCAGCAACTCGCAACGAACGTTGGTACTTCCCCTCCAAAGGAAAGCATACTGAGGGATTTTTAGCGCTCTTAGAAAATCCGACGACTTCGGCCGGCTTTCAACCCGCGACCGTGGGCATAGAAGTTCAGCATGCTACCAGTTACGTCACCGAAGCCGTTTCACACTTAGTCAGATGGAAATCTGAAACTGATCTCGTGCAAGTGCGTTGTCATGGCAACGTCTGATGGCTCATCCCTCATCGATTTAGTAGTGTTGCCATGGCAACCTCTGATAGCTCTTGGCATTTTCTTATAATTCCGAAATCATTTTTCTCATCCCTTGGCGTAACGGTGGGTCATATCAAAAATTCTTTCAGACAAAAGTTTTAGGTAATTATTAGGGGAATATTGTCCATTTTGTACGGTTATGATATTGTGCCTATTAAGAGAGATATGATTAATGTTTCCCGAAAAACCCACTTTTTCCCACCCCTTTGGTCAATGGTTGGTGTTAATAAAAAAACTCTTCAAACATAAATTTTTGGGCTTTATCCGACACATAGAATGAACTTTGAACGGATTCGATATTTCACTTTTTCGAAAAAAAAAAAGCCCCTCATTTTCACCCCCTTCGACCGATTTAGCCCAGTAACGAACTTGACCGAGATTTTATAGGTATACATATTCGGTAAAAAATCAAAGTGATTGGTGCAATATTACGGCAGTTATCGTGTCCACACATATATATATACATAAATTATATATAAACTTTTGAACTGACGGTGGTTTTGGGGTCTGGGGGATGTGAAACGCGAAGATATGTAGAAATGTTCCGGAAGTCGTAACATGGTACCCATTGCAATAGTTAGCTTTCTAATGAAATCTACCTAATTTAATTTAGTGGACCAATCGACGTAGCGAAGCGGTCTCACATTAGTGATATCCGTCCAATGGTGTTTGTTGACAGGACAGCCACAGTGTCGCCAACTCAGATTTTAAAAAAATCACCATGTAGCATAATTTATTATTATTATTATTATTGCCACTAACGGGAATTTAAATAGCATATAAACTGTAGAAGTCATTACTTCAGCGTTGTGTTCATAATAGAATGAAATAATTTTTTTCAGTCGGTCAACGTATTAATGTGTCCAATTAACCGGGATTCAATTACATGGATTACTTTTATTGGATGACCAGGTTTCGTTTGTCAAGCGAACATCATCAGACCTGCTTCATTTAAGGCTTTACAAATGTCTCACCAATATATACATTTATTTTTAAGGAGTGACGTAAATTAATACTCACAGAAATTGTACATACTATTGTTTTTATTTACTTATCTACATTTTTAAGGCCTTAAGGGGGGACCTACACCTTTAAGGATCAAAATTTGACATTTTTCCTTTTTTTCTATATTTATTGTTTCTTCCTCTTCAAATCACTGCAACCATTTCTTTGATATGTGCAATACTTTTGGAGTTATGACCAAAAACGTGCAGAGTAGTTTTATATGTTTTCCTACACATTGGTAACTTTGTAGCTTGTTTTCCGTAACTATGGATTTTCAAATCCGTTTCCTTAGTAACTGCCGGAGTTTTCAAGATAATGAAGTGAAATTTAGTATACATGTCTATCTTATAGGGGAGAATAATGTGACCTAGAACTGTTGCTGTACATGCTATAGTTTTTTTTGTTTTTGTTTTAAATATTCAGTGAAATAACTTACAAAAAAGTTACACTTTAATATAAGGTTTTAAAAAAATATTTTTTCTTTATAGATTCCAATGATTCTAGGTCAATCTCTAGCTACTGCTTTAGTAAATAAAATGAAAAAAGAATTTTTGAAAAACAATGATATTTGTATAAAATATTAAGGAAACGATGGAACAGTGTACAATATGCAGCCTCCATTTTAAATGCCTAATTTCCTGAAATGCATTCGATGTATGACTTGTAAATACACGAACATATTGGCAAAGCATAGTGTATTTGGCAGAACAAATTACAATACTTTAGTACGTTCTGTTGCTGAGGAATAAAAAAGTGAAATATACATGATTTTCGGATACTTAAAGGTGTAGGTCCCCCCTTAAATGAACAGGATCTGATGATGTTCACCTGCCGAACGAAACTTGTCATCCAATTAAGACCCATTGCTTAGAAGAGTGTATCCAGATTAGTAAGTGCGAGATTCCCCGCCTAATTTCATTGGACACTTTACTGTGTTGACCCACTGAAATACATTTATTCTTTAGTTTAAATAGTCACTAAATCCTTACCAAAACAATAATAAATTTAAAATATTTTACCACGAAAACTTTCAGTAAATTGGCAACACTGTGCAGCCAGTCTAAATATCAGTTTCTGCGTTATGCATTATTAGCTTGTGTGGGTAAATTCAAAAATAAGGTTCCCACATTTGTTAGAAATAGTTAGCATTTTCATTTTTCTTGTAAAGTACACCGTTGGAAAGCTTCATCTTTCCGCTATTTTTCAACATAGTCGCCATTTTTTGAATACATTTTTGTTGACGAGAGATCCACTTTTGTATACCTGTCTCACAGAAGTCTCAGGCCAACCCATTGAGGAACCTGGTAACTTCTTCTTTCTTCGTCCGAAAATGGTGTAGGGAATTCTCGAACGGCCCCACAGACATCCATGATGAACAACGAAGCGGGAGGCCGTCGATCTCAGATGAAACTGTTGCAAAGATTGAGCAAATTCTGCTCGAAGATCGAAGAATTTCGATCAAGGAAATGGCTCTTCGGGTTCCTGAGGTTTCTGAAACTTTCATTGCAAGGATTGTGACCAAGAAATTGGGCTATCACAAGATCGGTGCGCGGTGGGTCCAGCACATGTTTACAGCAGAAAACAAACCGTCGACCGTGGCCAGGAGTTTCTTCACGAATGCGCCAAAAGCACCTAGACATTCTAAGACTCCATTGTCACTGGTGATGGAACGTGCTGCCACTACTTCACTCCCAAAACAACAGTCACGACAAATCGAGACGGACGATGAAGTGAAAGAAAAAGTTATCAGATTCCTCAACAGGTTGGCGTGAGACTTCTGTGAGGCAGGTATACGAAAGTGGTTCTCTTGTCAACAAAAATGTAATAAAGAAAATGGTAACTATGCTGAAAAATAGCGGAAAGATCAAGCTTTCCAACTGTGTACTTTTCAAGTAAAATGAAAATGCTAACTTTTCTAACAAATGTGGGAACCTTATTTATGAATCTACCCCGTATATCTTGAGAATGCCCTCGACAGTACAGGACGAAACGTCAGTTAATTAACTGAAATACACACTGCGAGAATACACAAAAATCAAAAAAATTAATATCAATAATGGCCATGAAATTCTCACGTTTGACAATGGACTCTTCTAATTTCAGTCTTAACTCGAGACGACCAAAGTGAGCTCATTTGTGTCCCACTGCTATTGGCGGCGGCTTCAAGTCTATTACAAAGGAGGATGCCATTGGGTATTGAGAGCCTGTACTTTGACCTGTGGACACTACCGTGGAAGGTGGAGTTGACTTCACCTGCGGGAACATCGCCAATGACAGCATGCTGTTATACGCCGCTAGAGCCCTCTGCTGGGCTAAAATGTCCCTATGCGCGTGTTCCTTCTCCAAGCTCTGTTGTTGTCTTGGAGGCTTCCCAGTCACATACTGCACGTTGGGCAACATTCTCATATGATGGCCCATAGAAGGCTGCTGCAATACCTTTGTGACGTAATGCACATGTGGACCACTTGAGGCACCTTCATGCTGATGCAAGTACTTCATGTTCTCCATGTTGTGTTGGTGATGGTCCTGGTTCGATGATGGATGGTACATTTGAATGCCATGCTGGTGTTTTAACAGTTCTTGTAATGATGGATGTGGCATGTATTCCACTTTGGAAGATCCTTGCCCTGTGTGGATTATCTGCTGCGACAAGGCCTGGTCTTTGTTGATGTGATGGAAGAAAGCTGGGAGTTTGGAGGAGTGTTTTAACATCTGGCCTCTTTGTTCGTGCATGTACGGATTTGAGCTGTGGGATCTGTAGCCCTCTGAAGCCATCAATGGCTGCTGTCTTGGGTTCGACAACAATACTTGATACTGTGGATGCACATGTTGCGGGTGATGTTGGCTGTATTGTTGCTGCTCTTGGTGTTTAGAAGGTACAGGTTCTTCAATTTCAGGCTGAGATTTTATCACCATTGGCATTTGGAAGTGTTTAAACCCTGAGGCTCCTGTGGCGTAAGGCATTGGTTGTCCTAAGTACATCGGGGGAGGAATTGTGCCTCCGAATTGGCCTGTTTGTTGTAACAATCCACTAGGCACGCCAAAGCCCCCAGTGGACTGAATCAAAGCGTTCTGGCCCCCTGTCTGTAACCCCTGTAACAAAGCATTCTGGCCTCCTGTCTGTAACCCCTGTATCAAAGCGTTCTGCCCCCCTGTCTGTAACCCCTGTATCAAAGCGTTCTGGCCCCCTGTCTGTAGCCCCTGTATCAAAGCATTCTGGCCCCCTGTCTGTAGCCCCCGCAGCACGCCGGCAAGGCCTGCTAGACTGCTCATGGGGATCACCAAGGCAGGTATGGTAGTGCCTTGATTTCCAGAGTGAATCCCCGCGAGGTAAGCGTTAGGGTGAGCAAGTTGCGGGTTCAACCCAAGAGGGTTGTTGAGAGGGTATGGAGTTAACGGAATATTACCCTTGGGTATATGAACAGTGGCTGGAATGTTTTTAACATCACCATCAGTTTCTTGTTGCTGTTGTGATGATGGTTTCTGCAAAGGAAACAGTGAACTCAAAGAATATCCTTGCTGAACTGAATTTGGTGATTTTGTTTGACTAGCTTCTCCCTGGTGGACAAAAAGAGCGTGATCCTTCATGTTGAGTGCAGTCTTGCCAACAGTGTTGAGTTTCTCCGAACTACCACTTTGCTGCACATCCGCGCCGACTGCATCACTCTCGTGGAAACTGTCGCTCTGTCCCAGAGCGTGCGCGTGATCGAACTGTTGTCTGAAGTAATACATCGCCGGTCGAGCCGAGTGAGGCTTACGGGGTCTCTTGGGTATGTGCTCGCGAACACTGTCAGACACCTCCATGTTGCTGGACACCTCCATATTGGGCCCAACATTCTTCCAAGAATACCTAGTAGCACGTCCGTCATTTTTGTTTCCATCGCTCTGGTAGTAATTGGCACTACTGACAGGATACTCGTCTTCCGCGGAGGGTTTCACATTATCGACATGTCCCTTGTAAGTTTGAACCCTGGGTTTCCTAGTTGATTGGCTTGTAGCGGAGCCAAATGGTTTCCCGTGTATTATTTCACCCTCACTGGTCTGTTGAGTGTTTTGGATCAAACGCAACATTTCTTGGCTTGGCTTCAGAGCGTCGGGAGGAGTGGAGAAACCAATGCTGTAGCCAACATTGAAAGAAGAGGTGGGCTCGTTTTGCCTTGATTTCGGAATTCTTTTCTTCAGTTTTGTGGTCTTCACAATGTATTCTGTTCCTTTGTCGTCTTGCTGCACCTGCTGCTGCTGTTGTTGATGTTGTTGTTGCTGTTGGTAGCGGGCTTTGAGAGTGGCCAGAGCTGATTGTTTGTGTGATTCAAAGCCTGGCGCGGTTGTTGTTGCTATGTAAGTATCAGGAGGTTTGTACACACTTCTAGTGTTGGTGCTGCTAGATATTTTTTGACTGATATCACTGAGATGCCAGCCGTTGGGTGGTCGAGCCTTGGCGATTGATTCCAAGGAAGGTCTAGCAGGGGAGGTCTCGGACAGCTTGCTGTGGTGGGGATCTTTGTTCGTCTTGCTGGGGAAGTTGAAGTTGACTTCACTGAAAGGCCACCCCTTGGGAGGTTCTTGGACAGTGAGACCGCCCGAGTTGCCGGTCGCCTTGTGCACCACTACACTGCTGAAGCCGGTCACTTTCAACCCCTGAGAGTTGTTGGCGGGGTTGTTGCTGTCCAGGGATGGGAGCCTTGTAGTAGTGTCGCCAGCCACCGCGGCGAGCAGCAGCGTCACAGTCACCTGCAACAACACAGCACAGTGGTTAGTTGAAAACACGACTTGGGAATTACAATTTTAGGATAACAAAAACGACCCCCCCCCCGGGGCTCACATCTACTGGGACGTGGGTTGGTGACCACGGGACCCCAGCTGAGTCCGGCATTGCTTCCACTTACTTGTGCCGGGCTCCTTCTCCGTATTCTTTCCTGTCGACCGCACTTGGTCAACTCTTGTTCTCTTCCGACCCCGACGGCATTAGGGTATCCGAGGCATAGGGAGTCTCTGCCTTTCCCGCTTAATTGGCCCTTCTCTCATCTTTTCTGATACCCTCCTTCTGCGAGGGGTCAGACTTCTTTTTCTTTTCATGTTATTTCCTACCTTCTGCTCAAGGCCCTCAAGGAGGCAGGGTGTATGTAGCCCCACCACTTCTGGTGCACCCTGGATATTGCTACACCCTCAGGGGCTCACGGCTGGTGAGTTCGGGAGTTGGCTACCCCGAGGGATTCCTGAACTGAATCCGATTCTACCCCTTTCATCCATTACCTCTGGGGCGGAACCTCTCCTCTTTCACTTTCCTATCTGCCTTTCATGGCTCTCCTTCCTTCGAAGTCCCTCAATCCGCATTCCTCGAGGGTTGAGGGCATTTCTTTCCTCCTGTCCTTTATTTGCTTATTCTCCTTTTGTTTTCCATTCTTCTTCTAGTATATACGTTAGTAGTTAGTTTTAGTTACAGTTTACATTTCATTATCATCTTCACGATCACTCAAACCATTAGGGGCCAATAACCTAGATGTTAGGCCCCTTAAAACATCAATTATCATCATCATCATCATCATCAAAAACGAAAAGAAATAATTAATTTTACATAAATTTAGTGAACTATATACGACAGAGGATGTGGTCTAACGCTTGGTGTCCATGACTTGTTTGACCGACACCAGACAAGTATCGCCTGTCTTCGTCTTCTGTCGGCGAGGTTTGCGTTTCTTTGAAGTAATTTCATTTGTAGTTGTTGATCGTACATTGTGTTCATCTTGTTGCTGACTCGCTCCAGGTTCCTCGCTGATTCTTACTGCTTTGTGCTTGTTATTATTCCACCTTGTGTGTTAACAAACCGTATCTTACGTGATGACGCACAATAAACTGACAAGTCATGGACACCAAGCGTTAGACCACATCCTTTGCCGAATGTAGTAAGTTACACTAAATCGAGCGCTAGTGTCGACCCACACATGGTCAAATCAAAATCGAAATATCTACTTCCGTTTCCTACTATATAACCAGTCCCCTGATGAGAAACTCAACACGAAAACCAGAATTGGACGTCGTAAACGCGGAGTGTCAGACAGCAACCAGACAGGCATAACAGAAATGAATGCGATACCCAAAGTAGCAGATACCAGTTACTCCCTGCTCAGCAAGAACATAGCCCACTGCCCACAGCCAAAATAGGGAAGGGGAATAACAGTGGTGGACGACTCAAACCGGCACCAAGGCTATATTGGATGTACATCGGACACCTGGACAAAGAAACCACGGAAGAAGACATCACCTCTTATGTGGCAGAAAAGGGCATTAATAGCGTCAAAGCATGCTTCACCATTCGAACAAGAGGAAGGAACAAAGCGTTCAAGATAGCATTCCTGGAGAAAGACAAAGAAGTGGTTGACGATGAACATTTTTGGCCTAAAGAGGTTACTTTTCGCCCCTTCGAGTTTTAACACTTAAGGCCGGTTATCAACAAAATCTACCATCGCAAGAGACCATCCGGAGTGCAGATCACACAGCAACAAAATCATCAACAACAATATCACTGAGTGCGTCAGATTAATGACTTGGAATGTAGTAGGGTTGAAGAGTGTATTGGCCTTGACCCCACGACTCACACTTTGTAATGTTTTACTCTTACGTTGTGATGACAAGTGAAACGGTATTTCTCTTGCCCTCACTGTTGCGTGACAAATATACTGTTTTCTACTAAGATATGTTGAAATCTAAATTTGTATTTAACAACACCTAGCTCTGGTAGAACACCTTCAAGAATCTTTACTCTCAGATCGTGGTATGATTGGATCATTAACCCAAAAAAAAAAAATGTATCAGGAGAAGGAATTGGTCTATATCTAATGCTACCTACTGAAAACAAAGATTGCATGGTTAAAAGAAATGAATTTATTGTATAAAAACAAGTATAGCAAAATTAATAATAATAATAATAAGTTTGAATTTAAATTGGAGCGTTGCGATTTAAATATTACCGCTAGAAAATTACGTGAAAACGGAGTCGGATAAATTACTGATTTTACTCTTATTCCCAAGCTATGAATTTACTGAATTACTGAATATGAAACAAAGAAAGACGAGAGATGGCGTAGTTATGTGTCATTCGCGCTTACCACTGGAAATTGCCGTAGCATTTCCCTCGTACTGGATGTTGAAGTGAGCTTCCCATAGCCTCCTGGATGTCGCCATCTTCTTCGTTGTTGATGATATATTTGTAGATATGAAGATTTATGGTCCGTACATCGGAACCAACACGTACAACCACCATGGTTAAGTTTCACAAAGATAGTCGCTAACTCCACTGAACATCGGAGCCACTCCTCGTGCAACCATACTGGTTAAATTTTATAACGATAGTCCTTGTTTCCACGGCGTTCCAACCATATATGCACCCGCCGCATCCCCACTCTTCAGCCGTCTTCTAGCTTACGTGGTCTCCACTGATTGGCTGCTCCCCACGCGCTACATCCCCACTCTGGCTCATTACACTCGGCGGGAGGGTGAAGTCGTTTTCCGTTCCATACATCCGCCTTTTCGTTAAGCTGCAACGCAGGATTGCGTCATGCTTCCCGACAAGATTAAGCCTGTATTTGAATTCCCAGTGAGTCATGTCTCTCAATATACCCTAACTGACGAAACTCCGTTAAATTCCGTAATCACATAATTTTCTATGATATTGTCGTTCGTAATAATTTGAGTGATAGTGTTTTCTAAGACATAGAAAACCTATCTGTATGCTTATAATTTTATAAAATGCTCCGAAAAATACCTTAATAATAATTATAATAAATTAATAATGATGATAAATTAACATGAAAAATTCTCTTGGCTGAACAATTTGCCGCGTAAATAAATATAGAATGGCTTCCTACTGACTTATGCCAGTGGCATGAAAACCTCTCGAAAAACACGTTACATATTCGCCTCGGATCATCGGATGATTTACCGTGACGACGGTCCATTATCCGATTATCCCAGACACGTTAATAATCCCCATCCAAAATACATATTACATAAATGAAATCACCCTAAATTACAGATATATACAATCATAATTATTCTTTACGCACTTTGCGTCAAAGTTTGTTGTCACTATGGATTGCACTTTGCAACCAGTCCAATGTTTTTCACATAGAATAGTGTTCCACGGATATTTCCGCCTCTCAAATTTCTCTATGTTGGAGAAATAGACATAATTAATGTGTGAGCACTATGTATTTATGATGTCATAACACACGCATTGAAGGTGTTCTGATATATTTATATCACCATAGAACTTCCTAATTTCACTGGAGGTCCCTTCCTTATGGTGAAATTTAATCTCACTTATCACTGAGCACACGATCACACTATTGTGGCAGCGCCTCGTGACCATAATACTTAATCTCTCTTTAAAGTAGATTAAATTAATATTGACTTCTGAAAAAAAAAACAGTAAATGCGCATTACATATAACACCAAATATTTCTGTGCCGTAATCGCCCTGTCTTGTTAAGTTCCCGTAGACCATATTCTACTTAATACTAGTTCTCAACACAGACCAGTTCTCCTCACACAAATAATACCTTTGTACAAATTACCTTAAATTACACACTTACAAATCTTACATGGCGAGGCCGTAAACAGAAATCATGTGTGCTGTTATGTATGTTTCATGAAGGACTGTCTCACCTTCTGATGGCCCATCTTTTGCCTCGTGGACGCCTTAAGCAAAAATACCCTGTTCAAGCTCTCATCCATCTCTTGGAGGCAAATGGGAATTCACCAGCGCTACCAAATTCTGGCCTTGGTGTATCGAGACATTTTAGTGCTCAAGAGCATCCGACAATCCCGTCATATTTCCCTGTACCTTAAAAACTCTCATTTACTTACAGACTACCCCCCTGTGTGACTTCTGATACGCCTGCCTTGAAGACCAGATCTTCCACGCACCAAATACCACACTTACTCATTTGATAGGCTGACTCGCCAGCTAAACACCTCACTTTATGACACATATTTTCGGAGACTATGTATATTATATAATCTGTTTCCCTCACTATTCTCCAGCACATATGCTGTTTTGCTAATACGTTTGGAAACTATAAATGGGCCCTCGTAGAGATAAAAGAACTTGGACATGACTTTCTCTAGCTTATTTGACTGTTTAGGCACTCTAAGTAAGACTCTGTCTCCCGGCTCGAATTGGTCAAATTTAGTTTCTTTTTGTTGGCGAATTCTCTTTTGTGCTGACTTAGATAAATTCTGTTTCGCCAACTGGACAATGTAATCCATCCCCGGTTGCTTACCCTCATTTAATCCCAACACCCTCGCTATTTCATTTTGTGGTCTCTTTCCGAAGTGAACCTCGTATGGCGTCAATTTCGTGCTCTCATGCTGGACAGAATTCAGCCAAGTCTCGACCTTGGGAAGATGTCCAACCCAGGCCGTATGCTTGTCATGCACTAGAGTCCGAAAAAGACGAGCCACTTCCCTTAATGGACGCTCTGCAGAATTACCCTGAGTGTACCTTACAGAGGAATGAACGTGTGTTATACCAGCTTCCTGCATACTGGTTCTCCATTTCTTTGCAGTAAACTGTGGTCCACTGTCAGATAGTATCCTGAGAGGAAGGCCAAACTCAGGTACATACTTATTAATGATCAGACGGCTACACGCTAGTCCCGTGGCTTTCCTTAGCGGATATAGCTTGACATACTTACTAAAAGCGTCAATAACTATAAAAATGTACTCGTAACCGTACTGTCCTTTAACGATCGGGCCAAATAAATCCACACACAGTAGTTCGCCGGGACTACTTGTGAGAACTGCAGATCTCTCCCCCACTAAATATTTTACTGGATATTTACTCCTTTGACAGGTGTCACACTTAGCTAAAATCCTCCTAACATCCCTTCCCATTTTACTCCAAATGAAGTCACGACCAATTTCATAGAAGACCTTGGCAGCACCAAAGTGTCCTAATTCCCTATGAATGAACCAAACTAGCTCCTCCCGCAAAGTGGCAGGAACACATATTGCCCACCGATTATTCCTACATTTCCGTGCAAGAAGCCCATCCTGCATCTTGTACGTGAACCGTCCTACTTTCACATACTCTTCTTCACCTATTTCCAACCTAGCCAGTGGCTCCCTTAACTTAACGTCCTCACGTTGCTCCACTAGCATATTTCTCAGTGTCTGTAACGATGCCCTGTTGCTACTGTCCACACATGCACATATTAAAATACCGTCCTCTGCTTTAACCACAGGATAATCCCTACATAAATTAGTGTCCCTTGATAGCATGTCTGCAAGAATGTTATCTTTACCTTTAATATATTTTACTGTGAATTCGTATTCCTGCAGAGCAAGAATCCACCTACTAACTCTGTTAGAACTGAGTTTACAAGTCCTCATATACAGTAATGCATGGTGATCTGTATGGATCTCAAATTTCCCCCCTACTAAATACATTCTAAATTTCCCTAAACTGAAAACAATACCTAAAAGCTCTAACTCAGTAATCGTGTATCTTTTCTCTGCTGCTGTCAGTCCTCGCGAGGCTAAAGATACAATGCACAGATTACCCTCATCATCTTTCTGACATAACACTCCAGCAATGCCTATATGTGAAGCATCTGTCATAACCACATATTCCTTATCTTTTAACGGATATTTCAGCACTACAGCCTTCTCAAAACCTTCCTTCAGCGCTCTAAAAGCCTGATCATGCTTGGACTCCCATCTCCACCGAGTCCCACTTTTAAGCAATTCCCTGAATGGTTCTACCAACCCTGAGTATTTAAGAACAAATCTCCTGAAAAAGTTGCAAATTCCCAGGTAAGTTTTTAACTGTTTAACATTCTGTGGCACCTCTGCGTTAAGTATCTTATTAACCCTACTTTCCTCTGGTGTCACACCTCTACTCGACACTCTATGACCTAAAAATGTCACTTCTGACTGACAGAATGACGACTTAGACAGCTTCAAAGTGAACCCTGCCTGATCTAACTTCTGAAAAACTATATTTAAATGACGTAGATGCTCCTCAAAACTGCGTGAACTAATTACCATATCATCAATGTAAATGGTTACAAACTCTCCTGTGTCATCCCCTAATGCGATGTTTAAAGCCCTAATTAAAGCTGCTGAACTACTCTTTAACCCACAAGGTGTTCTACAAAATTGATAAAGGTTATATTTATGACTAAAAGCTGTAAATGGTCTATCTTCGTACATAAGTGGCACTTGCCAAAAACTGGAACTCAAATCTACACAAGTGAAATACTTCTTCCCCTCAAATGTTTGCATTAATTCCTCTATTGACATAGATTTCAGCTGATCTGAACTAATTCTACTGTTAACCAAACGAGCGTCTAAACAAATACGAACTGTGCCGTCGGTCTTGGGTACCGTGATCAAAGAATTAACATATGGACTGTTAGTGTGCTCAATAATCCCATCTTCAAGCATCTGATTAATTTGTGCCTCAACTGCACTCAGATAAGCGAAAGGTACAGGATATCTATGTCCTGTGAATACTGACCTATCAATAACGTTCAATGAATGTGTATAGCAATTGGCCATACCAATGCGATCCTCAAAAACTCTCCTATTACACAATAACACATCATAGAGCCGAACACATTGTTCCACCTCTATATTTCCCTGAAATGCAGCATCACGTAACGAGTCCTCTAGACTTCCGTTCGTAATCACACTGCCCACTACACATGGAGAACCCCGCTCTACGGCTGGCGATATCTCATTTAAAGTACAAATCACACCTACAATACTACTTCTCTGAATTTGGTCATTGAACGCTACTTCTACTTCAGAATCTCCCCATTTAAATTTCAAACTCCCTACATCATAACATAAGTTACCAGATACTCTACTTAGCCACTCTGAACCCAAGATAACACTGAATACTAAATTTGGAATTACAAGGCAAATCTGCTTCTCTACATGATTATTAATTTTAATGTCTACTAAAACTTGCTTAGAAATTACTTTAGACCTCTTCCCAACAGCTGTGATAACAAAAGTGCTTTTAATTGGCATCTCCTCAAAATTTACTCCTGTTCCTTTCATTTTATCATAAAATGCACTACTTATGCAACTCTTCATACAACCACTATCAATTAAAACATCTGTATACGCCTCGGACACGTTAAATTTAACTATGGGACTCTTACTAGCCACTTCCTGAATAATACCTTCATCATTTAGTTCACATAATAATTCATTTCTTACATTTAGGTCATAGGGTTCCTGTATAAGTGTATGGACAGGGCATGTTACAGACTGAGATTCTGACCTTACATCGCAGCCTGGTTCGTGTTTAAAGTATTGCTACCGATTGGTGTAGTACTACTGACTACTGCACTGGTCTGGTTGTTCTGGGTTGTATTAACGGTATCTCTCTGTCCGTTATTACCATTGGGCTGATTCCCTCCTTGACCCCTGTTCTGGTTATAATTATTATTATTATTATACTGCCCTTGGTTACCCCTATAATCGTTATTTCGGCCTTGATTTCCCCTGAAATCATTATTTCTACCTTGGTAGTTCGTACCATACCCATTTCCTCTGTACTGGTTATGCTGATTATTATTATTACTATTTTGGTTCCCCCTATTTTGAACGCTGGCCCCTTCGCCACTGTTCCCTTGAACTTCCTGGTTCCTATTCTCATTAGGCCTGTTATTATTGTTACCCTGGTTCCTACCGAAATTCTCCTCGTAACCGCCTCTTCCCAGAGCATCGAATGTACTCAATAAATTCTCCACTTGTGAGATAGATTTAACATTTTGGATACAGGCAGCTTCTTTGATTCTGTATGGAAAATGTCTTAGTAATAGCCTGACTACATCACTCTCCTCCTTCTAACCATCCAGATATTTGCACGTTAATACCTGTCCTAAAAAGTACTCGGTCATAGTGTAGTTGCCTCTCGGGTTATATTTCCCACACACAATTCCCTCACGATGCTGAGACTGAATGACCTCATTCCAAAATTTCTCACAAAATTTAACTTTGAAATCTGTAATATTCTCAAAATTGTCTCTGTAGACAGCAAACAAGTTTCTTGTCTCCCCTACAAACGCTTGCTCTAAAATTTCAACTACCTGGCACCACTCAACACTACCATCTTCCAGCCTCTCCCCGAATTTATTTTCTATAGTATTCATGATCTCCATTGGACAACCCTGCCGATTACTAAATTTGCCTAGTTCTATTTCCCTGTGTGTGCTATTCACATAAACTGGCCTACTCTGGCTATTTTCCTGCCTAATTCTAGCTTTCAACTTCTGTTCTAATTCAGCAATTTTCTCCTCAGCTTTTCTTTCGATATTAGTTAGAGTTAACCTAATGCTCCCTTCCGATGCTTCAACTTTACCACTTAACTGAGCTTGTTTCTCACTAATCTCATTAATGCTTTCCTTATTCCTCTCCCTTAAAGTATTAACTTCAGTGATTATTTCTGCATGTACTTTATCAATTCTTCCCCCCAGCTGTTCTTTAACCTCTTTTGTTGCTACCTGAATTTTATCAATTTCTCCCCCCAATTGCTTTTGGACCTGCTGTGTTTCCAGTTGCACTAGTTCTTTTAAATTTTCAGCCTGTGTACTGATTCTAATTTCTAACTCCTCCTGTACTTTTCCTAACTTTCTGTCTACATCTGCAATAATCTCTTTAGCTTTTTCTTCCATCACCCCTCTGATTTCTCCTCTAATCTGCTCAAATTTCTTATCTAATTTTAGATTGTTCTCTTCAAATTTCTCATTTAATTTATTGCTAACTTCCTTACTGCTCTGTTCCAATTTAGCGTTTCGAGCCTCTGTACTCTCTTTATTTTCCCTACTGTTTTGTTCAAGTTTAGCATTATTTTGTTCGAGTTTAGCATTGTTTTGTTCAAGTTTAGCGTTTAAAGCATCTGTGCTAATTTTATTTTGTTGCATAAATTGAAGAAGCAAACTCTCTAACCCTGCTTGACAGTTTTGATTACCCCCCTCAGTATCGGGATTTAACTCCGACATCCCTGTACTGCTTTCATTTCCAAGACTATCCATACTGCTCGTATCTTCACTATCCAATTGGTGACCACTACGCAACTTCATCTCTTCCTCAACACTACCCATGCTGATACACACCGATAAATGAAAAAACCCCAAAATACAGGCACAGAAATATATACCCTTCTCCTTCCACAAATGTTATTAGGTTTTCAGCCCCAAGTTGGTAGCGACAAATGTAATGGTTTTCGCTTACGTTGTGATGATAAGTGAAACGGTATTTCTCTTGCCCTCACTGTTGCGTGACAAATATACTGTTTTCTACTAAGATATGTTGTTTTAATGGGCGCCAAGACCTCAACGCTATGTTGAAATCTAAATTTGTATTTAACAACACCTAGCTCTGGTAGAACACCTTCAAGAATCTTTACTCTCAGATCGTGGTATGATTGGATCATTAACCCAAAAAACAATTGTATCAGGAGAAGGAATTGGTCTATATCTAATGCTACCTACTGAAAACAAAGATTGCATGGTTAAAATAAATGAATTTATTGTATAAAAAACAAGTATAGCAAAATTAATAATAATAATAATAATAATAATAATAATAATAATAATAAGTTTGAATTTAAATTAGAGCGTTGCGATTTAAATATTACCGCTAGAAAATTACGTGAAAATGGAGTCGGATAAATTACTGATTTTACTCTTATTCCCAAGCTATGAATTTACTGAATTACTGAATATGAAACAAAGAAAGACGAGAGATGGCGTAGTTATGTGTCATTCGCGCTTACCACTGGAAATTGCCGTAGCATTTCCCTCGTACTGGATGTTGAAGTGAGCTTCCCATAGCCTCCTGGATGTCGCCATCTTCTTCGTTGTTGATGATATATTTGTAGATATGAAGATTTATGGTCCGTACATCGGAACCAACACGTACAACCACCATGGTTAAGTTTCACAAAGATAGTCGCTAACTCCACTGAACATCGGAGCCACTCCTCGTGCAACCATACTGGTTAAATTTTATAACGATAGTCCTTGTTTCCACGGCGTTCCAACCATATATGCACCCGCCGCATCCCCACTCTTCAGCCGTCTTCTAGCTTACGTGGTCTCACTGATTGGCTGCTCCCCACGCGCTACATCCCCACTCTGGCTCATTACACTCGGCGGGAGGGTGAAGTCGTTTTCCGTTCCATACATCCGCCTTTTCGTTAAGCTGCAACGCAGGATTGCGTCATGCTTCCCGACAAGATTAAGCCTGTATTTGAATTCCCAGTGAGTCATGTCTCTCAATATACCCTAACTGACGAAACTCCGTTAAATTCCGTAATCACATAATTTTCTATGATATTGTCGTTCGTAATAATTTGCTTGATAGTGTTTTCTAAGACATAGAAAGCCTATCTGTATGCTTATAATTTTATAAAATGCTCCGAAAAATACCTTAATAATAATTATAATAAATTAATAATAATAATAAATTAACATGAACAATTCTCTTGGCTGAACAATTTGCCGCGTGAATAAATATAGAATGGCTTCCTACTGACTTATGCCAGTGGCATGAAAACCCCTCGAAAAACACATTACAACTTCTAGAGAATGACATCCTACTTTTTACAGAAACTTTCAGCATGGAAGAAATAGGCATTAACGGTTTCTACGGTATTCACTCTCTAGCCAAGAAAGGCGACAGAGGCCGCCCCTCAGGCGGATTGAGCTGCTATATAAAGCCGCACCTACAGCCTATCAGCCAAATTATGAGCACATTCAACACCCTAACAGTAAACATTAGTAAGATGAACATAATAGGAGCGTACTTCACGCCCAAAACAGATCCTGAGGTTATAATAGACGAGCTAGGGAAGGCACTGGAGAACACAGATAATGATAAACCAACCCTGTTACTTGGTGACCTGAATTGCCGCGTAGACAAATGGGATACAAAATCTCAAGCGGTCACAGACTTTCTTCTAGATTGCCATCTAAGGCTACTAAACAGGAAGAGTAATTACACGTACATTGCTCCAAATGGAAGGAGCACAATCGATTTAATCTTCTCAAATGCAGGAGGACAGGCACAAGTGAAGACAGAAAAAGTAGTAATCAGAAAACACCTCCCAGTAATAGCGGAAATCCAATTAAGTACTGGAACACAGCATCAGAAAGGAGAACCCCCTAAGCAGAGAGTCTCTAGACATATAGAGGAGGAAAGATGGCAAATGAACAGAGAGGAGATACCGACAATCATGCATATGATAGGGGAGGGGAACCTGGATGGAGCGACAGCAGCACTGAATGACACAATTCTAAACGCCACCACTGTTATACCTACATATGATCGCATTGCAAAGCCATGGTTTGATGAGGAATGTTACGTCATGAGACAAACAACGATACATTTACTTCATTCCGCTAGGGTATTTGGTATGGGCGCACTAACGAAATATGCTGAGGAGCGTCAGAAATATAAAAGTCTACTAAAAGAAAAGAAAACAGAGTACGATTTATACACAGAACAGAGGTTAATAGCCGAGGCGGAAGCGAAACCTTATAAAATCTTAAGGAACTCGAAGAAAAAGGCAGCAACTCCTCTCATAAACATGGCGCAATGGGAGGCACATTTTAGTCATCTTCTCGGAGAAACTAATATAAGGACAAACGGCTTCACACCGCAGCTGGTAAACACCCAAGACACTCGCCCAATCACAACAGAGGAGGTCAGACAACTTATAAGCAATGGGAAAAATAACAAAGCTGCTGGGCCAGATGGGATTTTTACAGAGCATTTAAAAGGCACACTCCATGACCTGTTAGACCCGCTAACATGTCTATTTAACGAATGCCTAAAACGTAAGTCAATCCCAGAACAATCGAGGAAGACACTCATAATTGTGATCTACAAATGGAAAGGGAATGTTAATGCAAGACCAACTACAATACTCAGACCTTAATGCAGGTATCGAAAGTGTGAAAATGGCGTTTGCGGAAGCCCGAGATAATGTTTGTTTACATTCGTTGCTGGGATACAATATTAGCTTTGATTAGCTTCGTTTGATGAAAGTTGGGATAAACTATTGCTCATCTGTAATTTTTAGTGTCTTCAGTATGACTGTAAAGTCCAGTTGGCGGTAATATACTGCAATCGTGTGTAAATATGTGATAATACGCTTATTATGGACTAGTTCGTTTGTGTGATGATTGTTCAGTCGACCGATGGCATTGTGTCACTTACTGCAGATGTTGAAGTACCTAAGACTAAAGCATTAATAGAAGTGTCTCAAGAATATACACCGCAATGATTTGCTAGTTAGTGACAATATAATAATAGCTTAGTACACTTCAGTACCGGTAGTGTCGAACTTAAGTACGTAAGGGGAAAATGCAATGAGCATCTACGGCAAGATCAATCCGTTGACGTTATATTGAACGCTCAGCTTCATGTGCCTCCGTAAATCTTTACCAGTCTAGCAGAAGATATTCTACACTGCCTTGTATACACGCCAAATATTACAGTGAACTTCTGTTTTATTGGTTAAGGAAGATGTTTCCCCTGTGCCAAACAGTGAACTCATTGTGTTCCGTCATTATTCATACTTTTGTGATTCTTACAGCTTGCAAGTTATTTTTTATTATGATGTGTGTAATAAAGTGTTGTGAGTAACTTGCCAATTATGTACTTATATTGCGAGATGGTGTGCCGCGATAATTCCGTAAGATGGAGATGGTGCGTTCCTACCTACATTACTTTACTAAATCTACTATTTCCAGCGTACAACTATTCCAAACGGTAACAGCGAATGTTTAATAGGTTAGATGGTAACATATTATCGTGTCCTTTGTGTGTGGTAATCTCCATAATTATGTTCAGATATCCACACGACGACTTCTTTGCATATTTCAATCAACTAATTCGGTGTGATGTTTTAGCCGAGATTTTAGACAATTCTACGAGAGGTCTTAATTGAATTGTATATATGTAGCGTTGGATCGATTATTTCAGGCAACTATTCTCATTCCGATTGTGTACACAAATACTCTGCATGTGCTGGGACAGCACTTCAGTAACCGGGTACTTTTTTCTCTCCTACTTCAGAATCTGTTTGATTTTATGCTAATAATATTAATCTATAATTACTGAACTTAAATACAAATCGTGATAACTCGCCAAAAGGCTTCTTATTCAACCACAGAAACAGTGAGACTATTGTAGCTGCCCTTTGGGTGAAGACGAAGAAACCTATAATTCGAGGCCAGCACTATATAGATAAATTAATTCAGGTAAGTCTAAATTATTGATGCATATTTCTTCGGAACCTAGTCTCGTCTTGAGATATCTTTTATGCTCTTAGGTGAGTAAAAATAATAATTTACACGAACTGTGACAACCCCGATGACATGATCTTAGCTATTGGTAGGGCAACCATTGCCGCCATGTTTTTTCTACATTAAGGTCTGTTGGTTAATGAGTAGACTTCATCCCGTCGATGTTGAAAGGAAGGAGTCGATTGCGCGTCGACTGGTTTTTGTTGCGACCCGTACTCACGGGAGCGTGTAGTCAATTGTTTGAAATTGTTAAAAAACTTACGACAGAAAGTAAGGACACAAAATAAAGATTTATGCAATCGGTAAACGTAACAGCGTTTTATTCACGTCAAAAATACATACAATAATATTGGCGCCCAACGGTACGGCCTTCGAAAACCGGAGATATTCAGAAATAGCATCGGCAACGAGCCGATATTACGGCAATCGGCAAGACGGCAATACGCTTCACGGAGACGAACGTCACAAGACGGCAAATAGGTTAGAGAGTAGCCCAGACATAAAAATAAAATAATAAAAACTTTCCTAGAAATCCTTTGATAACCTAAACATAACATAATCCTTCAGAAGCTACTCATAACCTCAATTTCGACATGTCGCAACTTGCGAAATTAAAGCAATCGCGTGGCCGAGTAAAAGGCATGTTAACAAGAATAAACAATTCTATTACAGCTGACACATCAAAATCGGAAGCAAAGGTTAAAATTTAAAAAAAATGTGATGAAGTATGGAGTGCCTTTGAAGAACTACAGATCAAAATAGAGGAAACAGAGATCACTGATGAATTGGCAGCACAAGAGTTTCAAGTGGAATGTGAAGGAGAGCGGCAGCTGTTCGAATCCATTTATTTCAATGCAGTTACACGTTTGCAAACAATTATAGATGAAGCGGAATAGGTTCAAAGTACTTTACTATCTCAATTGAATCCAGCTATAAACAACACCATTCATCAACAAGAAGTAAGCCTACCAGCAATTCACTCTAAAAGAGTACAGAAATTACCAGAAATCAAATTACCGGAATTCAATGGAGAATTCACAAAATGGTTGTTCTTTAAGAATAGTTACGAGTCAACAATTCATCATGATACTCAGCTGACAAACATCCAAAATTACCAATATCTGATTGGAGTCCTGCAGGGTGAAGCACGCAAGGTCATACAAGGATTTACTATCACAGAGGGAAACTACACAAGTGCCTGGAACTTGCTTGTAAATATGTATGATAATCAAATTCTGATCATTGAGACACATCTAGATGAACTTTTCAAGATTCCAACAATTTCAAAAGAGAATAAATCTGAATCCCTCAGGCGGTTACATCTTCATATCCAAACTCACATAGCTTCATTAAAGGCAATGAAGCAACAGGTGCAACACTGGGATACGCTGATTATTCACCTAGCAAAGAAGCAGTTGTATTTCGTGGAGCAAAGAGATTGGCAAGAAAGAGTAAAAGGATGCACTCCAGAAGAGATGCCAACATTAGAAGAATTTCTACAGTTTTTAACTGAACGTTCTCAATCATATATGCTGTTGAATTATAATAAAAACAAAGACTTCAATACTAAGACATATTCAAAGGACAAATGGCCTAGCAAGAGAGTTGTTATGACAGCCACTCAGGAGGGCTGCATTTTGTGTGGAGGAAGTCACCCCATTTACATTTGTGAGGAGTTACTTCAACGATCAGTAGAAGACAGGAAGAAGCTTCTCCGAGATAAAAAAAAAACGGTGTCTTAACTGTTTGAAGCCAGGACACATTGCGAAAGACTGTAGAGGATCAAAGTGCAAGAAATGTGGACATTTACATAACACATGCAGAGGACGATAACGAACAAAAACAAAATATTGGAAAAAACGAAGCGAGTGTGAATCATTGCGTCAAATTTCAGGATTCGCCTCCCCTCAATATAAGCTTGGAAAAAGAAAACACATCGCAAATACTTCTATCAATGGCATTAATCGATGTGAGGGATGCTCAAGGTAGGAGAACAACATGTCGAGCCTTATTGGATCCTGGATCTCAAATCAATCGGATGAAAGAGAATCTGTATACGAAGCTCGGCTTGCCAAATGTTAAGAGAAGCATGCAAATCATGGGAGTTGATTGTTCCAAAGTAGAAACAAACAAAATTGCAAGAGTACAACTCGCTTCAAGAAATGACGACTTTGCCATAGAAGAAGAATTTGTGGTGTTGCCATCTATTACAGAACGACTGCCACAGCTAGAGATCAAGAAAGACAAGTTAATTATTCCAAAGGATATTTGTTTGGCAGACCCGACTTTCAACAAGCCTGGGGACATAGACATGTTGATTGGTGCGGGACTCGATTGGAAGCTTGTTATTGGTCGACCCAGAAACGAAGTACAAGGGCAACCAGCTCTACAGAACACCCGATTAGGTTGGATTATTGGTGGGGAAGTTTGCGAGAATCAACAAGGATTATCAATCACATGCATGAAGATCAGCAACCAATAATTAGCAGATCATTTAGAAAGATTTTGGAAGCAAGAAGCAGATCCGGAAATTCAGCATTACACAAAAGAAGAAAAAATGTGTGAAAGGCAGTTCACAGAGACTGTTTCGAGAGATGAAACAGGTAGATTCATCGTAAGGCTGCCATTAAGACCAGATGTCGTACTTGGAGAGTCTAAAGGTCATGCACAAAAGAGACTAGAATGATTAATCAAGAGATTAAGCAGACAACCAGAACTCAAGACTGCGTACACAGATTTTCTAAATGAATATCAAAGGCTAGGGCATATGACTTTGATGGAAGAGCAGAAAAATCAGGAAATGACAAACTCATATTTCATACCCCATCATGCAGTGGTGAGACCAGACAGCGGCACTACTAAAGTTAGAGTGGTATTTGACGCCTCAGCAAAAACATCACACGGTACATCACTCAACGACAAGCTCATGATTGGGCCTAATTTACAGAGAGACCTTTTTCATATTGTACTTAGATTTCGCAGTCATAAGTATGTCATAACAGCGGATGTGGAAAAGATGTTCAGGCAGATCCTCGTCCACCCTGATGATCGAGCATTACAGCAAATTATATGGAAGGAGGATCCTTCAGCCCCTGTGAGGACTTATCAACTAAACACAGTGACATACGGAACAGGGTCTGCACCGTACCATGCCATGAGACGTTTAATTGAATTGGCTAATCTCCATGAGAGTGAACTTCCAATAGCAGCCAAGGCTATTCGTGATGATTTTTACATGGATGACTGTTTGAGTGGAGGAAATATTCTTGAAGATGTGATTCAGCTATGGCAACAAATACAAAGTATCCTTTTGAGTGGTGGAATGCATTTGAGGAAGTGGAGGTCCAATGACAGACGTATTTTGCAGGAGTTGGAGAGCAAAAGTAACGAGGGGACTTTGTTGATTTTAGATAAAGGTGAAGCCAGTAAGACTCTTGGACTTCTCTGGGACTCAGCACGGGATTGTCTTCAGTTTCGAGCTATACTAGCAAGGCAAACACCAAATTCCAAAAGAGAAGTGGCTTCCAAAATCGCACAGAATTTTGATCCTCTTGGGCTTGCGAGTCCAGTACTGATCAAAGGAAAATTGTTGATGCAACACTTATGGGCAGATGGATTAGATTGGGATCAGCCATTGTGTCCGAAGCACCTTCAAAGTTGGAACGACTATTATTCATCATTGGAGAGACTCAACGACATCAGAATAATCAGAAATGTAAATCCTGGAAATTGTACTGACACTTTTGATTTGTTCGGATTTAGTGATGCTTCCGAGAAGGCCTTTGGAGCCTGCATCTATGTAGTTAGTCAAACACAAAATGATCACTTCGTGTCTAATTTACTTTGTGCCAAGACGAAGGTGGCTCCGTTAAAGACCATTTCATTGCCCAGGCTCGAATTAGAGGCAGCACTTCTTCTTGCACAACTTGTCAAAACGACGGCAAGTGCTTTGAAAGAAGGAGTTGGTCGTATCAGATTGTGGAGCGATAGTACAATTGTTTTAGGATGGATCAGCCACGGTTGTTGAAGACGTTTGTTGCAAATGGGATCGCAAAGATTCAAGAAGCCACCGATCCCGCCATGTGGAATCATGTTCCATCAACAGAAAATCCAGCTGATCTTCTCTCAAGGGGAATTTCTTCTATAGAACTTGAAGGAAAAACACTTTGGTGGAAAGGGCCTCCGTGGCTCTGCACACAAATTCAACAACCAAGGCAATCCAAGGAATTTGAAACAGAACTTCCAGAACTGAAGATTACAGCAGTGACATTAAAGGCAACTGCAACCAGCAATTTGCTTATCAAATTTTCGTCGTTCTCGAAATTATGCCGTATAGTAGCATACTGTCAGAGATTCATCTACAACTGCAAACATGATATACCAGAAAGGAAAACAAGCTCACTAGAGACAGAGGAAATTTGTCAAGCAGAGAGACATGTGGTCAGGTGGACACAGTTGGAAGCTTTCTCTGAAATACGAAATTGTTTAACAAATAATCAAGACCTCCCAAGAAAGAGTCCATTAAATTCACTCAGTCCTTTCCTAGACAACGATGGGTTGATTAAGGTTGGAGGAAGGTTTCGGTTTTCAGAGTTAGCATCGGAACAGAGACATCCCATACTTCTCCCAGCAAATCACCTCATCACCAGGATAATCATGGAAGGGGAACATCGTCGTCTTAAGCACTGTCCGCCAGAGCAGTTATTACATGCAACACGACAGCGATATTGGCCCATCAGTGGCAGAAGAGAGGCATAGAAGGTCATTAGAAGATGTGTGAAGTGTTATTGCTTTAATCCTACAGTTTCTGAGGTACGCATGGCAGATTTACCAAAGGAAAGAGTCACGCTGGTTCTACGGCCCTTTGTCACCACGGGAGTGGACTACGCAGGTCCCATATCTGTGTGAGAGAGCCGCAGAAGAGGCCGGTTCCATGTTTACAAGAGTTACATAGCTGTATTTACGTGCTTCAGCACCAAGGCAGTGCATCTGGAACTAGTGTCAGAGCTAACAACTGAAGCTTTCTTAGCCGCACTGCAACGTTTTACAGCTAGACGAGGTTTATGTAACCAGCTCTTTTCCGATAATGGAAAGAATTTTATTGGAGCATCCAATGCGCTTCAAGATATCCAGTCCTTTTTAGAGAAAGAATCATCAGGCATTGCCTCCTCACTTGCTCAGCAACGAATCAACTGGAAGTTCATCCCTCCCCGATCGCCACATTTTGGGGGATTGTGGGAGGCAGCTGTAAAAATTATGAAGAGACATTTACTAATTGAAACGCAGGGACGTATACTAACCTTTGAAGAGACCTACACTATTCTTTGCGACATTGAAGCGGTATTAAACTCACGCCCTCTCACTCCGTTAGCATATGATCCCAATGATTTGCAAGTTCTAACACCTGCACATTTCATCTTGAGTGACTCGCTTATGCAACCTGTACAGATGGATGTGTCGAGGGAACCTGATAACCGCTTGTCCCATTGGAAAAACTTGCAGAAAGTCCGACAACGGCTCTGGCAGAGATGGCAGCAAGAATACTTGCAGGAGTTGCAAAAACGTGTCAAGTGGCACAGTACTGATCGGCGTATTAAAATTGACTCTTTAGTACTGTTGATCGAAGACAATATCCCGCCTCTACAGTGGCCACGAGGTAGGATATTTCAAGTTCATCCCGGACGAGATGGCGAGGTGAGAGTTGTCACCGTTCAGACACCTGGTGGAACCTTCACTCGAGGTATCAAGAAACTATGCCCTCTTCCCATAGAGGATGAAGAAAAGGATCATTATTAATTATTATGAAATAGAAACAATCTGTATAATTGTATTAATTAATTAATTAATTGAAAGAATTCCTTTCAAGGTGGGGTGCATGTTAATGAGTAGACTTCATCCCGTCGATGTTGAAAGGAAGGAGTCGATTGCGCGTCGACTGGTTTTTGTTGCGACCCGTACTTACGGGAGCGTGTAGTCAATTGTTTGAAATTGTTAAAAAACTTACGACAGAAAGTAAGGACACAAAATAAAGATTTATGCAATCGGTAAACGCAACAGCGTTTTATTCACGTCAAAAATACATACAATAACAGGGAAGAAGGAGGATCCAAACTCTTACAGGGGAATTGCCCTGGAAAATGTTATGTTCAAAACCTTCTCTAAACTCCTAATACGGGTGGAACATAGACTACGTGCTAGCATACCATCAAATCAATATGGCTTTACCCCGGGTAGATCAACTCTACAGGCTGTACAGGAACTTGTGCAAGAAATAATAACGACCTTAGCCCAACCCGGTAGACCGCTGTATGCAATCTACATAGACTATTCCAAGGCATTTGACAGTATCAACAGAAGGATACTTATCCACAAACTGGAAAACATATTAGACACCTCCAATAGTGAATTAGAAACATTGAAATCGATTTTAAACGTGAACTATGTTACAATCCATGATGGCATCACCACGTCGAGGAGTATTACTCAAACAAAGGGGGTTCTACAAGGGGATCCCATGAGTCCAGTCCTCTTCAACGTAATGACCTCAGAATTTGGGCAAACATTAGACTCAAGAACAGACAAATTACTCATGTACGCGGATGACATGGTCATCCTCTCAAGATACCGAGATGACCTACAAACAGCTATGGGGAACATTACGGTATGGGCGGAAGAAAACTCTATGGAAATTAACAGCTCCAAAAGGCTATAAAATTTAGAAGGGGAGGAAGGATAGCTAAAATGGACAAACTCAAGTGTGGAGAAGAACCTTTAGAATTCGTACCCAACTTCAAATACCTGGGTGTCGTGCTACAAACTACTGGAACTGCTTTCTCCTTGCATGTACAGGAGCGAGCTACGGCAGCAACGAAAGCCTCATTCGACATTCCCAAACTCCAAAGCCTATCCCTGTCAACAGCGATAAAGCTATTAAAAATTAAAGTTATGCCGACCGCCACATATGGCATACAATTAATTTGGCCCTACTTGTCGGTGAATAACCTCAGGAAGCTAGAGAGCGTCAAAGCGAGATTTATTAAGAGAGCTCTATCCATATCAAAATTCTTAAGGAACAGCTACGCCTATAAAATAGCACAGGAATCCTTCTTTATAGAAGACGTAAAGCACTCTTTCGATCTACCGGAAACTCAAACGTATAAAACCATTATCGAGGAGAGGCGAAAAAAAAGCCGAGGAAATACCACAAGAAATAATGGAGACTGAAGCAATGAAGACAGATCTGGTAGGGGCCAAATTTCAAACTTCGACATCGGTATACGCGATTCGCTGTCCATGGGTTCCATGGAAGGATCTGTCAGAATGAGACATTTCATGAGCCCAAGGAGGACTGCGTCTGCAAGAATTGCAATAACCCATGCCCCAAATACCACTTAGTGGAATGTGTAAGCAGGTCTCAATCTCTAATCGCAGAAATGTCAGAGTGGTGAAAACGTGATTGTACACATTGTGTTTAATAAAATCATATACTATATAAAGAACATGTTGCTTGACAAAATGGATGCATTAATTTATCCATAATAATTATTTTGAGTTGTTTAAAAATTAAATAAGGCATTGTCCTAACCCAGTGACGTTAAAAGAGCAACTGCAACCACCATAACAATTAACACAAGACCAGTGATAGAAACTGGAAAGGAGCGTGGCACCCTTCATATTGAAAGCTAGATTAAAGTTGGTGTAACGAAAGTTGTGGTGTGACGTCACGCGGTCAAAGCTTGAGTTACTGCTCAATGTTGCCGCACTCTGAAACCAGTTTGCTTTTCAGATAACTTGTTTACTTGATGAGTTAATAATTTTGTCCTCGCATTTGAAACCTTGCTGAGTGGCCATGTTTATATTAGATGTCTGCGTGGAGGTAGATCTTTCCCAGCTCGAGGCACAGTGCTGTCAACTCTCCACCGTAGCCACTGTGAGCAAGCAGCGAAACTGGACAGAACTGCGTGCAACTGTACAACACCGGAGACCTGACAAGCGAGCCGGACTCTTTACTCCACGTGGAGAGACAGAGGAAGCATGCAACCACTATAACAAATAACACAAGATCAGTGATAAACTGCGAACAATGTCGGCGCGTTTGAGTCACCGGGGATTAACGAGGAATTGCTTGCCACGGTGGGTGAGTGGTTATAGTGTCGGACTACCAACGCCATGCTTACAGGTTCGCTCCTAGCCAGGGTAAGTGATTTTTGGAAGGCGACAAAAATCATGGCACGCATGTCATACGATGTTGGCATGTTAAAGAACCCATTTGAATTCAGTAGGCCGTGTTCATAGTGGCAAAATTAATCTCGGGATTTTCCGCCAACACAAAAAGGTTCCTCCTTTCTCTACTAGAAAGCGCTGTAGTGTCAAGGAGCTTAGATATCTAACCTCCTTGACGTTCATAGTGCTCCAAGGAACCACTAAATTCGACATGCAAGCTACACTCTGGGCGTCACATAACAAAGCTTGCAGCCGGCACCTGAGGCCATAGGAGAAGGAGGACGTTCAAGGTCAGTATTAACAAGCACGACGCCCGTGTTATTTTTTTAATTCAAAATTTTCAACTCGGATTTATGTGAAAATCAAACTATTGAGACTCGAAATATCGGAACATTGGAGGAGCTCACCCCCTTCGGCAGGGGTGGCCAATCTATGGGCCAGTCAAGTGATTTTAAAACATCTGAAGGGCCGTCCAACTAAATGTATAGGCCTAATAATAACTACAGTATTATAATAATACTAGCAGTAGTACCCGGCTTCGCCCGGTGGAATGATGATAATGTTTTAAGGTCTCCTTAGAAATATAATGGACTTAAAATCTAAGTCATTTGCCCCCAAAGACACTGAGGGAGTAATATCTAGGTCATTTGCCCTTTTGATAAGGATGATAATAAAAACTACTGTTGAATTGACACGTCAAACTTACAAACTACCGTAATAGAAATACATATTTCAAAATTCACAGGCGAGGAAGACTTATTGTGTGTGGTGATTAATGGTGTAATGGGCGTAACATCTACTGTAGGTCATTTGCTCTTACGATGAGGATGATAAGGGAAACTACTACCGGTATTGAATTGACACTTCAACGTACAATGTACACAATGTACTGTAATAAAAATAACTATATGGCGGCTTCGGTGGCGTATTTGGTAGCATGCTGAGCTTCTATGCCCAAGATAGCGGGTTCAAACCCGGCCGAAGCCGTCGGATATTTTAAGAGCGTTAAAAATCCATCAGTATGCCTTTCTTCGGAGGGGAAGTAAAGCCGGCGGTCCCATGTCAGATTTATGGCATGTTATTGAACCTTCCACTAATTACACCTGTGTGAAGCTAAATTGGATAGGTAAACAACGCTCATAGATGTCTACGTCCGTTGCCAAGAGCCGACTGCAGTGGCGTCTAGTAGCTAAGTTCCGAACTTGGCCTAGTAGTCGTTGACGGTGGCGCTTGGCGGCAAAAGTACGAACTATTTGAAGAATTCTAAGTTGCAGTTTGTACTTAAATTAAAAAACAGATAACACACACTAATACAGTCATCACAATTAACACCGGTTATCAGACAGATTCTACACACACCCAAAGTACACGGGGCTACATGACCGCGTTGTCGCAGCCCCTAAACTTAAGAACCAACCAACCAAAAATAAATATTTTAAAAATCACAGTCGAGAAAGACTTTATGCGGCGGTGATTATTGGTATGATGCGCGTAACATCTAGGTCATTTGCACTTATGATGATAATAATAAGGTAATGAAAAAATGACTACTAAACGAACATGGTGTTATTTTAAAACTGATATAGGTAATTCAGGTGTCTAGCTTCGATGTCTTCCAAAGTCTCAACCTTATTTTCTGGCTTAGGCCTGTACTGGATGCGTCTAGTGAAAGAGCGTACTGCTCGGCAAAGACAAAGAATATAGGTCCAAGCTGCACGAACCTGAGATGATCGCAGATGATGACGAAATATGATGACACACGTTCGGGGTTCCCCGTCCTATACAGATTGACCGGGAATCACTCACTGTTTCGCAACGGCCCTGTGCTGGCATCAGCATAGACAGCAGGAGATAACACGGCGGGCTCTGGAAAGTACTGTCAAGTCGCCTCACGATGAATCAGCAAGCTATTCTCACAACTGACCCCCCCCCCCCCAGGGTCTCACAACTTGTGGGACGTGGGTTGGCGACCACGGAACCCCAGCTGAGTGTGACATCGCTTCTACTTCCTGGTGCCGGGCTCATTTCAGTTCTCTTTCCTGTCGGCCTCCCTTGGTCAACTCTTGTTCTCTTCCGACCCAGACTGTATTAGGGTATCCGAGGGCTAGGGAGTCTTTCAATTTCCCGCCATAATTGGCTTTGTCTCATCTTTCCTGATACCCTCATTCTTCGAGGGGTCTGCCTTCTTTTCCTTTTCATAATATCTCCTGTCTTCTGCTCAAGGCCCTCAAAGAGGTAGGGTGTGTGTAGACCCACCACTTCTGGTACACCCTCAAGGGCTCATGACTGGTGAGTTAGGAAGCTGGCAACCCCGAGGAATTCCTGAGCTACATGCAGGGAATGGAGTGGTATGTCAGAAATTTCAAGTGGACAGTTTTACGCATCGGGTTCCAAAGGGTAAGTATACACACTTTGTTTTCGATCGGTGAACGATGTAGATTTGTACCAAAGGGCCTTAATGCGGGAAATGGAGTGGTCTGTCCGAAATTTCGAGTGGACAGTGTTACTCGTCGAGTTCCAAACGGTAATTATGTAAAATCTGGTTGAGATCGGTGAAACGGTGTAGTTTTGTGCCAAGGGCCAAAATGCAGGGAATGGAGTGGCCTGTCCAAATTTTAAAGTGGACAGTGTTACTCATCGGGTTCCAAAGGGTAAGTATACACATTTTGTTTTCGATCGGTGAACGATGTAGATTTGTGCCAAAGGGCCTAAATGCGTGGAATGGAGTGGTCTGTCCGAAATTTCGAGTGGACAGTGTTACTCGTCGAGTTCCAAAGGGTAATTATGTAAAATCTGGTTGAGATCGGTGAAACGGTGTAGTTTTCTGCCAAAGGGCCAAAAAGCAGGGAATAGTGTGGTCTGTCCGAAATTTAAAGTGAACAGTGTTACTTGTCGGGTTCTACGGGTAAGTATATAAAATTGGGGTCAGATCGGTGAAACGGTGTAGATTTGTGCCAAACAGCCTAAATGCAAGGGATGGAGTGGCCTCGCCGCAATTTCAAGCAGACAGTGTTAGTCGCAGTGTTCCAAAGGGTAAATATACAAATTTTGGTTGAGATCGGTGAAACGGTGTAGATTTGGGACAAAGGGCCTAAATGCAGGGAATGGAGTGGTCTGTCCGCAATTTCAAGCAGACAGTGTTACTCGCTGGGTACCAAAGGGTAAGTTTACGAATATTGGTTCTGATCGGTGAAACGGTGTAGATTTGTGCCAAAGTGCCTAAAAGCAGGGAATGGGGTGGTCTGTCCGAAATTTTAAGTGGACAGTGTTACTTGCAGGGTTCTAAAGGGTAAGTATACAAAGTTTGGTTCAGATCGGTGAAACGGTGTAGATTTGTGCCAAAGGGCCTAAATGCATGGGATGGAGTAGCCTCTCCGCAATTTCAAGCAGACAGTGTTAGTCGCAGTGTTCCAAAGGGTAAATATACAAATTTTGGTTGAGATCGGTGGAACGGTGTAGATTTGGACCTAAGGGCCTAAATGCAGGGAATGGAGTGGTCTGTCCGCAATTTCAAGCAGACAGTGTTACTCGCAGGGTTCCAAAGGGTAAGTATACACATTTTGATTCAGTTCGGTGAAACGGTGTAGATTTGTGCAAAAAGGGCCTAAATGCAGGGAATGGCGTGGTCTGTCCGAAATTTCAAGCAGACAGTGTTAGTCGCAGTGTTCCATAGGGTAAGAATACGAATTTTGGTTCTGATCGGTGAAACGGTGTAGATTTGGACCAAAGGGCCTAAATGCAGGGAATGGGGTGGTCTGTCCGAAATTTTAAGTGGTCAGTGGTACTCGCAGGGTTCCAAAGGGTAAATATACAAATTTTGGTTGAGATCGGTGAAACGGTGTGGATTTGGACCAAAGGGCCTAAATGCAGGGAATGGGGTGGTCTGTCCGCAATTTCAAGTGGACAGTGTTACTCGCAGGGTTCCAAAGGTTAAATATACAACTTTTGGTTCAGATCGGTGAAACGGTGTAGATTTGTGCAAAAGGGCCTAAATGCAGGGCATGGGGTGGTCTGTCCGAAATTTAATGTTGACGGGGTTACCCGCAGGGTTCCAAAGGGTAAGTATACAAATTTTGGTTCATATCGGTGAAACGGTGTAGATTTGTATACATAACAGACAGACAGACAGACAGACAGACAGACAGACAGACAGACAGACAGACAGACAAACTTTGTGCTTTATATATATAGATAGATAGATGAGTGAAGCGCTGTAAATAGAGAATAATGTTTTAAAAATAATTCAGTTATTCATATAATTTATTTTATACATTTCTTAAAAGTTTTCCTAAAGTAAAACATTTTGAGTGATTATAGAAATACTCTTTAAACTAGTCTTGAGGACCTGTAATGTTAATTTAATGGGATTTTTGAACGTGTTTTCCATCTGTTGCTAGAAAAATAAATGAACTGTAGCCTACTTGAAAATCGGCTTCTATGAATCGCACAGTCTGATAGGTTCGCTGTCGCTGGGCCAATCCAAATGTATTGACGGGCCTAGGGTTGGTCACCCCTGACCTAGGGGAATTCAGGTTCGCGTGGTTGGCAGTAATGTAATACGGCCACTTAGGAACGCTAATTGCTCGGCGATGAAGAATGTGTTCACGCTGGAGAGTGTGAGGCACTTTCTTCACCACCAAGCTCCATGAAGTCTCACGCTATCTCAGTGTTCTCAACCCAACAGTCGTACAGTGAAACGTCATCAAGCCCAGAACACCACCACTTGTTTTCTTAGTGGCTCACATCTACTGGGACGTGGGTTGGCGACCACGGGACCCCAGCTGAGTCCGGCATTGCTACCACTTACTTGTGCCGGGCTCCTCTCCACCTTCTTTCCTGTCAACCTCTCTTGGTCAACTCTTGTTCTCTTCTAACCCCGACGGTATTAGGGTATCCGAGGCCTAGGGAGTCTCTTCCTTTCCCGCCTTTATTGGCCCTTGTCTCATCTTTCCTGATTCCTCATTCTTCTTCAGCCTTCTTTTTATTTTTATTATATTTCCTTTCCTCTTTAAGATCCCCGCACTGTTTGGATGAATTGGCTCCCCGCGTATCTAAATGTAAATTACATTTTGTGCGTATTTTGAAACTAAATTACATTTTGTGCGTATTTTGAATGTAAATTACATTTTGTGCGTATTTTGAAACTAAATTACATTTTGTAAGTATTTTGGATAACGGCCAACATATTGTGAGTACTTGAATCTAAACTCCATTTTGTAAGTATTTTCAGTTAAACGTAATTTTCGTTATGGTTTTCATTTCTTTATCATTTTCGCTCTCACCCAGACCATTAGGGGGCGATAACCTAGATGTTAGGCCCCTTAAAACAACAATTATCATCATCATCTTTCTTCGCGAGACCAGTTTTTCAAACGAGTCGCCGTTTCTAGCGCTGTAGGTGACTGAAACTCTGCTCAGTTACCAGTTGGAATTACCCCACACTAATAATTTCTCTATAGCACACAACATTCCAGGAATATCGGCCTCGTAACGTTACTTTCTGAACATCCTTCGTATGTTCCCTTTGTATTACTCATTCTGGCCTGCAAGCATAAACAGGTATAATAATAATAATAATAATAATAATAATAATAATAACATCGTATGCCCCAATGGGCATCTTGCATGTCGAATTTTGTTGTTCCTTGGAGTTCTATGAAAGGTTACATATCTAAGCTCCTTGACACTATAGCGCTTTCTAGTAGAGAAAGGAGGAACTTTTGTGTTAGTGGAAAATCTCGAGATTAATTTTGCCATTATGAACACGGCCTACTGAATTCAAATGGGTTCTTTAACATGCCAACAACGTATGACATGCGTGTCGTAATTATTGTCGCCTTTCAGAAATCACTTACCACGGCCAGGAGCGAACCTGCAATCTTGGTAGCAAGTAAACAGGTAGAATGCAGTGTCGTGTTGGTTTAATTGAGTCATCCACTGGATCAAGTGACGATGCTCATTGTGTGGCGGAAAGGAATGCTCATAGCGCGTGACGTGTGCAAGGAGAGAGAGTGCCTTAACAAGATCAGTTTTCTCCACGATGACCTTGCTATAGTTCCCTCACTCTCCTGGTTAACTTAAGGCAGTAGCACGCATTGTTCGCTACTGAATGCTTCCTCTATCACTCCACGTGAACACGAAAGTCCCTCCCTGGCGGCTAGCTCGCGTGTCACGCAGGTGTTGCACATCTGCACGTTCAGGTCCTACCAAAAGTTTACGTACACCCGTAAATTACATGAACATTATTCCTGTCCCTATACTCTTGCTCTCAGGCATACAAATCATTACAGGGAGCTAGAACTTGTTCCGAGGAACATTTTGTGATTTTTTTTATGAAACCTCCACTGTTAGTTTAGAAGTTACGGATTTTTTGATGTGTAACATTTTTCCACTCGGTTGCTGGATATTTGTGGGAGTGATTTTGAAAAATGGGACGGAAGTGGATCGGACGTGTTTCGAGGAAGAATTTGTAAATTTATTATGAACATATCACTGTTAGTTTAGAAGTTACGAAAGTATTGTGTATTTTTTTCATATTTGAAGCGATATGGACAGAACACTATGAGGATTATATCCACAATTTTGGTTAAGAAACACAGATACCTGTAGAATATTTATAGTTGCAATAGAACACAAGAATGTTTGCTGCTGGCTGTATCTGGGGTAATAGGTTCGCCCGCTAGCTAGGCTGTAACTGGGGTGATAGGCTCGCCCTTAGCTAGCTCGTAAACTGTCGCCTCAGTAGTTGAATGGACGTGGTTGGAAGAAATTAAAACTTAAAAACACTTATAGTGGGCGATGTATTGAAGATAGACATATGCTCTCGCGGACGTTTTTGTAGGACTTTTCATGCTGAACAATTCTTACAGTGATAGTATTTAGATATTTTTAACGGTTTCCCCAGCGTAAGCTTACAAAGCGCTCGGAAGCCAGTTCTTTTTATCGACTTTTCCACTGAAATCGTTACTGCTCGGCTTCCTTTGATCATAAATAATATATTTTCTACAGAAATCATCCTCGAGATATCCTTTACAGAATGGTGAAACCGCATCAAAATCCATCCAGTGGTTCTCGAGTTTACCCGTGACATCCAAGAATCGGAGACTTCGTTTTATACTAAGTAGAGATATCACGGCTCATCTTAGGTACAAGTGATAATTTGCCCGATTTGCAATATTCTAGATTAAAGGAAAAGTCTAATACACTCAATTTATATTCATTCGAATGAGCTTTCTTTATGTTACATATGAAATATACCTTTGCATTTATATCACTTTCTAAGCGAATGTTTGTGTAGTTCAAATAAGAATAGAATAAATAATCTCTACTTAGTATAAAATCAAGTCCCCGATTCTTGAATGTCACGGGTAATCTCGAGAACCACTGAATGGGTTTTGTTGCAGTTTTCACAATTCTGTAAAGGATATCTTTATTATAAAGGAAGCCAAGCACTAACGATTTCAATGAAAAAGTCGAAAAAGAAACCTGGCGTCCGTGCGCTTTTAAGCTTACACTGGGCAAACCGTCACTATCCATATACTATGAGCGTAAAAATTGTTCAACATGAAAAGTTCTACAAGAAAGAGTGCGCGAGAGCATATTTCTATATTCAATACATCGCCCACTATAAGTGTTTTTGCGTTTTCATTTCCTGCAATAATCTCCATTCAATTACTGAGGCGACAGATACAGCCTACCTAGCGGGCGAGCCCATTACCCCAGATCATGGGCGTAATTTCAGCTTTTTAACTGGGGTGGCATGTTTTGCCAGGGGGGGGGGGGGGGTACGGGGGCCCTCCCCCGGATTTTTTTTTTAAATTTTGCGTTAAAACTGTAGTTTACAAGCACTTTTTAAACTGCTTTACATACCATACCAGCATAAATGTAAATCATTTTTACCAATGATCTGTGCTATTATTTATGGGCCTAGTTATACCAAAATGTGTGATTTTTAATAACATCAACAACAAAATCGTTTGAAAAAAATACCATCCATACATAGTTTTTTAAAGTTTGGTCTGTTGTTGATAATAATTAATTTTAATGCTTACCCTAGTTAAGTATAAATTAAGAAAACATCATACTAAAATAACAATGCTTTATTGAAGTTTAATTTGATAACACCATAAGTTGTACAAAAACTATTTTACACAAAATGAAGCCTTCTCTTTTGTTTTGAGTTAAAAACATAAATTACTTGGGGAATATCTATTTCAACACTTCTTTCAATTGCCAGAAGGGCCAATGACGACAACCTTTCTTGGCCAACAGTGTTTCTGGTGTAGGTTTTTAACCTCCTTAGACATGAAAAAGACCTTTCACAGGATGCTGAGTTCATGGGAATTGTAAAATATAAGCGGAACAGTTCAAAAAGAAGAGGGAACACACTTTTCAAAGATTTTTTAACCACAAGGTCAGCTCTTTCTTGAATACTCTTTTTGTTTTTGAACTCATCCATGTTGTAAAAACATCTTAGTTCAGAGTGGAACAGTTCACTTTCCATACTGTAGTACTTGCACAAATACTGTACAGTGGAAAGTTCCACGTCAGTTGCACCAAGAACTTTGCTTAAGTGGTTCAGTACATCTAGATTGTTTTCTTGAAGCTTGGCTTCTATCTCTTGCACCAGGATGTCAATAACTGGCCAAAGGGTTGAAACCTAGTAATATTGTTACACTGTTTCAAAAGGAGTTTTATCCCCACCACCAATGTTTGATGGAATTCTCCCTCTTCTTCGCATGTGTGCTGCTTGGAATCCGCAGTGCTCAGAGATTTCTGTGCAGTGGTTAAATAACTTATTAAAAAAATCATCTGTTCTGAAGGATTGTAAGACTTCAATTGTGCTGATTTTGACAGATTTCACAACTTCGTAGGTCACATCGCTTGCTTGTAATGTTTTTGACAGTTCATCACATTGCGCAAGAACTCTCCTCAGTAACAGCAAGTCAAACACAAAGCTGAAATCCTCCATGCTCTTTAACAAAGCATTGGCCTGTCCACCACTATCAGGGTCTATGTGTGCAATTTGTTGTAAAGTGTTCAAAGTTGTTTCGAAATTGTCTAACAACGACCGCACTGCTTCAACACGGCAAGCCCATCTGGTATCACTTAAAGACTTTAATGTTACAGTTCCATCACTAAAGCTTTTGGAAATGTTTTGAATTTGTTCAAAAACAGCATGTCGTTTAGTTGATTTCTCAATAAAGTTGTAAAGACTTTGAAGCACAAAAAAGTGTTTCTTATTGATGTTACGCTTGTACAACTGCTTACAATGCACAAATTTAATATATGTGCATTGCAGTGAATATACATTGCTGTTGGGGCTTCTTCCATAAATCTAGCTGCCACTCCTTTATATGGATCCCTCATGTTTGAGGCCCCATCGTAGCACTGAGCACGCAGATTTTTAATGTTCAAATCCAGTGAAATCAAAACATTCTTTAGTTCATTTGCCAGAGTTTCACCAACAGTTTTTTTTTGGCTCGATAAAACCCTACAAACGACTCATAAACTTGTAATTTATCGTTGACATGCCATAAAACGACAGCTACTTGCTCGTGCTTTCCTAAGTCTTGAGTCTCATCAGCTAAAATGGCAAACACTTTGGACTCTTTAACTTCTTTGGCAATGTGCAGCTTGATTTGTTCTCCAATAATGAACAGTAACTCATTCTGGAAAGTCGATGAAGTGTACTGAAAATTCTTTCGATGCTCAGTGTAGAACTTCTTGATCAAATCACTATTTTAGAACGAAGCTCCATCAGCTCCAAAAAGTTTCCTCTGTTCTTTGATTCTGCAGATTCATCATGTCCTCTGAGAGCAATGGATTGCCTGACACAAAATATTAACGATTCACACAAAGCTCCTAAATACAATCGGTTTTCTTCAACTTCTTTGGAGTACTTTTCATTAACTTTTTTAATAACAGTACCACTTCTATCTGCTTCTTGTAGAGAGGTGAACTTGGTCATACTAGTCTTATGCAAATTACTACAATCATGTTTTTCAAACACTTTTACAGCTTTCTTCCACTTCGAAAACCCACTGATTGTGAAATGTCTTCAGCATTTTTTTCCGTCTTGTAAAACACACGACAGACAAAACAGAATGCTTTGTCGGTTAGAGGACTATATTACAGCCAAGAAAACATTTTGTACCATTCAGGCCTAAACTTTCTTCCATCCTTTTTAGGGAAAACGAAATCTTGTGGTTGAAATGATCCTTCCTTAACATGCAATATGGCCATATCTGGACCATGGGCAGGATCACGCTTGTTGATCAGTCCAATTGACAATAATTGGTCAATTGCAGTAGAGGAACAGCTGGAACTTGGTAAATCTTCCTCACTCGAAGTACTGCCCTTCGTAAGTGTAGATGACTGAGTGGATGAGGAGCCTAACACTTCTTCTGTAGGCTGAGGTGGCTCTGACTTATGTTCCAAAGAATCTTTTTCTGTTGGTTCATCTTCTAGACGCTGTTTCTTCTTGCTTGGTGGGCCTGAGCAAAAGTAAGACAACAACGAACTTTGTCCCTTTTTGTTCTTCTGAGCCTCAAAAGAAAGGGATTAAACTTGTTTTCAAACACCAACAATTCAAAAATTTACAATTTTACCCTAGTATCAACCTCAAGAAAAGGGTTTAGTGTAATTTGAGGGGAAAATTAGACTCAGTTTATAAACAACAAAGTAAGGCTGGCTTAAAATGACACACAACACGAGGAACGGTGAAAATATACTGTATGTTTTGAGGCAATTTTTCCCTCGTTAGAACAAGATCAAAAAATAATAACTGTAATATGATAAGGCAAATAATGTGAACATGGAGGAACGGAAATAACGTGTAAAACTGCAAAAATAACCAGGCACACAATATTTTTCTTTCAGTAGCAAAGTCTTAGAAAAAAATAAAATTTGTTTGGATTAAAAAAAACATTTAAATAAATCTAACCATATCAAAGTTACTTAAAAACGCAAAAATATTTTGTTTATTTTTTGTTACAGCACATTGGACAACACTAGACTTGTTCTATGCTATGCGTTTGAGGTTATGTTTCTCTGACAGCTGACTCTGTGGCGAGTTTAAATTTCGCGTGGTCTCAGTTTCTCGCGCTCGGCACTTTCGTGGCGCTTTATTTTCGCGGTTAGTGCATTTCTCTGTTCGCATATTGGGAACATAATGAGGCCAAATTTCGCAGTCAACGTGTTAAACCGCAGTGTAAGTGAATGGCCTTCTTTTACTTTACTCAAGACCGTTCTCAGACGCGTGATTTTGCTTTCTCTAGAGTCTAGACCTCATCAATATTGCGGACACTGGCTTCACTATACTATTCTGTGCGCTGTGGGAGAAACTGGCTTATAACTTAACCTATAAAATAGGTAGACACTTGAACTGAAATTAATTTAACTTACCATGTCTCAGTACATGAAATCCAACCCTATGATGCAGATAGTTCACTGCAAGAAACTTAGAAATTTCAAGAAAATGAAGGCAACACGTTACAGGTAGAATAGTACGAGTAGATCTCTTTCGAAAAGGCAAACGACAGACAACAGCTGATGTCTGCTTTGCATTACATATTACAGGGTTGCCACCTAGTGACATTTATATCGCTTAATCGCTTAGGCCCATTATTCACGCAAATGGTTTTATTACTTTTTACGCCATCATTTTGAAAATGAAAGCTATTATTGTTTGGGTAGTTAAATTGTTTCTGAGAGATACAGTTAAAAACAAAATCAGGATTGTACCAAGTTTATAAACTAATTTTTTACTTGTTCGTAGGCAAAAAGTGGGGTTTGGGAATTCTGGGGTGGCAACTGCCACCCCTTGCCACCCCATAATTACGTCTGGGGCCCAGATACAGCTCGCAGCAAACTGTCGAGTCGTGTTGAGTGAGACTTTAGAGAAGAGTGGTTGTGTTTGGAGTTTCCCTGGAAGTGCAACTCGGCTTTTCTTCATTTCGCCTCTGAACTTTCTGTTTCGCAAAATACGCAGTCAAGTTTAAATTGAACGGAAGGGGGATTTGTGTTTCATGCACCTCGTCATTCTTAAATTACCTTGACAAGAATTTGTTGCACATGCATCTCCATGATAATATAATTAATAGTCCAGTCAGTGATTTTAAACCATCATGCCGAGACGTAAAACGGATATAGGTCGTAGTTCATTGACATCGAAAAAAGGCGCTTATCACGTAATGCATTCATAACTGTTCCCGGGCGAAGCTGGGGCTGGTTGCTTGATAAAATGGGAATTGAAGAAATGAAAATTCAAATTTTTAGGCAGGCATGCCGCTCTAAATATCAGTTTCGCTCACTCTTTGTCAATATTTCTTGTAGTTCATCATCTTAATTGTCTTTCTTTCACAAAACATTGTGTTTTCTAGGGGTATTATCATTAGAAAAGAACAAAGTTCAAAAATTACTGCACACAACTTCATTCCTGGCATTTTTGGCATGCTCATGGAGGGATGATAAATTTAAAACCTTTCCTAGCAGACAAAGTAGGCTACTGGTCCCCATCTTAGCAGACAAAGTAGGCTACTGGTCCCCATCTCAGCAGACAAAGTAGGCTACTGGTCCCCATCTTAGCAGACAAAGTAGGCTACTGGTCCCCATCCTAGCAGACAAAGTAGGCTACTGGTCCCCATCTTAGCAGACAAAGTAGGCTAGTGGTCCCCATCCTAGCAGACAAAGTAGGCTACTGGTCCCCATCCTAGCAGACAAAGTAGGCTACTGGTCCCCATCCTAGCAGACAAAGTAGGCTACTGGTCCCCATCTTAGCAGACAAAGTAGGCTACTGGTCCCCATCTCAGCAGACAAAGTAGGCTACTGGTCCCCATCCTAGCAGACAAAGTAGGCTACTGGTCCCCATCTTAGCAGACAAAGTAGGCTACTGGTCCCCATCTTAGCAGACAAAGTAGGCTACTGGTCCCCATCTTAGCAGACAAAGTAGGCTACTGGTCCCCATCTTAGCAGACAAAGTAGGCTACTGGTCCCCATCCTAGCAGACAAAGTAGGCTACTGGTCCCCATCTCAGCAGACAAAGTAGGCTAGTGGTCCCCATCCTAGCAGACAAAGTAGGCTACTGGTCCCCATCTCAGCAGACAAAGTAGGCTAGTGGTCCCCATCCTAGCAGACAAAGTAGGCTACTGGTCCCCATCTTAGCAGACAAAGTAGGCTACTGGTCCCCATCTCAGCAGACAAAGTAGGCTACTGGTCCCCATCCTAGCAGACAAAGTAGGCTACTGGTCCCCATCTTAGCAGACAAAGTAGGCTACTGGTCCCCATCTTAGCAGACAAAGTAGGCTACTGGTCCCCATCTTAGCGGACAAAGTAGGCTAGTGGTCCCCATCTCAGCAGACAAAGTAGGCTACTGGTCCCCATCTTAGCGGACAAAGTAGGCTAGTGGTCCCCATCTCAGCAGACAAAGTAGGCTACTGGTCCCCATCTCAGCAGACAAAGTAGGCTACTGGTCCCCATCTCAGCAGACAAAGTAGGCTACTGGTCCCCATCTTAGCGGACAAAGTAGGCTAGTGGTCCCCATCTCAGCAGACAAAGTAGGCTACTGGTCCCCATCTTAGCGGACAAAGTAGGCTACTGGTCCCCATCTCAGCAGACAAAGTAGGCTACTGGTCCCCATCTCAGCAGACAAAGTAGGCTACTGGTCCCCATCTCAGCAGACAAAGTAGGCTAGTGGTCCCCATCTTAGCAGACAAAGTAGGCTACTGGTCCCCATCTCAGCAGACAAAGTAGGCTACTGGTCCCCATCTTAGCGGACAAAGTAGGCTACTGGTCCCCATCTCAGCAGACAAAGTAGGCTAGTGGTCCCCATCTTAGCAGACAAAGAAGGCTACTGGTCCCCATCTTAGCAGACAAAGTAGGCTAGTGGTCCCCATCTTAGCGGACAAAGTAGGCTACTGGTCCCCATCTCAGCAGACAAAGTAGGCTAGTGGTCCCCATCTCAGCAGACAAAGTAGGCTACTGGTCCCCATCTTAGCGGACAAAGTAGGCTACTGGTCCCCATCTCAGCAGACAAAGTAGGCTAGTGGTCCCCATCTTAGCAGACAAAGTAGGCTACTGGTCCCCATCTTAGCAGACAAAGTAGGCTACTGGTCCCCATCTCAGCAGACAAAGTAGGCTACTGGTCCCCATCTCAGCAGACAAAGTAGGCTAGTGGTCCCCATCTTAGCAGACAAAGTAGGCTACTGGTCCCCATCTTAGCAGACAAAGTAGGCTACTGGTCCCCATCTCAGCAGACAAAGTAGGCTACTGGTCCCCATCTCAGCAGACAAAGTAGGCTAGTGGTCCCCATCTTAGCAGACAAAGTAGGCTACTGGTCCCCATCTTAGCAGACAAAGTAGGCTAGTGGTCCCCATCTTAGCAGACAAAGTAGGCTAGTGGTCCCCATCTTAGCAGACAAAGTAGGCTACTGGTCCCCATCTCAGCAGACAAAGTAGGCTACTGGTCCCCATCTCAGCAGACAAAGTAGGCTACTGGTCCCCATCTTAGCAGACAAAGTAGGCTACTGGTCCCCATCCTAGCAGACAAAGTAGGCTACTGGTCCCCATCTCAGCAGACAAAGTAGGCTAGTGGTCCCCATCTTAGCAGACAAAGTAGGCTACTGGTCCCCATCCTAGCAGACAAAGTAGGCTACTGGTCCCCATCCTAGCAGACAAAGTAGGCTACTGGTCCCCATCTTAGCAGACAAAGTAGGCTACTGGTCCCCATCTCAGCAGACAAAGTAGGCTACTGGTCCCCATCTTAGCAGACAAAGTAGGTTACTGGTCCCCATCCTAGCAGACAAAGTAGGCTACTGGTCCCCATCCTAGCAGACAAAGTAGGCTACTGGTCCCCATCCTAGCAGACAAAGTAGGCTACTGGTCCCCATCTCAGCAGACAAAGTAGGCTACTGGTCCCCATCCTAGCAGACAAAGTAGGCTACTGGTCCCCATCTTAGCAGACAAAGTAGGCTACTGGTCCCCATCTCAGCAGACAAAGTAGGCTACTGGTCCCCATCCTAGCAGACAAAGTAGGCTACTGGTCCCCATCCTAGCAGACAAAGTAGGCTACTGGTCCCCATCCTAGCAGACAAAGTAGGCTACTGGTCCCCATCTCAGCAGACAAAGTAGGCTACTGGTCCCCATCCTAGCAGACAAAGTAGGCTACTGGTCCCCATCTTAGCAGACAAAGTAGGCTACTGGTCCCCATCTCAGCAGACAAAGTAGGCTACTGGTCCCCATCCTAGCAGACAAAGTAGGCTACTGGTCCCCATCTCAGCAGACAAAGTAGGCTACTGGTCCCCATCTCAGCAGACAAAGTAGGCTACTGGTCCCCATCCTAGCAGACAAAGTAGGCTACTGGTCCCCATCCTAGCAGACAAAGTAGGCTACTGGTCCCCATCTTAGCAGACAAAGTAGGCTACTGGTCCCCATCTCAGCAGACAAAGTAGGCTACTGGTCCCCATCCTAGCAGACAAAGTAGGCTACTGGTCCCCATCTTAGCAGACAAAGTAGGCTACTGGTCCCCATCCTAGCAGACAAAGTAGGCTACTGGTCCCCATCCTAGCAGACAAAGTAGGCTACTGGTCCCCATCCTAGCAGACAAAGTAGGCTACTGGTCCCCATCTCAGCAGACAAAGTAGGCTACTGGTCCCCATCTCAGCAGACAAAGTAGGCTACTGGTCCCTATCCTAGCAGACAAAGTAGGCTACTGGTCCCCATCCTAGCAGACAAAGTAGGCTACTGGTCCCCATCTCAGCAGACAAAGTAGGCTACTGGTCCCCATCTCAGCAGACAAAGTAGGCTACTGGTCCCCATCTTAGCAGACAAAGTAGGCTACTGGTCCCCATCTCAGCAGACAAAGTAGGCTACTGGTCCCCATCCTAGCAGACAAAGTAGGCTACTGGTCCCCATCCTAGCAGACAAAGTAGACTACTGGTCCCCATCTCAGCAGACAAAGTAGGCTACTGGTCCCCATCTTAGCAGACAAAGTAGGCTACTGGTCCCCATCTCAGCAGACAAAGTAGGCTACTGGTCCCCATCCTAGCAGACAAAGTAGGCTACTGGTCCCCATCTTAGCAGACAAAGTAGGCTACTGGTCCCCATCTCAGCAGACAAAGTAGGCTACTGGTCCCCATCCTAGCAGACAAAGTAGGCTACTGGTCCCCATCCTAGCAGACAAAGTAGGCTACTGGTCCCCATCCTAGCAGACAAAGTAGGCTACTGGTCCCCATCTCAGCAGACAAAGTAGGCTACTGGTCCCCATCCTAGCAGACAAAGTAGGCTACTGGTCCCCATCCTAGCAGACAAAGTAGGCTACTGGTCCCCATCTCAGCAGACAAAGTAGGCTACTGGTCCCCATCTCAGCAGACAAAGTAGGCTACTGGTCCCCATCCTAGCAGACAAAGTAGGCTACTGGTCCCCATCTTAGCAGACAAAGTAGGCTACTGGTCCCCATCTTAGCAGACAAAGTAGGCTACTGGTCCCCATCTCAGCAGACAAAGTAGGCTACTGGTCCCCATCCTAGCAGACAAAGTAGGCTACTGGTCCCCATCTTAGCAGACAAAGTAGGCTACTGGTCCCCATCTTAGCAGACAAAGTAGGCTACTGGTCCCCATCCTAGCAGACAAAGTAGGCTACTGGTCCCCATCTCAGCAGACAAAGTAGGCTACTGGTCCCCATCTCAGCAGACAAAGTAGGCTACTGGTCCCCATCCTAGCAGACAAAGTAGGCTACTGGTTCCCATCCTAGCAGACAAAGTAGGCTACTGGTCCCCATTTCAGCAGACAAAGTAGGCTACTGGTCCCCATCTCAGCAGACAAAGTAGGCTACTGGTCCCCATCTCAGCAGACAAAGTAGGCTACTGGTCCCCATCTCAGCAGACAAAGTAGGCTACTGGTCCCCATCCTAGCAGACAAAGTAGGCTACTGGTCCCCATCTCAGCAGACAAAGTAGGCTACTGGTCCCCATCTCAGCAGACAAAGTAGGCTACTGGTCCCCATCTTAGCAGACAAAGTAGACTACTGGTCCCCATCTTAGCAGACAAAGTAGGCTAGTGGTCCCCATCTCAGCAGACAAAGTAGGCTAGTGGTCCCCATCTTAACAAACACGTGAAATTAAGCAATTCCCTCAATTGTAATAGACGTTGAAGGGCTAAAGGGCTCGGAAAGGTTTGAAATTGTGAATCAAATTTTCGAAAATCACTTCCGGCCTTTCCGGTAAATCGCTTGTTCCTTTTCTCGTTTTGTTTTTGATTCAAATCCTAGCCAAATTACCTTATTTACATAATTCTTTCTTTAATGTGTTCCTTGGTTCAATACCCTCAGGCCTTTTTTGATTTTTTGAAAATCTTCACACCTGAAATAGTTATAAGGGCTTAAGTGAAACTCTGCATTCACTCACACTAGCGCTCGTAGTGGAAGAATATGCAAACTGCTAATCTAATCGACCGGATATGCTTGAGGCTCATTGACTCACTCTAGCGCTCGTAGTGGTAGTAAAGGCAAACTGCTAATCTAATCGACCGGATATGCTTGAGACTTATTGACTCACTCTAGCGCTCGTAGTGGTAGTAAAGGCAAACTGCTAATCTAATCGACCGGATATGCTTGAGACTTATTGACTCACTCTAGCGCTCGTAGTGGTAGTAAAGGCAAACTGCTAATCTAATCGACCGGATATGCTTGAGACTTATTGACTCACTCTAGCGCTCGTAGTGGTAGTAAAGGCAAACTGCTAATCTAATCGACCGGATATGCTTGAGACTTATTGACTCACTCTAGCGCTCGTAGTGGTAGTAAAGGCAAACTGCTAATCTAATCGACCGGATATGCTTGAGACTCATTGACTCACTCTAGCGTTCGTAGTGGTAGTAAAGGCAAACTGCTAATCTAATCGACCGGATATGCTTGAGACTTATTGACTCACTCTAGCGCTCGTAGTGGTAGTAAAGGCAAACTGCTAATCTAATCGACCGGATATGCTTGAGACTCATTGACTCACTCTAGCGTTCGTAGTGGTAGTAAAGGCAAACTGCTAATCTAATCGACCGGATATGCTTGAGACTTATTGACTCACTCTAGCGCTCGTAGTGGTAGTAAAGGCAAACTGCTAATCTAATCGACCGGATATGCTTGAGACTCATTGACTCACTCTAGCGTTCGTAGTGGTAGTAAAGGCAAACTGCTAATCTAATCGACCGGATATGCTTGAGACTTATTGACTCACTCTAGCGCTCGTAGTGGTAGTAAAGGCAAACTGCTAATCTAATCGACCGGATATGCTTGAGACTTATTGACTCACTCTAGCGCTCGTAGTGGTGGTAAAGGCAAACTGCTAATCTAATCGACCGGATATGCTTGAGACTTATTGACTCACTCTAGCGCTCGTAGTGGTAGTAAAGGCAAACTGCTAATCTAATCGACCGGATATGCTTGAGACTCATTGACTCACTCTAGCGTTCGTAGTGGTAGTAAAGGCAAACTGGTAATCTAATCGACCGGATATGCTTGAGACTTATTGACTCACTCTAGCGCTCGTAGTGGTAGTAAAGGCAAACTGCTAATCTAATCGACCGGATATGCTTGAGACTCATTGACTCACTCTAGCGTTCGTAGTGGTAGTAAAGGCAAACTGCTAATCTAATCGACCGGATATGGTTGTGTTTCCAGTGAACCATCATCAAACATACCGGCACCTCGTAAGTGCGTCCTTTACGTTAGGAAAAGTGGAGAAAACAATAATTACAAATGTACCAACAATAAGACTCAGTAATGAGCCGGGTTCGAGTCGGTAAAAGGATAAAATGTGCCAAACAAGCAGAAGATAGCGCCACTTAATGCTTTATTGGCCAAGACTAATTTTTATTTTTATACAATGTTTTTATATTTTTATTTATTTATTTTTTTCTTCCGAATTTGGCCGCCTGTGGAACCTGAGGCTTTCTGGTTAATCTCCTCTTCTCTTCCCAAAACCTCTTCATTCGTTCACTTCTGATCTTTCGCTCCTCCTCGGATATTACCAGTTTGGCTCTAATTTTAGGTGTTTTCTCCTCGAACATCTTGATGTTGTCAATTCGGGTTCTAAACTCTTTTCTGTTGTGGATCACATCCACTGTGAGTCCACTTTCCTTGGCGTCTCTTTTAACCTCTTCTACCCACTTAGTTGTAGCCTTCAGCTCTGTAATACACTTGAATATCCCCTTAGTCAGTCGGTTCTCGTCCATTCTCACCAAATGTCCGTTGAATTTCAACCTTCACTTCCACATTGTGACAGTAATTTTTTCAGTGTGTTTATAGAGGTCATCATTCCTTCTGTTCTTCCATGTCCCGTCAGCAGTTTTCTGTGGTCCTAAAATTTTCCGCAAAAATTTCCTCTCCTTTTTCCCAGTTCCTGAAGATCCCCTTTTTTATTCAGTGTCAAGCACTCCGAGGCGTACAGACCCTCTGGCTTTACTACTGTGCTATAGTGTCTGAGTTTTACCTTGTTGGATATTGCTCGTTTGTTGTATCTGTTCAGGGTTAACCTATAAGCCAAATCCAATTTTCTAGCGCTTGCCCTATTTGCTTCTTTATCCAGCCCATTGGGTTCTATCCATTCACCTAGATATTTAAACTTCTCAGTTCTTTTGACAGTCCCATGTTTCACTCTCTCTCCAAGGTGTCTGTATTTTAATTATTATTAATGTAATTTTTTGTTTCTCTAATTTTAATGTGTATATATTTATTTTTATTTTTGTTCCCATAGATTTAATTCTGATATATATTAGCCTATTTTCAATTTTGAAAAAAAAAAAAAATAGGCTTATGACATCACCTTTTTTCCGTGTGTGTATGTGTGTGAGGTGTGTGTGTGTGTCCCTAATAACATCTAAACGGCTGGAGCGATTTCAATGAAACTCGGTAAGTTCTTAGCACTATTTCGGACGACCTCGACCGTGCCCTTCAAATTTTGTTACGTCTCACCAATCCAACATGGTGGTTGTGCGAAATATTTCACCATCATTCAATATCTCCGAAACTATTACCGATATCACCCTGGAATTTTGTACAGTGATAAAGGGAACTACTATAAGTTCACCTATGTGACTTTTGAAAACTGGTAACTACAAAACCAACATGGCGGCTAAGCGAATTTGCGACTTTTAAATAGACTTTTCTCGCGATTTAACCAACCAAACGCAATGAAACTTGGTACAGTATATGTTTACACACATTGTAATGCACCGACATCTAACTTCGTTCAATTGTTTATATAACCTCAAGATGGCGGCTGTGCAAAATATTTCACCGGCATTCTATATCTCTGAAACTATTACCGGTATCACCCTGAAATTTTGTACGGAGATAAAGGGTACTGCTGAAAGTTCATCTATGAGACTTTCAAAAACCGGTTAACTACAAAATGAACATGGCGGCCAAGCGATGTTGAAAGTTTAAAATAGACTTTTTTCGCGATTTAATAACCCAAACGCAGTGAAACTTGGTACAGCAAATGCTTTTACACATTCTAATGCAATGGTATCTAATTTAATTCAATTGTTTACATAACCTCAAGATGGTGGCTGTGCGAATTTTAAAATTGTGTCGTAATCATGCGATCGAAGTGAAAGTTTGAATAATGAACTACGCAATAATTTTCCTTTAAAAGTACATGACTCTATGGCCTATACATATAACAACCCAACATGGCGACCATCCGAAATATTAAGACGGATCTCAATATCTACGAATCTATTACAGGAATCAAACTGAAATGTTGTATGTTGATAGTGGCAGTTAACATAAGTAGGATATATGAAAATAGGCTGTATAGTTCTTCACGGAAGTACTTGTTATTATTGAATTAATTAATTCATTTTGAAATGATTTTTACAATTATTTTCATTTTTCTAAGAGTTATGTTTATTATTTTAATATTTATATTTCTTTTATTATTCTAATCATATTTTTATCGCTCTATTTATATATTATATTTTATTTGTACACTTTGATTGTTAAAGTTGTTAGTTTTTGTTAAAATAATATCCAGCACATTACGACAAGTAGAAACGTAGGTAGTCTATATTTGATTTTTAGAAATACTAGCACTAAGGCATGAAAATTCTCCGAAATTTGGCTGAAATATTCAACTATCAGCATGTTTGCAAGCATAAACTGTCCTTATTGAGTCCACTATCCCATAAAGGTTTAACGGATGTTTTCAACATTCAGTTGCTTGCCTGAAGGGATTCAACTGGTGATTTTTCTATATATAGATATTTGAAAATCTAAATACAGTAGTCGATATATAGTTAGTATTTTTTTCTTTTCACTTTCCTTGAGTTTCTGTGATATTTTACATTTTTCCAAACACTCATGCCTTGCTGGTATCAGAAGAGCGAGGGTTCGAATCCCAACTCCGCCGGCCTGAAAATGGTTTTCGTGGTTTGCCATTTTCACCACCAGCCAAATGCCGGGACGGTTCCTTTCAACAGGTCCACGGCCGACTTTCTTCTAAAATCCTTCCTTAGTGGTCACCTGTCACCATTCCCAGTTGTGTCTGCCCTCGACGAGTGTTCAGCTCGCAGACATCGTCCTTGCGACGCTAGACGAATGATCCCTCGCAGAGTCCGTGGGTGAAGCCGAGCTTGGATGATAAGCGGTATAAAGAATAACTAACTCAGAAAATGTGAAACTCCTCCAGGGGCTCACATTTTGGACAGCAAGCCGACATAGTGAAAGTATTTTGAATCTAAATTAAATTTTGTATTTCCAATTTTAGTTGCATTTTGTAAGGATTTTGAATTTCAATTGCATTTTGTGAGTATTTTGAACCTAAACTACATTTTGTGAGTATTTTCCTTCTAAATTACCTTTTGTAAGTGGGAGAACGAGTATTTTTCGGACGGAGAAGAAGATGGAGAGAATGCACGAATAAACGATTTGCTTAGACAGCCTGAGAAGTTTTTTGAATACTTCAGAATGATACCATACACAGCCCATGACGGTGTTTCCACTCCACTTTTTGTGCGTCATTTCAATCTGAGTTCCCTCTTGTCAGTATTTTCAGTCTAACATAATTGTTGTTATGATTTCCATTTCATTGTCATTTTCGTTATCACCCAGACCATTAGGGGCCGATAACCCAGATGTTAGGCCCCTTAAAACAACAATTATCATAATCATCATCAAATTGTGAAACTGGAACTACTTCGTAGTATCATTTGAAAATCTTTTCCTCAAATAACTTTCTATCATTATTCGCCAGGCAGCCGTTCGTGTCTTCACTCTTGAGCTACATCGTAATTTACATGTAATTACATCTTGAGCCTAATTAACGTATCTGAACACTCATCTAACAGTCCTATTTTTAGCTAACTTTTCCTTACTATCCACGTAAATGTTAATCAACCTGGTTTGTTTCTAGGAAGCTTTCAGGATAAAATAGACAATAACATGGTGTAAGATTTGAATTGCACGCCGGATGCTTCCATACCTCACATTGGGAATGTCGAGATGAAGCTCGCGTCTTGATTCTGTGTGTTCGGCAGATTAAAGGAACATCTTACTGGCGGAGATTTGCTTATGATAAACAGTTCCAGGACGAAAGAGCGGATTTCTATCGTCAGCGAATTGTAACATTGGTAGAAGTCGCAAAGGTCCAACTAGGTTAATTGACATTTTCACTAATTTACACATTAATAATATATGATTCATTCTGATTAATTTGGTATGTGTTTTATACTAACAGTACAATATCTGCTATTTTAAATTCTTTTTATTATATAACAATAATCCTAATTTCTCTTTAAAATATCTTGGAAGGTTTTATAAACAGCATATCTCACAAACTATTTGGTCTAGAAGGCTGTGCTTTGGGTTATATTTCAAAGGAAATCATCAGTTAGCTATTTTGTCGAGAACAGTGTCAGCGGTCGATGGTCCCCCGACATCCCTGCCTAACGGACACAATAGTTGCTGCTACTACTGCAACTAAATACTTTCACTCAAACTTTTAAACATATCTTAAATAGCCTAAGTGTAATGAATCTGATGATGATCGCTTGACGAAACTGCCCATCCAAGTGCATTTATTAATTTACTTATTAATCTCATGTAATTTGTTTTTCTATGATTAGGGAATAACCCATCACAATATTGTAAAAACTATTAACACATTAATTAGTTATATTGAATACAGTTTTGAGTGACACTGTTAGTTGTAATATTTGTAGGCGGAAAGTGAAACTGACTGAAAAATCTTCATAACGAAATGGCCTTACTTAAACATCAATTTTCTCAAAATTACTTTTTTCAAAATAAAAGCCCTGTTTTCTCAGGAACTAGTGGTGGTATCTCCATAATTATTTTGCTATGTAATGTATATTGCACACCGATACTGTGGATCCTCGAAGAGTCAATTTGTTCAAGTAGATAGTTATAAAAAATCTCCAAATATTTAATGAAAAAATTAGTGGTTGATTTTTTTTGTTGTTGAAAATGAAAGAAATACTTAAAAAATTCAATTACAGTTTACCATATGAATGAGGATCAGTACACTGAGAAAGAACCAATCAACAGTCTGTACAAAAATCATATATCTAATAGAGCTGAGAAAATGGGGCATTTATATTGTCATTTTAACATTGGCAATATAGGGCTTTAAGACTTCCCTTGACGTCTTATACATTGAAGGTTCTATAATACGTAAAGCCCTGGAGGTTGTGGATATCCGCAAAATATTTCGTCTTGCGGATATAGTTTGCATGGCAGTGCGGATAAGCTGCGGGTAATGTTTGGAGTAAATTTGCGGATAGTTTTTAGAATACAATCTGAACTTGTTGAAGATCATTATTACCCGGATGTTTATGTCGTGTCATATTTTTGCGTTATGTATTTTTCATGAGAAATGTAAGATGATTTAAGCTAATCTCATTCAAATTACGGCATTATGCATAATTAACACTCCGAACTGAAAAGAGTTGCAATTCTGGCTGTATAACATTCATTTTAAACATAGCACATAACATACATAGCTTAGGGCAGCACCGTCCAATGTTGAGCCGCACTGTGCAGACAGTCTGCGTCTCGGAATAGCAGGTGTACAAGGGATTGGTCTGAGTACTAATATTGATAAAGAAAGACAAGAGTAGCATTGCAGGACACGTCCCTCCCACAATGCACGCGCACCGTTGTCTACCGTAACCGAGCAGGCACCACGCCTACCACGACTCTGCACTGTGCATGCACAGCTGTGCAGCTGTGCGACCTTGCACAGTGTGAAGCACTCTGGACGCTGCTGGCCTAGGGGAACACCTTTCTCCTCAAATGTGTAAATGTGTTGCTTTAATACTTTATGCTTTATCTAATGAATTAATGGAGCAAGCAGGAAAAATAGGTTTAAAAATCTCCTTCCCCAAGACAGTATTTATAAGGAATGTTCAAGACTGTCCTGATGTAATAATCATAAACCAAAACAAAATACACAAAGTTAACTCATTTAAGTATTTAAGTGAATGGATAACTTAGCCTATTTTCAATTTTGAAAAAATGGCTTATGAGATCACCTTTTGTCCATGTGTCTGTGTGTGCATGTGTGATTCGTGTGTGTGTTTGAGTGTGTGTCCCTAATAACTTCTAAACGGCTGGAGCGATTTCAATGAAACTCGGTAAGTTCATAACACTATTCCGGACGACCCCGACCGTGCCTTCAAATTTTGTTACGTCTCACCAATCCAACATGGCGGCTGTGCGAAATATTTCACCAGCAATCAATATCTCCGAAACTATTACTGATATCACCCTGAAATATTTTACGGTGATAAAGGGAACTACTAGAAGTTCACCTATGTGACCATTGAAAACCTGGTAACTACCAAACCAACATGGCGGCCAAGCGAAGTTGCGACTTTTAAATAGACGTTCTCGCGATTTAACCAACCAAACGCAATACAACTTGGTACAGTATATGTTTATAGACATTGTAATGCACCGACATCTAACTTCGTTCAATTGTTTACATAACCACAAGATGGCGGTTGTGCGAAATATTTCACCGGCATTCTATATCTCTGAAACTATTAGCGGTATCACCCTGAAATTTTGTACGGAGATAAAGGGCACTACTGGAAATTCATCTATAAGACTTTCAAAAACCGATAACTACAAAACGAACATGGTGGCCAAGCGAATTTGAAAATTTTAAATAGACCTTTCTCGCGATTTAATGTTCCGAACGCAATGAAACTTGGTACAGGACATGTTTATACACATTGTAATGCACTGGTATATAATTTAGTTCAGTTGTGTACATAACCTGCTCGAATGTTAAAATTAAGTTTTTATTTCTTGTGTCGTAATCATGCGATCAAAGTGAAAGTTTGAATAATGAACCTACGCAATAATTTTCCTTTAATGGTACATGACTCTATGGCCTATACATTTAATAAACCAAAAAGGCGACCCTCCGAAATATTTAGACGGCTCTGAATATCTACGAATCTATTACAGCAATCAAACTGCTTTTTTTTTTAATGTTCATGGGGGCTATGAATATAAGTTCACCTAATAATTTAATAGCGTATGGCTTTTAGTGCCGGGAGTGTCCGAGGACATGTTCGGCTCGCCAGTTTTGTTGCTGCTTCGAGGCGGACACCCAATGGGTGAGCTACACGTACCGTCGCGTGTGGAGTGTTGTCTGGGGGAGGAAAGTGTGAATGTAAGGACGAGGAGTTGGAAGGTAGCGGCTGTGGCCTACAGTTAGGGACCAACCCCGGCTTTTGCCTGGAAGGAAGATAGGAAACCACAGAAGACCATCTTCAAGGTTGCCGGCGGGGGGATTCGAACCTCCTCGCCTCCCGGATGTGAGCGACTGCCAGCAGTCATGCCGTAACGACCACGGCTAACTCATCCGGTATAAGTTCACCTATAGGACTTTCAATAATCTGGTGATGGCAAATCCAACATGGCGGCGACGCGAATTATAAATATTCACATAACGTTTCTCGCTATTTAACCACCCGAGTGCAGTGATACTTGGTACAGTAAATCCTTATACGAATGTTAATCTACTGGCATCTAATTTATTTCAATTTTTTCCATAACCACAATATGCCAGCTGTGCGAAATTTTAAAATCTCGTTGTTACTTCTTGTGTGCTAATCATGCGATTGAAGTTCGAATACTACACGTACACAATAATCTTCATGTAAAAGTACATAACTCTAGGATCTACATATATAAAATCCAACATGGCGACCATCCGAAATATTTAGTTGGTTCCCATTATCTACGAATCTATTACTCCAATCAAACTGAAATTTTGTATGTTGCTAGTGGCAATTAACATAAGTAGGATACATGAAAATAGGCTGTAGTCTATAGTTCTTCACGGAACTAGAAAGTAGGCTAATTAATAACACTATAAATATTATTGTGATGTCAGTGGATTGGGACAGCACACGCGCTGTTTTAATAGTATGCTCAACCAGACCGACAGCGGTAGCTACGCTCGCTAGGTCATTGGGCCCAGCTCTCTGCCGACTCGGTAAACGTGGGTTCGAGCCCCACCGTCAGCCGTCCTTGAAATAGTTTTCCGTGGTTGCCCATTTTTAATTCCAAACAAATGCTGGGACGGCACTTTCTGACAGGCCAAAGCTTCTTCCTTCCGCATCCTTGTCCAGTTTCATTCATCTTCAATCATTTTAACTCTCATGAGGTTTGCGTCAGGAAGAACATCTGGTCGTAAAAACCATCCGAAACATACACTTTCATCACATCTTACCCCGACCCCGTTGGAAACGAGAATAATAAGGGGTAGCCTGCCACCATCTTGAATATACGGCTGGGGTGACTCCGGGCGTAGTTGGTAGCATGCTAAGGTTTTATGCCCAAGATCGCGGGTTCGCCTTCCTTCAGAGGGGAAGTAAAGCCCGTGGGCCCATGTGAAAAAAACTTGTGGGTTAGATTTGATTAATGCTCTTAAAGTACAACGTTTGTCACCAGGTGCTGATTGCGATGACATCTAGTAGCCAAGTTTGCAGCTAGGTGTCGTGGACGGTAGCATTTGCTAGCAAAAGTAGGAACTATGTACTTGAAATTATCCTCTGCAGTCCTTACTAGAATTAAAACAGGTAAGACGCACTAATACAGGCATCACAATTAACACAGGTTATCAGACAGATTCTGGTTGGTTGGTTCCTCAGTTTAGGGGCTGCGGTCATGTAGCCCCGTGTACTTGGGTGTGTGTAGAATCTGTCTGATAACCGGTGTTAATTGTGATGACTGTATTAGTGTGTGTTATCTGTTTTTAATTCAAGTAAGGACAGCAGACATTCGATTTTTAAGTAGTTCCAACTTTTGCTACCAAACGCCACCGTCTACGACCAACTAGTTCTGAACTTTGTTACTGGATGCCACCACAGATGGCTCCTGGCGACGAACGTTGCAACCTAAGAGCGTTAATCAAAGATAACCTATAATTTAGCTTCACACAGGTGTAATTAGTGGAAGGTTCTTCATCATGCCATAAATCTATGACATGGGATCGCCGGCTTAACTTTCCCTCCGAAGGATTTTTAACGCTCTTAAAAAAATCCGACGACTTCGGCCGGGTTTGAACCCGTGACCTTGGACATAGAAGTTCAGCATGCTATCAACTACGCCACCGAAGACAACTCAGACAGATTCTACACACACCCAAAGTACACGGGGCTACACGACCGAGTTATCTCAGCCCCTAAACTAAGGAACCAATTAACCAACGAGAATTATATGGTTGTGTATTTTATAATTACAAGATGGTCGCTGCGCGCTAAATTCAGTATCATATTACCATGAATATAGTTCTCTCACTTTCCTCGCTAACGAGCGGCGACTTAAATGTTAGGCAGTAGCACAATAACCATTGTTCGTTACTGACCAATAGCTGACGGTTCTTGACCAATAGCATGCTTCGTTTATCTTTCCACATGGAGTTTTCAGTTCGGTCCTGGCGGCTATCTCGCGTGTCAGGTGTCCGGTGTTGCACGTAGTTCTGTCCAATCTCACTGCTTGCTCTCGGTGGCTACGGTGGAGAGTTGACAACACTGTAGCTCTAGCTGGGAAATCCTTGGCTCGCCGCTGACATGGAGTGTAAACATATCCGCCCAGATAGCTTTCAAAAGCGAGCCGCACGTTAACTGTAATGGTAGAGAGGTATTTTATATGGTATTCCTCTCTCACTAAATTTCGCGTTAATTGTGCTATTGTATCGTGAGTTAATGATTTTCGAGTTTTAAGAATACGCCCAGCCTCCATCTTGAACGTGCAGAGCCGCTGTTCATTTGACCTGGTCATAGGAATAGGCTACACTTAAGTTACAAGGTTCTACATTACTGCAAGTTTCAGTGTTGTATCTTAAAAATACTTTTGAGTTACGATATTCATTATCATCTACTATAGGCTACTATATACGGTATATAAAATGAATATTTGTTTGTTCCTCCCTTAGGCGTACATATACCATTCATCCAATTGCCATAAAATTTTGGTGAGTTGTTGTGCACACTCCCGGGACGACTATAGGCATAGTAAATTCAATTTACAATAGATAACGCGCGAGAAGCTTCTACAAAATGGTGCGCAACTCGTTTCAACAAAGTCCCAAATGCGTTCATATACCATTCACCCGATTGCAAAGAAATTTTGGTGAGTTGTAGCGTACACTCATGCGAAGGTTTCTGACTTAGTAAATCCATTTTACAATAGGTAGCACTCGAGTAGATTCAAGAAATGGGTGACAGCGTGCGATTCGTTTCAACAAAGACCCGTATGCGTTCATATACCATTCATCCGATTGCGATGAAACTTTGGCGAGTTGTTGTGTACAGTCCTGCGAATGTTTCTGACTTAGGAATTTCATTTTGCAACAGGTAGCGCACAAGCAGTTTCAACAAATGAGTGACGGCACGCGAATCGTTTCAACAAAATCCCGTATGATTTCATATACTATTCATCCGATTCTGATGAAACTTTAATGAGTTATTGTGAACACTCCAGTTAAGGTCTCTGACTTAGTCAATCCATATTACAATAGGTAGCGCACGAGTAGATTCAAATAATGAGTGACAGCGCGCGATTTATTTCAACAAAGTCCCGCATGCTGTCATGAACCATTCATACGATTGCGATTCAACTTTGGTGAGTTGTTGTTTACACTCCTGCAAAGATTTCTAACTTAGTAAATCCATATTACAATAGGTAGCGCATGAATAGATTCAACAAATGTGTGACGGCGCGCGAATCGTTTAAACAAAGTCCCGTAAGTGTTTATATACCATTCATCCGATTGCGTTGAAACTTTGAAGAATTGTTGAGCATGCTCCCACCAATGTTTCTGACATAGTATAAACATTTTACAATAGTTTAGAGGCAGTTAACGGAAAAAGAAAAAAACATATTGTGTATCCAAAATCACTTCAACAAACAAAGTTACAACGCCAGCACTTTCTTTGATAGGCATTGCAACGCATGCCGGCCGGGTCAGCTATCATTTTATATTTTCAAGATGGCCGCCTCACGTATATTCAGTGTGTTATTTCCATGGCTTATTTCAGCAAGGTCTTTTAAACATTACTTATTTATTACTAAATTTCGTTACAATTGCAAATTTACATTCTGAATGATTCACTTTTAATGTTATAATATTACGCCCGGCCGCCATCTTGACATTTAAAGTCACTGTTATGTAATTTCCTTAATTTGTGTTGAAAACCGTCTGCAATCCTTAATGAATAATAATAATAATAATAATAACCAATCAATTTCTAAATATAATCTCGATGTAATCATTGGCCTCTGTTTTCAGCACCATGATTTATTTCATAATAGGAACAACATTGAAGATTCTGTGCTAAATCTTGAATTAATTTTATCCTCGACCTCTCTTCCTCGTGACTTTCCCTTCCAGCAGATTGGCTAGAAAGGTATTATGTTCAAGATGTAGCCAATGAAAGTAGCTCTTCTTCTCTATATCGCGAGTTTAATCTCTCCCTTCCCTTGGATTTAGTGCAGGACGCTTTTGTTTGCTCTTTAACCCGTAGCTTTTGTCTCCAGACCCATATCTCAATCGCTTCAAGTAGTTTCTAGTCTTGATGTCCAATTGTTCAAGTTCACATCTATGTAATAGCACGCTCAGTATGAACGACATGACTTCCTAATTACTACATCTAAATAATAATAATAATAATAATAATAATAAGTTTAAGTTCCTTCACCACACTGAGATACATTGTAATAAGATATTTTTTATCAATGTTACGCTGATGAATGAGAACATGTATGCAAATATCCGACTATAAGGGACTTTTAGTCCAACAATGCGAGTTCCTGCCATCTCGCGACAGATAGGCGTACTGACATTCAATAATAGTAAGTAAGTATAACAACATATAGATGTCTCTACTGCACTCCCTCCGGGGGTCACATCTTGTAGGGCGTGGGTTGGCGACCACGGGACCCCAGCTGAGTCGGCATTGCTTCCACTTACTTGTGCCGGGCTCAGCTCCGTCTTCTTTCCTGTCGACCTCTCTTGGTCAACTCTTGTTCTCTTCCGAACCGGATCGTATAGGGTATCCGAGGCCTAGGGACTCTCTTCCTTTCGCTTTTCATTGGTCCTTGTCTCATCTTTCCTGATACCCTCCTTCTGCGTGGGGTCAGTCTTCTTTTTCTTTTCATGTTATCTCCTGCCTTCTGCACAAGGCCCTCAAGGAGGCAGGGTGTGTGTAGCCCCACCACTTGTGGTGCACCCTAGATATTGCTACACCCTCAGGCGCTCACAGCTGGTGAGTTCGGAAGTGGGCGATCCCAAGGGATTCCTGAGCTGTGTCTGTTTTCCCCCCTTTTCCCACTGACTTTGGGGCAGGCCCTCTCCCCTTTCTTATCTGCCTTTCATGGCTCTCCTTCCTTCCGAGTCCCTCAATCCGCATTCTTTGAGGGTTGAGGGCATTTCTTTTCTTCCTGTTCTTTATTTGTCTTATCCTTTATTTGTCACCATTTCTTCTTCTAGTCTGTAAGTCTGTAGTTAGTATTAGTTATAGTTTTCATTCTCATCTCATCTTTCACTATCACCCAGACCATTAGGGGCCGATAACCTAGATGTTGGTCCCCTTAAAGCAACAATTATCATCATCGTCGTCATCTCTACTGCACTAGATGACCAACACTTGTTGCCATAGTAACACCGCATATCACAGATAGACCCCCAACATACCCATGTTAATAATAATAATAATAATAATAATAATAATAATAATAATAATAATAATAATTTAATTTATTTATTTTTATTTATTATTTATTAAATACTATTTATGTTACATTATTGTGATATGTCTCACGAATCTGATGACAGTACAGATTATCTGTGAGACATATTAATTATTATTTACAACATATATATAGATTATATTTCAGTACAAGAGTGCATGCATTTTTTTTTTGTAATGTTAATGATAAAATATTAATGTAAATAATTAAAGATACAAAAAATTACACTATGGTAGTTATATTAATACATTTATGTTATGAGTTAATGTTTGGTTAAGTAATATTTTTTAATGTGACTTATAGCTAGTTGTTTGCTGTTAATGTTTGTCAGTCCAGGTGGTAGTTCATTAAGTAGTGATGGTATAATATAATTTAGTCTCTTGAAACCATAGCTATTTATACATAAAGGTTTAACATGTTTAGTACTTGTTATGGCTCTTGTTTGTATGTTGTGAGAGACCTTATGCCTGAATCTTGGATCATGCTAGTAGAGATTCAGTACAGTAATTTGAAACAACTCTTTAATATTAAAATAAGGGATATCAGTGAAATATTTAAAGAACCTGTTTTGGCTATCTTGAAGATTATTAATTAAAGTTGTGTTTTGATTTCCCCAAGCTGCTATAGCATATCTTAATTTGCTTTCAATCAGAGCACTGTAAATTGTTTTGTAAGTTTTCCTATCTACATAAAATCGGAGATTGTAGAAGATGTAGAGATTTGCTCTTAGGTTTTTTATTATGTTTACTGTGTGTGTGTTCATTTTAAAGTGTTCATCAAGGGTAATTCCTAGGTATTTTTGTGTCGAAGTACTATTTATGAAGGTGTTACATTTGCAACCTGCCAGGATGTTTTGGTGTATGCATGATAAGCTGTGGTGCGTTAGTTTGTATTTTTCTTGTGTGAAGTGATCAACTCTGATGTGCATTATTTTAGATTTGGTTGTATTTATATACAAATTATTGTCATGACACCATCTTGTGATGTTATTGAAGTCTTCTTGAAGTCTCTCAAAAGCTGTTTTAGAGTCTTTATGTATGGTATATATAGTGGTGTCATCAGCATAAATAAATATTTTACTGTGTTTAATGGCTTCATTCATGTCGTTTACGAACAGGTTATATAGTGTAGGTGAAATAATGCTGCCTTGAGGGATACCTTGTGTTCCTTCTACTGCGTCACTGATAGTGTTATTGACCATAACTGCCATTTCCCTGTTTTTCAGATAGCTTTCAAATAGTTTATAAGTCGTGCCTCGTATTCCAATATCGTGTAATTTAGCAAGTAGTTTATTGTGATTTATTGTGTCAAATGCTTTAGAAAAGTCAAGAAAAAGTACCATTATGTGATTGTTCTTATTTAAGGCATTATTTATTACATTGGCAAATTCAGCCAGGAGTAGTTCAGTACTTTTCCCCTTCCTAAAACCGTATAGGTGTCCCTTTAAAATATCATATTTATTTAGGAAATTCTTCATTCTCTTATCCAAGCATTTTTCCATTATTTTGTGGAGGATTGATAAAATGCATATTGGTCTGTAGTTGCCAAAGTCTAAGTGATCGCCATTCTTATATATTGGTTTAATAATTGTGTATTTCAGATATTTTGGTATTATGCCTGATTCGAATATCTTGTTTATGAGATGTGTTATGATAATAATAATAATAATAGTAAACAGTGCACACACGAGTTCTTGTGGATCACATACGCAGAAAGAGCTTGTACTCACCAGACGTTTCATTCTGTTGCACTATGAACCAAAGATGCTCGCCTATAACAGTCCTATGTCTACACCACAAATAAGAAACACATAGCGTGTCCTCTGCTTTATATAAAGCACACAATTAAGCCCCACTATTGCAAGACTTGATACTGTACTTTCTTTGCAACGCTCCATATCGTCCTGCACGCTTCCTTGCCCGGCGCTTGTAGGGGCCATGGAGCATGCATGCTGGCATCTCTTCGCTTCTCTGCTCTTTTCTCCCGTGCCTTCAGGTGACGACACACACTGCATAGTTATTCGCAAATACCATGCGGTACCAATACGGAAACTCGACATTACGCACAAGGGAATATCGCGAATGTTCCGTTAAGTTCCGTAAAGAGATAAGATGTCTACCCTTCTTTTACTTCTTTAATAGGAATATTCTACAACACAGTAGTTTTCCTTCAACCCAAAAATACTCTACTCCTCCACAGATTTTGGTCTTCAGCATTTTCCTCGGTTGGTAGCCATGCTTCTCTTTACACCATCCATCCATTATTCTCTTAGTTTACCCCGTTTTCGTTTGCCTTCAGCTTGCCAATGTAACATTAAATTTGGAATTCTACTATTCTGCATCCTTCTCACATGTCAAGGCATTGTAATCTTCTTTCTTCAAACACATAGCTTGACACGGAGCGTGAGTGGTTAACGTGTCGGTCTACTAACCCCAAGCTTGCAGGTTCGCTCCTGGCCGTGGTAAGTGATTCTTGAAAGGCGGCAGAAATTACGAAATGGATGTCATACGATGTTGACATGTCAAAAAACACATTTGAATTCAGTAGGCCGTGTCCATAATGGCAAAATTAATCTCGGGAGTTTCCGCCAACACAAAGTTCCTCATTTCTCTACTAGAAAGATCTGTAGTGTTCAAGGGGCTTAGATATCTAACCTCCTTGACTTTCATGCTGCTTCAAGGAAGAACAAAATTCGACATGCAAGCTACCCTCTGGGTGCAAATAACAAAGCTTGCACCCGGCTCCCGACGCCATACGATATTTATTTATTCAACCTCTTCTAGTACATTATTTTAACCTGCATAATTTCTCTGGTTCTTGTATTTCTAAATTTATCCAATCTTGATTTTGTTGCCGCCCTCCTCCAATAATCCATCTCTGTTTAACGTCCCAGTTTCCGCTCCATATAACAGAATACTTTGTACCAATGAGCTGTAAATACGTTTCTTAGTGTTGTTTAAAATATTTCTGCTACCTTTCTTTACTACGCATGGACCACCTTGTGGAGTAGTGGCTAGCATTCTAGGATGTCACTCCTGAGGTCTAGGATCAATTCTCGCCTTCAATGCTATTCTGGTCTGAGTGATGGAAGATAATCGTGAGAAGAGTGTGTGTTCGATTCCAGCCTCAGCTATCCTGGAGGTAGTTTTCCGTGGTTTCCCCCTTTTCTACTGCAGGAAAATGCTGGGATGGCTCCTAACAAGGCCACGGCTGCCTCCTTCCCCGTGCTCGCCTCAATTACAAATACACCCACTACTACAGACATCACAATAACAAAAGTTATTAAACAAGTAGGAGTATGGATTCAAGGAGAAATAATCTCAACTCTGAGATTTGCTGATGACATCGTCATCTTAGCCGACACGCCTGAGGATTTGAATGCGTTTTTTACATGGTATGGACTCTATCTTGAAATAATTCATGATGGAAATCAATAAATGTAAAACAAAACTAATGGAATGCAGCCGAAATAAATCAGAAACTTCTATCGTCGTCAAATTGGCTGGTGAAAAGCTAAAAGAAGTAGGAGACTTGGGTGCAGTCTCATTGCGCCTGTGATAGCTCATTAGCAACTTCCCCTCTCTTTCCCCACTTCCTCCAGGGGCTCAAAACTTTTGGGACGTAGGTTGGCGACCACGGGGCCCCAGCTGATTCCGGCATTGCTTCCACTTACTTGCGCCCGGCTCCTTTCAGTTATCTTTTCTGTCGACCTCCCTTGGTCAACACTTGTTCTCTTCCGACCTCGATGGTATTAGGGAGTCTTTCACTTTCCCGCCTTAATTGGCCCTTGTCTCATCTTTCCTGATCCCTCAGTCCTCGAGGGATCAACCTTCTTTTTCTTTTCATGATATCTCCTGCCTTCTGCACAAGGCCCTCAAGGTGGCAGGGTGTGTGTAGCCCCTTCTGGTGCACCCTGGTTTGTGCTACACCATCAAGGACTCACGGCTGGTGAATTCGGGAGTTGGCGATCCCGGGGGATTCCTGAGGTGGGTTCGTTTTGTCCCCTTTTTACACTGTCTTTGGGGCGAACCCTCTCCTCTTTCCCCTTTCCTATCTGCCTTTCATGGCTCTCCTTCCTTCCAAGTCCCTCAACTCTTGAGGGTTGAGGGCATTTTTCTCCTGTCGTTTATTTGCCTTATTCTCCTTTGTTTTCCATTTCTTCTTCTAGTATATAAGTGAGTAGTTCGTTTTATTTTACATTTCATTATCATCTTCATCATCATCAAAACTATTAGGGGCCGATAACCTAGATGTTAGGCCCCTTCAAACAACAATTATCATCATCATCATCTTCCCCCACTCTGCAGCCACATGTTCCAAAATTTCCACCTCATTTCAGTCCTAATGTCAGATCTTAAATTTCTGGCTGGAATGGAATCTGGAGCCTCCTAGGTGCTATCCCTACATCACGGTGACGAGAATCATAATTTATTTGTTTCGAGTGAAAAGCACAGCAAAAAGAAACATAGGAAACAGAACAAAGGTTGATAAAATATTATACAATGTAACACAAATCTTAAATGACAAACTAAACAAAATCAGCCCAAAATTGTGCAACAGTAACAGCGTTGTCTGAAGCATCAACAAGCTTTTGTGTGGAACATGATGTAGGACAACCAGGACAGTTAATTAAGTGTTTAGTTGTCTGTTCCTCCCCGCAGTCACACAAGGTGGAAGATTCCTTCAAAAAGCCCCATTTGAATAGGTTGTCCTTAGTTCATCCGACGCCACTCCTGAGCCGATTTAAGGACTTCCACACTCTCCAAACTTGATTTCCACCAGGAGGAAAGTTCTCAGAAGGAGCCATCCAATCATTACAATCAGATCTTGCTGTCCACTGAGATAATCTGGCTTCTCCAGGCTGACCGGTGAGGGGAGTAGTAGTTCTCATGAAGCTCTTCCTAGATTTGAGCCTACTAAGTGGTGGCTGGTAACCATGTAACAGATGATCAGTGTTATGTTCTGCTTAATGTCTCTCAAGTTTGGCTGCAACTTCACGCCTTACATCTGGAGGAGCAATCCCCGCTAACTTGAGGAGTTTATCAATAGGTGTAGCTTTGAGACATCCCGTTACAATCCTACAGCTTTCATTTAGAGCCACATCAACTTGCTTTGCATGAGATGATTTGCGCCACACAGGGCATGCATATTCAGCTGCAGTATAACAGAAAGCCAAGGCTGATGTTCTTAGTAAATTGGGATCTGCACCCCATATACTGCCAGTAAGCTTCCGCAAGATGTTGTTACGAGCAACAACGTTCTGCTTAGTGTTAGTGCAGTAATAATAATAATATTATTAATAATAATAATAATATTATTAATAATAATAAGTGAATCATGGGAAAATCAAGCGGGTTGTGAAATTTAAGTATCTTGGGGAATGGATAGACCCTACAATGTCCGAAAACGAGGCTTTTGCGTCACGCTTGAATAAAATTGAAATGGCTTACCATCTAACTAAGAATGTGTACAACAAAAGATCTATATCCCTGAATGCAAAACTGAAGCACTACTGCACGGTCATCCGGCCAGAAGCTTTGTATGCAGCGGAATGTCTCTCCATGAATAGAAAAGGCATAATGGAAAAACTGGAGACCAAGGAAAGGAAGATATTGAGGGAAATCCTGGGTCCAGTCAAAGAACACGGCGAGTTCCGAAGACGCCACAACCACGAGTTGTACACTCACGTAGAGAAAATAAATGACGTGATGAGGAAAAGGAGGATTTCTGTTTATGGACATATAACACGAATGAAATCAACACGGCTATCCAACAGAATTTTTGCTTTTATCCGTGAGAAAAAGACAAAGGGGGCCTGGTTCAATGAAGCAGAGAAAGATCTGTTGGAGACTGGGATTACACGTGAAGATATCCAAGAGCGTGGCGCACTTAGGGAGAAACTTCAGAAACATCGGAGTTTTCAACTTAAGCCGAAGCTAAAAACCGGGAAGGCGTGGACGACAGAGAGAAAGGTGCAACATCGATTGCGAATGAAGGAGTACTGGGCTAACATTAAAAGGCAGAAAAAACAGTTGACATGACGTGGTCCTTAGTTGGCCGTAACGAAGGAATAATAATAATAATAATAATAATAATAATAATAATAATAATAATAATAATAATAATAATAATAATAATATAATGGGTCGCTTTCTAACTACTGAGAATTGTTAAAAGAATAAGGCAATAGTGTTTGTTTCAGCGTTTTGTGCTATAGTCTCTCCGTTTGGCCACGAAACCCAGAGGATGAAGGGACTTCTCGGAACTCAACTGACGTCACTCACTCACCCTCGCCGGACAATGACTCACCTACTGGCGCTGTCCCACAGCACTAAAACGTTTTTTATTTCAAGTCTAAATTTACAATTTCCACGTTTTTTTTTTAAATTGCACAAAAAATTCTAAAGGAAATGAGTCCAAACGCGACTGAAATTCTTTGTATCCACGGTCCGATAGACGATCATAACTTATGACCTATTTCGTGCCGTAATTGTCTGTACAATAGTAAATGAGTCATGGTTAAGTGTGACTCACTCGTTCAAACTTTACTTAAGACGGGAAAATTATTGAGTTTTGAGCGTAGCTCAGTGGAATTTTGTTCTGCAGTAAACATAGTCTGCTGTTGGGTAGAACCGTCTGTCGTTGGTGCATTTGTTTGAAATTTTAAAACTAGTAGTTGTAATACAATAATGAATGACAGGTAATAAGCGAGAGTTAAAGAAGTAGGAAGTCCCAGTTTGGACTCATTTTCTTTAGAATTTATGTAGAATTTAATAAACTTGAAAATTTAAACTTGAAATAAGAAACGTTTTAGTGCTGTGGGACAGCGTCAGTAGGTGAGTCATTGCTCGCCACCGGTCGGTCCGGCGAGGCTGAGTGAGTGACGTTATCCTCTGGGTATCATGGCCAAACGGAGAGACTATAGATGTCAATTTCTTTTGTACAGCCCTCCATGGCACAGTGTTTATAGGAAATTCATCTTCCTGTAAGTATAGATAAGAGTATCTTCGCTATTGGGTTTCCACAATGGTAGTGGTGGGGGACAGAAGGTAGGATGATTTCAGCGGGAGAACCAGAACTTGGCCTGATGCAAGTGGCGTGAATGGACTGTGTGATGTAAAGCTAAGATAAGATGAGATTAGATGGCTCAATTCGCCAACACCGAGAGACTTCTCTTACTGTCCGTCCACCAGCTTAAGGTCCTTGACAGGAATGCAACGAGTCAGCAGGAGACAGCTGGCCTCTGCGCGAACGACAATAGTGCCAACCTACTACTGACCAGTACGATTTCTCAATTGAAACTAAACGAAGTAGCAATGAGTATACATAGCGTGAACAACATAGGTGCTGAGTTGGCTATACCTGCAGTGGCACGTCCACTCAATCAACGCAGCTGGAATGTCTCTCCTCTCCCCTTCAGCCCCCTAAGACCAGGAGCTGGTGGACGGACAATACCTGGAGCGGCACGTCCACTCAATCAACGCAGCTGAAATGTCTCTCCTCTCCCCTTCAGCCCCCTAAGACCAGGAGCTGGTGGACGGACAATACCTGGAGCGGCACGTCCACTCAATCAACGCAGCTGAAATGTGTCTCCTCTCCCCTTCAGTCCCCTAAGACCATGAGCTGGTGGACGGACAATACCTGGAGCGGCACGTCCGCTCAATCAACGCAGCTGGAATGTCCCTCCTCTCCCCTTCAGCCCCCTAAGACCAGGAGCTGGTGGACGGACAATACCTGGAGCGGCACGTCCACTCAATGAACGCAGCTGGAATGTCTCTCCTCTCCCCTTCAGCCCCCTAAGACCAGGAGCTGGTGGACGGACAATACCTGGAGCGGCGCGTCCACTCAATCAACGCAGCTGAAATGTCTCTCCTCTCCCCTTCAGTCCCCTAAGACCATGAGCTGGTGGACGGACAATACCTGGAGCGGCACGTCCACTCAATGAACGCAGCTGGAATGTCTCTCCTCTCCCCTTCAGCCCCCTAAGACCAGGAGCTGGTGGACGGACAATACCTGGAGCGCCACGTCCACTCAATCAACGCAGCTGAAATGTCTCTCCTCTCCCCTTCAGTCCCCTAAGACCATGAGCTGGTGGACGGACAATACCTGGAGCGGCACGTCCACTCAATGAACGCATCTGGAATGTCACTCCTCTCCCCTTCAGCCCCCTAAGACCAGGAGCTGGTGGACGGACAATACCTGGAGCGGCACGTCCACTCAATGAACGCAGCTGGAATGTCTCTCCTCTCCCCTTCAGTCCCCTAAGACCATGAGCTGGTGGACGGACAATACCTGGAGCGGCACGTCCACTCAATCAACGCAGCTGGAATGTCTCTCCTCTCCCCTTCAGCCCCCTAAGACCAGGAGCTGGTGGACGGACAATACCTGCAGTGGCACGTCCACTCAATCAACGCAGCTGGAATGTCTCTCCTCTCCCCTTCAGTCCCCTAAGACCATGAGCTGGTGGACGGACAATACCTGGAGCGGCACGTCCACTCAATCAACGCAGCTGAAATGTCTCTCCTCTCCCCTTCAGTCCCCTAAGACCATGAGCTGGTGGACGGACAATACCTGAAGCGGCACGTCCACTCAATCAACGCAGCTGAAATGTCTCTCCTCTCCGCTTCAGTCCCCTAAGACCATGAGCTGGTGGACGGACAATACCTGGAGCGGCACGTCCACTCAATCAACGCAGCTGAAATGTCTCTCCTCTCCCCTTCAGTCCCCTAAGACCATGAGCTGGTGGACGGACAATACCTGGAGCGGCATGTCCACTCAATCAACGCAGCTGAAATGTCTCTCCATTCCCCTTCAGTCCCCTAAGACCATGAGCTGGTGGACGGACAATACCTGCAGCGGCACGTCCACTCAATCAACGCAGCTGAAATGTCTCTCCTCTCCCCTTCAGTCCCCTAAGACCATGAGCTGGTGGACGGACAATACCTGGAGCGGCACGTCCACTCAATCAACGCAGCTGAAATGTCTCTCCTCTCCCCTTCAGCCCCCTAAGACCAGGAGCTGGTGGACGGACAATACCTGGAGCGGCACGTCCGCTCAATCAACGCAGCTGGAATGTCTCTCCTCTCCCCTTCAGCCCCCTAAGACCAGGAGCTGGTGGACGGACAATACCTGGAGCGGCACGTCCCCTCAATGAACGCAGCTGGAATGTCTCTCCTCTCCCCTTCAGCCCCCTAAGACCAGGAGCTGGTGGACGGACAATACCTGGAGCGGCGCGTCCACTCAATCAACGCAGCTGAAATGTCTCTCCTCTCCCCTTCAGTCCCCTAAGACCATGAGCTGGTGGACGGACAATACCTGGAGCGGCACGTCCACTCAATGAACGCAGCTGGAATGTCTCTCCTCTCCCCTTCAGCCCCCTAAGACCAGGAGCTGGTGGACGGACAATACCTGGAGCGGCATGTCCACTCAATCAACGCAGCTGAAATGTCTCTCCTCTCCCCTTCAGTCCCCTAAGACCATGAGCTGGTGGACGGACAATACCTGGAGCAGCACGTCCACTCAATGAACGCATCTGGAATGTCACTCCTCTCCCCTTCAGCCCCCTAAGACCAGGAGCTGGTGGACGGACAATACCTGGAGCGGCACGTCCACTCAATGAACGCAGCTGGAATGTGTCTCCTCTCCCCTTCAGTCCCCTAAGACCATGAGCTGGTGGACGGACAATACCTGGAGCGGCACGTCCACTCAATCAACGCAGCTGGAATGTCTCTCCTCTCCCCTTCAGCCCCCTAAGACCAGGAGCTGGTGGACGGACAATACCTGCAGTGGCACGTCCACTCAATGAACGCAGCTGGAATGTCTCTCCTCTCCCCTTCAGCCCCCTAAGACCATGAGCTGGTGGACGGACAATACCTGGAGCGGCACGTCCACTCAATGAACGCAGCTGGAATGTGTCTCCTCTCCCCTTCAGTCCCCTAAGACCATGAGCTGGTGGACGGACAATACCTGGAGCGGCACGTCCACTCAATCAACGCAGCTGGAATGTCTCTCCTCTCCCCTTCAGCCCCCTAAGACCAGGAGCTGGTGGACGGACAATACCTGCAGTGGCACGTCCACTCAATGAACGCAGCTGGAATGTCTCTCCTCTCCCCTTCAGCCCCCTAAGACCATGAGCTGGTGGACGGACAATACCTGGAGCGGCACGTCCACTCAATCAACGCAGCTGAAATGTCTCTCCTCTCCCCTTCAGTCCCCTAAGACCATGAGCTGGTGGACGGACAATACCTGGAGCGGCACGTCCACTCAATCAACGCAGCTGAAATGTCTCTCCTCTCCCCTTCAGTCCCCTAAGACCATGAGCTGGTGGACGGACAATACCTGGAGCGGCACGTCCACTCAATCAACGCAGCTGAAATGTCTCTCCTCTCCCCTTCAGTCCCCTAAGACCATGAGCTGGTGGACGGACAATACCTGGAGCGGCACGTCCACTCAATCAACGCAGCTGAAATGTCTCTCCTCTCCCCTTCAGCCCCCTAAGACCATGAGCTGGTGGACGGACAATACCTGGAGCGGCACGTCCACTCAATCAACGCAGCTGAAATGTCTCTCCTCTCCCCTTCAGTCCCCTAAGACCATGAGCTGGTGGACGGACAATACCTGGAGCGGCACGTCCACTCAATCAACGCAGCTGAAATGTCTCTCCTCTCCCCTTCAGTCCCCTAAGACCATGAGCTGGTGGACGGACAATACCTGGAGCGGCACGTCAACTCAATCAACGCAGCTGGAATGTCTCTCCTCTCCCCTTCTGCCCCCTAAGACCATGAGCTGGTGGACGGACAATACCTGGAGCGGCACGTCCACTCAATCATCGCAGCTGAAATGTCTCTCCTCTCCCCTTCTGCCCCCTAAGACCATGAGCTGGTGGACGGACAATACCTGGAGCGGCACGTCCACTCATCAACGCAGCTGGAATGCCTCTCCTCTCCCCTTCTGCCCCCTAAGACCATGAGCTGGTGGACAGACAGTACTTAGGAAGCAAAATAACCAGTGATGAACGAAACAAACAGGATATACAGTAAACCCTGCTAAAAACGGACCCTCTATATACCGGAAAATTGGACAAACGAAAAAAAATCGAAACGGAGGTATTTCCTTTATAAAATGACACTGTAATCCGGAAAACTGCCTAACGTGGAAACCGAAAGAAGTTCAGGAACTTAAGGCGTAAATAACCTGACTAAGACGGATTATCTATATTACAAAGCTATGTACTCAATTTTGAATGCGACTGTACTTGCACCAAAGTTCTAGGAAACATTAACTTTAATATTTCCTCAAGGATGCAGCAAGTTTGCTACATTTCACAATAATTATCTGTAAGTGAATGGGATGTGTCGTTACTTCCTCCAAACCTCTTGTGATACACACAGTGAACTTGTGTGATATTTTAAAGGTGTACTCTTTTACTGTGTACAGCATTTATTTACGTACCAGTAGGTGACAATGACTTCCAAACATAAGACACTTACACTGGAGGAGAGTTATTGAAGAACACGAGAAAACAAACGTCCAGCTAGAGAGTTAATTGTGTTGCTTAAAGTGGGAAAAGCTCTAATTATTTCTTAGTAATCCTGTGCGATAATACAGTGTTTCTTCGTAGTGTATTTTGTCTTATTAAAACTCAACCCTTGTAAAACGGAAACCTGAGAAAATTGAAAAAATAAATCCTGAACGATTTCGTTCCGCTTTAAGGAGGTTTACTGTAAAAGGTAGGTTGGCTCAGGCAATCTGTTGACCTCGAATATAGATTTAGATATTAGGAAGTCATTCTTTGTCTGGAGCGTGGTGCTCTATGGCTGAGTGGACCCCGTTCCAGCCCTCAGACCTGAATTAAATTTCTTGGCGGAACCGGAAATCGAAGTTGGACCTCCAAGGTGATTACTAGCCACTACGCTTAAGGGACGAGAAATGGTAAGGGTCAAGTGTTTTATAAAGAATATGAATTCAGTAATTAATAGAAAACTTGTAGTCTACATAGAATATAACGCTGGCTGTGCAAGCCTCAGTTACAGTATATTAATGTCTGCTACTCTGAAAAACATGGAAAACAGGAAATTCTAAGGGAATTTTTAAAGCCGGGAAAATTCAGAGAATTTGCAGGTTATTTTAATGACACTCAGGGAATTTTAGTTTTATCTTGAATAATTGGAAATTACTCATTCAAGTATAGTCTGGTGATGTTTGCTCTTGCTGACATCAAACCAGTAAGCTGTCATTTCTTGCAAGATTGAGCACACTGTGTACAGTATTTGTATATAAATGTGTAACTGTATTATTTTTGAGAGCATTACTATTGACGAGCTACTTTCAATACTCACAAGTACAATAGCTTCCCTGAATAAAATAAATTGGCAAAATATAGGAAAATATATTTTTATGTTTTTCTTTCCAAATTTGTCATGCTACTTTTTATTGTTCCAGCACTTTTTGAAATGCTCTTTAAGTACAAACTCTGTGTTATATGTTTACTAGCAACCCGCCCCGGCTTCGCCCGGGAACAGTTATGAATGCATTACGTGATAAGGACTTTTTTTTTTTTCAATGTCAATGAACAACGGTCTATATCCGTTTTACGTCTCGGCACGATGGGTTAAAATCACTGACTGGACTATTAATTATATTATCATGGAGATACATGTGCAACAAATTCTTGTCAGACGTAATTTAAGAATGGAGAGGTGCATGAAACTCCAATCCCCCCTCCGTCCAATCTTAACGTGACTGTGTGTCACAGGCGAAATGAAGAAACGGAAGTTGCATTTCCAGGGAAACTCCAAACACAACCACCCTTCTCAAAAGTCTTAACTCAACACGACTCAACGGTTTGCTGCTGGCTGTATCTGGGACAATAGGTTCGCCCACTAGCTAGGCTGTAACAGGGATGATAGACTCGCCCTTAGCTAGCTCGTAAACTGTCGCCTCAGTAGTTGAATAGACATGGTTGGAAGAAATTAAAACGTAAAAACACTTATAGTGGGCGATGTATTGAAGATAGACATATGCTCTCGGGGACATTTTGTAGAACTTTTCATGCTGAACAATTCTTACACTCATAGTATTTAGATATTTTTAACGGTTTGCCCAGCGTAATCTTACAAAGCACTCGGATGCCAGTTTTTTCCGACTTTTCCACTGAAATTGTTACTGCCCGGCTTCCTTTGATCATAAATAAATTATTTTCTACAGAAATAATCCTCGAGATATCCTTTATAGAATGGCGAAAACCGCATCAAAATCCATCCAGTGGTTCTCGAGTTTACCCGTTGCATCCAAGAATCGGGGACTTGGTTTTATACTAAGTAGAGATTATGGCCACTACTGTTACTCAGGGATTTGTCAGGGAAATCTGTTAGTTTTGGTAGACACCCTGTATACGGTTCATTGGCGTAACTGGGGTATGCTTCTCGAGGGGGGATGGGCTGAGTCAAAATTACTGAGGGGGGGGGGGGGGGCTCAGATATAATGACACAGTTTTCAAAACCTCCTTGCTATGTTGAAAACAAAGTAGGGGTCCCCATCTTAGCAAACACGTAAAATTAAGGAATTTGTGCCAAAAGTTGAAGGGCCAAAGGGCTTCATATAAAGGTGAAAACCACAACAAAATCCATCCAGAGGATCGTGGTATTCTTTTTCCAGTTTTAACCCTATATACGATATTGGTCTAGAGCCTCCGTGGCTTAGGCGGCAGCACGCCGGCCTCTCAGCGCTGGGTCCGTGATTCAAATCCCGGTTACTCCATGTGAGATCTGTGTTGGACAAAACGGTGGCAGACAGGTTTTTCTCCGGGTACTCCGGTTTTCCCTGACAAAAATTTCATTCCAGCAACACTCTCCACTACCATTTCATTTCATCTGCCATCCATTTAATCATTTCCCCAGAGGAGTGCGACAGTCTTCGGCAGCCGGCACAGTTTATATCCTCGCCGCTAGATGGGGGCTTCATTCATTCCATTCCTGACCCAGTCGGTCGACTGGAAGCAGGCTGTGGATTTTCATTTTCTCAGGATAGTGGTCTATACCTAACCACATACTATAAAAAGAGGCTGTTATCAAAGGTGCTAATAGTTGAAACTTTCAGCCGAATTACAACAAAATTCCTTGAACTGTAGATGTAATATTTCTGAAAAGCAAATATTATATCTGTCTCCTTGAACTGTGGGGCTGGATTAAAAAACTAGTAAATATAACCAAAAATATTCTAATTATACAAGAAAACAAAACATAAATAATACAAATTAAAATAAAATTATGATTGTAAAATGAAAAATAACAAATAATAATATTAAAAATAATACATAAAGAAAATATTTAAAATTTATTTTGGTTGGATGGTTGGTTCCTCAGTTTAGGGTCATGTAGTCCCGTGTAGAATCTGTCTGATGGACGACTAGACCAGCACCGCCCTCTGACGTCACGCTATCACAAGCCAGTGTTGTGGGCAGCCATCAGATTCTTGTGTGCGTTGTAATTACGAATTAGGATTAAATGTTGGTTGTTTTACACCTTTTAGAATAATGGTTCAACATTGTGCAGTTCCCCAGTGAAAGAAACAGATATGGCAAGTCCAAAGTAACGTTTCATTCCTTGTCATTGATCGTATTTTAAGGGAATAGTGGCTTGTAAAAATTCGTCGTGCTGAATGGAAATCGCACATATCAGCCCATATGAGAGTATGTTCAGCCCATTTCGTACCTTTAAACTTTAGCCAGTATTGTCTGGAAGGAGAATTTTAAGTGATGATGCTGTGCCAAGTGTATTCCCGTTCATTACTCCACGAAAATTAAAGCCGCCATGTCGCGTCGTAAGGTGGCATATAAATTACGCCTAGATGTAAGACTGTATTATTCACACTTTGTTGAACGCTTGGTATATGTTAAAATATTACGCCAATGTAGAAATAAACTAGCGAGATTTATTTCTGATTTTAAATAATTAGCTTCCTATTGATGAACACTGTGTCAGTCCAGTGCCTACAATATGGCATGTTCTAGGCTAATAATAACGAAAATAGGAGGATTGATGTGCTATGTGACCTCAAGTGCAGGTGGCCAGTGGGTGGATTATTAGCTTGGGAATAACCTAATCCCCAAGGGAAAATGATGAAGAAAAAGAAGTGGGTTTCGGACTGGAGAAAAAGGATGGAGAAATAGGACGAGAGTCCAACAGAAGTTATAATTTTAACTTTAAGTATACTCAAAGGCAGCTGCCACTGCAAATCCGCTTTCCGATACCTAAAGTGGGTAGGGACCCGGACGAAGCTAACAGGAAACGCAGCTGGAACTAGGGCTATTCGCAAGAAAGCTGCTATAGCGTATTCCCTCTCAAGCATAAATATACCTACTATGGGGAAGGGTGGTGGTCTGGCAAGACAAAGAGTAACAGATTTATTGTGTATCTGTTCAAAGGAGTTTGTTTCTAAACAAGTATTTTGAAGAATACAAATAATTTGAATCAGCCTTGATATTTTAGATCTTGAAATTGTAGAATTTCTAAAGTACGACCGAATGCTTCCAAGAAGGATAGGGATAAAGCAATTATACCCTTGGGAATAATTTTGGTGAGAGTACCAATAGTTGCATTTAGAAATGACTAAGCTTTTACCCAGAAAGGCACCGACTAAAAGTTTAGACAATGAGAAACACTTAAATTTTTAAAAACCAACCATAAGTGGCAGGAAGCTGGCGTAGCGAGCTATGCTTGCCTTACTGGCCAGTTAGAATTAGCTATCAAAGCTAAGAGAGACTTTAATAAGTTAATAACTAAGAGTTCTTGCTCAAATGCAACAAGTGGTGAAAACCTTATCAATGGATTTATTTTTATTAAAGAGGGCCTAAACCTAGGAAGAGTCAGGGAAGACAGGATCTTGCCTAACCGTTATGTTTGAGAAATGATAAATCAAAAGAACAAATCTTAATTTATTTAACAATGTAAAAAGAAGTAGTTTATGTAACAAATATATAATTTTAATTTTGTTAACAATTGGGGTCGCAGACCTCCTAAAATCATCTAGAGTTTGCACCAGGCAATTGACAATTTTTGGGTTTTAAACCTTTTATACGTACTAAAATCTTCGTAAGATTTTGAAATATTGCTAAGATTAATAAATAGAAAATTTTAAGATAATTAAAGTAATTAAGGTTAAACAATAAATCAAGTACAAGGTGTGTACTTTAAGGATTTCTAGATAGGTCTCTTAGAAATATGAACAAATAACAACTTCGAAAGTAACAACAACAAAAAAACAGGAAGACATGAAATAGAAGTTTCTATAACTTCTTGTATTAATACAGAACTACTTTTATAGATTATACAAATAGGGCAGGTCACTTATTGTGAAACCCGAAGAGAAAAATTGAAAGGAAGTTTCTAGAACTCCTATGTGGGTAGGGATCACGAGAAAAACAAGATGTTCAGTAAAGAACATATAGCCTACTTTCTCCTAAATGTATGAGTATAGTTATAACTCGTTATTATCAAAGAGTATAATAGAACTATTCTTTGTTGAAGACCTTAGAAACGATTTACCTCTACCAAACGCCACAACCTAGATAAAAACTGCTACCATCATTGAAGAAAGAAAGATAAGAAGTATATCAAGAATGTTATGGATCTGGAGACATAATCGACCGGACTGGCGGCGTGGCTCAGCGGTAACGTTCTCGCTTGCTGGGCCCATAGGTTGCAGGTTCGTATCCTGGCGCAGTCAGCTGGCATTTGAGGGTGCACAAATGCGAGGGAGCCGTGACAGTACATTTACTGGCACGTTAAAGATCCCCTTCGGGCCAAAATTCCGGCACCCCGGTGTCTCTAAAATCAGCAGTAGTTAAAAGGGATGTAAAACCAATAACATTATTATTATTATTATTATTACGACCTGCCGTGGGCAACATCCAACTTTGAGTTGAGGCATGTCTTTACACGTCTGGTTGTGCATGGCTTTCACAACCCTAATTGAATTAACAAATCTTTCCATGACCCTACAGAGACGTGTGTATACAAACTATGTGGATATTTTCGATAATATAATCCTAACAGAGCGAGTGCATTCTAGCGGCCAGAAGAAGAAACTTTTCAATAAAATCTGGAAGTTACCTTTTTGGCAGCTAGATGTCTCGAGTAAATCTGCTGGCGAATTATGTTTTAATTAAATATATATTTTACACCATAATGTGCACAATATAACGCTTAATAACATTTTCAAGTAACGCAAAATAGGCTGTTACAAACCCTTTAAAATAAAAAGTTAAAATGTATCGTAGTATCATCTTGTCATTCTTCAAATTCGATGCGCATAGAATGATAATGGTATAGTAATCAATGGATCCCCACGTAGACTAGTCGTGACATCTATTGGTGAAATATCGAACAATATAATCCTAACAGAGCGAGTGCATTCTAGCGGCCAGAAGAAGAAACTTTTCAATAAAATCTGGAAGTTACCTTTTTGGCAGCTAGATGTCCCGAGTAAATCTGCTGGCGAATTATGTTTTAATTAAATATATATTTTACACCATAATGTGCACAATATAACGCTTAATTTTAAAACATCTGAGTCATTACCAAACAATAAACATATAACATTTCAAGCAAAAAACCTAGCTCTGATCGGGTTTGAACCATAGGCATTTGAGCGATAGGCTAACGCTCTACCACTGAGCTAATTGTGTCAACGAATATCGTTCTATTTAAAATGACTTACATAGAACTTGTTAGCAAATAATGATTTATACTAAACGATTTCATCACTGGAGTATATTATTTATATATAAAGCATTTCATACAAAGTTTATTTATTTTTTATCAGTACGCTATATTGCATGCAATACTCAAATTAGTGAAATATAAGTCCGGCACAAGATATCCGCTGCCATCTTATCTTATTACTGAATCAGTTCAGCTTTTTAAAATCACGTCTGCACTATAGTATTGCAAAATAAACTTTTAATTTCGAACGTGCCTCTTCCTTTAGAACAGTTAAAACGATTCTCGGCTCGATAATCGGAACTGGTGGGTCCCATGATATGGATTATACAGTTTGCATAATTCGCACGGCCGCCATCCTGAAATGGTATGGCGGACGACCTTGTAATTTGGTCACAAGACGCATCCTATACGAAGGTATGTTGTTACCAAATTTGGTAGAGATCGGATGATTTGGTTAGTCGTTATTTGATTTTACGTTTTGAACGTTTGAGTGGCCGCCATTCAGTTTTAGTAAAGATGGCGGCGATATAAAACATGACACTGAGGTGTCCTTTGCTAGTGCTACCTTTGTACCAAATTTCGTTCAATTTGCATTCACCGTGTTCGAATTGATAGGGGGGACAGACATTCAGAGTACACACACTCACACACACACAGACACACACACACAGACTCACACACACATACACACACACACACAGACTCACACACACACATACACACACACACAGACAGACACACTTTTTTCGCCCTGTGTTGATCTCATAAGTCTACTTTCATTTTTTGCAAAAATCGAAAGTAGGCTAAAATAGGGCAAATTTCCCTTTCGTGAAACCTAGAGATAGCTCACTTTTGAGTAAAAAGAATTGGATTCCCTCATTAGAAGGGAGAAACAAAATACTTTAAGGCGTGTACTAGACACGAAGTTTTACAGACATTAATTCGTTGTACGCGGAACAAGTAAGGGAGGGCACTTATTGAGAGTGACACCTCATTGAAAAAAGACCTACAGTAACAATTTTATTATTTTAGTTTGTTAGTAAAGGGTTTGGGAAAGATCAAATGGGATTGTGGAAGAGTGTTCATGGCCGTATTTAATGTACTCGGACGATCGCGACGCGGATGAAAAAGTTGAACAGGCACTGTTATCACTTTAGTCTGTTAATATAGTTGAAAGTTCACTGTAGTAGCACAAAAAGTTTATGGAAAGAAAAGTTATTGCAGTTATGTAAAAGTTGAGTTTTGGCTTGAGAGAATTATGAGTTGTAGTTTCTATGGGCGGCAGTTAAATACGGCAGAAAATTTCCCACGTAGGAAGACAGTTTATGTGGATTAGAAGTTTATCCTACATAAGTTTCTCAGCGAAGAAAGTATTCCCATATCAAGCGGAAAATACATGACAGTATAACTGGTAGATAGAGTGTAGGTTCTGGAAGGTTCCAGAGTAATGATGACTTGTTTAAATTGGGTAGAGAATCCCTCGGCGGAAAACTAGATTATATAGACAGTGGGTATTTTAGAAATATCCCTCGATGTGAGATAGCATCTCAGAAAATCTTTCATTATGAAAGTTAGACTTGATAGTTCGAGTTTGATCAAGAAGATCTCCAGAAAGCAGTTATTTTATCACATATAGCAATTTTCACTGTCTATAAATTCCAAATAAAAGCATTGAGCCTTTTAAAAGCGATGAGAATGTGGTTAAAACATGAAGTCGGTACTTATCTTTGCTTCTTGAAGAAATCGATGTTGCTGTTGACGGTTGATTCTAAAACTCGAACATGGCGTCGAATTTAAAAGTTTGCCTCTAGAGTAGAGGAGGCGAGCTTTAGTTAAGCTCCAACTGACTGGTTTGACTTCAGACGCACAAGTGAGGCCAGCTCAACGGAGCGCGGAGAGACCAGGGAAGGGAAAAAGGTGGTGGTAGGAGACAAAAGGAATACATATAAGAATAGCCAACATAACAGAAATAAATTTTCTTGTTGAAATGGTCTTCAAAGAGTTGATAGCAGGCGTCACTAGCACAGCCTGGTGGGTGAAAAAGTAGACGAAGTTCTCTTGATCACGGAGATGATAGCTGGCGATAGCGACGAGATCTGGTGGCTAGTTTGGTAAGGAAGTCCTCTTGTGCAGGGAAAATTGAGGAACTTCAGAGATTCGATGCTAGATGACGCTAGGTGGGTCATGGAAGATATATATCTAGAACAGACTTACAGGTAGTGTAAGAAACATATACCAACAAAGAGAAATCAGGAGATCACTGTTGGTGTTTGCGAAAAAAGGAAGGGATGAACTAAAGCAAAGAGAAGCAAAAGCTTACTCTGTCTTACCGTGTATTCCAAAGAATACACCAAGCTGGGAGGGAAACACCAACAGAGAACAAAGACATGAAATTAAAAGCTTAAAGGTAAAGGAGCAATTAAAGAAAGTGGTCTTATAATATGCCCATTAGTGGTCAAGATCTTAGCTACCCTAACTCTCCCATCCCTTCCAGGATAACCCTCGGTCACTCTACCAGAAATCCAGACCAAGGGAGGAGAAACATCCCTAACCAGGACCAAGTCCCCCACTTTAATGTCGGGATTGGAAAGAAACTACTTCTGTCTCCGTTGCAAGGAAGTTAAGTATTCCAAATTCCACCTCTTCCAGAAAGAATTACGGAGGGCTTCAAGTTTACGCCAAACAATAGGTAAATTAGAATCTCTGTAAGAGTTGGGACGGGGAGGAGGGACAGAAAGAGAAGTGCCTATAAGGAAGTGACCAGGTGTGAGTGGAAGCAGGTCATCAGGGTCATTGGAAAGTGGAGTTAAAGGCGAGAATTAACAACACCTTCAATCAGAACAGACAGCGAATTAAATTCTTCATAAGTCAGAATGCGATTACCTAAAACCTTTCTTAAGTGACGTTTAGTGAGCTTTACGCAGGATTCCCACCTACCACCGTGATGAGGAGCGTAGGGAGGTATAAAACGCCATTTGAAACCCTTTGCGTAGGAAAAATTAGAAATCTGTTCCATGGCAGGAGAAGATGTGAGAGCTTTCTTCCACAACGAAGCTGAGCCTTGAAAAGTGGAAGCGTTATCAGAGAACATCTCCGAAGGAACACCACGCCTAGCAGCGAAGCGAGAGACAGCATTCGTTACTAGTTCCAAATGGATCGCGCCAGTAACCATGCAAACAAAGAGAGAAACATAGAGCTTACCAAACAATTTGCGTTCAGCTTCAGGGGAATTGCGTTGATATTGGAACGGACCAATATAGTCCACACCAGTTAGAGCAAATGGACGTACAGGAGAAGAGCGAAAAGAGGGCAGATCGCTCATTAATTGAGTATTGACTTTAGGTTTAGCTTTGAAGCAAGGAATGCATTTGTGAATTACAGAGGAAACTTCATGAATTCCATTTATAATCCAGTACTTTTCCCTTCAGAGGCAAAGCAGTGTGCGTGTACCAACATGCAGATTACGATAATGAAAGTCACGTATAATTAAAGAAGTTACGTGATGTTTAGAAGGCAAAATAACAGGATGCTTTTTGTCCTCAGAAAGCAAAGATTGCGAGAGCCTACCACCTACCCTGAGTAACCTATTGTCATCAAGGAACGGGGCTAGGGCACGAAGACGACTGGATTTGGGAAGATCCTTTTTAGAAGAAAGTAAAGACAATTCAGTAGAAAAGGCTTCTTGCTGTGTTAGTTGCAAAACCTTAATGGTAGCGAGATTCAATTCATGATTGGTAAGGTGTGGTTTGGGGAGAAGAGGTTGGTCAACCACAAGATATTTCCATCTGAGAAGATAGGCAATAATTCGAATTAATTAGTGAAAGGAAGAATAGCGTGACAATAAGGGATGAGAAACGTTGGAAACAAGACACGAAGCAGTAGATTTAGAAACTTTTGCGTCAGGCAAGTAGGAGTTTGTAGCTGGAGGTTTAGAAGGCCAACAAGAAGAGTCTTCGATTAACCACGAGTGCCCATGCCAGTACAACTGAGAAGCTGCCAATTGAGAGTGTAAACATCCACGAGAAATGATGTCGGCGGGGTTGTCAACGCTGGGCACATGCCTCCATTGACATCCCGAAGAAAGAGTTTGAATTTTGGAAACCCTGTTTGCAACAAAAGTTTGCCAATGAACGGGGTTTTTGGCGATCCAAGAAAGAGTGATCATGGAATCGCTCCAGAGATAGGTTTGCAAAAATTCGACCCTTAAGACTTCACGTAATTTCTTAACAAGTTCTGCGGCCATGAGTGCAGCACACAATTCAAGCCTAGGCAAAGTGATAGTTTTAAAAGGAGCCAGCCACCTTCGATTTAGTACAAACAAGGTTGGAAACTGAAGATCCATTTATCGAACCGCGATAAACCAAATATGCAGAGCAACCGTAAGCTTTTTCGGAACTGTCCGCAAACACATGAAGGAAAAAAGAGGCATTAGGATGAGCGTTAATTAAATTCCTGGGAATTTCAATAAGGGAAATGTCAAGCAAATTGCTGCGAAAAGAGAGCCATCTGTTAAGAAAAGAAAGGGGAACACTGTCCTCCCATTCACATTTGAGCGACCATAGCTCTTGCATGAAAAGTTTGGCTATAACAATAACCGGGGCAAGGAATTGAAGCGGATCAAAAATGTTTGCAATTTCAGAGAGAATTTGTCTTTTTGTGTTAGGGAGCTCTTCTGCAAGCGAAACTTTATAGATAAGAGTGTCAATATTAGTGCACCAATGAACTCCAAGAGTTTTTATGGATTCGGAGTCTCCACAAATTTCGACGGAGGAGGGGTCTACATCTTCAATAGCAAACTGGGCGAGAAACTCATGGGAGTTGGAATTCCACTTATGAAGTGAGAATCCTCCATTCTTTAACAATGCTTGAAGTTCTAGTGACACGAAAGAATCTTCCTACAGAGTGGGGAAGGACTGCAAGTAATCGTCAACATAGAATGATGTAGTTAGTACTTCGGAAGCTTTAGAATCAAATAAATGACCATCTTGAGAGGCTAACAAATGTAGGGATCGGATAGCAATGAAAGCGGAAGGTTTTAAGCCATACGCAACCGTCTTTAAGCGAAATACCTTAATGGGCTTACTGATTTCGTCGCACCACAAGATTCTTTGGAGATCTTGTTGTTCTGGCTGAATTAAAATCTGACGGTACATCTGTTTGATGTCCGCTTTAACAGCTATGGGAAATAATCGAAAGTTTGAGAGTATAACAGATAAATCTGACTGAATAGCAGGACCAGAGTAAAGAGTATCGTTAAGACTGTTGCCATTAACGTCAGATGATGAACCATTGAAAACGACTCGGATTTTATCCTTTACAAGAGGGTTTTTCCACACGGGATGATGATTTAAGAAAACCGTTTCAATTGGGGGGTGCAATTCGTCATCAGATTTGCTAACAACTTCCATATGATCTAAGATTTCATACTCATCCATGAAATCAGTATACTGCTGTTTAACGAGAGGTTCTTTCTTGAATTTGCTCTCGATAGCAAAGAGAGCTTTTCGAGCTTTGGGTTGAGAATTAATAAGTTTAGGGGGATTATGTAATCTTGGCATCTGAACAATGAACCGGCCATCAGGAGAACGAGTGGTGGTGTTCAGAATGAGTTGCTTACAGAATTCGTTTTCTGAAGAGGTCACGTTAGGAGAATCAACGCTTTCAAGCCTCCAGAACTGTTCCAAGTCAGTATTAGCGAAATAACATTGCGATGCGGGTTGGGGAGAATAATGAGGAAGTTGACCGGTGACGATCCATCCAAAATTAGTGTCTCTGGCAACCACGTTTGTGGATAACTTGCGAACCTGTTTACGAAGGCAATTCCAGAAAACATTGGCACTAAAGAGTATGTCAATGGGGTTTTGTACATTGAACAGGGGATCGGCTAGCCTTAAATGCTAGGGAATGCTTAAAGCTAAAATATCAACAGAGTGACTTGGAGTATCTTCTCCTATGCTTTTGAGAATGAGACAATTCAGTTTGAGAAAGTTATTTCTGTGACAAATGTCTCTTATGGTTAGCTTTGAAAACTGTAAAGCTTGCGATTTTGAGCTGTTAATGCCCGATACGTTAATAGAAGTGGGGTTTACAGGTAGGCCTAGTTTTTTGGTTAATGAATTAGAAACGAAATCGTGCTTGCCACCGAATCAAGAAGACCGCGTGCACGGACCCAGTTGCCAAAGTTATCCTGAACTTCGATTTGGACAGTGGACAATAGTACTTGGGCACTACGTATGGACTTGGCATTTTGAATGTAAGATGATGCATTGGAACTGTTAGCATTGTCACTTTTCTGAGAAGTAGATACGGTCGATGACCTTGCTTGATCATGACGATGTAGTAAAGTGTGATGAGCTTTTTCACAATGGAAGCAAAGTCCGGTGGAGTTGCAATTTGAAGCAGAATGCGTGGGTGCTTGGCAGTTGAAGCAATGTTTATTCTGGGAAACTAATCTTCTTCTGTCGTCTACTGACAGTTCTTTGAAAGATTTACATAGATATAAGGCGTGGGAATCTTTACAGAGTATGCACTTTAATGGTTCATTTAAACTCTTACGGGGTTCGCTTTGAGTGTTTAAAACGAGAGAACTAGCAATACGGCGTTCACAAGACCTAGTTGGGTAACCAGTGGCGTTTGACTTGATTTAGATGAGCTGGACCCAGGTTTTTGGGTACTAGACGCTAAGCGTTCGCTTTTAGGTTTAAGATACATTGATTCAAATTTAGAACTAGGGGATGAGGGTTCACGTTGATTAGCTAAAGCAGTTAAGAGTTGGCATCTAGCATTTATAAAAGTGACTAAATGCTCGTAAGAGTAATCGTCTTCTCTGGAAAGTTCAATCTCCCAAGCTTTGAGGGTAGCAACATCGACTTTAGAAACCACTAAGTGTATTAAGAAAGTGTCCCAGTGTTCAGTGGGTTGATCTAATTGGGATAGAGCTTTAACGTGAAGTTGTGTTGTATCAATGAGAGTACGCAAACTAGTGACGTCATTGTGCTGTGACGCAGGTAAGTTAAATAGAGCCTTTATATGGCGTTGAATACGTAACCGTGAATTACCGTATCTTTCTTTCAATAAGTTAAAGGCAATGGGGTAGTTTTCGGCACTTAATGGGAGTGCTTCAACTAACTGCAGAGCTTGACCTCGGAGGATAAATCTCAAATAATGAAACTTGTAGATGACTTGAATGTCTTCATTGTCATGAACAAGAGAACAAAATAGTTCATAGAAAGAATTCCAAGTAGATTCGTCTACAGTGAAGTGGGTAAATCAATCTTAGGTAGGATTGGTTTGGGCTTGTGAGTGCCCTCATGAAAAGAGGTTTGTTGTTCGTGAAGGGAACCAAGAACAGAACCGTCTTTTTTCTGTTCTTCTTCGAGTTGGCGTATTATTTTGAAAGCAGAACCTATACCTTCGTAATATTGATTTTCTACTTCGACTCGATCATCAATTTGATTGAGCAAAAAGTTTCGATTTCAGTTTGGATGTTACAATAATTTTCACGATGTTTTAACAAATCTAATTGAGCTTCTGAGGGATCTAGCTCTTTGATGTATTTTCTAAATCGGGCAATTTTCCCTTTATAGGATGCTCGTTTAGAAGTAAGTTTTTCATCCTTATCCTTTTCTGTAGGAGCCATGACAAAATAGGTAAATTAAAGTATAACTTACGAAACTGTGGAAGCTTGGAAATGCTGTCAGACTGGCAGCAGAAAATAAGTTGAAAGAAAGGGACACACCAAAGGAGACAGGAGCGGCCTCTTTCTCCTTCACAGGCTTTGCACGGTGAAGATATAGCAGAACAATTCAAAGAAGATATTACTGATTTGCAAAATATTGTCAAATAAACCTTGACAAATAAAGCCTGATAAGTAAAATGTCATAAATGGACTCTCCCGGGTTTCGGCACCAAATTTTGGGTAGATTATTAGCTTGGGAATAACCTAACCCCCAAGGGAAGATGAAGAAGAAAAAGAAGTGGGTTTCGGACTGGAGAAAAAGGATGGAGAAATAGGACGAGAGTCCAACAGAAGTTATAATTTTAACTTTAAGTATACTCAAAGGCAGCTGCCACTGCAAATCCGCTTTCCGATACCTAAAGTGGGTAGAGACCTGGGCGAAGCTAACAGGAAACGCAACTGGAACTTGGGCTATTCGCAAAAAAGCTGCTATAGCATCCCTCTCAAGCATAAATATACCAACTATGGGGAAGGGTGGTGGTCTGGCAAGACAAAGAGTAACAGATTTATTGTGTATCTGTTCAAAGGAGTTTGTTTCTAAACAAGTATTTTGAAGAATACAAATAATTTGAATCAGCCTTGATATTTTAGTTCTTGAAATTGTAGAAATTCTAAAGAGCGACCGAATGCTTCCAAGAAGAATAGAGATAAAGCAATTATACCCTTGGGAATAATTTTGGTGAGAGTACCAAAAGTTGCATTTAGAAATGACTAAGCTTTTACCCAGAAAGGCGCCGACTAAAAGTTTAGACAATGAGAAACACTTAAATTTTGAAAAATCAACTGTAAGTGGTAGAGAGAATCTCCACAAGCAGGAAGCTGGCGTAGCGAGCTATGCTTGCCTTACTGGCCAGTTAGAATTAGCTATTAAAGCTAAGAGAGACTTTAATAAGTTAATAACTAAGAGTTCTTGCTCAAATGCAACAAGTGGTGAAAACCTTATCAATGGATTTATTTTTATTAAAGAGGGCCTAAACCTAGGAAGAGTCAGGGAAGACAGGATCTTGCCTAACCGTTATGTTAGAGAAATGATAAATCAAAAGAACAAATCTTAATTTATTTAACAATGTAAAAAGAAGTAGTTTATGTAACAAATATATAATTTTAATTTTGTTAACAATTGGGGTCGCAGACCTCCTAAAATCATCTAGAGTTTGCACCAGGCAATTGACAATTTTTGGGTTTTAAACCTTTTATACGTACTAAAATCATCGCAAGATTTTGAAATATTGCTAAGATTAATAAATAGAAAATTTTAAGATAATTAAAGTAATTAAGGTTAAACAATAAATCAAGTACAAGGTGTGTACTTTAAGGATTTCTAGATAGGTCTCTTAGAAATATGAACAAATAACAACTTCGAAAGTAACAACAACAAAAACTGGAAGACATGAAATAGAAGTTTCTATAACTTCTTGTATTAATACAGAACTACTTTTATAGATTATACAAATAGGGCAGGTCACTTATTGTGAAACCTGAAGAGAAAAATTGAAAGGAAGTTTCTAGAACTCCTATGTGGGTAGGGATCACGAGAAAAATAGGGCAAATTTCCCTTTCGTGAAACCTAGAGATAGCTCACTTTTGAGTAAAAAGAATTGGATTCCCTCATTAGAAGGGAGAAACAAAATACTTTAAGGCGTGTACTAGACACGAAGTTTTACAGACATTAATTCGTTGTACGCGGAACAAGTAAGGGAGGGCACTTATTGAGAGTGACACCTCATTGAAAAAAGACCTACATTAACAATTTTATTATTTTAGTTTGTTAGTAAAGGGTTTGGGAAAGATCAAATGGGATTGTGGAAGAGTGTTCATGGCCGTATTTAATGTACTCGGACGATCGCGACGCGGATGAAAAAGTTGAACAGGCACTGTTATCACTATAGTCTGTTAATATAGTTGAAAGTTCACTGTAGTAGCACAAAATGTTTATGGAAAGAAAAGTTATTGCAGTTATGTAAAAGTTGAGTTTTGGCTTGAGAGAATTATGAGTTGTAGTTTCTATGGGCGGCAGTTAAATACGGCAGAAAATTTCCCACGTAGGAAGACAGTTTATGTGGATTAGAAGTTTATCCTACATAAGTTTCTCAGCGAAGAAAGTTGAGTTTTGGCTTGAGAGAATTATGAGTTGTAGTTTCTATGGGCGGCAGTTAAATACGGCAGAAAATTTCCCACGTAGGAAGACAGTTTATGTGGATTAGAAGTTTATCCTACATAAGTTTCTCAGCGAAGAAAGTATTCCCATATCAAGCGGAAAATACATGACAGTATAACTGGTAGATAGAGTGTAGGTTCTGGAAGGTTCCAGAGTAATGATGACTTGTTTAAATTGGGTAGAGAATCCCTCGGCGGAAAACTAGATTATATAGACAGTGGGTATTTTAGAAATATCCCTCGATGTGAGATAGCATCTCAGAAAATCTTTCATTATGAAAGTTAGACTTGATAGTTCAAGTTTGATCAAGAAGATCTCCAGAAAGCAGTTATTTTATCACATATAGCAATTTTCACTGTCTATAAATTCCAAATAAAAGCATTGAGCCTTTTAAAAGCGATGAGAATGTGGTTAAAACATGAAGTCGGTACTTATCTTTGCTTCTTGAAGAAATCGATGTTGCTGTTGACGGTTGATTCTAAAACTCGAACATGGCGTCGAATTTAAAAGTTTGCCTCTAGAGTAGAGGAGGCGAGCTTTAGTTAAGCTCCAACTGACTGGTTTGACTTCAGACGCACAAGTGAGGCCAGCTCAACGGAGCGCGGAGAGACCAGGGAAGGGAAAAAGATGGTGGTAGGAGACAAAAGGAATACATATAAGAATAGCCAACATAACAGAAATAAATTTTCTTGTTGAAATGGTCTTCAAAGAGTTGATAGCAGGCGTCACTAGCACAGCCTGGTGGGTGAAAAAGTAGACGAAGTTCTCTTGATCACGGAGATGATAGCTGGCGATAGCGACGAGATCTGGTGGCTAGTTTGGTAAGGAAGTCCTCTTGTGCAGGGAAAATTGAGGAACTTCAGAGATTCGATGCTAGATGACGCTAGGTGGGTCATGGAAGATATATATCTAGAACAGACTTACAGGTAGTGTAAGAAACATATACCAACAAAGAGAAATCAGGAGATCACTGTTGGTGTTTGCGAAAAAAGGAAGGGATGAACTAAAGCAAAGAGAAGCAAAAGCTTACTCTGTCTTACCGTGTATTCCACAGGATACACCAGCCAGTCAAAAACTGAGGAAGAAATATATCTATTGTATACAGTATGTAGGCCTAGGCCTGCTGTGCATACCAGCATGTTTTATAATGCAGCTTACAAATGTATTCTCTACACTCTTATCAACGACATCACTTGGAATTAGGCCTAGGTAGCTATTATCCTCTACAGCAGTAAATTGGGACAAATGACCTCGCTGTTCCACCACTTAAAACAACAATAAACAACTGCAGTAAATTCAGACATAAATGAAAATTGACAGCTAGCGCATATCTTTAGAAGCCTACTTGTATGTCTGTGGATAGAATTAAGACAACTCTTCTTGTTAGGTTTCGAGAATTCCATGTTCAACACTGGTTCTGGGCCTATGCACTTTCACCTAGGCCACTGCTACTCAACAAATGTGCAGTACAGCCTGAGGTAAAACAATCACAAAAGAATGCATTTCCGTGACGAACTAAAGAGCCTACTTTTCTTAAAATTTAAGATACATGACATTGATCTATATGGATCTATCTACAATAATGACGAAATTAAGTTGGTAATACAGAAATTTCAAGTTAGTTCGAAATAATGTAATGTAGCCTAATAGAGCACTACAGTTGGTAGCGCTGGTGACTGAATATATTCTTAGTTCCATCTCTTAAGGTACAGAATACAAAATTTGGTTGAAGTCCAATGGATAGCATGGACGTTATATGCTGTTAAACATATGACCTAACAGCGCGCGTAAAATCATGTTGGCAACAATGTCATGCATGTATTGGTCAGAAATAATCTGAAATGATACGATCTTTTCTTGTGCCAATTTTGAATGAAATCCATTGGTTAGTATAGAAGTTACATGCATTTTAAAATTGGACCTAACAGCAGGCTTAGAATCATGTTGGCAGCACTGACGTATATAAGTCACTCCAAATTAATATAGAATGTCAGGTACTATACGTGTGCATAGTATAAAGCTGTCGGCTTCTATATTTCTGATATATTGGTATTTGAATAAAATCATTGAAAGCATTTATTAACAGTTGGCAGCCCTGGTGGATCTTAAGAATACGCTCAATCATATCTGTTTATGTACACACTAGCAGTAGTACCCGGCTTCGCCCGGTGGAATGATGATAATGTCTCAAAGTCTCCTACGAAATATAATGGACTTAAAATCTAGGTCATTTGCCCCCGAAATACAATGTGAGCGTAATATCTAGGTCATTTGCCCTTTTGATAAGGGTGATAATGAAAACTACTGTTGAATTAACGCGTCAAACTTACAAACTACCGTAATAGAAATACATATTTCAAAATTCACAGGCGAGGAAGACTTATTTTGTGTGGTGATTAATGATGTAATGGACGTAACATCTAGGTAGTTTGTCCTTACGATGAGGATGATAAGGGGAAACTACAACAGGTATTGAATTGACACTTATAATGTTCACAATGTACTGTAATAAAAATAACTATTTTAAAAATCACAGTCGAGAAAGACTTTATGCGGCGGGGATTAGTGGTATGATGCGCGTAACATCTAGGTAATTTGCACTTACGATGATAATAGTAAGGTAATGAAAAAATGACTACTAAAGGAACATGGTGTAATTTTAAAACAGATATAGGTAATTCAGATGTCTAGCTTCGATGTCTTCCAAAGTCTCAACCTTATTTTCTGGCTTGGCCTGAACTCGATGCGTCTAGTGAAAGAGCATATGGCGTACTGCTTGGCAAAGAATATGGGTCCAAGCTGCACGAACCTGAGATGATCGCAGATGATGACGAAATATGATGACACACGTTCGGTGTTCCCCGTCCTATTCAGATTGGCCGGAGAATCACTCACTCTTTCGCAACACCACAGTGGCTTGAGAAACGGCCCTGTGCTGGCATCAGCATAGACAGCAGATAACACGGCGGGCTCTGGAAAGTCCTCTCATGTCACCTCGCGATGAATCAGTAAGCTATTCTCACAACTGCCCCCCTCCCAGGGTCTCACAACTCTTGGGACGTGGGTTGGCGACCACGGGACCCCAGCTGAGTCTGGTATCGCTTCTATTTCCTGGTGACAGGCTCCTTTCAGTTTTCTTTCCTGTCGGCCTCCCTTGGTCAACTCTTGTTCTCTTCCGACCCCGACTGTATAAGGGTGTCCGAGGGCTAGGGAGTCTTTCAATTCCCCGCCTTAATTGGCCGTTGTCTCATCTTTCCTGATACCCTCATTCTTCGAGGGGTCTGCCTTCTTTTTCTTTCCATAATCTCTCCTGTCTTCTGCTCAAGACCCTCAAAGAGGCAGGGTGTGTGTAGCCCCACCACTTCTGGTACACCCTCAAGGGCTATGGCTGGTGAGTTAGGAAGCTGGCAACCCCGAGGGATTCCTGAGCTAAATGCAGGGAATGGAGTGGTATGTTAGAAATTTCAAGTGGACAGTGTTACTCATCGGGTTCTAAAGGGTAAGTATGTAAAATTTGGTTCAGATCGGTGAAACGGTGTAGATTTGTGCCAAAGGGCTTAAATGCAGGGGATGGAGTAGCCTCTCCTCAATTTCAAGCAGGCAGTGTTAGTCGCAGTGTTCCAAAGGGTAAATATACAAATTTTGGTTGAGATCGGTGAAACGGTGTAGAATTGGGCCAAAGGGCCTAAATGCAGGGAATGGAGTGGTCTGTCCGCAATTTTAAGTGGACAGTGTTACTCGCAGGGTTCCAAATGGTAAGTATACAAATTTTGGTTCAGATCGGTGAAACGGTGTAGATTTGTGCCAAAGGGCCTAAATGCAGGGAATGGGGTGGTCTGTCCGCAATTTTAAGTAGACAGTGTTACTCGCAGGGTTCCAAATGGTAAGTATACAAATTTTGGTATCAGATCGGTGAAACGGTGTAGATTTGTGCCAAAGGGCCTAAATGCAGGGAATGGAGTAGACCCTCCGCAATTTCAAGCAGACTGTGTTAGTCGCAGTGTTCCAAAGGGTAAATATACAAATTTTGGTTGAGATCGGTGAAACGGTGTAGATTTGGGCCAAAGGGCCTACATGCAGGGAATGGAGTGGTCTGTCCGCAATTTCAAGCAGACAGTGTTATTCGCTGGGTACCAAAGGGTAAGAATATGAATTTTGGTTCTGATCGGTGAAACGGTGTAGATTTGGACCAAAGGGCCTTAATGCAGGGAATAGGGTGGTCTGTCCGAAATTTTAAGTGGACAGTGTTACTCGCAGGGTTCCAAAGGGTAAGTATACAAATGTTGGTTCAGATCAGTGAAACGGTGTAGATTTGTGCAAAAGGGCCTAAATGCAGGGAATGGGGTGGTCTGTCCGAAATTTTAAGTGGACAGTGTTACTCGCAGGGTTCCAAAGGGTAAGTATACAAATTTTGGTTGTGATCGGTGAAACGGTGTAGATTTGGGCCAAAGGGCCTAAATGCAGGGAATGGAGTGGTCTGTCCGAAATTTTAAGTAGACAGTGTTACTCGCAGGGTTCCAAAGGGTAAGAATACGAATTTTGGTTCTGATCGGTGAAACGGTGTAGATTTGGAACAAAGGGCCTAAATGCAGGGAATGGGGTGGTCTGTCCGAAATTTTAAGTGGACAGTGTTACTCGCAGGGTTCCAAAGGGTAAGTATACAAATTTTGGTTCAGATCGGTGAAACGGTGTAGATTTGTATACATAACAGACAGACAAACTTTGTGCTTTATATATATAGATAGCACATACAAAAATTGGTTGAATTCCAATTGATAGTGTAGAAGTTATATGCTTTTAAAAATTGGACCTATCTGCAGGCTTATAATCATTTTGTCAACACTGCCATGTATGGCCCCTGGAAATTTAACTGAAATATTATTATCTATATGTGTGCCAATTTTAAAATAGCTTCCATTCATAACTTCCAAGATATCCAACATGGAGCTCAAATTTAAATTGCGCTTTTTAGCAGTTGGTAGCACTGACATCATTTTCAAATACGGCATTGAGATATTCAGGTAAAGATCTTTTGCCATACGAAATTTGGATTCGATTTCTGCAGCCGTTTAGGAGTTGATAGGGGGGACACACACACTGTCAGACAGACAGCCAGCCAGCCAGCCAGCCAGACAGACAGACAGAAGGACAGACAGACAGACAGACAGAAGGACAGACAGACAGACAGACACACATTTGCCCGGATCGATCTCATAAGTCTATTTTTTCCTCATTTTTGCAAAATGTGAAAAGTAGGCTAAAAATGTGGCTTACCGTAATATAAATGCCTTCCCAGTCAGCCAATTCCTATTAAATTGGAAATATTTACGATAAAACGTACTCAGCTTTGCAAGAACAGTAGCCTACGATCTAAGACCTTTGAACTCGTAATTCTCTTCACAGCCTTGAAAATAAATTGGCTGTTGTTTCATTTGAGGGGCTTGGACATATAGCCCTGTGTACTTGAGCGACTGAGTGGGGGGATTTTTGTCTGATAATCTGTGTAATTGTGGTGTCTGTAGTAGCGGGTGTAATTGTTATTCTAGTAACGATTGGGAAGGAAACGGTATTTGCCTGGAATAGAAGTGGGAGACCATGGAAATCCATTTCCAGGATGACTGAGGAGGGAATCAAACCCATCGCTTCTCAGTTTTGCCTCACGATGCTGACTGTACCCCAATCCAGCCCTCAGACCAGAATTAAATTTCTTGGCAGAGACGGGAATCAAACCCTAACCTCTGGGGTGACAGGAAAGAATGCTAGCAATTACACCACGAATAAGTATTCTTGGAGGGTTATTCCCTCTTAGCAAATCATACAACCTTAACAGCCACTAGATGGCCTTGATAGGCACACACACAATAAGTCATGCCTTCTTCCATTAGTCTTTGAGAACCATCACCCCCCACGTATTTTGTAGCACAGTTCAAACTCAACGCTTAGAAGTGCTGCAACAACTTGGTCCATGTAAGCTCCTTTAGGAATGAAGTTTCATTTTCGCACAATGCAACTGACGAATCAACGAACACGGCGTCGTGACTATTAAGAACATTCACCTATTCCGGTAAGATTATGCACTAAATTTTACAACCCTTATCAGGACTCCTGTATTGGAAGTATATTTAATGAAAATTAAGATTATATATACCTATTGGCAACCGCAGGTCATAAACACTTCAAAACGGTAAATAGCAAACTGCCACAAGAGAACGTGCCTTCAGTCGTCTCTCGCCCACAACACCACCTGCGCAGTCTGGGAGACACTTCAGGAACCACAGAGCCACGCCACATGTCTAGTCGTCCATTGTGATGACTGTATTAGTGTGTGTATCTGTTTTAATTCAAGTTAGGACCGCAGGGAATGAATTTTTTCAAGTAGTTCCTACTTTTGCCGCCAAACGCTACCGTCAACGACCAACTAGTTCAGAAATTAGTTACCGGATGCCACCGCAGTCGGCTCTTGACGACGAACGTAGGAACCTAAGAACGTTAGTCAAATGTTTAACCTATATTAATTTAGCTTCACACAGGTGTAATTAGTGGAAGGTTCTTTAACATGCCATAAATCTATGACATGGGACCGCCGGCTTTACTTCCCATTCGAAGGAAGGCATACCGGGTTTGAACCCGCGATCTTGGGCATAGTAGCTCAGCATGCTACCGACTACGCCACCGAAGCAGCTAAAATGTATTTAAATAAAATTAATAATAGCGAATAAATAAAATAAAAATTAGAGCTGAAATGAAAATACAAATAAAAACAATTGAAATATTAATTATAAAACTTCAGTCTGCCCTAAAAAGGGTTAAGCGCCATTAGTTTCCGACTTCCCGGCTTCTCAGCTCCATTTTCAGCGACACACTTGTTATTTCCTGAGCTGTAAGTTCTAATTATTTAAAGTAGACCCAGCCACGTGATTAGTGAGTTTGTTCTGCTAATTGCAGGTATTATAACGAGCTGGCCCGTATCAGTACCGACATCTTCACTTTCTTCAGCCGCCTGCTCTAACAAGCAGCTCCACGGCTGCAAAGGGCGAAGGTTCCCTTCACGCAGTGCCTTGTTAGTGCCGTATCCTACACACACACTAGTCTTCCCAAACCAGAAACACCATACACTCAAGTACACGGGGCAGATAACCAATGTATCACAAGCGCTTAGAGACAGCCCAGCGGGGCTGACGAAGCGACCCGAATACCCACGAGCCCTACCGGTCATCCATCCCCAGTCCGCTGTTCCTCGTTGAGACAGACCAGCGTTTCGGGGCAATAAGAACGTAAGTTACCCGAAACTTCACAACCTAGACCGATCATCAGGGCTAGGATTTGTATGTAAATACATATCATAGCAAACATAAATACATTTCATTATGTCTGAGAAAATGTGTACGAACTTATGAATAAGTATTGTTTGGAGAACTTTTTGTTTCCGGGGTGGGAGGTTTAACAGGTTGAAAAGTAGAGTCTGAAGCACTCACTGGACAACTGAAATAAACTTAAGTCCAGCCACTGAGTTTCAGACAGGGTGCTATGTGAATTTCGACTAATATATTTCTTCCCTTGTCCTTTCTCAACAGCAAATTGCTTGGAAAATTCGTTTCATGTAACTGAGTTTCTAGTGAACAAATATTTACCGACTGTTTAGTATTACCGTACATTTCACTTGCGAATAAATACTCTTTTTTACAGTAGGAGACAGAATATGTAATTTTAAATATATATAGTAAAATTATGTTTAAACAAGTAGTTCCGTGAAGAACTACACAGCCTATTTTCCTACTCATGTTAACTGCCACTATCAACATACACAATTGCAGTTTCATGGCTGTAATAGATTCGTAGATATTGAGAACCGACTAAATATTTCGGATGGTCGCCATGTTGGATTTTATATATGTAGCTCCTAGAGTTATGTACTGTTACATGCAGATTATTGTGTACGTGTAGTATTCAAAATTCAATCGCATAATTAGGACACAAGAAGTAACATGGAGATTTTAAAATTTCACACAGCTGCCATCTTGAGGTTATGGAAACAATTGAAAAAATTAGATGCCAGTGGATTACCATTCATATAAGGATTTACTGTACCAAGTTTCACTGCACTCGGATGGTTAAATTGCGAGAAACGTCCATGTGAATATTTATACTTCGCGTCACCGCCACGTTGGATTTGTGATCACCAGATTATTTAAAGTCCTATAGGTGAACTTAAGTTCATAGCCCGTATGAACATTAGAAAATTCAGTTTGATTTCTGTAATAGATTCGTAGATATTCAGAGCCGTCTAAATATTTCGGATGGTCGCCATGTTGGATTATTAAATGAGTAGGCCATAGAGTCATGTACCATTAAAGGAAAATTATTGCGTAGGTTCATTATTCAAACTTTCACTTCGTCGCATGACTACATCACAAGAAATAAAAACTTAATTTTAAAATTCGCACAGCCGCCATCTTGAGGTTATGTAAACAAATGAACTAAATTAGATACCAGTGCATTACAATGTGTATATATATTTCCTGTACCAGATTTCAGTGCGTTTGGAACATTAAATCCCGAGAAAGGTCTATTTAAAATTTTCAAATTCGCTTGGCCGCCATGCTCGTTTTGTAGTTAACCGGTTTTTGAAAGTCTTATAGATGGACTTCCAGTAGTGCCCTTTATCTCCGTACTAAATTTCAGGGAGATACCGCTAATAGTTTCAGAGATATAGAATGCCGGTGAAATATTTCGCACATCCGCCATCTTGTGGTTATGTAAACAATTGAACGAAGTTAGAAGTCGGTGCATTACAATTTATATAGACATATACTGTACCAAGTTTCATTGAGTTTGGTTGGTTAAATCGCGAGAAACGTCTATTTAAAAGTCGCAACTTTGCTTGGCCGCCATGTTGGTTTTGTAGTTACCATGTTTTCAAAGGTCACATAAGTGGACTTATAGTTGTTCTCTTTATCACCACACAAAATGTCAGGGTAATATCGGTAATAGTTTCGGAGATATTGAATGCTGGTGAAATATTTCGCACAGCCGCCATGTTGGATTAGTGAGTCGTAACAAAATTTGAAGGGCACGGTCGGGGTCGCCCGGAATAGTGCTATGAAGTTACCGAGTTTCATTGAAATCGCTCCTGCCGTTTAGATTTTATTAGGGGGGGGGGGGGACACACACGAATCACACACACACGCACACACACACGGACAAAAGGTGATCTCATAAGCCTATTTTTTTCAAAATTGAAAATAGGCTAAAATGTCATTTTGATCAAATATGTAAAATAAAAACACAGCATATATAATTTTACATTAGAATTTAAAATATGTAAAACAAATGTCATTATGAACAAATACGGTATGTAACAATAAAATGTAATTATATGATAGCTAAGGTTCTAATTCATTGACATTTATCATTTTTAGTTATGTACAAGCAAAGGGAAAGAATATGTATTTACATTTCGGGTACGTTCTTATTGCCCCGCTGCACTGCGCTGGTCTGTCTCAACGAGGAACAGCTGACTGCCCCACTGGTCTGTCTCAGCCCTAGTAATGTATCCCAAGCAGTGTTTTTTCTCGATCTAGTGACAAAATATTTTAAATTTAGTATTGCTTAAGTTGGCATGTGGTGACCCCTTTATAGGGCAGAACTTATTATTATATTGTATTTATTTATTTATTTATGTTATCTAATTTTAATTTTTTAATTTTATTTTGTGTTTTCTGAATTTTTATGTTTATACTCTATATTTTTGGTATAATTTGTATGATCTACATTTTTTTATAATTCTAATTTTATAAGCATATTTATTTTTAATTTTAATTTCTTCATCATATTTTATTTTTTACGTTTTAATTGTTGTTAAAAAATTAAATTTCATCGAGCATCTTAGATCGAGAAGATGGAACCATATTATTTGGTTTTCTGTAATATTAACACTTCCAAAAGACAATTCGTTGACAAATGGGCCGTTAACATACCTATAAACTCTAAAAATATGTTTTCTATGTCGATGACTCAGGAATCTAGTGACGTTTGACTGTTCGGAGTTACTTTGAAAATTTAATTTGGCAACACTGATCCCAACACTATAATGAACTAATAATTGTATTAATGCAGCCAATGGCCATGTATCTTATTTTCAAGACGTGGACCTATTTAAAGAAACCGCTCCGGCATTTGCCTGGTGGTAAAAAATGGAAAAACATTTTCAGAACGGCGGAGGTGGGATTCGAACCCACGCTCTCCCGATGCCAGCGAGGCACGACGTACTGCGTAAGCGCTCTCAGCCACCGGGGCCGGTTACAATGAATTAAAAAACATCACCTTGCAATTGGAAAATATATTAGTTGTAACTAAGGTTCAGAAGTTATAATTTATTAGTTATTGTTGTTTTAAGGGACGGAACAGTGAGGTCATCTGTCCTACAAAGGATAGGAAATATATATTTCTGTTGAGCTCATTTTGCCTGAAATTAATGAGTGCGAATGAAGAGTAAAGCACATTTTGGTAATTTTAGTGATATTTCTTTCTTTCATTCTTTCTTAGTGGTTTTTCCCTCGGACTCAGAGAGGGATCCCGCCTCTAGTGCAGTGTCCTGGAGCTTGAGACATCGGGTCAGGGGTTACAACTGGGGAGGTGGGACTAGCTCCTCGCCCAGGCGGCCTCACCTTCAAAGCAAACAGGGGCATTATGAGGGATGGGAAGGCCGGGGAAGATTGAGAGGGAGAGACAAGGAAGAGGGAAGGAAGCGGCCGTGGCCGTGCGATACGTGACATCCCGCCATTTTCCTGGAGACGTAGTGGGAAATCGCGGGAAATCACTTCGAGAATGGCTGAGGTCGGAATTAGAACCCCCACTACTCATTTGGACTACCCGAAGCTGAGTAGTCCCCGTACCAGTCCTCATACCACTTTCGTGGCAGAGCGGGGAATCGAACCTTGGACCTCTTGGGTGGCAGTTAAGCACGCTGACCACTACACCACGAAGGCGATTTAGCGACAGGGAGTGAGAATGCGAGGCAGACCTAAACGAACATGGATGGATTGTGTACGGGAGGACCTCAGAGAAAACCAGTTGTCAGAAGAGGATGTGCATGACCGGGTTAAATGGAGGAGAGCTGTCAGAAACATCGACCCCACAAAGGAGTGGGAATGATGTAAAGAGAAAGAGGAGAAGCAGAAGAAGTAATATTTATTTACATTTTGACAAAGTACCATATGATATCTGGGTGGCGCAGAGTATTCCCGGAACAGGCAGATAGCAGGTTTAGAAGACCTGATTCCGAGAAAAAGCTCCAGTACGGATGTTCCATTGAGTAAGATGCCACGTTTACCCCAGAGCAATTAGAATGAAAATGAAAATCCACAGCCTGCTTCCAGTCTCCGACCGGGTCAGGAATGGAATGAATGAAGCCCCTATCTAGCGGCGAGGATATGAACGTGCCGGCTGCCGAGGCCTGACGCACTCCTCTGGGGCAATGATTAAATGAATGACAGATGAAATGAAATGATAGTGGAGAGTGTTGCTGGAATGAAATTGTGACAGGGAAAACCGGAGTACCCGGAGAAAAACCTGTCTGCCTCCGTTTTGTCCAGCACAGATCTCACATGGAGTGACCGGGATTTGAACCACGAACCCAGCGGTGAGAGGCCGGCGTGCTGCCGCCTAAGCCACGGAGGCTTCCAGAGCAATTAGAATAAACAAGACAACTCCGTGCTGTTCGACCTCCACAGTTCACGTTACATCCTCCTGCCCCTTTCACAAACAGATTGGTCACACTGCTGACAAGTGCGACTCCTTTTAGGCAGTGTCTTCTTACTTACGCCAACAGATACCAAAAAGTGCTTCGTTTTAATGTTGGAAACATTCTTTATCAGACAAAGTAGGGGTCCACAATTGTGTCAAAAGTTGAAGGGCTAAAGGGCCCGGAAAGTTTTCACATTGTGAATCTTGCAGAGCTCTAGCAAACTAGACCAAATTTTGAAAATCACTTCCGACCTAATTGCAGTTCCGGAAAGAATACCTAAAATCACTTGTTTCTTTACTAGTTCTCTTTTTGATTCAAAACCTAACCATTATATGTATTTATTTAGCGTATGGCAACTGAAGAGCAACTAAAATACATAGTTTACAAATTGTATAAAATTATAAATACTAAATCTACAAGTTAATGTCTAAGTTTTCAATCCATTGAAGGTCTGAAGCCGTCACTTCAAAGAAATCTTCTGCACTCCCAGAATAAGCTCGTCTGCTGCAGGATGTTACAATGTGTTTGATGGTCTGGTGTTCACTGCCACAGTCGCCAATCCCCATCGGTGGAGGTTTTCTGCACAAATGCCATGGCCTGTGTCTTCCAAGCACGCCGCGGTAGTTCCATGCCAACTGGCTGTGTACCTGGTCTAACGAGAGCCATGTGCAGCACTAGTCCACATTCCTGACCATTTCCCTCATTGCTTGCAACGATTCTGACAGTATGATGGGTGGCCGTCTGGATTTTAATCGGCTTTTCCTACGTACAAGTACATCAGAGTGGGTTGGAAGCTGAGGATTGATAATACATTTTTTATATACATTTAGGAGGGCGTTCTGTGTCCGCAGATTTGGTGGCGCTATGTGACTTTGAGTCGGTAGCCAGTGAAGAGGAGTAGACTTTATGCACCCTTATTTATAGTGTATTTTTTTCTCTAATGTGTTCCTTGGTTCAATATCCTCAGGTATTTCTTGATTTAAAAAAAATCTTCATACTGGAAGTAGTTATAAGGGATTAAGTGAAACTCTGCATTGACTCACACTAGTGTCCGTAGTGATAGAAAAGGCACAACGTTTGGGACAATTGAGGAGATTCGTTAATTTTACGTTTGTGCTAAAATGAGGACTCGCACTTTGTCTGCTAAGAGATGTTTCCAACATTAAAAACTGAAAGATGGTATATTGGCTTTCACGGCCGGTGAATTAAAACTCAGCAATTCTTCTAGGTTTGTGCCGTGTCTTGTGTGGTGTTTCGGGGCGGGGACACCAAGAGCCCGCCGAAGAGCCAGCTTGGTGTCCTAGGCGAAACCCCACACAAGACACGGCACAAACCTAGAAGAATTGCTGAGTATTAAAAACTGACTTTATTAAAATAAGTTTTCGGAATTTCACCCTCATCCACCAAGGCAGTCACTGCGCAGATGAATTAACCACAAATAGAGCAGGTGGGATTCAACCCGATAATCATGTGCCCGTATTTCAATGCACTATTCAACAAATATTGTTAATTGGCGACTGATTCCTGAGGAAAGTATTTATACAGATGTTCTGCAGTCGAGAGCCGCAGCTGACTTTCTACCGCGCCCAGCCGTGTCATGTGATACGCGATGTGTGATTCGTACCGTGACATGAGTTTCTCTCAATGAGAGTGTTTATTCTCACATCTCGTTAAGTCCCTGCCGGACTGAGGGAGTATGACCACGCAGAGTTGGTTAATTCTCCTGGATGAACACCCTGTTTTCATAACTCCATGCTCATTAGGAGGGTTATGATTTGTATGTAAATAGAGAGTGCTAAAGGGCTACCTCATGCCTCGCTGGCATCGGGAGAGCGTGGGTTCGAACCCCACCTCGGCCGTCCTCAAAATAAAAGTACAAGGCCATTGGCTGCATTAATAAAATTATATTCTTTCCCTTAGCGTATAGGGTCATTATGTGTGTGCGCACGAGTAAACACGGTAAGCTAAGCCGGCTGTGACTGACGCAGATCACGGCCGCGCACTCTCGGTCCAGCCGGTGGTGGCGCGCACTATCACACTTTTACCAAACAAGTTCAATAATGTGTACTTACAGAGCTCATAGGCGATGCTGAAAATGTCCTCCCTCTCTGACATCAACTGATGAAAGAACGTCTGTCAACTCTGTTATTATTTACCGAGCCTGTTTCCTTGAATCGTTCAGCGAGCCTCCTAATTATACTGGAATTTGGCACAGGTCTTCCTGGAAACTTGATTCAAAATTTTCGTCTTGTTTCAGAACAAGATTTTCTGCTTTTTATATAACTTACGAATTATGGATATACACACGTTCGCACAATGCGAATTGGTGTCTAGGCATGACCAACAATCACAGTAATCACAATACTCACTAAACGTTCAACACTAACGTCTAAGCTTTGCAAATACACGCCTATATGAATGACAAAACACGTGTTAACTAACGATATGAGTCAGCGGAGCCCGCCTACCGCCGGCTGGACCGGGTGCGTGCGGGCGCGATCTGCGCTAGTCACAGCCGGCTTAGCTTGCCGTGTTTACTGGCGCGCACATAGATAATGATCCTGTAGATAACTATAAATGACAAATGTCCATGAATTAGAACCTCACATGTTATATAATTACAATTTGTTTCATATTTTACATATTTGGCCATAAAGACATTGGTTTTACATTTTTACATGTACTGTCTCTTACTGTTAAAGAAGAAAGGACAAAATGTATGGTCGTAGGTGGAAAAGGTGAAACAATTACAATAAAATCAGAAGATGAAATTGAACAAGTAGATAGTTTTAAATACCTAGGACGTTCGGTTACACAAGAAATGATATGCAGGAAAGAAATAAAAACATGGATTGCAATAGCATATGAAGCTTTCAGTAAGGAAAGCAAATTATTTTGTAGAGCAATGAAAGTAAGCCTGAGGAAGAGATTAGTGAAATGTTTTGTTTGGAGTGTAGCAATGTATGGAGCGGAAACTTGGACGCATAGGAAAGAAGACGAGAGAAGAATAGAGGCTTTCGAAATGGAGAGAATATGCTGGAGGGACAAAGTGAGAAATGAGGAAGTATTAGAGAAAGTAGGAGAAGGAAGAATAATGCAAAAGAAGGTAAGGGAAAGACAAATGAATTGGATTGGACACTGCATAAGAGGAGATGGTTTGGTGAAAATTGCATTAGAAGGGACAGTCCAAGGGAAAATCCCAAGGGGAAGAAGAAGGTTTCAGATGCTGGATGCCATCGAGATTGATAAATCTTATGAGCTGATGGAACGCGCTGCTGAAGACCGGATAAGGTGGAGAAAACCTGGCATCAGGCACATAAACTGATGATGATGATGATTTTTTTTTCGTGTAGCCTCCTGAGAGGCCGAGTGCAGGTCTTTCTAGTCGACGCCCGTGGGCGACCTGCGCGTCGGGATGAGAGATGGAATGGATGAAGATGGATGAAACTGGGCAAGGATGTGGAAGGAAGCGACCGTGGCCTGTCAGAAGGTACTGTCCCAGCATTTGCCTGGTGTTGAAAATGGGAAACCACGGAAAACCATTTCAAGGACAGCCGACGGTGGGGCTCGAACCCACGCGTCTACCGAGTCAGCAGAGAGCTTGGCCCCTTGACCTAACGCAGCGCTTTAGCCCGCGTAGCCACTACTGTCGGTATGATGATGATGATGATGACTCTTAAAGAAAGTATTCGCACAATAATTCTAAACAGTCTGTATGACAATTTCTGTTGGTTGGTTCCTCAGTTTAGGCGCTGCGGTCCTGTAGCCTCGTGTACTTTGGGTGTGATTTTTTTTATTTGATTTGATTTATTTTCACTGCTACACTTAGAGCTTAAGAGCTCCTTTACAGTAGCGCCCTACATAAAATAAGGTTAGGGCTTATAAAAATAAAACATTTCACCTACATTCACAATGTAAATAATCATAGTCTAACAATTATAGTAACAAAAATATAGTAACAATACAATAATAATAATATTACTAATGATAATGGAAAAATTATATACAAAAGAGTGAGAGTGCATACAGACTATCAGCCCGAAAAACAAGCACCATATACTGTACAAGAAGAGCTATTGAAGTAGACAGGTTGTCAGCTATTGTCCTTGTGTTATAATTGAACTTTAAAAAAGTATTTTAACATAATACAGTAATCAAATGTGAGAGGTATACTGCTCCAAGAAGCAGGATGAAAGATGTCTTTTGAAAGCTGCAGTGCTTGCAATGTTGACGAACTTATATAAATCGAAGGTGTTGAAGAGGCGTGAGGTGGTGCAAACAAAAGATTTATTGAACTTCATGGTTCGGTGTATAGGAATCTGGAGTGTTAATTTTGTGTATCTATTTCCTCGATTATGAACAGAATGCATTGGTGTAAAGGCATTGTAGAGATATAACGGGGTCTTGGTATGTAATATTTTGTGTGTCAGAATGGCAACTGATAACTGCCTGCGCTCGTGGAGTTTCAGCCATTTCAGCTGCACGTAGTAAGGTGTGATATGTTCATCTCGCCTTACATCCAGAATGTACCGAACACATGCATTCTGGACTCTTTGTAATTTGATGTTCTGTGTTTCTGGTAAATCATTGTATACAGCAGAGCCATAATCAATGATTGGAAAGATGAGAGTTTGGACGAAGAGCTTACGTATGTTAGGTGGGGTGTAAGAAACAGTTCTTTTCAGGAGATGCATAGTTGATACAACCTTCCTTACCACATTAGACGTATTCTCTGCCCACGACAGTGTTCTATCAAATATCACTCCGAGATTATTGACAGTGTTTCTATATTTAATATTATTATCTAGTATCTTGATGGGTGGTAGTGAATTAAAATCTACTGAATTTAGAAGTTTTGTATATCCAATGGATATAAGTTGTGTTTTAGATATGTTCAAGTTAAGATTATGATTTAGGGCCCATTCACAAAGCCTGTCAATGTCTTCATTAAACAGATTTATACGATCACATGCAGTGTTAGGCGTGAGGTGAAAATAGGCTTGGAGGTCATCAGCGTATATACGAACAGAACTATTTCGGAATTCATTAGAAACATCGTTTATATATAGCGAGAAGCATAGTGGACCTAAGACAGATCCCTGAGGTACTCCACTTTCTACCGATTTCCAGTCTGAGGAGGAGCCATCTGCGAGGACCACTCTCTGTGTACGCATGGAAAGGTAGGATTTGAACCAGGAAAGAGCACTCTGAGAGAAGCCAAAAGATTTCAGCTTTGCAAGAAGTATATTGTGGTTCACACAGTCAAAAGCCTTACTGAAATCGAAAAGACATAGGATTGTAAGCTGACGCTTGTCCATAGCTGAGCGTATATCATCGCTGACCTTTAACAATGCAGTGGTGGTACTATGACCCTTTTAGGTAGATTTTTTTAGAAAGCTAACTATTGCAATGGGTCCCATGTTTCGACTTCCGGAAAATTTCGACATATCTTCGCGTTTCACATCCCCCAGACCCGAAAACCACCGTCAGTTCAAAAGTTTATATATAATTTATGTATATATGTATATATGTATCTATATATATATATATATATATATATCAGTTTCTTGTGGACACGATAACTGCCGTAATTTTGTACCAATCACTTTGAATTTTTTACATAATATGTATCCCTATAAAATCTCGGTCGAGTTCGTTAATGGGCAAAATCGGTCAAAGGGGGTAAAAATGGGGGGCTTTTTTTCGAAAAAGTGAAATATCGCTATAACTCTCTTAATACATGAAATATCGAATCCCTTCAAAGTTCATAATATGTGTCGGATAAGTGCCAAAAATTTATGTCAAATAAGTTTTTTGATAGCACCGACCATTGACCAAAGGGGTGGGAAAAAGTGGGTTTTTCGGGAAACATTAATCATATCTCTGTTAATAGGCACAATATCAAAACCGCACAAAATGGACAATATTCCTCCAATAATTACCTAAAACGTTTGTCTGAAAGAATTTTTGATATGACCCACCATTACGCCACGGGGTGAACAAAATGATTTAAATTATAAGAAAATGCCAAGTGCCAAGAGAGGTTGCCATGACAACTTTACTTTTAATTGATAAGGGATGACCATCAGCAGTTGCTATGACAACGCCACTGCACGAGATCACATTCAGTTTTCATATGTCAGTGGGAAGCGACTTCGGTATCGGAACTGGTAGCATGCTGAACTTCTATGCCCAAGGTCGCGGGTTCAAACCCGGCTGAAGTCGTCGGATTTACTAAGAGCGCTAAAAAACCTGAGTTTGCTTTCCTTCGGAGGGGAAGTTCCAACGTTCGTTGCGAGTTGCTGATTGAGGTGGCATCTAGTAGCCAAGTTCACAGCTAGGTGTCGTTGACGGCAGTATTTTAGGTAGATTTCATTAGAAAGCTAACTATTGCAATGGGTACCATGTTTCGATATCCGGAAAATTTCGACATATCTTCGCGTTTCACATCCCCCAGACCCCAAAAACCACCGTCAGTTCAAAAGTTTATATATAATTTATGTAATATATGTATATATATGTATATCAGTTTCTTGTGGACACGATAACTGCCGTAATTTTGCACCAATCACTTTGAATTTTTTACCGAATATGTATACCCATAAAATCTCGGACGAGTTCGTTACTGGGCCAAATCGGTCGAAGGGGATGAAAATGGGGGACTTTTTTATTTCGAAAAAATGAAATATTGCTATAACTCTCTTAATATGTGAAATATCGAATCCGTTCAAAGTTCATACTATGTGTCGGATAAAGCTCAGAAATTTATGTTTGAAACGTTTTTTGATAGCACCAACCATTGACCAAAGGGGTGGGAAAAAGTGGTTTTTTCGTGAAACATTAATCATATCTCTGTTAATAGGCACAATATCAAAACCGTACAAAATGGACAATATTCCCCTAATAATTACCTAAAACGTTTGTCTGAAAGAATTTTTGATATGAGCCACTATTGCGCCAAGGGATGAGAAAAATGATTTCGGAATTATAAGAAAATGCCAAGAGCTATCAGTGGTTGACATGGCAACACTACTAAATTGATGAGGGATGAGCCATCAGACGTTGCCATGACAACGCACTTGCGCGAGATCAGATTCAGATTTCCATCTGACTAAGTGTGAAGCGGCTTCGGTGACGTAACTGGTAGCATGCTGAACTTCTATGCCCAAGGTCGCGGGTTCAAAGCCGGCCAAAGTCGTCGGAATTTCTAAGAGCGCTAAAAATCCCTCAGTCAGCTTTCCTTTGGAGGGGAAGTTCCAACGTTCGTTGCGAGTTGCTGATTGAGGTGGCATCTAGTAGCCAAGTTCACAGGTGGGTGGCGTTGACGTTAGTATCTGGTAGCAACATTAGGAACTACTGCTTGAAATTTAGCGTCTGCATTCCTTACCTGAATTACAGACTAATACCGCCATCACAATTCACACCGTTTATCAGACAGATTCTACACTCACCCAAAGTACACGGGGTTATATGACCGCGTTGTCGCAGCCCCTAAACTGAGGAACCAACCAACATCTCTGCGGGAGATATAATTTTGCGTGAAGAAGTAACATACCGTTACATAGTTACACATCAGTGTCGAAACCTTGCATAAGGACAGTGTGACCACAAGTATAACAAGTAGTTCCGTGAAGAACTGTACAGCCTATTTTCATATATCCTGCTCATGTTAATTGCCTCTATCAACATACAAACTTTCAGTTTAATTGCTGAAACAGATTCTTAGATATTGAGAACCGTCTAAATATTTCAGATGGTCGCCAGGTTGGATTTTTATTTTTGTACTATTATATTAAGATTATTGTGTAAGTGTGGTATTCAAACTTCAATCGCATGATTAGAACACAAGAAGTAAAAACGAGATTTTAAAATTACGCACAGCAGCCATCTTGTGATTATGCAAACAATTGAAATAAATTAGATGCCAGTGGATCAACATTTGTGTAAGCATTTAACGTGCAACGTTTCACGGCACTCGGATAGTTAATTCGCGAGAAACGTCCATTTAAATATTTATACTTCGCGTCGCCGCCATGTTGGATTCGTGCTCACCAGGTTACTGAAAGTCCTATAGGTGAACATATGTTCATAGTCTCTATGAACATAAAAATTTCAGTTTGGTTGCTGTAAAAGATTCATATATATTGAGAACCGTCTAAATATTACGGAAGCTTGCCATTTAGGATTGTTATATGTATAGGCCATAGAGTTATGTACCATTCAAGGTCACTTATTGCCTAGGTTCATTATTCAAACTTTCACTTCGATCGCATGATTACGACACAAGAAATAAAAACTTAATTTTAAAATTTCGCACAGCCGCCATTTTGAGGTTATGTAAACAATTGAATTAAATTAGATGGCAGTACATTACAATCTGCAAAATCATTTACTGTACCACATTTCACTGCGCTCAGAGAGTTAACTCACGAGAAAAGTCTATTAAAATATTTAAAATTCGCTTGGTCGCCATGTTCGTTTTGTACTTTACAGGTTTATGAATTATACATAGGTAAACTTGTATCAGTACCCTTTATCACCGTACAAAATTGCAGGGTGATATCTGTAATAGTTTCGGGGATATAGAATGTCAGTGAAATATTTCGCACAGCCGCCATTTTGAGGTTATGTAAACAATTGAACTAAATTAGACTCCAGTGCATTGCAATGTGTATAAATATTTGCTGTACCAAGTTTCATTACGTTTGGATAGTTAAATCGCGAGAAAAGTCTATTTAGAAGTCTCCACTTCGCTTGGCCGCCATGTTGGTTATGTAGTAACCAGGTTTTTGAAAGTTTCATATGTGAACTTCTAGTAGTACCCTTTATCACCGTGCACAATTTCAGGGCGATATCCGTTATAGTTTCGGAGATACTGAATGCTAGTGAAATATTTCGCACAGCCGCCATGTTGGATTGGTGAGACGTAACAAAATTCGACGGGCACGGTCGACGTCGCCGGGAATAGTGCTATGAACTTACCGAGTTTCACTGAAATCGCTCCAGCCGTTTAGATTTTATTAGGGGACACACACACACACACACACACGGACAAAAGGTGATCTCATAAGCCTATTTTTTCAAAATTGAAATAGGCTAAAAATGGACTCCAAATGACAAGAAGGTTACCGTCCCCGTAAGACAATAAAATGTTTAAAATATGTTTAAAATGAAGAAAAACAAAGTTAATTAATCTCCAATTATAAAATACTTTCACGTGATAAATGAGGTCTGATCCTTCTATGAAAACCTGCATATTCTGCCTATTTTCGCCTATCTCCAAGTTTGTCCGGTGAAATCTACCTCCGCCTTCCGGCGTGCCGAGAGGACTTTTTAGGTAGATTTCATTAGAAAGCTAACTATTGCAATGGGTACCATGTTTCGACTTCCGGAAAATTTCGACATATCTTCGCGTTTCACATCCCCCAGACCCCAAAACCACCGTCAGTTCAAAAGTTTATATATAATTTATGTATATATGTATCTATCTATCTATCTATCTATCTATCTATCTATATATATATATATATATCAGTTTCTTGTGGACACGATAACTGCCGTAATTTTGCACCCATCACTTTGAATTCTTTACATAATATGTATCCCTATAAAATCTCGGTCGAGTTCGTTAAAGGGCAAAATCGGTCGAAGGGGGTGAAAATGGGGGGCTTTTTTCGAAAAAGTGAAATTTAGCTATAACTCTCTTAATACGTGAAATATCGAATCCATTCAAAGTTCAAAATATGTGTCGGGTAAGTGCCAAAAATTTATGTCAAATAAGTTTTTTGATAGCACCAACCATTGACCAAAGGGGTGGAAAAAAGTGGGTTTTTCGGGAAACATTAATCATATCTCTCTTAATAGGCACAATATCAAAATCGTACAAAATGGAAAATATTCCCCTAATAATTACCTAAAACTATTGTCTGAAAGGATTTTTGATATGACCCACCATTACGCCAAGGGATGAGAAAAATGATTTCGGAATTTTAAAAAATGCCAAGTTCCATCAGAGGTTACCATAACAACGCTTTTAAATTGATAAGGGATGATCTATCAGAGGTTGCCAAGACAACGCCATTGACGAGATCACATTCATTTTTAGCCTACTTTTCACACTTTTTAAAAATGAGGAAAAAGTAGACTTATAAGATATATCCGGGAAAATGTGTCTGTCCTTCTGTCTGTCTGGCTGTGTGTGTGTGTCCCCCCCCCCCCTATCAACTCCTAAACGGCTGCAGCAATCGAAACCAAATTTAGTATGAGTAAAGATGTATACCGGAATATCTCAGGCCCATGTTTGAAAAAGATGCCAGTGCTACCAACTGCTAAAAAAACGCACTAGAAATTTGAGCTCCATGTTGGATATCTTGGAAGGTATACATGGGAGCTATTCTAAAATTGGCACACATGTAGATAATACTATTTCAGTTTAATTTCCAGGTGGCCATACATGACAGCGTTGCCAAAATAATTTTAAGCCTTCTGATAAGTCCAATTTTTAAATGCATATAACTTCTACACTATCAATTGGATATCAACCAAATTTTGTATGTAATATGTGTACATAAACATATATGACTGAGTGTATTCTTAAGAGCCACCAGGGCTGCCAACTGTTAATAATTGCTCTCTATTTTGTATCCAAATATATCAGAAAGTATGCAAGCCGACAGCTTTAAACTATGCACACGTAAATTACCCGACATTTTACATTAATTTGGAGTAACTTATATACGTCAGTTCTACCAACATGATTCTAAGCCTGCTGATAGGACCAATTTTTAAATACATGTAACTTCTATACCAACAAATGGATTTCATCCAAAATTGGCACAAAAATATATAATATTTCAGATTATTTCTGACCAGCACTCGCATGACATTGTTATCAACATGCTTTTACGTGTTCTAATAGATCCAATGTCTAAATCCATGTAACGTCCTTTGGACTTCAACCACATTTTGTATTCTGTACCTTAGGAGATGGAAGTAAGAATATATTCAGTCACCAGAGCTGCCAACTGTATTGCTCTATTAGGCTACATTATGCCTAGTATACCTTATTTCGAACTAATTAAGACATTTCGATATTACCCTTTTAATTTCGTTATTAATCTAGATAGGTTCATACACTGTAGATTAATCTATGGCATGAATCTTAATTTTAAGAAAAGTAGGCGCTTTATTTCGTCACGGAACTTCTTGTTCCATCTGACTATGAGGGAAGCGGCTAACTGGTAGCATGCTGAACTTCTATGCCCAAGGTGCTGGTCATAGCCGGCCAAAGCCGACGGATTTTCTAAGAACGCTAAAAATCCGTCAGCATGCTTTCCTTCGGAGGGGAAGTTACAACTTTCGTTGCAAGTTGCTGGTTGCGGTGGCATCTAGCAGCCAAGTTCACAGCTAGGTGTCGTTGACGTTAGTATTTGGTACAAAATTAGGTACTACTACTTAAAATTGACCGTCTGCAGACCTTACCTGAATTACAGACTAATACAGTCATCACAAATAACACCGTTTATCAGACTGATTCTACACACACCCAATGTACACGGGGTTACATGACCACCTTGTCGCAGCCCCTAAACTGAGGAACCAACCAACATCTCTGCGGGAGATAAAATTTTGCGTGAAGAAGTAACAGACTGTTAGATAGTTACACATTAGTTCCAAACCTTGCATAAGGACAGTGTGATCACAAGTATAAAAATGAACCCCAAATGACAAGAAGGTTACCATCCCCATAAGACAGTAAAATGTTAAAAATATGCATAGAAAGACGAAAAAATATTAACTATCCTCTAATTGTAAACTACTTTATCGCAATAAATGAGGTCTGATCCTCCTACGAAAACCTGCATATTTTGCCTATTATAGCCTATCCCCTAGTTTGCCCGGTGAAATCTACCTCCGCCTTCCGGCGTGCCGAGAGGATTTTTTAAACCCAGATTGGTAAGGATTGAAGATATTAAATTTAGTTAGGTATTCACATACTTGTTCATGAACTATTTTCTCAAGCGCTTTACTAAGGGCACAAAGGATATTTATTGGTCTAAAGTCACTACAGCTAGTGGGGTTTTTATTTTTTGGCACTGGACGCATGTTAGCACACTTCCAAAGAGACGGGTATACTCCACTTTGTAGAGAGAAATTAAATAGATGGATAATTGGGGGTAGAAATACTTCAAGACAGTTAGAAATAAGAGAAATTGGGATGCTATCAGGGCCTCTTGCTTTTGTACGAATTGATTTGATGGCTTTCACAATCTGGTGTGGGTAAACATACATAAAGAAAAATTTTTCATGGGCAGGGGGAGGGATGAATGTGTATTTCGTGACGGTCTCTGATACTCTTAATACATCACCAATTGAGGCAACATTTGAGTAATGTTCATTTAATTGTGATGCAGAGACAGGCATCTCAACATCAGTGACTGAACTGGCACCAACTCCCAATGATTTTGCAGCACGCCATCTGGCGGAGGTGGTTTTACAGTCACTGAAGAGGTTGTACATATATTTCACTTTTGTGTTCCTGATTGTTTGTTTTGTCTTATTACGCAGAATTCTGTACTCTTCATAGTCAATGGTAAGTTTAGATTTAATAAATGTTCTACGTGCTTTATCACGTTTCTTTAAAAGCGTTTTGATTTCTTTACTGATCCACGGAGCAGAGTTATGTTTTATATCCACTTTCTTTTGCGATGCATGCATATTGTTACGGCTGTGCGTCTGTGTCATCGCTCGCCGCATGAGTCACAACTGCCCCAGGGCTGGGCTGTGCCCTGCTTCCTGTATTGCGTGCGCCTTATGCAACAGGGCTACTAGGACAAAGGGACAGTCCAGAATATTCGTGACTGGACCAGCGATGGAAACCTCGAGAAGCCGTGGACCCTGGATGGATCTAGAAGCATTTATTGAGTCACCGGCCTGCTATATAAGTGCGACCTGTCAAGCAGTGGTTGTTGTTGTGTTTTATGAGCTAGTGCGAGTGTTTATCCTGGGCGACAGAAGTGTGGTGACTTGCGAAATCTCTAGTGAAGCTGATTCTCTTGACAGCGAGGAAGTGATTGTGGTGCTTGTGAAACAGTGTATAGTACAGTGACAGACCTAGTGCAGCTATTTCCAGCTAGCGTACGGGACCGGACTCATTAGCGAAGTGGATTAACTGTGGTCTGTTGACAAGTGAAAGGGAAAGTATTCTCGACGTGAGGAAACTGGAGTAAGGTAATAATTGCTGTTGAGTAGTGTATTTTTCTGGCTGCAATAAAATTAATTATTTCTTTAAGCAGTAATTGATGTTGTACTTTATACCCACCGTAATCCAGTTAACAAAGGTGCCACTAGGGGGTGGCACGTAAAAACTGGTGTCAGAAGCCGGATTACGAACTCAAGCACAACACCTGACGGCCCTGGTTTCAAAACCCGAGCAGGTAATTTTCTCTAATTTTCCTGTGAGTGCATGCCCTTTACAAGACAAACAACTAAAATGGAGGAGAAATTGGCAGCATTGCTAGAAAAGTTAAATGGCATGGAAACCAAATTAGAAGACGGCCAGAAGAAGCTAGAAGACGGCCAGAAGAAGATGGAAGACGGTCAAAATTAGTTAGCGGAGGACCTGAAGAAGATGGAGGACGGCCAGAAGAAGTTAGCCGAGGACCTAACTGCCAAACTAGAAGACGGCCAGAAGAAGTTAGCCGAGGACCTAACTGCCAAACTAGAAGACGGCCAGAAGAAGATGGAAGACGGTCAAAATAAGCTAGGGGAGGACCAGAAGAGGATAGAGGACGGCCAGAAGAAGATGGAAGACGGTCAGAATAAGTTGACACAGGACCTGAAGAAATTAGAACTGGGTCTGCGTGAGGAAGTCACGGCAGTGGAAAAGAAGTTCGACGCCTTACAAGTGGAAGTTGCCGAGCTGCGCCAACGCCCGCTGATGGGGGTGGAGGAGAAATTCAACGTCTTACAAAAGGAAGTTGCCGAGCTGCGCCAACGCCCGCTGACGGGGGTGGAGGAGAAATTCAACGCCTTGCAAGTGGAAGTTGCCGAGCTGTGCCAACGACCGCTGATGGGGGTGGAGGAGAAATTCAACGCCTTACAAGTGGAAGTTGCCGAGCTGTGCCAACGCCCGCTGATGGGGGTGGAGGAGAAATTCAACGCCATACAAAGGAAGTTGCCGAGCTGCGCCAACGCCCGCCCACCGTTACACCGGGAATATCAGGAACGGGACATAGCAGAGTGACGCCCCCAACCTTCGACGGAAAAGTCCCGTGGAGCACCTACTTACGTCAGTTCGAGGCGGCCTGTTCCATAAATAACTGGAACAACACAGAAAAGACTACAGCTCTCATTGTAGCGCTCAGAGGTGACGCCCTTTACGTCCTTCAGGCCATCCCGACTGGATCCCAGGACTACGCTTCCCTGATCGCCCATATGGAGTCCCGATATGGAGATAGCCATCTTCAGCAGGCCTATCAGATGCAGCTCCGGACCCGGGTACAGAATAACGCGGAAACCCTGCAGGAGTTCGAGATGGACATCTCACGCCTCGTAAGGCTCGCCTACCAAACAGCGCCGGCCGACTTTCTGGAGCAGATAGCGACGCAGACTTTCACCGACGGGCTACGGGACTCGGACACACAACAGGCACTGCGTCTCGCACGCAATAAGACCCTGGCAGATGCGCTGAGCCACGCACTTGAGTTCGAGACGGCAAAACAGGCATCCAGAATGCAAGCGCGGGTGCGTCAAGTGGACGTCGACGAACCAGTAAAAACCAACGAGACCAAGCCCCTGGCCGACGAATTAATGGAGGCGCTAAGCCGTTTCTTCGATAGTCGCGGTACCACCAGCAACGACACAGCCGGAAGACAACCGGAGAGGCGGCCCGGAAGAGGACTACCGACCTGCTGGGCCTGCGGTAAGAAAGGCCACCTGAGCAAGGACTGCGGTGATCGCCGCCGCCGAGGGTATCAGACGGGAAATCAGTCGCCTGAAAACCGCGCGGCCCAGGGGAACGAGTATTAGCCAGCCTTGGGGGGCAAAGGTTGGCTTGTGACAGTCGTCAAGCCCCAGCAGTCCAAGTGCGTGTGACGAAGTTACGGAGGGACAATAGCAGCCTGATGGTCGACGGAGTCGTCAACGGAGTGAGCTGGCCCATGCTGATCGACACGGGAGCGTCGAGGACCATCGTCAGTCCCACCGTGAACCCGAAGTGGAGAGTGCAACCCACACAAAGGAACCTCCAGCTAATAACCGCGACCGGATAGACCGCACCGGTACATGGCGAAGCATCACTGGAGCTCGTCATTGGTCGACGGGCGGTGTAGCATCCAGTGCTTGTGGCTGACGTATCAAACGAAGTGATCATCGGACTGGACTTCCTGGACCAGAACAACATCATCTTGGACTTGAGTACCAACACTCTGCACTTCGGAGGTGAGGAACTTGCTTTGCAACCAGCACACGAGGCCGTCACCGCACGACGAGTAAGGCTGAGAGAGGACGTCATCGTTCCTGCCAGGACGGAGGTCAGCGCCGCCGTAATTGTCGACGGAACTGCTGAGGGAGTGGCGGCTGTCATCGAGCCAAAATATGAGGACATCCAGACAAAAGGATTGCTAGTTGCCAAGACCCTCATCAACACGACGCCTCGGCCGTACGTCCGCCTGTCCAACCTGAACGACTACGATATTACGGTTCACAGGGACACCAACCTAGGAGTCTGCGAGCCCGTTACCTGGATTGCCCGCATCACAGAAACGACGGACGGACACCTGCAGACGGACAACCGAAGAAGACACGCCCTGCCAGAAGAACTACAGAAGCTGTACCAAGGATCCCAGGACCATTTACACGAAGAGCAATCACGCCAACTTCAGGACCTGCTACGCGAATTCCAGGATGTCTTCTCCGTGGGGAGCAAAGACTTCGGCAGGACAAGCTTGGTCCAGCACAGAATCGACGTTGGGGACAGCGCACCGATTAGGGCCCCATTCCGACGTGCCCCGCTCGCCAAGCAAGCCGAAGTCGACCGGATGGTAGAAGAGATGAAGGAGCAAGGGGTGATCGAGCCATCACATAGTCCTTGGAGTTCACCGGTCGTGCTTGTGAAGAAGAAGGACGGTTCCACCAGGTTCTGCGTGAACTACAGGCGGGTGAACGACGTCACGAAGAAGGACAGCTACCCTCTACCCCGGATCGACGACACGCTGGACACCATATCAGGGTCAAGATGGTTCTCCACCTTGGATTTGAAGAGTGGCTACTGGCAGGTGGAGGTCCACCCTAAGGACCGCGAGAAAACGGCGTTCTCTGTGGGCAGCGGGCTCTGGCAGTTCACCGTCATGCCATTCGGTCTGTGCAACGCCCCTGCGACCTTCGAAAGGCTAATGGAGTCCATTCTGAGGGGACTACACTGGAAGACCTGCCTGGTCTACCTAGACGACGCCATCGTTCTGGGGAGGAGCTTCGAGGAGCACTACAGCAACCTGAAGGAGATCTTGTTGAAGCTACGGGCTGCCCAGCTGAAGTTGAGCCCCAAGAAGTGTCAGCTCTTCCAGAAGCGGGTCCAGTACCTAGGGCATATCGTCTCCGAGGAAGGGGTGCGCACCGACCCAGAGAAGACCGCAGCTGTGAGGGAGTGGCCAGTTCCGAAGGACAAGTCCCAACTACGAAGCTTCCTGGGACTCTGCACTTATTACCGTGAGAGGATTCGCCGACGTCGCCAAACCTTTACATCGACTGACTGAGAAGGACCAACTCTTCACGTGGACAGCAGAATGCCACAGTGCCTTCGAACAACTCAAGCAGGCTCTGTGCACCGCGCCTATTCTGGCCTACCCCAGACCTGGAACAAGGTTCATCGTCGATACCGATGCCAGCGACTTTGGCATAGGGGGAATCCTGTCGCAAGTAGTGGACGGCGAGGAGAGAGTAGTGGCCTACTTCAGCAAGGCCTTGTCAAAGCCAGAAAGGAACTACTGCGTCACCAGGAAGGAGCTGCTCGCCATCGTGAAGACCATTGAACACTTCCACAAGTACCTGTACGGGCAAGAATTCCTCATCAGGACCGACCATGCATCCCTGCGGTGGCTCCTGAACTTCAAGCAGCCCGAGGGTCAACTCGCGCGGTGGTTGGAGAGGCTTCAACAGTACAACTTTGAGATTCAGCACAGGAAAGGCCAGCTGCATTCTAACGCCGACGCCCTGTCACGAAGACCGTGCCCCGAAGACTGCACCTTCTGTGCCCGAAGGGAGGAGAACACCGGGATACAGTGCCGAAGGACTACCGTGGAACTTCAAGGGAGCTGGAGCCGCGAATCTTTCACGCGGGCACAAGAAGAAGATGATGACCTGGGACTGATAGCCGAATGGAAGGGGGCCTGTGTCCCCAGACCCGGGTGGAACATTGTGAGTGACTGCAGCCCAAAGTTTAAGTCCTACTGGGCGCAGTGGGACTCGCTGATTGTAAGGGATGGCCTCATCTGCCGCGCCTGGGAGAGCACCGACGGGAAGACATATCGGGAACAAGTCGTCGTTCCAAAGGCTATGACGGAGGAGGTCCTGAAGGAAGTTCATGGAGGATCATCTGGTGGACACCTAGGGATAAAGAAGACCCTGGAGAAGCTGAGAGAGCGGTTCTACTGGATCGGATGCCGAACTGACGTGGAGAACCACTGCGCGAGGTGCCACGATTGCGCAGCCAGCAAGGGCCCAGGACGAAGACGACGGGGTCCACTGAAGACCTACAACGTGGGCGACCCCATGGAGAGAGTGGCCATCGATGTTGCTGGACCATTCCCGTTAAGCGAGGCAGGGAACCGCTACATATTAGTCGTCAGCGACTACTTTACCAAATGGCCGGAGGCGTATGCGCTCCCTAAACAAGAAGCCGCGACGATCGCAGAGACCCTGGTGAAGGAATTCGTCAGCCGGTACGGAGTACCCCTGGAGCTGCACTCCGACCAAGGGAGGAACTTCGAGTCGCAGGTGTTCCAGAACCTATGCCAGCTGCTGGGAATCCGGAAGACAAGGACAACGCCGCTACACCCTCAGTCCGACGGGATGGTAGAGCGTTTCAACCGCACCATCGAGAACCATCTCCGAATAGTTGTCAGCGAGCACCAGAGGGATTGGGACAAGCATCTTCCACTATTTCTCCTGGCCTACCGCGCCGCCGTGCATGAAGCCACCGGGTGCACACCAGCCCGGGCCATGTTTGGGAGGGAGCTCCATCTACCTGTCGATCTTGCCTTCGGCCGACCTGGGAATGATCCGATCCCGGTAAGCCAGTGTTGTCAAGAACTGGTCGACCAACTGGAGGACGTGCACGCGTTCGCGAGGAGGAAACTGCGGATCGAGACCGACCGAATGAAGACTCGATACGACCAGGAGACGGATGCTGGAGGATTCCACGAGGACGACCTGGTCTGGCTCTTCAACCCAATACGGAAGAAAAGCCTGTCACCCAAACTGCAGAAGTCCTGGGAGGGCCCGTACCGAGTCCTGAAACGGATCAACGATGTCGTCTACAGGATCCAGCGGAGCCCGAGGGCGAAGATGAAGATCGTGCATCGAGATCGCCTGGCAGCCTACGGAGGGACACAGACGGACCAATGATTGATCGGGACGATCAGCCTTTTTAGGAAGGGGGTGGTGTTACGGCTGTGAGTTTGTGTCATCGCTCGCCGCATGAGTCACAACTGCCCCAGGGCTGGGCTGTGCCCTGCCTTCTGTATTGCGTGCGCCTTATGCAACAGGGCTACTAGGACAAAGGGATAGTCCAGAATATTCGTGACTGGACCAGCGATGGAAACCTCGAGAAGCCGTGGACCCTGGATGGATCTAGAAGCATTTATTGAGTCACCGGCCTGCTATATAAGTGCGACCTGTCAAGCAGTGGTTGTTGTTGTGTTTTATGAGCTAGTGCGAGTGTTTATCCTGGGCGACAGAAGTGTGGTGACTTGCGAAATCCCTAGTGAAGCTGATTCTCTTGACAGCGAGGAAGTGATTGTGGTGCTTGTGAAACAGTGTATAGTACAGTGACAGACCTAGTGCAGCTATTTCCAGCTAGCGTACGGGACCGGACTCATTAGCGAAGAGGATTAACTGAGGTCTGTTGACAAGTAAAAGGGAAAGTATTCTCGACGTGAGGAAACTGGAGTAAGGTAATAATTGCTGTTGAGTAGTGTATTTTTCTGGCTGCAATAAAATTAATTAGTTCTTTAAGCAGTAATTGGTTTTGTGCTTTATACCCACCGTAATCCAGTTAACAAAGGTGCCACTAGGGGGTGGCACGTAACAATATCATATAGTTCATTTCCACAATCATTAAATAGAGTCACTTTCTCATCTCTGTCAATGGATTGGTAGAAATTCTGCCAAGGGAGTAATTCTGCATCCGTTTTAAAATCATTTCAATTAAATTTACTGAAGTCACGTACAAAGATTGATTTTGGTCGAACTTTCGGGGTAGATAGAGAAAACAGTGCATACAGGAGATCATGGGCTGAGAATCCAGCAGCTGGTTCTTTTCCATAGTCAACAACGAGTTCATTACAGTTTGAAGAGATAATATCGAGAGAGCTGTCACAAGTAGCTGTGTGAAATGTAGTATCGAATGGTAAACATTCAACATTACAGGAACAGAGCACATCACATACCTGTTCAGTTTCAAAAGCTCCACTACCAAACCGAGCATTAACGTCCCCAACAATAAAAACATATTTATAATCAAGAATGAACCTGTACATGGCATTCAGAAAAATATCTAGGTAGCCAGCTTTCGGTGGACGACACACACAAGCAAAGAGAATTTTAGTTTCGATAAGAGAGATATCAAGTATAATGTATTCAGGCCTCTTATTATATTCACCAGGAGACTGACTTAGCACGCTATACTTTATGTTATCCCTAAGGTAAACTGCAACACCACCTCCACCGACGGTTAATCTGTCATTTCTAATGACTTTATAGCCTGTGAGAGAGACAGCAGCATCTGGAATTGAGGGCTTGCAAAAGGACTCGCTTACTGCAATTATGTCAAAAGACGAACCACCAAAGACGTGACAAAATTCAGAATAGTGAGAGGAGTCAACTAATGATTGAGCATTGATATGAGCAATTTTTAGGCAGTTGGTGTTTTTCAGGCTGATAGCGGAAAGTATGTCTGGAAGGAGGGGAGTGGAATTCAGCTGTATGCCTACTAACTACAGACACAGAGTTTCCAGAAATATTAAATATTAAAAGATGGTCCTAAAAAGAAATGTTGCATAATTATTTAAATATGTGAAGTAAATTAAAAATAAAATTTTAAAAACTAAAAGGAGGGAAAAGAGTGAGTAATATGAGTACGCTAGTTATCTTCATTGTACCTGGAACTTAGCAGGGGGTGAGCTTTTTAAGCTCGGCTGCGTTTCTCACACGGTGTTTGATGTCACCTCGCAGTACAATTAACGTACCATCTGACGTCCACACTTGCTTCTCCGTGAAGATGGAGACCGCTTGCTTCAGTAGATGGTGTCTGGTGGAGGTGAGATCCTCTCGAATTGTCACCTTGGTTCCACGCAACGCCCTCTTTGCGCGAAAAATCGCCGACCGTTTCCCATACGAAACAAACTTGCACAGGATAGCTCTAGGCTTTCCACCCCCCGGGGCTCCAACCCTATGCGAACGGTCAATGTCATCCACGGTCAACGCAACGGGACGTTAAGCTTTGCAGCAACATTGAGCACTAATTGGTCTGTACTTTCACTTCTCTCTTCAGGCACACCAAAGATTCTTAGATTGTTCCTCCTTAAATATTGTTCTGTTTCCTCAATTTTGTTGTGAAGTGAGGACTTCAGTTCAAGAATTTCATTTTCGCGAGCTTTGAGTTCATGTTTTAATTCTGCAATCAGCTCATTGCTGAAAGCCAGTGATTCCCTTAGTTCCTCGCATACCTTTTGAGCGAGAACTGTCACAAGGGGCTGAAGGAAGTCATTGTTTTGAAATAAGTTCTTTACGACACCTTGCACCAAGTGTCCGATGTTATCATGTGATAAGATGTCATTAGCTGCTTTGTCAGAGGGGCTGTGTGTAGTACCGTTGGTCGCTAAGGGAGAGCGCTGGCTGCTAATTCCCTGTTGAGGGGATGAGACCTCACCGGAAACAGCTGACGAGCTAGCTGCGCGCTTCGCTGGAATCTTTCCTTGTACACTGACATTTGAAGAGCGAGTTGCGTTTCTTTTGTCTTTGTTTCCCGCCATGACTAATCTCAAAGTGACGATTTACAAATTCCAATATGACTATAAATATCGTACTACACTCACGCTCACTTCACTAACACTTTCACAGATCACCTTCACTTCAGAGACATCCTTTTCTCATTATTACTTCGGCAGAAATCTCTGTCCGAGCCTACTGAGAGAATTTATACTTCGCATCACCATCCAGACTACTACGCAGCGACTGAACTTATCTACACCGGCGTGACATCACAATCTCACCCGACTTCGTGGCCTTGACAGCGAGGCCTCGCCACGTGTTGCAGTCTGTTCGCCGACATTTTGTGTGCTACAAATCCACCAATTCAACTCTACTCTATTGAAACAATCTTCACCACGTTTCATCACCTGTAACAGGATATCATCGCTACATCTATTCATCGCTAGAGCCAGGCATATCAGCTCCTAACAGATACTTCACGCCGTGCAGCATTCTGTCGCTTCTCAATACCAGCTTTCGTACATTCATTCACCAGGCTCTTGTGTTCTTACACACTCCACGTACATTTTCATAGTGCTTATAGTATTCTATCTATAAGCACTTCATTCCATCTCTACATTTCACGCTATCAGTGAACACTCCGCGTCATTTTATTCATCCCATTACCTCACGCTCGCAGAGGTTTTCTCATCTCGCCTTAATTTGTACCCTGTTGCCAGATCCTCGCCCGTGACATTCTCAACATTTCCATACTTCTCAACCATCTACTACCCTACTCATTCCCTTGCCCCATTTCATCCCACATTCCTGTGCTGTCCCTCGATACCTACCCTACTGCTCTAGCGTCCTGCTGTGCCCAATCTCGTATACCCCCGACACTACCCATCATTTTCCAAATCACTACAATCATCATTTCAACCACATTCATCTTTATATAATTCTTCGTTTCTAACCCTTATCCTCTTTCTCCTTTTTTAGGGACTTAGTGCCCTAGTCCTGCAATTCCTTTCGCGATCTTTGCACTCGTATCCCCCTGCCCTGGTAAAATTGGCCTCATCCTATACTTGTTAATACTTTCCACATATTCGTCATGGGTCGTGGCAAAGGTCGTGGTTCCCCAAACCGTGATCCGCGTAACGCTAAGGGGACCAACAAGGAGGCACCAGCGCGCACTAACTCTCAAGGCGCCATCCCTAAAAAACTAACCACAGCTACTACCACGTCTACCGCTACACCCTCCACCTCTGGCCTTCACCCCAACCTCCCACCAGTAATCCCACAAACCGCCACCTTGTCCGCGAAACGTAAAGTACCCGACCCAACGGACTCCGAACTTACCCACCGCTCCCGTTTGCGTGTCCATGATGGGATGGAGGAGGGTGGTCATTCTTCTATTCCCTCACTGGATGCCACATTGAGCACGAACCCCCCTCCCTCCATCTTTGATCTACCACCCCTCCCTCGCCCCACGGGGAACCTACCCTTCCAGGAGGGAACGCCCCCTCCCCAATCCCCCAATCCTCCGTCTCCTATGCAGCCAATACTGCTCAGCCCACCTACAAGCACTACCTTATCTCCGGTCTCCAACACCTGTCCAGACAGGAAATCTCGGGAGCTTTGGAGACGCTCATCCCCCCTCTTTACCTTTCATCCTGGTCTCCGTCTCAAATGGTGTGATCCTCAAAACCGACGATGACATTGTCGCCACCACCCTTGAGGACGCCAATTCACCCGCCCGACTCGGTCCCACAGTGACGATTGGTCCCCTTACATCGCGCCAAACACCCACCACAGCACCCCCTCCCCCCCGTTCACCACTCTTCTCCTGCGTGATCCGAGGCGTTGACCCTGATCTTCCTGAGGAGGTCGTCATATCGGAACTTGAACGCGAACAAATCCAGGTGAAAAAGGCCTTCCGCATAAAGTGCCCCACAGGCCCAACCTGGATGGTCAGGATTCTCCTGGCCACCCAGGCAGAAGTCGATCGCCTACTCCAGCTCGGTGTATACATCTTTCGGTATCACCACCGAGTAGAACCCTCTAAAGCTCCACCTCCCATGGCTCTCCATTGCAATAGGTGTCTGGCCTACAACCAGCACTCTACTGAACAGTGCCGCCAACCGCGCATCTGCCCCCACTGTTCCCAACCTGACCACCCCCTGCAACAATGTCCTAACCTCGCCCAACCTCCCAAATGCCACCAGTGCTCGGGTCAGCACCCTACACACTCCTACAAGTGTAAGGGTAAACCCGCACCTCCCCCAGATCATCCGGAGCTTGTCGCCCCCGTAAAGACAATCGACCCCCCAACCCCGACCGCAAACACCCAATTTCCCCCCTTGACGGTGGAAAACCTCCTCCGCTTCCTCACCATCTCCCTTCAAAACCTCATGCCATTCCAACGGCCTCTGGTTCTCACACAACTCCAACAGGCTGCCCTCCAAATTTTTAATGTTCGTTTCTTCCCCTCATACGCCGGCCCCTTGGCACATTTCATCTTCTCCCCACTGGTATCGACACAACATGGCAACTAAGGCCATCCACACTGGGCCTCCCAAAACCATCTCTCTAATATACAGCAATGTTTGCTCCTTCCACAAGAAGCGTCCCTTACTTCAGTACACCGTAGCCGCACATTCCGCAGACGCCGTTCTACTAAACGAAACGTTTCTTCGTCCCCACCAGTCAGCCAGTCTCCCCGGCTACACCATTCACAGAGCGGACCACCCTCGCGAGATTGGGCGTGGGGGTGTCGCCCTCTTACATAAGAACCGCATCCCACTACGCATTCACGTCCCTCCTCCCCCACTCTCCTTCCCTGAGAGCCTCATCGCGACTCTCTACTTCCCCTCCCGCGTACTTCATGTCGCAACTGTATACACCCGTCCCCGCCGTCCCTTCCCCCGGGAGTTCCTAACCCATCTCCATACCACCTTCCCACATATTCTCGTACTTGCGGACCTAAACATGCACTCCCGATCGGCAACGGAACTGACTGACTTCCACAACTATCTACAGGCGATAAACTCCACCCTTGTAGCCATCCCCAAACATACTCGCCCTATCTCGAACACCACACTGGATGCAATTATTGCACATTATCGCCTCGCTCACCTTCTAACTGTGGACGTCCTCCTCAGCATAGGAAGCGACCATCTCCCCGTTCTGGTCACCATACCAACACGACCCACCACCGTCACCCCTCCGCCGCCGATTCTTCGCCAGAACTTTAAAAAGGCAAACTGGCCTGCCTACAGAGATCACATCACCAACTCTCTCACCCCTCCCCTCCCGCATCTTGACTCTGCGGCCACGGTTGACTCATACACCCGAGTTCTAGAATCCTCCCTAACAGACGCCTCATCCGTTCACATCCCCATCACCCCGTACTCACCCTCCCGCCCCCCGTTATCCCCCAAAGCCCTCCCTCTCCTCCGACTCTCCCACAGATATCTAGCCCACTATAAAAGATCACGCGATCGCTATTTCCTCACCCTTCACCGTCAGACTATCCGCCAGGTGCATTTCTACATCCGCGCCTTTCACCGCCGTAACTGGGTCTCAGTCTGCAACTCCTTGCAAGGCCAACGCCCCTCCCTTGGCTCTTATTGGAAACGCTTAAACACCCTCACTGGACGCTCCCCCACACCCATCTATCCCATCATCCACCAGGGCACTGCCCCACCGGATCTGCCCTCCACGCTGGAGATCTTTGCCCGTCGCTTCGAACGGGTCTTTAACGGTCATTTCGGCCTCACCTTCGATGACACCGATAACGACGCCGTCAACTCCATCTCAGATCGACACTATCTCCAGCCCAATCATAAACACCCCCATATCCCACACCCTATCAACGACCCCATCACCCCCATCGATATTCACCTCGCTCTTTCCCGTACCAAAAATACTGCCCCCGGTCCCGATCAACTCCGCTATCTCCACATCAAAGAGGCACCCCCTATCTTCTTCCAGCTCCTCGCCACCCTCTATACCTACCTCCTCAAAACCGGATTTTACCCAACGGCATGGCGCGCTGCCACCATGCTTCTCTTCCCCAAACCCAACAAACCACTCTCCGACCCCTCCTCCTATCGTCCCATCTGCCTCACAGCCGTCCTCTCCAAACTATTCGAAAAAATCCTAGTCCGCCGCACCTACCTCCATCTCAATCAACATCAGCTACTCCCCCTCTCCCAATGTGGCTTCCGGCCTGCCCTCTCCACCCATGACCAACTACTCCGCCTCACCACCCTCACAGCCGATAACATGAACCGCTTCCGCCCCACTCTCCTCCTCACCTTCGATTTTCAGAGTGCCTTCGACACCGTCTGGCACTCAGCTCTCCTTCTCAAACTCCACTACTACCACCTCCCTCATAATTTCATCCGCCTGATTGGAAACTTCCTCAGTCCCCGCACCGCCCGCATTTCTATCAATAGCACCCTCTCACGCTCCTTCTCTCTAACCCAAGGCGTACCCCAAGGGTCAGTACTATCCCCTCTCCTCTACATCCTTTTTGTCGGAGATATCCCCCAACCTCCTCCAGTTCGCAGACGACACTGCAATACTCGCTCCTTGCCCCTCCGTCGCAGCCATCAACAGACTGGTCCAACCATATCTCGACCGATTCACGGCCTGGTGTGATCGCTGGCATCTCAGTCTAAATACGGACAAGACCAAAGCCGTACTTTTCCGTCCCCGTCGCCATGCCAACTCGGCCACCCGCAACCCCAATCTTCTGACCCTACGCATCCACGATCACCGCCTTCACACTTCACCATCGCTACGTTACCTGGGCGTCATCTTTGACGAGCACTTCACCCTTCGTCCACATCTACGCGCACTTACGGCCTCTGCTCAGAAGCGCTCTCGCCTCATCACCAGGCTGATCGGAACCTCTTGGGGGCTGCATGCCTCAACGCTGTTCTACACATACAACACCCTCATCCGCTCTTACATCACATATGGGCATGTTGTCTGGGCCGGCTGCGCCGCCAGCTACTTGCACCCCCTGGTAACCATGGAACGACGCATCGCCCGCATAGCCCTTCGCCTCCCCCCAATACACCCAAGTGAGGATCTGTACCGTCTAATGCCATTACCCCCCGTTACGACGTACATACACCTTCTTCAACTGCGCTACTTGAAGCGCGCTAGAAGAACGCAGAATCCTATTCTACGACAACTTGAGGCACTCCAGCTACGCAACCCAGTATACTCCAAGCTAGGCCTACTCCACCTCAAGAGCCTCACCCCTGCCCCGGACTAATAGTCCTCTACAAAAAAAAAAAAAAAAAAAAAAAAACATCACCTCAACATCAATCCACCCATACATACTCACATCTTACACCTACAGCTTGTATTTCTTTTCTTTTCTTTTATATTTCTTTTCCTTCTATTTTATTTCGACTCTTTTCTCTTCTCTCTCTTTTCTACAATAACGCTTCCATTCTCATCTCAACCAACGTCATCCATCACCTCCATCTCAGCAAACAAACTCATCCATTTCTATTATCGCATTCATTACAGAATAGTTCAAACAACAATTACCATATCTCATCACCCACACTCCCCTCAACGCAACTTTTTTCATCCCTTCCCATACCATTTTCAAATACCCTCACATACCGTACACACGATCAACTCCTCGCAAACTCCATTCTCCTTTTACTCCCACCCTCACTTCACATCACCACAAGCACCACCAATTGCCCCCATCTCATAATACATAATCATCCACTTAAAAAATAATAAAAATAATAATAAAAAATAAAAACCACCTATCTAACTTCTAACTTCTGAAAACACCAAATTTCAACTCTCATACAAAACCATTAAACTTAAAATCTCAAAATTCAACATCTAACACCTCCACCTACAATAGTACAATGCATTTAAGAGCAATTTTCCGTCAACACCAAAATTTTCAAAACTTCAATCTTAGCCAAGAGGTCAAATTATTTCTCCTCCTCCAACTTACACAATCCACCCCCACCCTTCTCCTATAACTCTCCACCTTCTATTAAATCCCCTCCTCTGGCCCAAGAGATGGTGCAGCCATCTATAGGGGCCCGCCCACCCTCGTTGGGTGGGAATGAAATGACCCCTTTTATTATTATTATATTCACTTCAGAGATCCAATAGCACCTCACAAGACCGTCGTAATACTTATTTGACACCTTCTATATGAAAAAAATTCTGGACTGATGCTCCGAGCGTTAAGCCACCATGGAAACGTTTATGTGTGTGTAGAATCTGTCTGATAACTGGTGTTAATTGTGATGGCTGCAATAGTGTGTGTTATCTGTAATTCAGGTAAGGAATGCAGACGATGAATTTCAAGTAGTTCCTGCTTTTGTTACCAAATGATACCGTCAACGACACCTAGCTGTGAACTTGGCTACTAGATACCACCGTGACCGGTACCTGGCGAAGAACGTTGGAACGTAATAGAGCGTTAATCTAACCTACAAATTTATCTTCTCACAATTGTTAGTAGAAGGTTCCTTTACATGCCATAAATCTTACTTCTCCTCCGAAGGAAGGCATACTGAGGGGTTTTTAAAGCTCTTAAAAAATCCGATGACTTCGGCCGGGTTTGAACCCGCGATCGTGGGCATAGAAGCTCATCATGCTACCAACTAAGCAACCGAGGTCGCTTAAACAATATTTGTTCACTAGAAACTTGGGTACATGAAACGGAGACCCAGCGGCTGGACTTCAGTTTATTTCAGTTGTCCAGTGCCCATCCAGAAAGGCTGCTATATTTCCTCCCGCCCCGCCAACAAAAAATGCCCCTCACAAAACTTACTCTCGAGTTCTTACACATTTTCTCAGACATAACAATGGAATTTATTTAAATTTGCTATAAAATGGACAGGCTTAATTAATTATTTTACCACACTATATTTTGCAAATATATAACGAATAAAATGAGGAATCTGTATGAGGAATATATCATTTATATAAGAATTAAATTAATATTATACATTTTAATTTTTTTTAAATGTAATATTACATATTTCACCCAACATTATTACATAAATCCTCCCTTTATTATTCTGCTAAGGTCCCATTCCGGTTTTGTACCGAAAATAAGGACCTGTTAACACCAACCCACACATATGGGGTACCTACAGGTTTTGCATAATCCCATGTGTGCTTGAAACGCACTCACTTCCTCTTTAAATGCCTCACAATTAAATACATACCTTAAAAAATGTACACTTACAATGGGAGCACCGTAACATGGCGAGCCTGCCGCTAGAGCGCAGGACAGTGCGGCGGCGGCAGTCATCTGGCGAGAGCGCGACGTACTGCTAGGCGAGCCTGCCGCTAGAGCGTAGGGTAGCGCACATTATAAACCTATTGGGGAAACTGTGGTTTATGAACAAGCTCGGACGATTAAGACCTAAAAAATAGCCCGAATATGCAAGCAAACGTGACCTGAAATTGAGAAATGACAAATGACTGATTTAAATATAGCCGTTTTTTTAAATTATTTTTTAAATTATCCAACAATCTATTCGAGATTAAATTGTTAACTAATCCTACTTTCATATTAATTTTCTGATTATACATGTTTAAGTGGTTATTTACAGTAAACACTAGTTCCCGTTCGGTAAGTTGAGAATAATTGCACCCCTACAGCTGTCGTCAATATACTGAAATATGAAGTTCTTACCAAACAATGCTCAAAATATGACCTAATGGTAAAAACAAATTTCGAAATATGCATTTATATGGCAAATAAAAACCACTTGATTTGCATCAGAAACCAATCGGGCATTAAAATAGAGGCAAAGAAAAAAAAAGATTTCTCTAAACATCCGAGCCCTACTCATCACATCGTGGTGTAGTGGCTAGTGTTTTTTGGCTACACTGAGCTTTGTTAGGCAAAGCTGAGAAGAGATGGTTCCGATTTCCACCTTAGCCATCCTGGAAGTAGTTTTCCGGGGTTTCCCACTTCTACTCCAGGCAAATACCTAGGTGGTTCCTAATTTAACGCCACAGCTCCCTCCTTCTCAATCCTAATTTGATTTACAAATATACACACTAATACAGCCTTCTCAGTAACACAGGTTATCAGATCAATTGCACACACACCCATGTACACGGGATTACGATGTGACAAATCCCCTCAATTAATCAACAACAACAACCTGATATGGAAGGTGACTTTTTGAACCTTTGAGAATGTCTGTTTGACAATACTAACATTTTGTAGTAATTTGCCCACCATTTTTTTAAATCGATGATATCTTTACCACTAAATATTTTAACTGCGACTTAAGAATTTATGATTACGCTGTTTGATTCACATACACCAAGTTTGTTTAGAGAAAGTAACATAATATGACGGATGTTCCATATGACAAAAAAATAAATATGTATAACAACTACCGTGGTATTTCTCTTCTGTCAGTAGCTTACAAGATCCTGTCACTTTCCATCCTTGAAAGACTGGAACGGCAAGTTGAACACAAACTCGAGGAATACCAAGGAGGTTTTAGGAAAGGCCGATCGACTGCAGAACAAATCAAAACCTAAAAACTATAATTAGGTACGATGTGTTGAGAGGTCGAACGTATGTATACCTTAGGAAAGCGTACGACTGCATCGACCGTGATGTGTTGATTAACATTCTTGCAGAAATGGAAGTCGATGAGAAACTGCTGGCGATAATAAGGGCGACCGTAATGCATACCACATCCAAAGTCAAATTCCAAGGATGTTTCACTGAACTTTTAGAAATCAAGACAGGCGTTCGACAGGGAGATAGCCTCTCACCTCTGTTCTTCAACTGCGTGCTTGAAAAGGTAACACAAAATTGGCGACAGAAGTTAAAAGAAGGAGACCTTTACAAACCTTTCAGGATCGGGACAAAGAAAACGGAGTGGAAATAGATTGCTTAGCATTCGCTGATGATATAGCCCTGGTGACAGAAGATTTTGAAAGTGCAACAGAACAGGTCAATATATTCAAGGAAGTAGCAGAACAAACAGGACTACGCATTTCCTTTCAAAAGACACAAGTAATGTCGAACATCAAGGATGATACAGCACAAGTAAACACCAAATAAGGAACGATAAACCATGTTAATAAATTTAAATATCTTGGGGAATGGATCCAGCAAAATGACCTTGACAAGGAAGCCAAAGAAGCAAGAATCAAGAAAACAGAAGTCGCTTTTAAATAAGTTTTGATGATTGGTACAAAGTTTATTATATTTGATAACTTTCTTTTTATTTCCAAACCACCCGCAACATATATAACAAAAGGTGAACACAAAAATTCGTCACTACAACACTGTCATCAAACCAGTACCGCTATATGATCCTACAACCTACACACCATACTTGGCCCGAACTACAAAAATGGCATCGATATCGGAAAATCCAGGCAAGAAATATACTCGAAGATAGAGAAGATCACAGACACAATGCGAAAACGCAGAGTTTGCTTCTACGGTCTTAGACGACGCCGACGGATGATCGACTCCCGATGGACAAAACGTATCTTCAGTATATTCGACTCAAAACCAAAAAAACGTCCAGAAAGATCTGAAAGAAATGGGGATACGAGCAGAAGATGCAGAAGACCGAAATCTTTATAGAGCAGCCATCAAGACGTTTGGGACTTTCCGGGATGAAAAACGGACAACTGGTGCGAAATGGACAGAGGAACGTCGTGCTAAACACAGTGAGCTCATGAAGACAATGTGGATCAAGCGAAAAATGAACAAATGCCAGAATGTAAAATGAGGATTATCGAGGTCCCTAGTTGGCTGATTAGCGAAATTGAATGAATGAACAAAAACAAAGCTGTGGTAGGCGATAGGATCTCAAAATGGAGACAGCGTATGGGCTTACAAAAAACATCGATAACAAGAAATGCATTTCCTGAAACGCCAAAATAAAGCACTACGACAAAAAGTCAAAACAGAATGCCAGTACGCCTGTGAATGCCTTTCAATGAATTACAGGCTAGAGAAGTTGGAAGTTCTGGAAAGGAGAATGCTGCAGAAAATCATGAGCCCAATCCAGACGGACCATCTCAGCGACCATGAGGAATCGCAGGCTAATATATCTTGGGCATATGCACTGAACAGATTGGACAAATCCAGATTAAGCAAGCAGTTATTTGACTACTTCTGGAACAAAATAAAAAACCAACTACATCATGGATTAAAGAAACTCGGAAAGACCTTGAAAGATCTAACATCCCAGAGGCCCAAATGTTGAAAAGGGATACGTTTGGAAGGGTTTCATGATGAGAGACGAGCTACAAAGACCGGAAGAGCTTGGACGGCAGCAGCACAGCGATCGTGTGAAGGAGTACTGGAGGCAGGGAAATTACAACTAAAATAGTGAAATTGTAGCGTGGTGCTAAGTTGACAATTCGCAAGTTTAACCCCCCCCCCCCCTCCCAAAAAAAAAAACTTATTCTGGAACACGAAATTAAGACACTACCAAACCAGTGCTCAATCCCGAAACTATGCATGCGGCAGAAACACAAACTAAAGAGAATTGGAGATCTAGAAACATTAGAGAATGTCAGAAGAAGAATACTGGGAGCTAAGATAAATAATAATGCAGAATACTAAACAGAGAGCAATGTTTGACGTAAAGAGGAAGAGAAGACTACAGTTTCTTGGGCACATTTACAGAATGGGCATAATAATATCGTATGGTCTCGGGTGCCGGATGCAAGCTAAGTTATTTGACGCCCCGAAGGCAGCTTGCATGTCGAATTCTGTTGTTCCTTGGAACGCTTTGCATTCAAGGAGGGGGCAGATGACCTCGTAGTTCCCCCCTTAAAACAACAATAACTAACTATCTAAAGTCAATGAGGTTAGATATCTAAGCCCCTTGACACTACAGCGCTTTCTAGTAGAGAAAGGAGGAACTTTTGTTGGCGGAAAATTGCAAGATTAATTTTGCCATTATGAACACGGCCTACTGAATTCAAATGGGTTCTTTGACATGCCAACATCGTATAACATGAGTGTCGTGAGTTTTGTCGCCTTTAAAAATCACTCACCACGGCCAGGGGCGAACGTGCAAGCTTGGGGTTGGTGGTCCGATACGATAACCACTCACCCACCGTGGCAAGCAGAATGGACAACAAACAACTAGCTGAACAGATTTTCAACTTACTGAACAGCTACAAATCCACACCCATTTGGTTCGTCGAAATTGAGAAAGATATGAAAAATGCTGGAATTAACATACACAATAGAAACCAGAACACTCTTACGAGAAGTTCCTCAACTGGCAGGATTACGGGAGAGAGAGAGATTAACAACTAGACTAAAGTGGACTCAAGAAGAGAAGGATGAAGGAAATTTGGAAGCCAAGGAAATCGAATACAATGAAAAATAGCCAAAGTTCATTCATCCGCACCTTCCAAATGGGTTGTTCGAAAGAAAAGAAGAAGAAGAATATTTCTGTTGCCTTTTCAAGAAATGCAAGATTTTTTTGTATACTTTTGAGACGAATTGGAAGATTTTGGTACAAACCACACCTTCTAACTCCCTCTGGTTTAGGAGCTTGAGTTTTGTGAAACACACAGCTTAGCCTTAGCGTATTATATAATAAGATGATAATAATACATCAGATAATAAAGGGAAAAGAACAAAGATGATTGATGGACTTGGAAGAAGGAAGAGCCATGAAAGGCAGATAGGTAAGAAAAAGAGGACGGGATCTGCCCCAAAGGCCATGAAAAAGGGGGAAAATGGTGCCCAGCTCAGGAATCCTTCAGGGTTGCCAACTCCCGAACTACCAGAGGTGAGGCCCTTGAGGCTGTAGCACTATACAGGGTGCACCAGAAGTTGCAGCTAAATGTGAGAGATCTAGGGTTGATGTGTCTCAAGCACATCCATTGTATAGCTTTCAACCAGCCCACTCTCGACTGAAGTCCAGAAGAAGCTTTCTTCACACAACTGAGTGCCTAACTGACAAACTTCAGGATTTGGGGAGTACTTCTTGGTTGACCAGAAGCCCCCACATTACTCAGTGGATGGCTCCATCTGAAAGGCTCCCAGCAGGACATACAGAGGCTTGGACAACTTGGAAGTCTCTCAACAGATTGCGATCTGGGGTTGGCAGATCCAAGTCCAACATTCATAAATGGGTTTGTGTTGCGACTCGGTCCTTTGTGAATGCGGTGAAGTACAGACTATGGGTCATCTGCTTCAGTGTCCTATACTGTACACCACGGAGGATCTGGTGAAGGCTACACCAAATGGACGTGACATGGCAAAATATTGGTCATGCATTATTTGGAACCTTAAATGTTCAAGTGTTGCCATTTTTTGCCCATTTTGTACATAGTTTGTTATGTAATATTTTTGTTCTTGACACGAGTAAATAAATAAATAACCAGAAGAGGCCCTGAGGGCCTTGCAGTTAGAGAGAGAGCTGGGATAATTGATCTGTATGAGAGTTGTTATCTGTCCAGATTCGTATTGGTGGACAGACATCTGTGCAGAACAAGAAGAATATGACACACATGTGATGTTTTCAAACTAAAAATCCCTCAATCGCAGCTGCTGTTGTGTCAGCCGCCTTCTGTAGTCTCGGGGTTCGATACCCGACTGTGCCACGAAATTGAATTGAGGTCTGAGGATTGGAATGGGGTACTCTTAGCCTCGCGAGGAAAACCTTCAGCTGTCATAGAAATGGTTTTCCCCTTTCTACTCCAGCCAAATGCCGGGATGGTTCCAAGCCACGGCCGCCTTCTTCGAAATACACACTACCTCCCAGGGGCTCACATCTAGTGGGACATGGGTTGGCGACCACGGGACCCCAGCTGAGTCCGGCATTGCTTCCACTTACTTGTACCGGGCTTCTCTCCGTCTTCTTTCCTGTCGACCTCCCTTGGTCAACACTCTTGTTTCTTCCAACCCCGACGGTTAGTTAGTTATTGTTGTTTTAAGGGGCGGAACTAGGAGGTCATCTGCCCCGGACCCCGACGGTATTGGGGTATCCGAGGCCTAGGGAGTTTTTCACTTTCCCGCCTTGTCTGATCTTTCCTGATCCCTCGCAGGGTCAGAACTCTTGTTTTCTTTTCATTCTATTTTCTTTGCTCTTTAAGCTTCCCGCACTGTTTTTGTGAATTGGCTCCCCGTGTATCTAAATTACCTTACGCGAATTTTTTGAATCTACATTACATTTTGTAGGTGTTTTCAATATTAGTTGCATTTTGATAGTATTTTCGATCTAAATTGCATTTTGTAAGTATTGTCCATCCTTGAGTCATTTGAATCTAGCAGACATTTTGTAAGCATTTTCATTTTCAATTGCATTTTGTTAAGTATTTTGAATCTAATTCGTTATGGTTTCCATTTCACATTAGGGCTGATAACCTAGATGTTAGGCCCCTTAAAACAACAATTATCATCATCATCACTACTACAGCTATCACAATAACACAAGCTATTAGTAAAATTTCTACACACACCTAAGTACACGTAGCTACATGACCATGATGTCACAAAGCCCCTATATGAATCAACAACTACAAGGCTGTTGTAGACATCACGGATAGTTTGCAGCAGGAGGGGCTTGGACATCGTGGTCATGTAGCCCCGTGTACTTAGGTGAGTGTGGAAATGACCTGTGTTATTGTGATGCATGTATTACTGCCTGTTGTACCCAAGGTTGCTGGCGCAGTCGGTTGACATTTGAGGGTGCGCAAATGCGAGGGAGCCGTGTCAGTAGGTTTGCTGGCACGTTAAAGATCCCCTTCGGGGCAAAATCCCGGCACCCTGGCGTCTCAAAAAGCCGCAGTATTAAAAAGGGAGTAAAACCAATAACATTATTATTAGTACTATTGGTATTACTGTGTGTATTTGTATGGGGAGCGTGATGGCGCTGTGGCTTAGATGCTCGTCTTTCACCCGGACGGCCTGCGTTCGAATCCCGGTGACAGCGGGGTGGATATTTCATCTGAAAAATCACTTGGTGTCAGGAAGGGCATCCGGTCTTAAATCCCCAGCTAGACCAAAAAGAGCCAGGTTGGCTCTGGCGACCCCAATTAATTGGGAAAAGCCGAGGAAAGTTAGTACTGTGAGTATTTGTAAGTCCAGTGAGGATTGGGGAGGCGGCGACCGTGGCCTTAATTTACCTGGATTAAAAGTGTGAATCCAAGGAAAACCACTTCTAGGATGGCTGAAATGGGAATCGAACCCGCCTCTCCTCAGTTTTGTCTCACAAGGCTGAGTGGACCCCGTTCAAGTCCTCAGATAGAATTAAACATTTCTTGCCAGAGACGGGAATCGAGCCCAGACCTCCGGGCCAACAGGTAAGAATTCTAGCTGCTACACCACTGGGAAGGGAAGAGAGAAGCGTAAAACGTTTTTAGCCTATTTTCATTTATGAAAAAATAGTCTTATATGTCACCTTTTGTGTGTGTATTTTCGTCCGAGGGTGTGTCGTCGTCCTCCCCCCTAATAACTTCTAAACGGCTGGAGCTATTTCAATGAAACTTGGTAAGGTCATAGCAACATTTCGGCCGACCCCGACCGTGCCCTTCAAATTTTATTACATCTCACCAATCCAACATGGCGGCTGTGCGAAATATTTCACCGGCATTTTATATCTCCGAAACTGTCACTGATGTCACCCTGACAATTTGTACGGTGATAAAGGGCACTACTAGAAGTTCACCTATGAGACTTCTGTAAGATACAAAACCAACATGGCGGCCAAGTGAAGTTGAAACATTTTCATAGACTTTTCTCGTGAACTAATCATCTGAGAGCAGTGAAATATAGTACAGTAAATGTTTATACGCATAGCAATGCACTGGCATCTAATTTAGTTCAATTGCTTACATAATCTCAAGATGGTGGCTGTGCGCAGTTTCAAAATTAGGTTTTTATTTCTTGTGTCGTAATCATGCGATCGAAGTGAACGTTTGAATAATGAGCCTACGCAATAATTATCATCTAATAGTGCATAACTCTATGGCCTACATTTATAAAAATCCTACATGGTGACCAACCGTAATATTTATCTAAGAATCTATTACAGCAAACAAACTGAAATTTTGTATGTTGATAGAGGCAATTAACATGAGTAGGATATATGAAAATACGCTGTATAGTTCTTTACGGAACTACTTGTTTTAATCACATGTTACGTTTTAGGGTAAGTGATTCAATTATTTTCGTCGAATCTTTTTACATATTATCAGCCAGGGGCTCACATCTAGTGGGACGAGGGTTGGCGACCACGGGACCCCAGCTGAGTCCGGCATTGCTTCCACTTACTTGTGCCGGGATCCTCTCCGTCTTCTTTCCTGTCGACCTCCCTTGGTCAACTCTTGTTCTTTTCCGACCCCGACGGTATTAGGTTATCCGAGGCCTAGGGAGTCTTTCACTTTCCCGCCTTAATTGACCCTTCTCTCATCTTTCCTGATCCCTCCTTCTTCTAAGGAGCAGCCTTCTTGTTTTCTCTTCATTATATTTCCTTTTCTCTTTAAGGTTCCCACACTGTTTTTTGTTAATTGCCCCCCCCCCCCGTCTATCTACATTCCATTTACCAATTCTTTTTGCATCTACACTTCATTTTGTTGGTGTTTTCATTCTTCGTTGTATTTTGTAAGTATGTTTGTCCTAAATTGCATTTGCGAGTATTTTCAACCTCAATTACATTTTGTATGGTGGGCATTTTGCAAGTATTTTGATTCTCAATTTCATTTTGTGGGTATTTTGAATCTATATTACATTTTGTAAGTATTTTCAACTGAATTGCATTTTGTAAGTGTTTTGAAATTCAGTTGCACTTTGTAAGTATTTCGACTCTACATTGCATTTTGTACGTATTTTTAACCTAACCTACCTTTTGTACGTATTTTTCAATCTATTCATTTTGTGAGTATTTCCGTTCTAAATTCCCTTTTGTAAGTATTACCGCTCTCCATTTTGTGAGCAGTTTCAATCTGAGTTCCTTTTTGTTAATTTTCGTTCTGGTTTCCACTTCATTGTCATTTTCACTATCATCCAGACCATTAGGAGCCGATAACCTAGATGTTAGGCCCCTTAAAACAACAATTATCATCATAATTTTACATATTATTGACTAGCCAACGATTGGTTGATTCTTTTCTGTAATCATGGTCTTCAGACGTGTGTACTGAAGGGAGTGTTTGCCTTTCTATAGACATTAAACTCTCTTATGTACGAAACCTTTCTGGTCACAGTAATTTCTCTAAATTACAGGTTAAACTGAGAAGACATAAAACTAACGTGAGATGAAAGCACGTCAAGTAAACCCGTTATTACAACAGGTGGCCGAGCAATCTGTGATCACCGCGCGTGACGTCATTATAGGTGTCTGTGTTTGGGTCTCTAAGCCTCTCTGTTCTCAGCTAATCGTTTTATCTCTAAATAGCTACCACACCCTGCAGCCGAGACAACCTTGCTGAAATTCTGAAAGGAAGCAAAATAACCAGTGATGGACGAAGTAAAGAGGATATAAAATGTAGGTTTGTTCAGACAAGGAAGGTATTTCTGCAGAAAAGGAATCTTTTGACATTAAATATAGATCTAGGTATAAGTAATTAATTAATATCGTATGGCCTCGGGTGTCGGGTGCAAGCTTTGTTATTTGACACCCAGAGGGTAGCTTGCATGCCGAATTTCGTTGTTCCTTGAAGCACTATGAAAGTCAAGGAGGTTAGATACCTAAGCTTCTTGTACACTATAGCGCTTTCTTGTAGAGAAATGGGGAACTTTGTGTTGGCGGAAACTCCCCAGATTAATTTTGCCATTATGAACACGACCAACTGAATTCAAATGGGTTCTTTAACATGCCAACTTCGTATGACATCCGTGTCGTAAATTTTGCCGCCTTTCAAAAAAAAAAAACACTTACCACGGCCAGGAGCGAACCTGCAAGCTTAGGGTTAGTAGTCCGACACGTTAACCACTCACCCACCGTGGCAAGCTATCTAGGTATAAGAAAATCATTTTTGAAAGCCTTTGTCTGGAGCATGGCGCTCTATGGAAGTGAAACTTGCACTGTTGGCGCAGCAGAAATAGACACATTTGTAATGTGGTGTTACAGGAGAATGATGAAGATGGGATAGAGTACCGAATGAAGAGGTATTAAGTCGAGTGGGAGAAGAGAGATGTTTCTGGCGACTGCTAGGGAATAGAAGAGTGGTTGGTAGGACACATACTAAGACATCCAGAAATAGAAAACTAAGTTATGGAAGGAAGGGTTTCGGACAAGAAGTGTAGGGGTAGGCCAAGGTTATGTTTGAGTCTTCAGTCTTTTGACTGGTTTGATGCAGTTGTCCATGCCTCCATCGTATTAAAAGGAAAGGAAGCTTGTAGTTTAACGTGACCGTTAATCTTGAGATCATGAGCCACGGGACCTCCTTTTTACGTGGAATCCGAACCACAGGACATGGCATTTCACTTCGAAAATCTCACATGCATTGACCGGGAATCGAACCCGGACCGCCTTGGTGAGAGGCATACAGCTAGACCACTGAGCCACCACGCCCTCCATCGTATTAGCCCCCAAAAGTAATCATTAACGTGCTCAAAGTCCATCACGTCTTTGTGAAAACGTTCCCCTTGTTCTTCTGAATATGCCACCAAGTTATCTTTAAATTGGTCCAACATGTGTACTTATTCTGAAACCCATGAGTTTAAAGTTCTCAAGCACTGCTTTAAGGCTGTGCCATGCTTTTTTTTCGAGGGTGCTGAGTAATTGATTAAATTCTTCCCTGGCCATTATTTGAGAACCAACGGAAATACCAGCTTTAATTTTAGCTTGTGACAATTTAGAAAAAAAAATACGAGCCTTACAGTAGTCGCATATGATGTGTAACATCTGACATACAAGAAACTTCACATGAAATTGTATGTTATAATATTATTGGCACAAATATTAATCTATTGTAAGAGGAAGCATTTTACAGACATTGTAGTTTATAATACGGAACTCATTTTATTAGATGATTTGTAGCTTCCACCAGCACTAGCCAAAATAAAGAATACGATATGGATCAACTAGATTAATAGACGCGACACCGCTCATAACCTTAAATTCCTTATAAACAGATCCTCTTGATTCACAGACCAACACGTTATTTCATATGGATTCTGTTCAAATGAGTCGTATTGATATGATAAATACCGTTTAAAATGATAATCTGGTAGCAAAAATACCTACCCCGTCCGAGATTCAAACCCGATATCTCTAGATTCGCAGTCATAGGCGCTATCCCCACGGCTATTTCGACTACGCAAATAGTGTGCACGTTCCAATAATACTGCATTACGGAATTAAGTTTCATTTACATTTTGCTTGTTTCGATCAAGACCAACTACAATACTCAGACCTTAATATAGAAAAAACATGGCGGCGATGGTTGCCCTACCAATAGCTAAGATCATGTCACCAGGGTTGTCACCGTTCGTGTAAATTATTATTTTTACTCACCTAAGAGCATAAAAGATATCACAAGACGAAACTAGGTTCCGAAGAAATATGAATCAATATTTTAGACTTACCTTAATTAATTTATCTATATAGTGCTGGCCTCGAATTATAGGTTTCTTCGTCTTCACCCAAGGGGCAGCTACAAGAGTCTCACTATTTCTGTGTCTGTGGTTGAATAAGAAGCTTTTTGGCGAGTTATCACGATTTGTATTTAAGTTCAGTAATTATAGATTAATATTCTTAGCATACAATCAAACTGATTCTGAAGTAGGAGAGAAGAAAGTACCCGGTTACTAAAGTGCTGTCCCAGCACATGCAGAGTATTGTGTACACAATCGGAATGAGAATAGTTGCCTGAAATAATCGAACCAACGCTATAGAGATACAATTCAATTAAGACCTCTCGTAGAATTGTCAAAAATCTCGGCTAAAACATCACACAGAATTAGTTGATTGAAATATGCAAAGAAGTCGTCGTGTGGATATCTGAACATAATTATGGAGATTACCACACACAAAGGACACGATAATATGTTACCATCTAACCTATTAAACATTCGCTGTTACCGTTTGGAATAGTTGTACGCTGGAAATACTGTAGTAGATTTAGTAAAGTAATGTAGATAGGAAAGCACCATCTCCCTCTTACGGAATTATTGCGACACACCATCTCACAATATAAGTACATAATTGACAAGTTACTCACAACACTTTATTACACACATCATAATAAAATATAACTTGCAAGCTGTAAGAATCACAAAAGTATGAATAATGACGGAACACAATGAGTTCACTATTTGGCACAGGGGAAACATATTCCTTAACCAATAAAACAGAAGATCACTGTAATATTTGGCGTGCATACAAGGCAGTGTAGATCATCTGCCAGACTTGTAAAGATTTACGGAGGCACATGAAGCTGTGCGTTCAAGATAATGTCACCGGTTTGGTCTTGACGTAGATGCTCAATGCGTTTTCCCTTTACGTATTTAAGTTCAACACTCCCGGTACTGAAGTGTACTAAGCTATTATTATATTGTCACTAACTAGCAAATCATTGCGGTGTATATTCTTGAGACACTTCTATTAATGCTTTAGTCTTAGGTACTTCAACATCTGCAGTAAATGACACAAGGCCATCGGTCGACTGAACAATCATCACACAATCGAACCAGTCCATAATAAGCGTATTATCACATATTTACACACGATTGCAGTACATTAACGCGAACTGGATGTAACAGACATACTGAAGACACTAAAAACTACAGATGAGCAATAGTTTATCCCAACTTTCATTAAACGAAGCTAACCAAAGCTAATATTGTTTCCCAGCAACGAATGTAAACAAACAATATCTCGGGCTTCCGGATACGCCATTTTCACACTTTCGATACCTGCATTAAGGTCTGAGTATTGTAGTTGGTCTTGTTTCGATAATGTTCCTGCGTGAAATTGAGTTTAAAATGCCTTATGAATAGGCCCTCTTGTGAGTAAAGAGAATGTATTCAGTAATAGTTCCTGAAGGCTTGCTCAATTCTCGTATAAACACAACGATTATATTATATTGATGACTGCATTACCGTTATGTGGGTTAATATTTGAATAGCCATTGTGCAGAAACATAATACCGGCAATGCCGACTACTTACAATGTTTGATATTAAGGCATTTTACCATTTAAATACTAATACGAAGACTTCGAACATGTACCATGTGCTTTGTTTCAATCACTTGACACCAGAGTTCGCATGAGCGTTTACCGTTAAGTATGTCATATACATTCCACATGGCCGAGAGTACGTCATGGTATCAATTTCCGACACCGCGCGCTCATTGTTTCTCTTACCACTGCCAGCTGGATCTTACCACTACCAGTTGGATCGATCGATCAAGTTGGCAGTGCGTCTTACACTTCCGTTCGATCCACCACTGCCAGTTAGCACACTTCCGTTCGAGCACACTTCCGTTCGATGGAACGGAAGTGTGCCAGCTGGTGCCACCTCAATCGTTCCGATCCACTTCCGTCGCATTTTCCAAAATCACTCCCACAAAAATATCCAGCAACCGAGTGGAAAGATGTTACACATCAAGAAAAGTCTTTAGATTTTGTAAAGCTTCATAATCTTGACGTGTTCAAAGCCGTTACCCCTTAAACAGTCTGTGAAACTTCAAATATTTATTTATCATTACTTAAAGTACATAAGCAACTTTTATGAATGGCGCTTTAGGTGACTGTTTGATATACTGTACACAGTCAGAGGATATGCATTAAATAATAGGCTCAACACAGAATGTTTTTGTTTTTTGTTGACTTGTGTCTTGTGTACAGTAATAGGTCCTATATGGACAATGGAGATTGTCTACCGGTTAAGTGATTCAATATATTATTTGTTTGGGCAGCTTTTATATGACGCTGCTTGTGTATGCGTCCAAGTTTCAGTTGTCGATTGCGACGCACCGTATATTTGTAATCTATGAATGTCTCTCCAATTACGATTTATTTGATACTCACAGGTGTCGCGAGTTCCGCTGTTGGGCGCCAATGTTATTGAGTTGGGTTTGCTTTTGGTGGTGGAATGAATATTTTCCCTCTTTAATAATAATAATAATAATAATAATAATAATAATAATAATAATAATAATAATAATAATAATAATAAATACTTGTTCGTAACGGTGATGGATGACATCATGAAGGCAGCAATGAAAGACTATAGTAGGGCAAAGATGAGGTAATGTTGTTTGCAGACGATGTTGTGATCTGGGGAGAGGATGAGATGGAGGTACAAGAACAGTTAGACGTAATAAATGGAAAGATTGAGCAATGGGGATTGAAGATAAATGTGGAGAAGAGTAAAACAGTGGTGATGAGTAGAGATAAGAAAGAAGGAAAAGGAGTAATCAAAGTAGGAGATAAGGAATTGGAAGTGGTGAAACACTTCAAATACTTGGGAAGTGAACTGACTGAAGATGGAAGACTAGATTTGGAAATTAGCAGAAGAATACAACTCGGAAGTGCTTTCTACCAACAGGTACGGGGACTAGTATGGAACAAGGCTAAAGAAGTTATGTACAAAGCATATTTTGTTCCTATAATGACATATGCAGCAGAAACTTGGACAATGACTAAGAGGGATGAGAGCAGAGTACAAGCAGCTGAGATGAGATCCTGAGAAGTATGGTCCAGAAAACGAGGAGAGACAGAGTGAGAAATGAAGATATACGGAAAGAACTGGGAGTACAGAAACTAAATGACAAACTGGAGCAAAACAGATTGAGATGGTTTGGACATGTCAGACGGATGAATGAAGTAAGGCTACCAAGACGAGCACTGGAACGACGGATGACAGGGAAGAGAGGTCGAGGAAGACCAAGAATGCGTTGAATAGACTCGGTGGAGAATAGTATTAGAAAACGGAACCTGGATAGGAACACTGTGTCGGAAGAGGAATGGTGGAACAACAGAACAAAAATGGGGAGGAACCATATTTGCCCCCACCCGGTGTCAGCTGGAAAAGGGGAAATGAAGATGAATAATAATAATAATAATAATAATTTTATTAATGCAGCCAATGGCCATGTACAGGACGGGTCAGGGAAGGGATTATGAAGCCGTGGACCTATTGAAAGGAACCGTCCCGGCATTTGCCTGGTAGTGGTCTAGCGAGCGCAAGGTATTGCTCTAGTGAGCATGCGCGTGGTCTCATGCATTATATTCTCTTTGCTCGTTAGGTTGTCATGGAGATGTGACCACGGCGGGTTATTAAAATAGTTCAAAACTATCGCCACGGGGTACAGCACTGTTGTTGATGGCATTGCAGTTAACCACCAAGTCGACTACAGCATGCAAGCCTTTTGGTTTCGAATATTGTGGAAAAGTATTTGCGCAAGTCAAGTATCTGCACCAACATTTAAGAAATGTAGCCTTCATGGATCAGAACCTGCTTACTCTTACATAAAGGAACATAATTTTGTCAGACATTCTATTCGGAGTTCGCACGTAGGCCTACATAGCGTGATATCTGTAACGCATCTTTCACACACACAGTCCTGTCTTGGGTCAAGGAATCGTTTATTTACACAAATCAAGTGATGGAATCCATGGGTAGCAAATCTTAGAGCTATATGTTTGGTTGGTCTGGTTTAACGGATTCCGCCAAGCGTAACATAGGCTACATGTAATCACTAATCAAACTTAAGAGATCATACGGAGAAAAAATAACATTGAATACATTTTTCTGCACTGTTGTATTTCCGTTGAATACATACATTACTAAACTACAAGACATAAAAAAAGATACGAACCTTACAGTAGTTGCATATGATGTGTAACATCTGACATGTTATCCTACTCGTATACTACACAGCTTGGACATTCTCAAAATGTTAATTTACGCTCTGTTTTCATACTGCTACTATGATGAATGTATAGAATGAATTGGAGATATGCTACTGTTACACTTGTTTGGACAAACATCACATATTATATTGTAAATTAAGAGGAGGAATGAAACCACAGTCTCTAGCGTATCTGTAGACTACTAGGAATAATGTTCAATACAATCAAATTTCCCAACTCCTGCTTGGTGCAAACTATTGTAATTAAAATTAGATAAACAGTAATTTCATGTAGATTCTGTTAAAATGACGCATAATGTTATGATAGATAGGCTATCGTTTAAATATAACCCGGTAGCTAACATAATTGCCGGGACTGGGGTTGGAACCTGAGACCTAATGATTCGCAGACCAAGATGCTACCCACGCAGCCATTACAACCACAGAAATTTAAAGTACAAGACAGTTACTCATTTTCACGTGCCGGTAATATTATGGCAGTATTTTTTATGCTCCATTAAAACTATGCTTTTTTTTTTCGATAATGTTCCTGCGTGGAATTGAGTTTTAAATTAGTTATGAATACACCTAATTGACAGTAAAGGGAATTCCTACAGTGGTCCGTGAAAGGCTACCTCAGTTCCCGAATAAAAACATCAATATATATTACATTGATCGCTGCATTTCCGCAATGTGGGTTAATATCTGAACAGCCATTGTGCAGAAGCATAATACCGGCTTTGCCGACTAGTTACAATGTTCCATATTAAAGCATATCATCATTTAAATACTGATACGAAGACTTTTAACATGTGGTTTGTGTTTCAATCAGTTGACACCAGAGTTCGCATGGGCGTTTACCGTTCAGTATGAAAGTGTTGAGCAAAGTTACTCGGGGAGTGGAAGCCCATCACTTTTATCCAGAGATTGAAAATCAGACTCTTAATAAATCATAATTGTTTTCAGTAAATATGATATAATGAATATTTTTACACCAAAGAACGACAACTTGAAGATGATTTATTGTAGAAATATCTGTAATGGTGCGTCCAAACCTTGAAGTAATCCGTATGTGATAAACATTCCACATGGTATCGCTGCCAGCTAAAGCAGCCAGGAGAGATGCGAGGACATACTTCCTTTCTCACAACTGAAAGATATCACACATCACAAACTTAAGAACGCAGTCCGCCAATGTTGTTGGTTTGTTCTGCATCATTCAACGGACCAAGGAATATAAAACGGACTAGCCCGCGAGATGGTGAATAGCTGAGAAGTGAAGAAGTACACGGTGACGTGAAACCAACATCTCGATCAGCTGACTGAAGGGTAATGGCTAATTGCGAATGCTAAGCAACGTCGAGGAAAACAAAAGGAGCTTCATATTGAATAATTATAACATCACTATACGCAGTTCCCTTCAGTCAGCTGAACGAGATGTTGGTTTCCACCACGGCCAACGAGAAAGACAGGCCATGGCGCGTATACCTAATCCTTTTGTGACGTAGGCAATGTAGTGCTTGATGGTGCTTGTACGTTTAAGTTGAGAGCAATTCATTAGCAGAAGAAATGCGATATTTCATAGCAATCTTCTTGAAATGGACCCAGTTTAGATATATGTTCTTTTAGTTGTAACTACACATTATCTGGAACACTTTATTGAGATTCAAAGATTTCTAACCAACTTTTATTCACAAACAAATATGTTAACGCCAATTCACAGAATAGTAAAACCAAAGAGTTTTGTACATAGGAACGAAACGTTACCAACCTTAACATTTACAATTTTCTCAACATACTCCCACCTAATTTACAATTTTCTCAAAATTGGAAATTATCAAAGTGTCAAACAGGTGTACAATGTATGTCAACTGAATTCCTTCTCCTCTGTAACATGAAATCAAAGATCTAGTCTTTTAGGAGGGGCCACTTTTCTTCCTGCTCTTGTCCTCAATTCTTCAGGGGATTTGGACACATCCTTGTCATCATCGTCCATGAAGTGGGTTTTTTCTTGGTAACTCTCGGTGCAGGACTGGACCTCCAAGGGGTAGACTCTCTGTATAGGACGTACAACAGTACCACTGCTAGTCTTTAGTTGAACCACCCGGACTCTTCCATCTCGCCCTGGAATGAGCTGCTCAATTCTTGCCAAAGGCCAATCTATTCTCTTCCGATTGTCCGATCCTATTATAACCACCTCTCCAATTATAGGCTTTCTAGTTTCGCGCCGCTTGGTCCAGGTTAACTGCCCCAGATATTCTGATCGGAAGCGTCTTCTTAGCTCTTCTCTCAGTCTTTGCAGATACCGAATTTTCCGAGTGATGCTTGCTGACTCAATGCAGTCCAGGTCAGGAACTCCTGTCTCTCGTACTTCTTGCAGTAGCATGGATGGGGTCAATGGAATAGGATCTCTATTATCTTCTGCCGTATAAGTCAATGGTCTTGCATTAATCACTGCTTCACAGTCAATAAGTATGGTCTGAAGCTCATCCCAAGACAATGAAGCCTTCCCCAATGTCTTCCGTAAAATTTGCTTCACCAGGCTCACCAATCGTTCCCAGAAGCCTCCCCACCACGACGCCGTAGGCGGATTGAACCTCCAAATTATGCGTTCTCCAGTGCTGTAGGTAACGATTTTCTCCCAGTCTAACCTTTCAAGAGCATTACACGTTCCTCGAAAATTTGTTCCATTATCACAGATGATCACTTTAGGTCGACCACGCCGTGCGATAAAACGCCTCAGTGCTCTTATGAATGCTTCAGTTGACAGAGACGGAACTAGTTCCAGATGTACAGCTCGGTAGCAAGCACAAGTGAATAGAGCAACCCATGTCTTCGATGAATCACGAATATACAAGGGTCCTGCCAAATCTATTCCAATGACTTCGAATATGGCCGCATCGTTAACTCGAAGATCTGGCAAAGGAGGAGACTGAGTGTCTAAGTTTTTTGCTTGAAAACGTCGGCAAACAACACATCTCTTGACTGTTCCCTTCGCCAACTGGCGTCCTTTAAGGATCCAGAATCTCTCGCGTAACAAACCTAGGAGAGTTGCTGGACCGGGGTGATTGTTTTTACAATGCACTTCTTCTGCATACCTCTTGACCAACGGATGTTCGGAAGGTAGCACGGCTGGTAGTTTGAACGGACCCTTATCCACACGTTCGACTATCCGTGTCTTGAGTCTAATTATGCCCTTTTGATCTTGGAATACTTCAAAGCTCTTAAGTCTCTGATCGTCTGGGAATTCGAAGGACTCTTTTTGAATGAACAAAACAATTTTGTCTTCGGCTGTAGCCACCTCATTTGTCGATAACGGACCACTTCTTTTAACTTCATTGCGTCGACAGTTGTTGAGAAATCTGTAGATCCATCCCACCATCCGCACAATTTGTTCATATTTACTGAACCGGTGATACAGCCATGTCGTATTATGAGTGATGGCAATAAGGTTATGTTCGTTTACCACTTCATAGCATATAGAAGATTCAGGCCAGTTTTCTTCTCCTTCAACAAGCCACTTAGGCCCTTCCCACCATTTGGATTCGATTAGTTGTGCGACAGTACATCCTCTTGAGGGTAGGTCTGCGGGGTTCAAATCCCCTGGTATGTGTCTCCAGCTTCGTGCATCAGTGAGCTCCCTTATCTCCTTCACTCGGTTCCTAACAAATACTGTCTTGTCTCCGTTGCCAAGAATCCAGGCTAGTACAGTACTTGAGTCGGCCCAACAATAAACAGCTACTTCTTTCCAACCTAGACTTTCTTGAACTGATTTCAGCAGACGCGCTCCAATAAGAGTTCCTAATAATTCCACTTGAGGGATGGTCAGGGGCTTAAGCGGTGTTACTCTTGCTTTAGCTACTGCTAACCGAAGATGTGCCTCTCCCTGATAACTGCTCCTGATAAAGACAACAGCTGCATATGCGTTTTGACTTCCATCACAAAATACGTGTAGTGAGATGTCCTCCTCATTGCCAAGGTGACGTATCGCCTCAATTTCTCTTAAGTGAGGCAAGTCCTTTAGCCACTTCTCCAACCGCCGTCGAGTATCTTTGTCGATAGGCTCGTCCCATCCCAACTTTCTGGTCCATAACTCTTGAATTAACAGTTTCAGCCTAATCGTTACTGGAATGGTTAGTCCAATCGGATCGAAAATGCGGTGGATTATTGAAAGAATAGTCCTCTTCGTCAAATCTCCTATTTCACACGATCTCTCCCACCAATCCATATTGATCTTCAGAGTATCGTCTTGGCGATTCCACCTAATGCCAAGCAGTGAAGACTCCTGAGAAGATCCGTCTCCGGTTGACTCCCATCCCCGAAGGTCGAACCCGGCCCTCGCCATGATAGTCCTTGAAAGATAAACGAATTCCTCAACTTCTTCTGCTCGATCGAGGCTTGTCACCAGATTGTCAACATAAAAATTGTTCTTCAATGATGATGCAATTTTAGCCTCCTTTGGATCAGTTGATTCCATATATTTTTCCAGGTGGTAGCCAATTACTGCTCCAAGAAGAAACGGGCTACTGGTAACACCGAACACCACTCTGGCATGACGAAGGACTTGTAGGTCTTTCTCACTATTATTACCATACCACAGGAACTTCAGGTAGTCTCTCTCCTCTGGGTGTACACTTATCTGTAAAAATGCCTTCTTGATATCAGCTGTGATGCCTATCTTTCGTTGCCGAAACCTCAAGAGTAGTTCGGGTATGATTTCAATAAGGTTAGGTCCTTCTTCAAGGCAGTCGTTCAGTGATGGCAAACCTCTCTCCTTCGCCGATGCGTCGAACACGGGACGCACTTTCGTAGTTGTACTATTTTCCTTCAGCACTGGACGGTGAGGAAGATAGTGTCCAGTAGATAGATCCCTCGCCATTTCCACAATGCCTTCTTTCACCCAATCTCGTAAAATAGTGTCATATTCTTCATAGAGACCAGGCTTTGCCTTTAATTTTCGGGTCATTCGAATCAATCTGCCTTCTGCAATCCCTCGATTGGTTGGAAGGTCTGGAGCATCTCTCCCCCATGGAAGACGTACCTCGTATCTGCCATCTACAAAAGCAACCGTATTTTTGAAATACCTCAGTGCTGACATCCTCTTCTCCTCCTTTGTGGTGTTCTCTACAGGATCGGTTATCCCAATGGTCTCCATTTTCCACAGATCAGATACGGGTAGCTGAGTAATACTGAGTGCAGTGACTGCATTCGCAATACTTGCATGCTTCTCTAGCTCCTTTTTTCCCACGGTGTCTACTACCTTCTTCTTCCCCGTTACCGTCCATCCTAAACAGGTTTCAATGGCTACCAGTCCAGAAGGTAGAGTCTTAATTTTACCTGTCCACAACTTTCCCGCAATGTCAGAACCTATCAAGATGTCAATAGGAGCTACAGAATCTCTGCACATCGGAATGTGTTCTCTTAGTAATTCTTCCCTCACTTCTTTCCTGACTTCTACTGATGGAATCGTAGCTGTAATTGTCCTTTGGTCTAATGCTACGAAATTGCATGCAAAGTCGTTATTCAAGCTGAGTAAGTGCACCTTGTAACATCGGTGCTTAACTACCCCTGTTGGCTTACCACCAAAAAGAGAGTGGATAATGCTCTCTTCCCCAATCGGAGAGTAGTTCATTTCTTCAGCCAAACTACTAGAAATATACGAACGTTGGGATCCACTGTCTATCAGTAACCTGGCCTTCCTGATTTTGTCACCATTCTTAACGTAAACTAACAGAGTCTGGAGATAGACCTCCGTTTGAGAGCTAACTGACAAATTGCTGTCAATAGATGAAGTATTAAACAAGGAAACCTCTTCTCTTTTGATCTCAGAATTCTTCCCCTCAACACAACCTTTCTCTTCTGCTTGATACTTCTGAACAGCTGGACATAATAATGGTACATGTCGTCCACGACAAATAACACATCGTGCTCGACACTGCTGTGCAGAATGGCCTGCTTTGGTACAAGAAAAACAGCGCTTATCTTTATACAGAACATCTTTTCGGTTTTCAAGGGACATTTTTTGTGCATGGAGACATTCTGTGGAACAATGATTCACCCCTTTACAAAATACACACTTCTGAGTGTCAGATTCAATGCTCAGACTGGCAAGATCGATCGCAGAAGCAAAATTAACTTTGTCCATATCATGCGATTTTCCTGGACTCTTAGCCTGGTTGTAGGAAAGGGACTGATTATTTGCCATTGCAACTCTCTCCTCCCCTTCTACTTCTCTCTTCAAAAACAACATTAAATTATCCATCTGTTCCTTCAGTGTCCTATTGGGTTCATTGGAACGTTGCCACACCTTCAGTATGTCTGCGGGCAGACACGATTCTATTAGCGGAAACAATAATGCGGCATAATTATTCGAGAACACATTTAATGACTCTAGTGCCCGTAATTGAGTTTCTAGTTTGTCATACAAAATGCTGATCTTGACCGTCTTCCTTTCCATAACTAAACTCAGTAGTTCCCGTACATAATACTCGATAAGGAGATCATTACGTCCAAATCTGTCCTTAAGTGTTTGAATGGCCTTTCCGTAATTTTCGCCTGAGGGAGGGAAACTCACAACAACCGCGCGTGCTCGAGAGTTCTCTTTCGTGGCTTGAATCAAGTACTGAAATTTTTCCTCCTTACTTAACGACTGACACTCGTCAATTTGTGAGAACTGTGACCAGAATGAGATCCAACCGGCTATTTCCCCGTCATACTTATTCAATTCTAATTTCGGTAGGCGAAGAGATATTTCGTTTCCCGAACGATCGCCATCACAACTAGATGAAGTATGAGCAGCGCTATTCCTTGTTATCAGATCAGAGGCCTTACCTTTAATGCTGTGGTAACGTAAGGTATACTCCTCTGCTTTCTCCATTTCCGCCATCAGTACTTCTTCGATCTCCTCTTCCTTTGTTTCAGCACAGATGTTTTCACAAATCTGACTGTCCAGCTCCGATAACTCGTGTCTTCTTTCTTCGAGCACTAATAAACGCGCACTTATTAATTGTAAATCTGCATCTCTCTGCGTCAGTAGTTCGTCTAAAGCACTGCAAGCTTTCGTGAACAATGTGCGGATAACCGCTCTCCTCTTAGTTATTTGTGTACCCGCCATAATTACGGGCTACGGATGTAAACAACAGGATACGGTATACTGGATTATACAGGCACAGTTATACTCGCTACTATCAAATTGTAATTCAACAAAGTTTATACACGCTTGTTAAAGTCCTGTCAAATCTTCGGTCGCCATATGTTCTTTTAGTTGTAACTACACATTATCTGGAACACTTTATTGAGATTCAAAGATTTCTAACCAACTTTTATTCACAAACAAATATGTTAACGCCAATTCACAGAATAGTAAAACCAAAGAGTTTTGTACATAGGAACGAAACGTTACCAACCTTAACATTTACAATTTTCTCAACAAATGTAGTGCTTGATGGTGCTTGTACGTTTAAGTTGAGAGCAATTCATTAGCAGAAGAAATGCGATATTTCATAGCAATCTTCTTGAAATGGACCCAGTTTAGATGTTCCGTGTGTTTTCAAGCACAATAAATTATACTGTATAGGTGTACAAAACTACGCCAGCTATATATAACCTATTTACAAGTTGAATTTACTCGTAACAAAAATCCACTCGAACTATGATTCAAGGATTTGTTGTGTCTTAAATGCTGCAATGAGTACAGTAAGTCGAGTTGTAGAGCCTGTGACCTTCGTTGTGAGTAACTTATGTGGACATGAGCAGTGACAAGAGTATAATTAGATCAAAGAAACTTGCAGTGAAAGTATTACTTAGTTATTGTTGTTTTAAGGGGCGGAACAGAAATTAATACGTTTATAGAATACATCTGCGGAAAATACTCGCCTCCGATTAACGACTCATATCAATACCTTCTATGAAGACAAGTGGTAAATGAATACCAGCATTTATACAGATTCAATGATGAAGGCAAGATGACTACCACACCGGCAGTAAGACGGAGACCATAGAATATTATGTTCGTCAATATATTTCCATTACAAAAACGTTTGATACATTTATGTATATCGTTCAACTATAAGAGTTATACCTGCATACATTGTCCGGCACTATTCATAGCTTTTCATAACCTTCCTGAACGCTTTCTACCCGTCAAGTAATTCCACATAATTAACAAGTAACCGACAGCGAAAGATAACGTACTCCTGAAAAGTATTACATTGTGATCAACTACACCGATTAATGATACGTGAGCTACTGGTTCTACTTAGAGTAATGAATAAATAAGTAAATTGTGGCTAAGTATTGGACTTCAAAAGATTGATCAGTGTAAGATTTGAGTTGTAATTACCATGTATATTTTGCCAGTCCACTTCCGGTAGGGTTATGTGTGACGGGAACATAAACCGTATTGTGTACAAGATGATGAAATCACAGAATCAGAACATTGTACTTAACCCATATCATAATGCATGTTGTAAGAAGCATTGACCCAATATAACCAAGGCTTCTGGCAAAACATACAGTTACTGTTACAGTTACAGCAACTCAAGTCTTACACTGATCAATCTTATGAAGTCCAATACTTAGCCACAATTTACTTATTTATTAATTACTCTATGTAGAACCAGTAAATCACTTATCTTTAATCGTTGTAGTTGATCACAATGTAATACTTTTCAGGGGTGTGTTACATTTCCCTGGTGGTTGCTTGTTAATTATGTGGAATTACTTGACGGGTAGAAAGCGTTCAGTAAGGTTATGAAAAGATATGAATAGTGCCGGACAATGTATGCATGTAACTCTTATAGTTGAACGATACACACAAATGTATCAAACGTTTTTGTAATAGAAAGATATTCACGAACATAACATTCTATGGTCTTCGTTTTACTGCCAGTGTGGTAGTCATCTTGTCTGCATCACTGAACCTTTATAAATGTTGGTATTCATTTACAACTTTCTTCATAGATGATATGAGTCGTTAGTCGGTGGCGAGTGTATTCCTCAGATCTCTTCTATAAACGTATTAATTTCTGCTCCGCCCCTTCAAACAACAGTAACTAAGTAATACTTTCACTGCAAGATTCTTTGATCTAATTATTGTGAAATGCCATGTCCTGTGGTTCGGATTCCACGTAAAAAGGAGGTCCCGTGGCTCATAATCACAAGATTCACGGTCACGTAAAACTACAATCTTCCTTCCTTTTGATCTAATTATACTCATGTGCCCATAATTTAATTCACAACGAAGGTCACAGGCTCTACAACACAACTTACTGTACTCGTTGCAGCTATTAAAGACACAACAAACACTCGAATCCTTGTTCACGTGGATTTTTGTTACGAGTAACTTCAACTTCAACTTCAACATGTAAATAGGCTATCTATAGCTGGCGTAGTTCGGTAAACCTATACTGTATAATTTACCATGATTGAAAACATACGGAACATCAAAACTGGGTCCATTTCACGATTATTGATATAAAATATCGCATTTCTGCTGCTCATGAATTGCTCTCGACTTAAACGTACAAGCACCATCAAGCACTACACGCGGCCAGGAGCACTACATTGCCTACGTCACAAAAGGATTAGGTTTACGCGCCAAGGCCTGCCTTTCTCGTTGGCCGTGGTTTCCACAATGTGACGTCATCAGCCATCTATTGAATTTATGGTCTAAGATCTTATAATAAATTTATTAGAGCACAAAATATGCAATTGAATTAAACATGACTTATCTTTTCCTCAAACATCATCATCATCATTAAGTACTTATCACTAGTACAAAACTGTGACAGAGATAACTTCCTCTGATCACACTGCATTACATGATATCTGTCACATGCTTTGCCGCAGAGGGCACACACGCACCAGCAATCCGGCTGATGGTACATTTCGTTTGCACACACCTTGAAGTGGAATCTATGCACCGCGAATCTGGTTATCAAGTGTCTCATCTCATAGAAACCCCTCGTCCAATCCCTCGATGTCATCGCATCCGTGATATAAAATTCCTGCCATATGTTTCCTCTCTTTAACTTCATTTCCTGCATTAGTCTCTCATAACCCGATGTAGATGGCAGGAGCAGCTGTAATCTGAGGTCTTCAACAAAAGGAGGCTCTTTCGCGAGTTCATACACCAACCGAGAAAGAGTGAATTTCGAAAGACACATTACCCTTTTCAGGTAGGTAGCTTTCACCTTCTCCAACTCTACGAGGTGCTTATACTTAAGGTGATGCCAAATACATTCCAAACCATATGCAGCTACAGGAATGATCTTCAGCGAGAAAAGTCTCATCGCTGTCTGTAATGACAGTGTTCGGAGATGTCGTATGTCACTCATGGCCTTAATAGCCGCGTTTGTTCTGTCCTTGATGTGAATAGTGAAGACGTTTCCGTGAGTCTGGAACGTCACCCCCAGATACTTGAAGTGCGTAACACATTCCAGCGGTCTATTTTTGTAGAGAATTGTCGCTCCTCTTCACCCTTTTCTGAAAGTCATTGCAACTGTTTTCCTTTCATTCAGATCGATTTCATTCTCTTCCGCCCTCTCCGCAACTCTGTCAAACGCCTGCTATAAATCCTTTTCACTGGTTGAAATTAGAGCCATATCGTCTGCGTAAATGTATATTTTTACATTTGGGGGTAATATTTCCACCACATCTGCCGTAGCAAGAGCGAAGAGGATGGGGCTTAAGGGATCCCCATGCAGTACTCCAATTTTCTGCTGTATTTCCTTGGAAGTTGTAATGTTGTCCGAAATAACGATGTAGTTTTTAAGAGCCTACTTTTCTTGAAATTTAAGATTCTGGCCAATCTATATAGACGTATCTAGAATAATGAAGAAATTAAGTTGGTAATATCGAAATTCCTAATTAGTTCGAAATATACCTTATATAATGTAGCCTAATAGAGCAGTACAGTTGGCAGCCCTGGTGACTGAATATAGGCTATTGTTAGTTGCATCTCTTAAGGTACAGAATACAAAATTTGGTTGAAGTCCAATGGATAGCATGCACGTTACATGCAGTTAGGCCTTGGATTTATCAGCGCGCGTAAAATTATGTTGGCAACAATGTCATGCATGTGTTGGTCAGAAATAATCTGAAATATTATGATCTCGTGTTGTACCAATTTTGGATGAAATCCATTTGTTAGTATAGAAGTAACATGTATTTTAAAATTGGACCTATCAGCAGGCTTAGAATCATGTTGGCAGCACTGGCGTAGGCCTATATTAGTTACTCCAAATTAATCTAGAATGCCAGGTACTATACGTGTGCAAAGTTTAGAGCTATTAGCTTGCATACTTTCTGATATATTGATATTAGGGTAACAAAAATAGAGACAGTATTTATTAACAGTTGGCAGCCCTGCTTACTCTTAAGAATCGGCATAGTCATATCTGTTATGGTACACATAGCACACACGAAATTTGGTTGAAATCCAAATGATAGTATAGAAGTTACATGTATTTAAAGTTGGACCTCTCAGCAGGCTTAGAATCATGTTGGTAGCACTGACGTATATAAGATACTCGAAATTAATCTAGAATGCCAGGTACTATACGTGTGCATAGTTTAAATCTATCGGCCTGCATACTTTCTGATATAATGGTATTTGGATAAAATAAATTGAGAGCATTTATTAACAGTTGGCAGCCCTGGTGGCTCTTAAGAATATGCTCAGTCATATCTGTTTATGTACACATACCACATACGAAATTTGGTTGAAATCCAATTGACAGTGTAGAAGTTATATGCATTTAAAATTTGGACCTATCAGCAGGCTTATAATCATTTTGGCAACACTACCATGTATGGCCTCCTGGAAATTAAACTGCAATATTATTATCTATACGTGTGCCAACTTTGAAATAGCTCCCATGCATACTTTCCAAGATATCCAACATGGAGCTCAAATTTCAATTCCGATTTTTCAGCAGTTGATACCACTGACATCATTTTCAAATATGGCCGTGAGATATTCAGGTATAGATCTTTACTCCCACCAAATTTTGTTTTGATTGCTGCAGCCGTTTAGGAGTTGATAGGGGGGGGGGACACACACAGCCAGACAGACAGACAGACAGACAGAAGGACAGACAGCCACACATTTGCCCGATCTCATAAGTCTACTTTTTTCTCATTTTTGCAAAATGTGAAAAGTAGGCTAAAAATTACCGGCCTAAATCCAGCTGACGCACGAAACCGGACAAAATGGAGGTCAATGATAAAAAAGCGGCCCCAGCACCAGCGGGACAACGCTAGGAAAAAGAAGAAGAAGAAGAAGAAAAACAAGAACAAGAAGAATGTGGGTGTAAACATGTTAATAAATACATTATGCAACGAGCACACGAGTAGTTTATTAAACGAGCGAAGCGAGTAGTTTTATAATCCCCATGAGACTGTTGCATACGACTGTTTATGTTTGACGATAATTATAACTTTATTTTAACAAACATGGATAGAAGGTTATCATCACCTTATGTTGCCACTTGATTTTGGAAATAAGTGAGCCTCTTTAAGATGCAGTATTCCGGCATTTAATATTTATATTTCGACATGGTCGAACATAAAATAAAATACAATTTGTAACCCACAGCGCAGTGGGTACATTTGGAGTTTTGAAGTCCAACGTCTTTCCACTCGGTTGCTGGATATTTTAGTGGGAGTGATTTTGAAAAAAGGGACGGAAGTGGAATGAAGTAAGGAACAGGAGTTATTTCATTCCCTGCCCCGCAAAGCGAGACAGGGCGGGCACCCAGCTCAACAGGGAGCTCTTGTGCCGAAGAAGAGGAAAGGGTTAGAGAATAAATTATATTTGAAAGAAGATTATCTAGGCATATGGATAGGACGGACGAAGGAGGTTGTAATGGCGCAGAAGATCACCGCGACCCCAAGACGAACCCCCCAGACGAGGCCCCCCACCGCACTCGCCGGGGCATTACTCCACTAGCCCCGTTTATTCAAAAAATACAAGATACAGAAAATAAATATTGCCGTGGGTAAAATACAGAGGTAGATACAACAAATAGAAAAGTAAAGTCCAGAAAGAATGTCTATTGTTCGTATGGCTGGAAAAGATAAAGACACTGGAAAAGGCACAGAAAATAAATAAATTGCAATGTATTAAAGTTCAAAAGATTGTCTATTGTCCATGCTGAAAAAGAAACAAAAACATTTTATAAGCACACGCATCACTTGAAGCACTGTGGCGTAGCGGCAACAAGGCCGATAGATTTTAGGAGCACTGGGGGCACTGTGTGACGATGCGTGGAGCCATTCCGGAGAACGAAGTAGACACAATAAGGTTTAGTGGGGCAAAAATAAAAGTTATATAACTGCGACAGGGGCGATGTGAATAAGAGAAAATTGAACGAAAAGAAATAAACAATGAGAGGGCACTTGTGGTTCCGACAGTAACAAAGAGGCGGGGCTGACTATAGCCCCCCAAAAGAAATCAGAACATGTGGAAAATGTGCACAGAACAGAAGAAGGGGAGTGTGAGAGGGGGCTAGTCGATTAGTGGAGGGAAGAGATGACCGGTTTCCGGGGTGCGTGTGGAATTGAGGATAGCAGTGGCATAGGGGGAGAGCTCGAGAGCTTCGAGGGGTTGGGTGGCGTGGGAGCGGCGTGCGCGAGTAAAGTAGGAGAAACGCAGGGAGTGAATGTGGGCGAGTGCAGAAGGAAAAGTGAGCATACCAGTGAGGGTGGCGGACGGGGTATCTAGTTTACAATGATAGGCGATTCTGATAGCGTGGCGGTCAAGGGCAAGGAGACGGAAATAGAGGCGAGGGTGGGCGGTGAGCCAGGTAAGGGAGGCGTAGGTGAAAACAGGGTTTTGTAAACGATAAGGGTCTGAAGGGGCCGTAGGCCCCAGGTCTTACCGGTGAGGAGGTGGAGGATGCGGAAGCGGGAGAGGGAGCGTTTGTAGACTGAATCGAAGTGAAGGTTCCATTTGAGGTTATTTTGGAAGGTAATGCCGAGGTATTTAAGCTGATTAAGTTGAGGAATAAGAGAATCATTGAAGGTGAAATGGAGGCGCTGGGAAGGGCGGCGACGGGTGCGGGAGCGTTTGATATGGATGTATTGGGACTTCTGGGGGTTGACTTGAATGTGCCAGTGATTGCACCAGGTTTGGAGGGTATGAAGGTAACGTTGTACATGGCGTTGGAGGGTGTGAGAACAAGGGAAGAGGGCGAGAATGGCAAGGTCGTCGGCGTATTGATACAAACGGAGCGGAGGAGAAGGGGTAGGGATGTTATGGGAGTAGAGGACATAGAGAAGGGGAGAAAGGGGGCTGCCTTGAGGGACTCCGGCGTGGATAGGGAAAGTGAAGGAAGAAGTACCTTGGATGAGGATTTGGGCCGTGCGATGATATAAGAAGTTTGCAATGAGGCGGACGTACGTGATGGGTAAGGGGAGGTGGAGGAGCTTGAAGAGGAGGCCAGGGAACCAGACTTTATCGAAAGCTTTCTCAATATCGAAACAGAGGAGAAGGGCGTGTTTGTTATTGGGGGAGGCTAGGAAGGCTTCGATGGAGGCAGTGATGTGAAAGAGTTGATCGCGGGTGGAGAAGTTAGGGCGGAAGCCAGCTTGATGTGCGGGGATGAGATGAAGGGAGTGAAGATAGGGATAGAGGCGTTTGGTGATGAGAAGTTCAAAAAGTTTGGAAAGAACAGGGAGAAGGGAGATTGGACGGTAGGAATTGAGGTTCGAGGGAAGTTTGGAAGGCTTGAGAAAAAGAAGGATGTTGGCATTTCCCCAGTGGTGGGGAAAATGTCCGGTGTAGAGGATAGTGTTGTAGATCTGGGCAAGGTAAAGGAAGAGGATGTCGGGGGCCTCGCGAAGATGACGGTAAGTAATGCCGTCACCCCCGGGGGCAGTAGTGCGGCGATGCTTAAGGATATTGCGGATTTCAAGGGGGGTGATAGGGGAATTGAGAGGGTGTTGGTAATCAGTGGAGGGAAGGTGGGCAAAGGAGGGCGTGAGACGAGGGGAAGTTGGGTCGGTATAGGCATGAATGGTACGTTCGTCGGGGTAGGAGAGGTGGGGGGCGATAGTGGGGAAGAAAACGTGGGATTAATGTTGGGCAAACAAATCGGATTTTTCTTGATTAGAAACAACAGGGGAACCATTAAGGAGGATAGGGTACGTGGGATGGGATTTTGACGTTGGGAAAGGCGGGAGAAAGTTTTCCAGAAAAGGGAAGGGTCAGGGGTGAGGGAAAGGTCAGAACAGGCCTCATTCCAGTGCTTGCGGCGGATGGCTTTGATAAAAGAGCGAGCGTGACGAAGAGTTTTACGGTGTTCGGTTAGGGTGACGGGGTCGCGGGTTCGACAGTAGGAGCGGTAAAGATTATGGGCAGTACGAAGGAGACGGAGGGCGCGGGGAGGGATAGGAGGTTTCGAAGGGTGATAGGAGGGGCGGGGAATATGGCGGAGATCGGCGGTAATTAAGGCCTGTTCGACGCGATGGATGAGTTGTAAGAGGGCAGGGTGAGAGGTAGGGGGTGTAGCAGGAAAGGGAGTGAGTGAGGAAGTTAAGGTGGTGCGATAGGCGTTCCAATCTGTTTTAGAGTATTGACGGGTTGGAGGAGGTCGTGGAGGAGGTTGGAAAGGGGCAGGAAGGTAGTTATGCAGGAAAATGAGGGTAGGAAAGTGATTACTACCGATAGTGTGGAGGACATCAACAGTAGCAATATTGGCTAGGTTAGGAGTAAGCATAAGAAAATCGGGAGTGGAATTGGAATAGGGAAGCGTGGGGGAGGGAAAAGGGAGGGACATGCCCCGGCTAATGGACAAGAAGTTCTGAAAAAGACGTGCTTGGGCAGGGGTGTAGGAGGTAACATTTATATCGGCGGCGAAGAAATAAGTGGGAAAAGTGGTTTCTAGGAAGGGAAAGAAATCGATAGGAGGAGGGGAGCGGGGTACCAAATACATAGTGACAAGGATGAAAGTTTGGTTGGGAAAGATAAGGTCAAGAATGAGATATTCGGTAAAGCCGTCAGGGAAGTTGAAAAAGTGCTGACGAGTGGGGATGGAGTTGCGAACAGCAACTGCAACCCCACCCGACCGCTGAAAGTGACGATCGGCACGAAAGAGTTGGTAGCCGTCAAAGGGGGGAATAGCTTGGGATGGTTTGAGGAAGGTTTCATGTTGGGAGAGGGAGATGTCCAACAATGGGCGGTTAGAGAAAAGGGAACGAATGTTGACGAAGTAGAGGGTTAGGTTAGGCATTTATCAATAGGTGGGGATGGTACTCAGCGGGAACAATGCAAAGTGCATCTTATTCCCGCTATACGACATGTCGACATGCGTATTCAGAGTGAGACGGGCAGCGAGTTGGACTTGGGAGACAATGAGTGGACGGGCGAAGGGAAGGGCGTTTTGGAGGACCATCGTCACGAATCGGACGATGTTCTCCGTGGGAGGGGGAGGAGTAGTGGATGCGGATGCGGAAGGAGGGGTGGGAAGATCCTGGGACAGGACGGGGACAACCTGTTCAGGCTTGGCAGGGTCGGGAAGAGGCCTGCCCCGGCATCGGTATGCGCAGGTTGCGCACTTCGGGTGCTCCCGATTTACGCAACGAGCGGTAGGGAGTTCTTGTGCACAAATACCACATACCTGAGTGTTCGGGCAGATGGCTCCAGGGGGGTGGTCAAATTTCTGCCACCGGTCGCAGCGCGTACGTTGAGGGGCGGGAGTCCGGGTGGGCTTACAATAGATGGATGCACCGTTGCGCAGAAGGGCGTCGATGGTGGTGACGTTCTTGCAGAGCACCCTCACCAGGGTGGTGGGGCCATGAGCATTGTTGATCCGTACCACCTTGAAGACATCCAAGCCGGCGAGTTGGAGCTGAGCGGCAACCTCGTCGGCGGAATACGAACGCTCGACCCCATAGATAACCACGGACATGATGGGAGTAGCGCGGTGAGATGGGGGAGGCTGATGTGAAGGCTGTGCCATAGTGACATTATAAGCCCGACAGGAGGGGGAGAAGTGGGCTGTACCGATGGAGTTAACAATGATACTGTACAGAGGCTCGGTGGATTTGAGGTTGTGACCCTCCTTGGTCCTCTGTATTTCGAGGTTGTAGGCAGCAAGGTTGGGAATAAACTTGGATAGGACTTGGTGGATATGGCGGTTGTGGTTGTGTTCTGGCATGAGTTTGATAAGACGGACGTCATAGTAGGTGGGAGACGGGATGAGGGAGGGGGCGGTGACGCTACGCGTACGGACAGCAGAGGGTAAGGCGGGGTTCCGTGCTGCGTCGGCGTAGCTGCGGAGAAGTGGGCCAGGTACAATATTGGCCGGCATATAGACGTCGGAAGATTGAGACTGGTTCTGCTGTGGCGATCGAGGTGGGAAGTGAAATGGGGCAGCGATACGAGATGGTGAGAGACGGCGGAGCGGAGAGTCAATCTCCAAAAGCACGGCCGACTGAATGCGCTCATACCGGCCTAGACAATGAGACCTTTTTCATGAAATCTTGTTAGTTACTCAACTGCTCACACAGCGCTGTTCACCAAGCATTGCACGACAAGACTTATCTCTACTTAGTGTAAAACAAAGTCCCCGATTCTTGGATATCACGGTTAATCTCGAGAACCACTGGATGGATTTTGATGCGGCTTTCACCATTCTGTACAGGTAATATCGAGGAAGATTTCTGTAGAAACTAATTTATTTATGATCAAAGGGAGCCAAGCAGTAACGATTTTAGATTTCAGTGAATAGGTCGAAGAAAGAACTTGACGTCCGTGCGCTTTTTAAGCTTACGCTGGACAAACCGTTAAAAATATCAATATACTATGAGTGTAAGAATTGTTCAGCATGAAAAATTGTACAAAAAAGTCCGCGTGAGCATATCTCTATCTTCGATACATCGCCCTCTATAAGTGTTTTTAGTTTGAACGGGAGGGGGATTTGGCTTGCACCTCGCCATTCTTAAATTACGTCTGACAGGAATTCCTTGCACATTCATAACTGTTCCCGGGCGAAGCCGGGGCGGGTTGCTAGTGACACTATTATATTATCATTATAATTCCCACAATATCAAAATGCAAATTATATCACAAAATAAAATAGCGTGCTAATAAATCTAAGAGAAATTAGACATACCTTGCACCTCGTTACAGTTGAATTCGATCAGAATCACTCGGTTTTCATTAAAGTTTATGCATTTTTCTGCTGAACGGTTTGGAAGTTCGGCAACAGGAAACTTGGACTGTTATTTACTTAAAATATTCATTTTTGTATTTTTGTACTATTTGTGTTCATGATTTCATTACATTGTCAGAATTACCGACAGTAGTGGCTACGCTGGCTAAAGCGCAGCGTTAGGCCATGGGGCCAAGCTCTCTGCTGACTCGGTAGACGCGTGTGTTCGAGCCCCACCGTCGGCCGTCCTTGAAATGATTTTTCGTGGTTTCCCATTTTTCAACACCAGGCAAACGCTGGGACGGTACCTTCTAACAGGCCACGGCCGCTTCCTTCCACATCCTTGCCCAGTTTCATTCATCTTCATCCTTTCCATCTCTCATCCTGACGCGCAGGTCGCCCACGGGCGTCGACTAGAAAGACCTGCACTCGGCCTCTCAGGAGGCCACACGAAAAAAATGTCAGAATTAATGCTTTAATTAGTAGGATATACTATTCAGTGTACCTATTATAAATAAAAACCGTGAGGTTTCTCACCTCCCCATATTACGAAACCCGGTTGCCTAATACGGGGAAAGTGCACTTTTAAAGTTAACAATGATATCAGAGGATATTACAACATCATACGTTCCCATATTTGTAATATACATAGTATATCGCCTGAGGTTTACATTGGTGAGAAAACCAAAATTATTCCGTTCCTTCTTATGTCTAATGTGAGCCCTATAAAAAAAACTCCCCATATTTGTCGACTTTCCTCTACCCATTTTTAGAAGATACCTTATGCACTGGACAGCTGAATCCGTGATTAATTGTATAGGTAGCTTCGTAAGTCTCAGAACTCAGGAAGTCCTTTCTAGCAGCGTTACTAGCAGCTTTCAAAGTTTCAAGGTAAGAAAGAAAATATTCCTCTAGCCAGTTTAGGCGACTGACATTTAATGAGAAAAAATGCCCTTTATCTGGATTTCTAGACTGAATATGATGATATGTGATGCTTACGTCATGCATAGCGAACCATTTATTAACGTTTTTCAAAAAAAAAATGGTTGCTTCTGCGTCCATGAATGTGTACGCTTCCGGGTGCATGCCTATATTTTCTTTCAGTGTACTAATGGCACCAATAACTTCTGACGAGAACACTTCCTTGGCACGCCAAACATTCATTTTTTCAAATTTAGTGGGTTCGATGTGTTTTTAGTGAGGTGTCTGACCGGTTTGACGATCTCACCCTTTTGCATTGTGTATAGTAATGACAAGTATTTCCCTGAAATTATTCCAGTACCATCAGTCATCTCTCGTTACAGAAACTGCGTTCTAATGTTTTTATTTTTATTTTTAGAATGTGACAATGATCAAAACTAGGGAATACATTCATAGACTCGTCGTATGGGTGATTGACCATTGGTTGCAAATTCCCTCCCCCTAAATGCCTCATCATTGTAGTGTTAGTTTTGTGATTATCAGAGACAGTTATTATAATTATGAAACTGCATTGTTCAACCACGAGAATAACGTCCAGCAGGAGTTAACGTAAGTCCCGTCCTAACAGCTGCTTCGTGAAAAAGAAGGCACACGGTATCTGATAATTTGTCGAAAGATCTCTTAGCACAAAACACAACACACGATTAGCTGCTACTTGTTCCCGGCTGTAATTTTGATCCTCTCTTTCCTTTTAATGAGACGGTGTTGGAGTAGTGTCCTTGTACCCGAAGAAGGTGCAAGGTATGTCTAATTTCTCTTAGATTTATTAGCACGCTATTTTATTTTGTGATATAATTTTAATTTTGATAATGCGGAAATTATAATGATAATAATTATATAGTGTCACTAGCAACCCGCCCCGGCTTCGCCCGGGAACAGTTATGAATGTGCAAGGAATTCCTGTCAGACGTAATTTAAGAATGGCGAGGTGCAAGCCAAATGCCCCTCCCGTCCAAACTAAAAACACTTATAGTGGGCGATGTATCGAAGATAGAGATATGCTCTCGCGGACTTTTTTGTAGAATTTCTCACGCTGAACAATTCTTACACTCATAATATAATGATATTTTTAACGGTTCGCCCAGCGTAAGCTTAAAAAGCGCACGGACGCCAGGCTATTTTTTCGACCTTTTCACTGAAATCGTTACTGCTTGGCTCCCTTTGGTCATAAATAAATTATTTTCTACACAAATCTTCCTCGAGATCACCTTTACAGAATGGTGAAAGCAGCATCAAAATCCATCCAGTGGTTCTTGAGATTACACATTTAATATACGTACTGTACAGCTTATTCCTTATCGCGCCTATAATGGGAGGGGAGTGCGCTCTACCGGCAACGAGTAGAAACTTTCCAATTACATGTTATACATGGGTTCTGACTGGGAATGTCAAGGCCGGTATAGAGCGCAGCTCGTATTCAGTCGGCCGTGCCAAAAGGCTCTTAATACCCAGCTCCTCCTGGGGCGTAGCAGTAGTGCTAGAGGAACCAGAACTCTGCCCTGGATAGCAGGGCTTCTTAGCACGCTCGATGGAAGGAGGTGTGCGGTCCTTGCGGGCCATTTTAATTTGCAGAGTTTCCATTTCACTGTCACTCACCTCGGGTTGTTCGTGGTCCGAGTCCGAGTCCATCAGCAGCGACGGCATTGAAGGAGCTTGAGAAGAATCTTGAGTAGAAGCTTGAGCTTGAGCAGAAGGCGGCATTTTAGCCGCATCAGACGGCGGTTTCACCATGACGCACACGAGCACAAGCACTGGTAAGTAGAGACTCGCTAACACGGGCACACGCAGAAACTGGTGAGAACCGGTCGGAGCACTGAGAAAATGTATGAGTTTGATAGTAATTTGAGTACACACGGTCAGCGTAACGGCTTCTTTGATACTGTAAAGAGAGTGACGGAAGTGGATCGGACGGAAGTGTTTAAGATCGCATCCGATCCAGCTGGCAGTGGTACCATGTGGAATGTATATAACATACGGATTACTTCAAGGTTTGGAGGCGTCATTACAGATATTTCTACAATAGATCATTATCAAATTGCCGTTCTTTGGTGTAAAAATATTCATTACCGGTATGTCATAGTCGCTGAAAACAATTATGATTTATTAAGAGTCTGTTTTTCAATCTCTGGATAAAAGTGATGGGCATCCGCTCCCTGAGTAACCTTGCTCAACACTTTCATACTGAACGGTAAAAGCTCATGCGAACTCTGGTGTCAACTAATTGAAATACAAACCACATGTTAAAAGTCTTCGAATCAGTATTTAAATGATGACATGCTTTAATATGGAACATTGTAACTAGTCGGCAAAGCCGGTATTATGCTTCTGCACAATCGCGGTTCAGATATTAACCCACATTGCGGTAATGCAGCGATCAATGTACTATATAGGCCGATGTTTTTAATCGGGTCGTTCAAGGGGTAGTGATGTGCAATCTATAACCTCTCCTTCCCAAATGTCATCCTCTCCTTCACGTGGCGAACTTGGCCGTTTCCGCAGACGAGGCTCTGGCGACCAAGCCACGGCGGGATAACCGTTACATCAAGTACAGAGGAAATGCTGTATTACAGCCTGTCCATGGGCTGAGACATAGCATCCCCATTAATGGACTTCAGGCTAGCAACCCGTTGGAAGGACATTTTCATTGCTTTCAAGTCTTGTAAAGGAAAAAACCGGACGGATTCTACAGTTGACGAACTTGGCAAAGGAAAGGACACGAATTGGAAAAGGAAGGATATTATTAGATGTGCTACCTGGAATGTTCAGGGTATTGGACACAAAGATGATCAATTAGACGATATTCTATCTAAAATAGATATTTCAATTGCAGTTATTTCTGAAACAAAGAAAAAGGTTCAGGGATCCAAGGTGACAAGAAATTATTTACAGTTTTATAGTGGTGTTCAACGAAATGTTAGAGCACAGGCAGGGGTTATGTTTATGGTTCACAAGAGATTACGATCAAATATTGATAGCTATACTTTTTGGAATGATTCAAGTAAGAATAAAACTATCCAGAGGATATTTGACAGTTATAGGGGTATATGCACCGGTTGAAGGATACTCGAAAGAAAGTGATATTTTGTATAATGATCTACAGAAGATAATCAATATTACTAATAGACAAGATATGATACTGTTAATGGGAGACTTTAATGGCAGAGTTGGTAATGAGAAAATTCAGAATAACATTGGTATTCATGGAGAGGTAACCCGAAATAATAATGGAGCAAAATTAATAGATTTCACTATCTTCAATCAGTTTCGGATTATGAACACACTGTTTCCACACACGGACAGTCATAAATATACGTGGTCCGCAAGAAATCAGAAATCAATTATTGATTATATCATTTGTAATGGAAAATTGGCAGATTTAGTTTTGGATACAAGAGTTTATCGAGGACCTGAATTGGAAACAGACCACTATTTATTAGTTGCTCCTATTCGTTTAAAACCACGGTGGTTCAAGAAAAAGAAGTAAAGAACACAGGAAAACGAAACTTTATATAAGGTTAACCTTTTAAATGATCCCAGTATAAAATGGCTATACCAAAACAGGCTTGATAATCACATTCAGATGATTCCACTTTCTGACGATGTGGAAGACGAGTGGTCCAATTTGAGTTCAGCTCTAAAACAGTCAGCATTTGAAAGTTTGGGAGAAAAAAGATGGCGAAAGAAAAAGGGTTTAAGAATTTGGGACGAAGAAATTAAAAAAGTAATCTCCGAAAAAACAAATTCATATAAAAAGTTTCTGTCAACTGGTAAATTAGAAGATAAAATTGAATACCATCATAAGAGAGCAATAGCAAAAAAGAAGTTCGAAAGAAACACAGGGAAAGTTGGGAAAACTTTGTCTCGTACCTGGAGACTGACATAACAAGACCACAACCACAAACCTATAAAATTTTGAAAAAACTAAATAGGGAAGTAAGAGAAGATGTAAAAATTAATGCAATATCTCACAAAGAATGGCTTGAGTATTTTCAGAGCCTTTGGTCGAGTCCAAATATTGAACAACTTGTTTTACAAGCATCTAACAACAAGTCATTGGAAAATATTACACTCGAAGAATTAGAACGGGTCTTGAGGAAACTTAGAAATGGGAAAACACCTGGAGAAGATTCGATAAATGCAGAAATGTTAAAATATTCAGGCGATGCCTTCAAGAAAAGATTTCTCAGATTATTGAATTTAATCTGGATGGGTAACAGTCCTCCAGAAGATTGGCAAAAGGCAATAGTAGTTCCTCTTCATAAGAAGGGAAATATGAAAGTTTTGGAGAATTATAGAGGAATAAATATACTTAAATCTGGATACAAAATTTTTGCAAACATTGTTAAAGAAAAATTTTGAAACATTACTCTGAGTTAATAGGGAATGAACAACATGGGTTTAGAAAAGGTCGCACATGTGCAGATGCCTACTTCACCTTAAAAATTTTGATCGAAAAACGCAGGGAGTTCAATTTGGAAACACACATATCATTTGTTGATTTTATGAAAGCCTTTGATTTTGTTGACAGAAACAGACTTATTGACATATTGGCCAGAGATTGTGTCCCCCAACAGTTAATTGATAACATTTCCAACATGTATAGTGGTACTCTTAATGCAGTAAGGTTAAGTAATCATAAATCCGAGTGGAAGCCAATCAGCAGAGGGGTAAGACAAGGCTGTGGACTCTCTCCATTGCTATTCATAATCTACATGAATGTATAATGAAGGAATGGAGGTGTGAAAGACATGGTTCAATACCTATCAGCAGGCATCTAAAATATTTAGACGCTATACTATTTGCTGATGATGTTGCATTGGTAGCAGCATCTGAAGATGATCTGCAGTGGTCAGTTTTCAACCTCCAGAAAGTGGCATCAAAATTCAGCATGTGCATTTCTACTGAAAAGACTAAAGTAATGGCCTTTAAGGGTAAGGACCCTATCCCCAGTAAAATTTGTCTGGGTGGTAAAATTTTAGAAAGAGTTAATGAATTCAAGTATTTAGGATATCATTTATCTTTTCAAGAAGAACGAGACATAACTGCAAAAATAACTACAGTAGGAAGTCGTTTATCCGGACGTCAAACAACCGGAACGTCAATTATCCGGACGAGCAAAAAATAAATAAAAAATGTCGTGGAGAAGCGTTTACTGCGTCAGAAGCTGTGCTGTTGTAGTATGAAATACAGGAAGAAAGTCGCTCAACTCATGGTATAATTATACTTAGACTACACCATGGCTTAACTCAACTTCTATTGAAGAGAATGCTTGATTTACCTGCTAAGGAGAGACGAGGAAATCTTGCACAAATATAAATCTAATTATTTTTCCAGTGCTGTAGATTAGAACTTTCATGTATGTACCATAAATGTTTTATGTTATAGTTATTCATTCAATAAATAAGAATTTTAAATTTAAATTTATAACCATAATGCACTATCAGTATGCCTTCCTCGGAGGGGAAGTAAAACTGGCGGTCCCATATCATAAATTTATAGCATGTTAAAGAACCTTCCACTAATTACACCTGTGTGAAGCTAAATTGTATAGGTTAAGAATGTAAACAACGCACATAGGTTCCTACGTTCGTTGCCAAGAGCCGACTGTGGTGGCGTCTGGTAGCAAAGTTCTGAACTAGTAGTCGTTGATGCTGGCGTTTGGCGGCAAAAGTAGGAACTATTTGAAAAATTCAAAAGTCTGCAGTCCTTACTTGAATTAAAAAACACTAATACAGTCATCATAATTAACACCGGTTATCAGACAGATTCTACACACACCCAAAGTACACGGGGCTACATGACCGCGTTGTCGCAGCCCCTAAACTTAAGAACCAACCAACCATAATGTATTATGCAAGTTTTTTCCTATGAAATGATCGCATGTTCGATTATCCGGAAAATCGTTATCCGGAACATTTTCAGCCCCAATTAGTGCGGATAAACGACGTTCTAGTGTAATTATACCAGAACAACAGGAGTTATCAATAACTTCATGAAGCCATGTCTTGTCCAAAGGCATACACGCTTGCGTTTGTATAACACATTAGCCAGACCAACCCTATGCTATGGCAGCGAGGCATGGACAATAAGATCTCAGGACATCTCCAGACTCACAGCACGCGAAATAACCTTTATGCGCCGAACAGCAGGCTATACTAAATGGGATCATAAGAGAAACGAGGATGTGCTGAAGGAACTAAAAGTGAAACCAATAACTGCATACATTTGTGACTACCAAGAGAACTGGAAGCATCATGTCCAAAGGATGGAACCTGGAAGATTACCAAAGGAGATCCTTTACTACCAGTCATGGGGAAATAGATCTATAGGACGTCCGATGAAGAGATGGAAGGAAAGTGCAAGACCTCAACTGGACATTTGGCCCAATACTTGGAAGGAAGAAGATGATGATGATGGCTTTATACGGGAACTGAGGTAGCCTTTCACGGACCACTGTAGGAATTCCCTTTACTGTCAGATAGGCGTATGCATAACTAATTTAAAATTCAATTCCACGCAGGAACATTATCGAAAAAAAGCAAAATATTAATGGAGCATAAAAAAGATACTTTCATATTATTACCGGCACGTGAAAGTGAGTAACTGTCTTGTACTTTAAATTTCTGTGGTTCTAATGACTGCGTGGGTAGCATCTTGGTCTGCGAATCATTAGGTCTCAAGTTCGAACCACAGTCCCGGCAATTATGTTAGCTACCGGGTTATATTTAAACGATAGCCTATCTATCATAACATTATGCGTCATTTTAACAGAATCTACATGAAATTACGATTCATCAAATTTTAATTACAAGAGTTTTCACCAAGCAGGAGTTGGGAAATTTGATTGTATTGAATTTTTTTCTCGTAGTCAATAGATAAGCCAGAGACGATGGTTTCATTCCTCCTCTTAATTTACAGTATAATATGTGATGTTTGTTCAAACAAGTGTGACAGTTGCGTATCTCCAATTCAATCTATACATTCATCATAGTACCAGTATGAAAACGGGGCGTAAATTAACATTTTAAGAATGTCCAAGCTGTGTAGTATACGAGTAGGATAACATGTCAGATGTTACACATCATGTGCGACTACTGTAAGGCTCGGATCTTTTTGATGTGTAACATCTTTCCGCTCGGTTGCTGGATAGTTTTGTGGGAGTGATTTTGAAAATTGGGGACGGAAGTGGATCGGAACGATCGAGCTGGCAGTGGTGGATCGAACGGAAGTATGCACTGCCCGATCGATCGATCGAATGGAAGTGTACTAGCTGGCAGTGGTAGAAAACGGAAGTATGCACTGCCCGCTCCATCAATCGAACGGAAGTGTACTATCTGGCAGTGATGGAAAACGGAAGTATGCCCCGCCCGCACGATCGATCAAACGGAAGTGTACTAGCTGGCAGTGGTGGAACGAACGGAAGTTTAAGACGCACTGCCAAATCGATCGATCGATCCAGCTGGCTGTGGTAAAATCCAGCTGGCAGTGGTAAGAGAAACAATGAGCTCGCGGTGTCGGAAATTGATACCATGACGTACTCTCGGCCATGTGGAATGTATATGACATACTGAACGGTTAACGGTCATGCGAACTCTGGTGTCAAGTGATTGAAACAAAGCAGATGGTACATGTTTGAAGTCTTCGTATCAGTATTTAAATGGTAAAATGCCTTAATATCAAACATTGTAAGTAGTCGGCTTTGCCGGTGTTATCTTTCTGCACAATGGCTATTCAAATATCAACCCACATAACGGTAATGCAGTCATCAATCTATACTAATATAATAAAGCTGAAGAGTTTGTGTGTTTGTGTGTTTATGTGTTTAGACGCGCTAATCTCTGGAACTACCAGTCGGATTCGAAAAATTCTTTTTGTATATGATAGCTTGATTCAAGAGGAATAGTTTAGGCTATGCTAAATTTCGGACAGACCACTCCATTCCCCGCATTTAGGTCCATTTGCACAAGTTTACACCGTTTCACCGATCTAATAACTTGACGGATATATTGTCGCTAGGCGACAACGGCTGACACTGTATCATGACAGTCAACGCCGCACCATTGATGGACAGGTTGTCACTAGGCAACAACGACTAACACTGTATCATGATAGTCAACGCCGCACCATTGATGGACAGGTTGTCACTAGGCAACAACGACTAACACTGTATCATGATAGTCAACGCCGCACCATTGATGGACAGGTTGTCACTAGGCAACAACGACTAACACTGTATCATGATAGTCAACGCCGCACCATTGATGGACAGGTTGTCACTAGGCAACAACGACTAACACTGTATCATGACAGTCAACGCCGCACCATTGATGGACAGGTTGTCACTAGGCAACAACGACTAACACTGTATCATGATAGTCAACGCCGCACCATTGATGGACAGGTTGTCACTAGGCAACAACGACTAACACTGTATCATGACAGTCAACGCCGCACCATTGATGGACAGGTTGTCACTAGGCAACAACGACTAACACTGTATCATGATAGTCAACGCCGCACCATTGATGGACAGGTTGTCACTAGGCAACAACGACTAACACTGTATCATGATAGTCAACGCCGCACCATTGATGGACAGGTTGTCACTAGACAACAACGAGTAACACTGTATCATGATAGTCAACGCCGCACCATTGATGGACAGGTTGTCACTAGGCAACAATGACTAACACTGTATCATGATAGTCAACGCCGCACCATTGATGGACAGGTTGTCACTAGGCAACAACGACTAACACTGTATCATGATAGTCAACGCCGCACCATTGATGGACAGGTTGTCACTAGGCAACAACGACTAACTCTGTATTATGATAGTCAACGCCACACCATTGATGGACAGGTTGTCACTAGACAACAACGACTAACACTGTATCATGATAGTCAACGCCGCAACATTGATGGACAGGTTGTCGCTACGCAACAACGACTAACACTGTATCATGATAGTCAACGCCGCACCATTGATGGACAGGTTGTCACTAGGCAACAACGACAGACACTGTATCATGATAGTCAACGCCACACCATTGATGGACAGATTGTCACTAGGCAACAACGACTAACACTGTATCATGATAGTCAACGCCGCACCATTGACGGACATATTGTCGCTAGGCAACAACGACTAACACTGTATCATGATAGTCAACGCCGCACCATTGATGGACAGGTTGTCACTAGGCAACAACGACTAACACTGTATCATGATAGTCAACGCCGCACCATTGACGGACATATTGTCGCTAGGCAACAACGACTAACACTGTATCATGATAGTCAACGCCGCACCATTGATGGACAGGTTGTCACTAGGCAACAACGACTAACACTGTATCATGATAGTCAACGCCGCACCATTGATGGACAGGTTGTCACTAGACAACAACGAGTAACACTGTATCATGATAGTCAACGCCGCACCATTGATGGACAGGTTGTCACTAGGCAACAATAACTAACACTGTACCATGATAGTCAACGCCGCACCATTGATGGACAGGTTGTCACTAGGCAACAACGACTAACACTGTATCATGATAGTCAACGCCGCACCATTGATGGACAGGTTGTCACTAGGCAACAACGACTAACTCTGTATTATGATAGTCAACGCCACACCATTGATGGACAGGTTGTCACTAGACAACAACGACTAACACTCTATCATGATAGTCAACGCCGCAACATTGATGGACAGGTTGTCGCTACGCAACAACGACTAACACTGTATCATGATAGTCAACGCCGCACCATTGATGGACAGGTTGTCACTAGGCAACAACGACAGACACTGTATCATGATAGTCAACGCCACACCATTGATGGACAGATTGTCACTAGGCAACAACGACTAACACTGTATCATGATAGTCAACGCCGCACCATTGACGGACATATTGTCGCTAGGCAACAACGACTAACACTGTATCATGATAGTCAACGCCGCACCATTGATGGACAGGTTGTCACTAGGCAACAACGACTAACACTGTATCATGATAGTCAACGCCGCACCATTGACGGACATATTGTCGCTAGGCAACAACGACTAACACTGTATCATGATAGTCAACGCCGCACCATTGATGGACAGGTTGTCACTAGGCAACAACGACTAACACTGTATCATGATAGTCAACGCCGCACCATTGATGGACAGGTTGTCACTAGGCAACAACGACTAACACTGTATCATGATAGTCAACGCCGCACCATTGATGGACAGGTTGTCACTAGACAACAACGACTGACACTGTATCATGATAGTCAACGCCGCACCATTGATTGACAGGTTGTCACTAGGCAACAACGACTAACACTGTATCATGATAGTCAACGCCGCACCATTGATGGACAGGTTGTCACTAGGCAACAACGAGTAACACTGTATCATGATAGTCAACGCCACACCATTGATGGACAGGTTGTCACTAGGCAACAACGACTAACACTGTATCATGATAGTCAACGCCGCACCATTGATGGACAGGTTGTCACTAGACAACAACGACTGACACTGTATCATGATAGTCAACGCCGCACCATTGATGGACAGGTTGTCACTAGGCAACAACGACTAACACTGTATCATGATAGTCAACGCCGCACCATTGATGGACAGGTTGTCACTAGGCAACAACGATTTACTCTGTATCATGATAGTCAACGCCGCACCATTGAAGGACAGGTTGTCACTAGGCAACAACAACTAACACTGTATCATGATAGTCAACGCCGCACCATTGATGGACAGGTTGTCACTAGGCAACAACGACTAACACTGTATCATGATAGTCAACGCCGCACCATTGATGGACAGGTTGTTACTAGGCAACAACGACTAACACTGTATCATGACAGTCAACGCCGCACCATTGATGGACAGGTTGTCACTAGGCAACAACGACTAACACTGTATCATGATAGTCAACGCCGCACCATTGATGGACAGGTTGTCACTAGGCAACAACGACTAACACTGTATCATGATAGTCAACGCCGCACCATTGATGGACAGATTGTCACTAGGCAACAACGACTAACACTGTATCATGATAGTCAACGCCGCACCATTGACGGACATATTGTCGCTAGGCAACAACGACTAACACTGTATCATGATAGTCAACGCCGCACCATTGATGGACAGGTTGTCACTAGGCAACAACGACTAACACTGTATCATGATAGTCAACGCCGCACCATTGATGGACAGGTTGTCACTAGGCAACAACGATTTACTCTGTATTATGATAGTCAACGCCGCACCATTGATGGACAGGTTGTCACTAGGCAACAACGACTAACACTCTATCATGATAGTCAACGCCGCACCATTGATGGACAGGTTGTCACAAGGCAACAACGACTAACACTGTATCATGATAGTCAACGCCGCCCAATTGACGGACAGGTTGTCACTAGGCAACAACGACTAACACTGTATCATGATAGTCAACGCCGCGCCATTGATGGACAGGTTGTCACTAGACAACAACGACTAACACTGTATCATGATAGTCAACGCCGCACCATTGATGGACAGGTTGTCACTAGGCAACAACGACTAACACTGTATCATGATAGTCAACGCCGCACCATTGATGGACAGGTTGTCACTAGACAACAACGAGTAACACTGTATCATGATAGTCAACGCCGCACCATTGATGGACAGGTTGTCACTAGGCAACAACGAGTAACACTGTATCATGATAGTCAACGCCGCACCATTGATGGACAGGTTGTCACTAGGCAACAACGACTAACACTGTATCATGATAGTCAACGCCGCACCATTGATTGACAGGTTGTCACTAGACAACAACGACTGACACTGTATCATGATAGTCAACGCCGCACCATTGATTGACAGGTTGTCACTAGGCAACAACGACTAACACTGTATCATGATAGTCAACGCCGCACCATTGATGGACAGGTTGTCACTAGGCAACAACGACTGACACTGTTTCATGATAGTCAACGCCGCACCATTGATGGACAGGTTGTCACTAGGCAACAACGACTTACACTGTATCATGATAGTCAATGCCGCACCATTGATAGACAGGTTGTCACTAGGCAACAACGAGTAACACTGTATCATGATAGTCAATGCCGCACCATTGATGGACTGGTTGTCACTAGGCAACAACGACTAACACTGTATCATGATAGTCAACGCCACACCATTGATGGACAGGTTGTCACTAGGCAACAACGACTAACACTGTATCATGATAGTCAACGCCGCACCATTGATGGACAGGTTGTCACTAGGCAACAACGACTAACACTGTATCATGATAGTCAACGCCGCACTATTGATGGACAGATTGTCACTAGGCAACAACGATTTACTCTGTATCATGATAGTCAACGCCGCAACATTGATGGACAGGTTGTCACTAGGCAACAACGATTTACTCTGTATCATGATAGTCAAAGCCGCACCATTGATGGACAGGTTGTCACTCGGCAAAATTTGCTAAAGGACACATGGGAGAACTGACCGATTAACTCTTCTCTATGCTATCGTATGCACAGTTAATATTTCATTTGCGGGGCTTATGACCACATCGTGGTCATGTTGCCCCGTATACATGGGTGTGTGTGTAGAATTTATGTGTTAACCTGCGTTATTGTGATTTTTGCACTAGCATGTGTAAATCTATACTAATATAATAAACCTGAAGAGTTTGTGTGTTTGTGTGTTTATGTGTTTAATCGCGCTAATTTCTGGAACTACCAGTCCGATTCGAAAAATTGTTTTTTTATATGATAGCCAGATTCAAGAGGAATAGTTTAGGCTATGTAGTATTAGGCTACACCTCTCAGATAACCTAAAAGATTGATTTTTTCAGTAAGTTGGTAGAACAAGTGCTGCCGAACAGCTCTATCCGCATGCGCTGGTGTTATGGTTAGTGATACGTACACCGTTTCACCTATCTGAACCAAAATTTCTATTGTGCCCAACTCTAGGAATGGGTATTCCAAGATTCAGACACCTAGATATCAGGGGAAAGGCTACAGCCGCTTTTGAAAGTTGAGATATTTGAATATCGCACTCCACTACTTCTAGAAGGAAATGGAAACTTTGTGCAGCCAAGAGCATGTTAAGTGACGTAGCGAGTAGTAGCAGAGGTCGAGACTATTTGTTGATTAAATAGTTAGCCATGGAGTAGAGACCTTGAATCAGATTACTGGCACGGCCAAATGAAAGAGAATGCACTTAGTCTCAAGTGAATCGGACCAGAGACACCGGAGATATGAGGATTTCCAGATTTCAGCGTGACCAAGCGTGGACCCGACCGTTTTGAATAAAAGCCGACCGGCCCAAGCATCATCAGCTCACTTCGAACCAAGCTCTTGCATGACAAGGTGCTGCTGCTACGTTGAGCCAAGGCACATGGTTGCCGGATCTACGCCGAAGATATCTTTAAATTGTGATAGTTACAAAAGTACTACGGAAGCCTCCGTGGCTAAGGCGGCAGCACGCCGGCCTCTCACCGCTGGGTCCGTGGTTCAAATCCCGGTCAGTCCATGTGAGATCTGTGCTGGACAAAACGGAGGCAGGCAGGTTTTTCTCCGGGTACTACGGTTTTCCCTGCCAAAATTTCATTCCAGCAACACTCTCCACTATCATTTCATTTCATCTGTCATTCATTTCATCATTGCCCCAGAGGAGTGCGTCAGGCCTCGGCAGCCGGCACAGTTCATATCCTCGCCGCTAGATGGGGGCCTCATTCATTCCATTCCTGACCCGGTCGGAGACTGGAAGCAGGTTGTGGATTTTCATTTCACAAAAGTACTACGATACGTGTGGAACATAGTAAGTTTCTGGCAGACGGAATCACTAAGGTGAATGTTATTTTTCTACGGACACTGGTGAAATACTTTATCTCTATATGGACATATGCTAGACTTTGTCTAGAAAGTACTTTGTCACAGTCCAGTAATAATAATTCTATACTTGGATATTTTAATCCAATTAGTCAGTTTCATATATTGTAACTTGATAACCACTCCGATCTGTCAGTATATTGAAGGCCAGTCTATCACGGTGTTGTTCATTAGCCGACAAAGGGAAACTATAAGTTGCTTCGCGCATGATAGATGGTGATAAACCATGCCCAGGGAACGATCTTCAGAACAGCCGTTGATTGATTTAGACTGTCAGTGTTTTCTTGTACTGAAAAGATTACCGTGAGTTATGTTACTACTGACGTATTGAGAATAGATCATTTGGATCTGACCCCAGTTAAGCAAACTGTTATAGATTTAACAGAAGTAAATATTAAAATGGATCAACAGTTACTTCCAACTTCAAGAGATATTTCCACTATGTCTTGTTAGACAGATTGTGGGTATATAATGGCGGCCGATACAAGGATTAGACGTGCGTGTCCAATAGGGCATGTATCTGGATAAATCTGGTACAGACCAGGTTCACTACGCTTCAAGACCAACGAGAAATGTAAGCCACATTTGATTTTATATTATGCCTAGCTAATTGGAACAAACTCATTTTCTGCAGATGACCAACACATTTATTTTTCTTCGTATTTAAATCTTGCAATGATTTACGCAAGACACATTAGGGTTATTCTGAGTATTTTCAGCACTCAGAACAGTTTAGGATCGATGACCGAGCATAACGAGCATTTATTTGAATGTTTCATTTTTTTTGATAATCACGGTAATCAGCCGAGGTAACTGTAAAAGTTAATAATTATTTTTTGTTGAGAAATGGAGATTTTATCCATATTCGAAGAATCGAACATGTGAATTCTCACATAATGAAATAATAATTAAATATATTTAAAATAATATAACTAATAATAATAATAATAATCCACTAATAATAATAATAATGATATTCATAACTTTTCTAAATAATTCTTGGATCTTATATTTTCTAATAATCACATTCATTGAGAGAGAGATTATGAAGTAGTTTAATCATTTCTAGTTTGGAACAGGTGATTTTCCGAAGGATAGTGGTTAGCGCAAGCCCGCATTCAACCAACATGACAGTTCTGGTTGAACAGTTAATATTTGCCATGAGCAAAGTATATTTTTCAGATAACACGGAGAGGCATGAAACGGGAAGCAAATGATATTTGTATCAATTAGGATATATTGTATTTCAATAAAATCATGACGTAAATACACATTCGAAAGTGAAATAGAGAGTATCATAAGTGTGGTAACTTCACGATTTGAACTGAATGGTAAAATAAAATAAACTTGTAAGTTTATAAATCTTCCAGTGTGGATAACAAGCAGAGGCTTGATTTATTGTATAAATTTTGGGAAGAAAATTTATGTGCGTGGAGTAGTTGAAATGCCATTCCCAGGTGCGCATGTTTAAGTCGCAGGAATGAGGAGGTTTTTATTTGAGCATCAATCAAATAGCAGGTTCGATGACTCAGTGATAAAGAAGGAGTATTGGAACTACACATTGCGTCGTATGAATGACCCAAAGGTTATTTCTTAAAAAACCATCAGTTCTTATTTCAATCTTGTTTACGGATTCCATTAAGATTTTGATTTTGCTAGAACCCGGATTTGTCATGATAGTATTTTATTCTTCTTCAGAGGAAGACCTTTGCCGTTGTTGTTGGAATATTGTGTTCTTATAAAAATAATAATATGGGCCACTGCCAATTATAAATAATTCTATAATCACGAATAATTTGAAGGTTGTTTTTCAATCCTAGTGTAATGAAATAAATGAATTTATTATGAAGCTACAATTCTTATTTCCGCATTCTGTTCAAGAATTGCAAGTTGTGAAAATTATTAAAATGACCACAAATATAAATATTTTTCTTAATAATGATTCCAAGTGGAAAATCGAATAGTTGAATGGTCCAACAATTTATTGATCAAGTTGAGGATTCAGAAATCATATATTTTGTTAGGAACTTGAAGTTCATAATCGAGTCACTTCTCGAAACGTTTAAGGTCGGAAGAACAATTAATTTTGTTGTGCTTCGCACAGTTCTTCGATGCTATGCTCAAGGGTCAGATACTTTTCAGATGTTGTTATTAATATGTGTACATAATTTGTGTTGATTCAGAGATGATAATATTTTTTGACAATATTTTTTTTGAAACTGGAAAAATAAGTGAAAGTTAAAAATTCTATGAACAATTATTCTACGAGTGTTAATATTATGTGAACTGCAATATTTCCAGCAAAGACAATTAAATTTGAACTGGATTTAATCATAAATAATTATTATAATTTTGGAACACAGTCTACAGGACTGATAATCAGACTTGTGTCTCCAAAGATAATTGTCCAATGTGTTGGAAAATTTCTGTAAATTGTGAAAATAGTAATGTGGGTCGCCACACATGAATGATGCTGCTTTGAGCATTTCATTTTTGCAGTCAATTTTAAATTCAGAATAAAATGAGATAATTTTACATGATGTGTTATGCCAGTTGAATCTCCTTCTATCCTTATTGTTGCATTGAGCCAAAAATCAGTAAAGCATTTTTTTCATTTGATGTCGTTTTTGCGATTAGCTTTAACCCATCTGGCGCCCCGGGATATTTTGACTCTCGTGCTGGCTGATTCTTGGTAAAATGCATATGTGGTCGTGCGGACTCCGGTCTAAACGGGCACATAAAATAAGATAGAGAGAGAAATGGCTTCGAACGTGGGGCTCGAGTTAGACATGGTCAATCGCATGCCGATTTAAATTGTGATAATTTTTTTATATATAGATATTTTGGGAGTTGAGAGATGTCTGGTTTGGATGAATAAATTAGTAGGAAACCCAATTAGTGGGGAATATTAAAAATTTAACTGGGTTAATAATTAGAATGTGTTTGATTATTTTTGATAATGGCTTAACCATTAGGGCGTCAAGTAAATTCAGTGGTAAACGTTCGATGACTGGACATACGCATTATTAGAATCCAGGTGGAGGATATTTGAGAACTTGCATGCTTTTCTTGTGATATTGTAGTAAATGTAATTCGTAAAAGTAGAGAATTTTGTTTTTCCATCACGTCGACATTAGGACAAATCTCATTTTATTAGAGTGTTCCAATTAGCTATTCATTATTCTTGTTCTAGTTATAATCTTGTGTCTGCCAACATGTATACCCCTAAGTTTTGAATAATTGAAAATTATGGAAGAGATGATGAGGATGATGAGGAGTTTGGAAGAGAGTTCCAAAGAAGCTGGACTGCGCGTAGCAGCCATTATGAAAGAAAATACAGAGGCTTTGGAAAAGAAACTTAAGGAAAATTCCGATTTGTTAGAAAGCAGGTTAAAAGATAACATGAAAGAAAGTTTAGATGATAAACTTAAGGAAAATTCCGATTTGTTAGAAAGCAGGTTAAAAGATAACTTGAAAGAAAATTTAAATAGTAAATTTAATTCTATGGAAAATAAATTTAAAGAGAATTCAGAAATCTTGAAAATGTCACTTGAGAGTAAAATGACTAAATTATGCGAAAAAACACATGAACTCGAAACTTCATTAGCCACTAACGCAAGTTTAATGGACGATAAATTTCGCGATGCCGATCTAAGATCCCAAAGCTTAGCTGATAGGATAGAACGTGGTCTTAGGAAAGTTGGTGAAGACATGATCAACCTAGAAGTCAGGGTGAAAAAAAGAGAACAATGAGATGGCAACTCTAGTTGTTCAACGTTTGACAGAACAATTCAAAGAACTCATAGTGGGAGAAATAAGAGAAGGTGTGATTAGTGAATTACAAACTGATATTAAAACCACAGTTATCGATGAGATTAAAGACACACTCAAGCTGGAGAACCAAGAGGGAGTCAAGGAGATTCGGGAATCTTTGTCATCCCATATTCAAGTAATTTCCAAAGAGATTCAAGCAACTCAGAAGGACATATCAGATGTGACAGGGTCGTTGAAAAGTCACGAGGCTGTTATGAACCAGATATCCACTGATGTCAAGGAGAACTGTAAGGAAACCGAAGAAATTAGAAAACTGGCAGAAGAAAACCATAAGGAAATTGAGGCTATGAAAACCCAATTCAAGGACGAGAAACAGTCTGACCATCTGTTGAAAATACCAAGTATAAGGGGAGAAGAACTGATACAGATAAACCTAGGAGCAGCTAGAGAAACTGATAGTCAAAGACAGGAGGAGGTCAGGACAGTTTTTCAATCCAACCCCATAACTGTATTCAAGAATGTAGAGGATAAGCCTTCTAAATTTTCAGGGCGAGATTCTGTGACACCCGTAGAATTCTTGAGAGAAGCAGGTGATTACCTAAAATATTCCAAAATCCCTAAGGAAAGACAAATCCGAGTGATAGGGAAATTTCTGGAAGGTCCCGCACTTCTTTGGTTTAGAGCTTTCAGGTCCACTCTCACCAATTTTGAGGAGTTTTCCCGTGGGTTAATAAAAACGTTTTGGTCCCCGGAAACCCAACAGCAAGTCAGAGCAGAATTATATTCAAAGAGATTCTCGACGTCACAACCTACTCGATACTCTACGTACTTTTCTGGACAGCTTTCTAAACTTCAACATTTAGATCCGCCGATGCCAGATAATGAATTAATTACTGCATTAATACGTCAGTTTCCAGCAGAAGTCCAAAGAACTTTGATCGCTGCTGACATTTATAATATGGAGCAATTTGACGAGGTATTGCAGAAACTTGATCACACGAACGCTCAATTCTTCCATCAGAACGGAGGAAAGAATAGCAACGCTGTATACGCTGTTATGGCCGACAGTTATTCCCAAACACCTCGAGAGATTCGGGAGGGGCGAGAAGAGAAAACGCCGAGGGAAGAGCCCGATAAAAGAGGATGGAATCAGAACAATAACAGATACAGTTACAAGCCTTATGCGAGGCCGGATGGTGGATATCGATATAATACTCGATGGAGAAGGCCAAGGGATAATCAAGGAAGGTACCAGGAAAGAAGGTACTATGGTAGAAACAATAACTACAATAACAGAGGGAATGTGAATACTCGTCAGTCCAATGAAGAGTTCAATAAAGAGACGAGGAAGAACTTGGAATTAAGACACCAAGAAAACTTGCAGTTCTTGGAACAGAAGTCCAATGAACTAAGTCCATCGGGAACACAACAATCCCGGGGGAATGGGAAAGAAAAAAAACTTCGAATTCACAGTAGAAGATAGAATTTTAAACACTTTCACTTCCAGGATTATTAAATGGCAAGCAGAGGATGATGACTGAATTCAACATAATGACGAACGGAAAGAAATGGGTACAAGAATTAAAATGCCAATCATATCATGCGAAGTATTCGGTATGCCTGTCGGTACTTTAATTGATACTGGGGCTGTGCTTTGTCTTGTGAGCGAGAAGCTTTATATTCTGTGGAAACTCAAAGAGAATTTAGAGGAGATTCCAGTGTCAGGAATTAAAATCCAAGGAATAATACCCAACAAAATATCTCTGTGTAAAACACAATTATACTTATGTGTTACTATTGGAGGACATGATTTCCGACATGTGTTTGTAGTAATGAAGGACATGGCTTTTGACATGATATTGGGAGCGGATTTCATTCAGAAATATCAAGCAGTGATAGACATGAAGACAGAGCCGATCTGTTTCAAGAATACCGAAGAGATAAACTTCGAGGGAAAAGAAGAAGAAGACATCGAGGGAGATGCTCAATGGTCTCTGATTTTTCATGAAGCTGAAGGAAGAGAAGTCTACACTAAGAAGGAGTCCCCAGAGCTAGGAAAAATTTTGGAAGAGTACCACGATATTTTTGATATTAAACCTGGTGAAATTAAAGATTTTGAATATAGTATTCGTGTAAATGATGATGCACCTTTCCATGCTAAATTGTATCCGGTAGCGGAAAAGCATCGAGAAATGGTAAAAGTGCTTATCAAAGAGATGGAAAGTAACAATGTGATTGAAAAATTCACTACATCTTATGTCAATCCATTAGCAGTAGTGTCTAAGCCAGATGGAAGTCTGAGACTGTGTTTAGACGCGCGAAATTTGAATTCAAGATTGCTGCCAGAGTATGACAGACCACCAATCATTAGGGAACTGTTAAGGAAATTCCAAGGCAAGGTCTGGTTCTCTAACATTGATCTCACTTCTTCCTACCACCACATTAGGCTTAGTGAAGATTCCAAAAAGTTTACAGGATTTATGTTTGACCAGCAGACATATGTATTCCGCCGTCTACCATTTGGGGTCAAAACATCTGGATCTGTTTTGATCAGAGCACTGGAACAAAACTTGAGTCCTGAAGTAAAAGAGATAGCAATTCGTTACATAGATGATATCCTAATTGCATCTGAGACTAAGGAGGAACATTTGTTACATCTTCAGATGTTATTCGCAGATTTGAGAAAAGCGAACTTTAAAGTAAACCTTCGAAAATGTCAGTTCTTTCGGAAGGAAATAACATTTTTGGGCCACATTTTGGATGGTGAAGGATACCGTCCCAATGAGGCAAAGATACAGGTGATTGCAAATTTCCCTAGACCTACTAGAGTGAAGAATGTCCGCAGTTTTCTCGGGACATGCCAATTCTTCGCAGGGCATTGTCCAAGCTTCACCAAGACGGTTGCTCCCTTGCAGGAATTATTAAAAAAGGGAAACAAATGGAAATGGAATGAAGATTGTGAACAATCATTTCAAGATGCCAAGAGGTTATTGGTGAACAGCGTGAAATTGGAGTATCCTGACTTTACCAAGAATTTCATCATAGAATCCGATGCATCCACCGTAGGGATTGGAGCTATTCTTCTTCAAGAAGATGACGATCACAAGAGACGTTATCTGGCGTTCATAAGCAGGAAACTTCGTCCATCAGAAAGGAATTATTACACCACAGAGTTAGAAGCCCTTGCTGTAATCTTCGCGTTGGAGTCGTGGAAGAAAATGTTAATTGGACATTCAGTAATTGTGAGGACTGATCACCATGCATTGGAGTTTATCTTGAGAACAAACTTTGCCAGTGATAGGATAACTAGATGGTCACTTTTTATCCAAATATTCAACCTAGTTATTGAACACACTCCTGGAAAATTGAACGTTGGAGCCGATTTATTGAGTAGAGCAGTGGAGTCTACATCTAAGGTTTTTCAGGTTAACCTGACGCAGGAGGATGAGGATACCTTGAGAAGGTTAAGATTGTTGCATTTATCCCAGAGGAGAGACCGACGTTTTAGAAACATTTTTCGTTTTCTACAGGGAGACTCTAGCTTTAGACAAGTTGAGGAGCCAAGCTGAGAAAAGAGAGCGCAGAGTGAGAGGAAAGCGTTTTCGCAGACCCTTGCGCGTAGGAACTCTTGTTTTAGTGAAAAGACCTACACCCTCTGACGTGCAAAATCGAGTGTACTCGAAGTTTGCAAGCCTTTACGCTGGACCCTATCGTATTGTGGAAGTAAACAACAATGGAAGCTATAAAATCGCCAATAAACGAACTGGTAACATCGTGGGAACTTATAATGCAGCGAATTTGAAGATTTATTATTCAAGAACCAGATGATTCAATGTGTAGATAGGAAAAATAAAAATTTTTCAATTTTTATTTTTTGCTAGGTGTGGGGTGGATGTGCCCAACTCTAGGAATGGGTATTCCAAGATTCAGACACCTAGATATCAAGGGAAAGGCTACAGCCGCTTTTGAAAGTTGAGATATTTGAATATCGCGCTCCACTACTTCTAGAAGGAAATGGAAACTTTGTGCAGCAAAGAGCATGTTAAGTGACGTAGCGAGTAGTAGCAGAGGTCGAGACTATTTGTTGATTAAATAGTTAGCCATGGAGTAGAGACTTGAGACTTGGATCAGATTACTGGCACGGCCAAATGAAAGGGAATGCACGTAGTCTCAAGTGAATCGGACCAGAGACACCGGAGATATGAGGATTTCCAGATTTCAGCGTGATCAAGCGTGGACCCGACCGTTTTGAATAAAAGCCGACCGGCCCGAGCATCATCAGCTCACTTCGAACCAAGCTCTTGCATGACAAGGTGCTGCTGCAACGTTGAGCCAAGGCACATGGTTGCCGGATCTACGCCGAAGATATCTTTAAATTGTGATAGTTACAAAAGTACTACGATACGTGTGGAACATAGTAAGTTTCCGGCAGAGGGAATCACTAAGGTTATTAAAACTCAGCAATTCTTCTAGGTTTGTGCCGTGTCTTGTGTGGGGTTTCGCCTAGGACACCAAGCTTGGCTCATCGGCGGGCTCTTGGTGTCCCCGCCCGGACCCCCACAGGAGTAACGAACTACGCGCTACCTCCCTTTATATTGAGTGCAACTGCACTACTTTGCTGCGAGAACTAAAAGTTCAAGCAGCCATAACCTCCCTATGAAGGCTTCCAAAAAGATGGTATATTGGCTTTCACGGCCGGTGAATTAAAACTCAGCAATTCTTCTAGGTTTGTGCGGTGTCTTGTGTGGGGTTTCGCCTAGGACACCAAGCTTGGCTCATCGGCGGGCTCTTGGTGTCCCCGCCCGGACCCCCACAGGAGTAACGAACTACGCGCTACCTCCCTTTATATTGAGTGCAACTGCACTACTTTGCTGCGAGAACTAAAAGTTCAAGCAGCCATAACCTCCCTATGAAGGCTTCCAAAAAGATGGTATATTGGCTTTCACGGCCGGTGAATTAAAACTCAGCAATTCTTCTAGGTTTGTGCCGTGTCTTGTGTGGGGTTTCGCCTAGGACACCAAGCTTGGCTCATCGGCGGGCTCTTGGTGTCCCCGCCCGGACCCCCACAGGAGTAACGAACTACGCGCTACCTCCCTTTATATTGAGTGCAACTGCACTACTTTGCTGCGAGAACTAAAAGTTCAAGCAGCCATAACCTCCCTATGAAGGCTTCCAAAAAGATGGTATATTGGCTTTCACGGCCGGTGAATTAAAACTCAGCAATTCTTCTAGGTTTGTGCCGTGTCTTGTGTGGGGTTTCGCCTAGGACACCAAGCTTGGCTCATCGGCGGGCTCTTGGTGTCCCCGCCCGGATCCCCACAGGAGTAACGAACTACGCGCTACCTCCCTTTATATTGAGTGCAACTGCACTACTTTGCTGCGAGAACTAAAAGTTCAAGCAGCCATAACCTCCCTATGAAGGCTTCCAAAAAGATGGTATATTGGCTTTCACGGCCGGTGAATTAAAACTCAGCAATTCTTCTAGGTTTGTGCCGTGTCTTGTGTGGGGTTTCGCCTAGGACACCAAGCTTGGCTCATCGGCGGGCTCTTGGTGTCCCCGCCCGGACCCCCACAGGAGTAACGAACTACGCGCTACCTCCCTTTATATTGAGTGCAACTGCACTACTTTGCTGCGAGAACTAAAAGTTCAAGCAGCCATAACCTCCCTATGAAGGCTTCCAAAAAGATGGTATATTGGCTTTCACGGCCGGTGAATTAAAACTCAGCAATTCTTCTAGGTTTGTGCCGTGTCTTGTGTGGGGTTTCGCCTAGGACACCAAGCTTGGCTCATCGGCGGGCTCTTGGTGTCCCCGCCCGGACCCCCACAGGAGTAACGAACTACGCGCTACCTCCCTTTATATTGAGTGCAACTGCACTACTTTGCTGCGAGAACTAAAAGTTCAAGCAGCCATAACCACCCTATGAAGGCTTCCAAAAAGATGGTATATTGGCTTTCACGGCCGGTGAATTAAAACTCAGCAATTCTTCTAGGTTTGTGCCGTGTCTTGTGTGGGGTTTCGCCTAGGACACCAAGCTTGGCTCATCGGCGGGCTCTTGGTGTCCCCGCCCGGACCCCCACAGGAGTAACGAACTACGCGCTACCTCCCTTTATATTGAGTGCAACTGCACTACTTTGCTGCGAGAACTAAAAGTTCAAGCAGCCATAACCTCCCTATGAAGGCTTCCAAAAAGATGGTATATTGGCTTTCACGGCCGGTGAATTAAAACTCAGCAATTCTTCTAGGTTTGTGCCGTGTCTTGTGTGGGGTTTCGCCTAGGACACCAAGCTTGGCTCATCGGCGGGCTCTTGGTGTCCCCGCCCGGACCCCCACAGGAGTAACGAACTACGCGCTACCTCCCTTTATATTGAGTGCAACTGCACTACTTTGCTGCGAGAACTAAAAGTTCAAGCTGCCATAACCTCCCTATGAAGGCTTCCAAAAAGATGGTATATTGGCTTTCACGGCCGGTGAATTAAAACTCAGCAATTCTTCTAGGTTTGTGCCGTGTCTTGTGTGGGGTTTCGCCTAGGACACCAAGCTTGGCTCATCGGCGGGCTCTTGGTGTCCCCGCCCGGACCCCCACAGGAGTAACGAACTACGCGCTACCTCCCTTTATATTGAGTGCAACTGCACTACTTTGCTGCGAGAACTAAAAGTTCAAGCAGCCATAACCTCCCTATGAAGGCTTCCAAAAAGATGGTATATTGGCTTTCACGGCCGGTGAATTAAAACTCAGCAATTCTTCTAGGTTTGTGCCGTGTCTTGTGTGGGGTTTCGCCTAGGACACCAAGCTTGGCTCATCGGCGGGCTCTTGGTGTCCCCGCCCGGACCCCCACAGGAGTAACGAACTACGCGCTACCTCCCTTTATATTGAGTGCAACTGCACTACTTTGCTGCGAGAACTAAAAGTTCAAGCAGCCATAACCTCCCTATGAAGGCTTCCAAAAAGATGGTATATTGGCTTTCACGGCCGGTGAATTAAAACTCAGCAATTCTTCTAGGTTTGTGCGGTGTCTTGTGTGGGGTTTCGCCTAGGACACCAAGCTTGGCTCATCGGCGGGCTCTTGGTGTCCCCGCCCGGACCCCCACAGGAGTAACGAACTACGCGCTACCTCCCTTTATATTGAGTGGAACTGCACTACTTTGCTGCGAGAACTAAAAGTTCAAGCAGCCATAACCTCCCTATGAAGGCTTCCAAAAAGATGGTATATTGGCTTTCACGGCCGGTGAATTAAAACTCAGCAATTCTTCTAGGTTTGTGCCGTGTCTTGTGTGGGGTTTCGCCTAGGACACCAAGCTTGGCTCATCGGCGGGCTCTTGGTGTCCCCGCCCGGACCCCCACAGGAGTAACGAACTACGCGCTACCTCCCTTTATATTGAGTGCAACTGCACTACTTTGCTGCGAGAACTAAAAGTTCAAGCAGCCATAACCTCCCTATGAAGGCTTCCAAAAAGATGGTATATTGGCTTTCACGGCCGGTGAATTAAAACTCAGCAATTCTTCTAGGTTTGTGCCGTGTCTTGTGTGGGGTTTCGCCTAGGACACCAAGCTTGGCTCATCGGCGGGCTCTTGGTGTCCCCGCCCGGACCCCCACAGGAGTAACGAACTACGCGCTACCTCCCTTTATATTGAGTGCAACTGCACTACTTTGCTGCGAGAACTAAAAGTTCAAGCAGCCATAACCTCCCTATGAAGGCTTCCAAAAAGATGGTATATTGGCTTTCACGGCCGGTGAATTAAAACTCAGCAATTCTTCTAGGTTTGTGCCGTGTCTTGTGTGGGGTTTCGCCTAGGACACCAAGCTTGGCTCATCGGCGGGCTCTTGGTGTCCCCGCCCGGACCCCCACAGGAGTAACGAACTACGCGCTACCTCCCTTTATATTGAGTGCAACTGCACTACTTTGCTGCGAGAACTAAAAGTTCAAGCAGCCATAACCTCCCTATGAAGGCTTCCAAAAAGATGGTATATTGGCTTTCACGGCCGGTGAATTAAAACTCAGCAATTCTTCTAGGTTTGTGCCGTGTCTTGTGTGGGGTTTCGCCTAGGACACCAAGCTTGGCTCATCGGCGGGCTCTTGGTGTCCCCGCCCGGACCCCCACAGGAGTAACGAACTACGCGCTACCTCCCTTTATATTGAGTGCAACTGCACTACTTTGCTGCGAGAACTAAAAGTTCAAGCAGCCATAACCTCCCTATGAAGGCTTCCAAAAAGATGGTATATTGGCTTTCACGGCCGGTGAATTAAAACTCAGCAATTCTTCTAGGTTTGTGCCGTGTCTTGTGTGGGGTTTCGCCTAGGACACCAAGCTTGGCTCATCGGCGGGCTCTTGGTGTCCCCGCCCGGACCCCCACAGGAGTAACGAACTACGCGCTACCTCCCTTTATATTGAGTGCAACTGCACTACTTTGCTGCGAGAACTAAAAGTTCAAGCAGCCATAACCTCCCTATGAAGGCTTCCAAAAAGATGGTATATTGGCTTTCACGGCCGGTGAATTAAAACTCAGCAATTCTTCTAGGTTTGTGCCGTGTCTTGTGTGGGGTTTCGCCTAGGACACCGAGCTTGGCTCATCGGCGGGCTCTTGGTGTCCCCGCCCGGACCCCCACAGGAGTAACGAACTACGCGCTACCTCCCTTTATATTGAGTGCAACTGCACTACTTTGCTGCGAGAACTAAAAGTTCAAGCAGCCATAACCTCCCTATGAAGGCTTCCAAAAAGATGGTATATTGGCTTTCACGGCCGGTGAATTAAAACTCAGCAATTCTTCTAGGTTTGTGCCGTGTCTTGTGTGGGGTTTCGCCTAGGACACCAAGCTTGGCTCATCGGCGGGCTCTTGGTGTCCCCGCCCGGACCCCCACAGGAGTAACGAACTACGCGCTACCTCCCTTTATATTGAGTGCAACTGCACTACTTTGCTGCGAGAACTAAAAGTTCAAGCAGCCATAACCTCCCTATGAAGGCTTCCAAAAAGATGGTATATTGGCTTTCACGGCCGGTGAATTAAAACTCAGCAATTCTTCTAGGTTTGTGCCGTGTCTTGTGTGGGGTTTCGCCTAGGACACCAAGCTTGGCTCATCGGCGGGCTCTTGGTGTCCCCGCCCGGACCCCCACAGGAGTAACGAACTACGCGCTACCTCCCTTTATATTGAGTGCAACTGCACTACTTTGCTGCGAGAACTAAAAGTTCAAGCAGCCATAACCTCCCTATGAAGGCTTCCAAAAAGATGGTATATTGGCTTTCACGGCCGGTGAATTAAAACTCAGCAATTCTTCTAGGTTTGTGCCGTGTCTTGTGTGGGGTTTCGCCTAGGACACCAAGCTTGGCTCATCGGCGGGCTCTTGGTGTCCCCGCCCGGACCCCCACAGGAGTAACGAACTACGCGCTACCTCCCTTTATATTGAGTGCAACTGCACTACTTTGCTGCGAGAACTAAAAGTTCAAGCAGCCATAACCTCCCTATGAAGGCTTCCAAAAAGATGGTATATTGGCTTTCACGGCCGGTGAATTAAAACTCAGCAATTCTTCTAGGTTTGTGCCGTGTCTTGTGTGGGGTTTCGCCTAGGACACCAAGCTTGGCTCATCGGCGGGCTCTTGGTGTCCCCGCCCGGACCCCCACAGGAGTAACGAACTACGCGCTACCTCCCTTTATATTGAGTGCAACTGCACTACTTTGCTGCGAGAACTAAAAGTTCAAGCAGCCATAACCTCCCTATGAAGGCTTCCAAAAAGATGGTATATTGGCTTTCACGGCCGGTGAATTAAAACTCAGCAATTCTTCTAGGTTTGTGCCGTGTCTTGTGTGGGGTTTCGCCTAGGACACCAAGCTTGGCTCATCGGCGGGCTCTTGGTGTCCCCGCCCGGACCCCCACAGGAGTAACGAACTACGCGCTACCTCCCTTTATATTGAGTGCAACTGCACTACTTTGCTGCGAGAACTAAAAGTTCAAGCAGCCATAACCTCCCTATGAAGGCTTCCAAAAAGATGGTATATTGGCTTTCACGGCCGGTGAATTAAAACTCAGCAATTCTTCTAGGTTTGTGCCGTGTCTTGTGTGGGGTTTCGCCTAGGACACCAAGCTTGGCTCATCGGCGGGCTCTTGGTGTCCCCGCCCGGACCCCCACAGGAGTAACGAACTACGCGCTACCTCCCTTTATATTGAGTGCAACTGCACTACTTTGCTGCGAGAACTAAAAGTTCAAGCAGCCATAACCTCCCTATGAAGGCTTCCAAAAAGATGGTATATTGGCTTTCACGGCCGGTGAATTAAAACTCAGCAATTCTTCTAGGTTTGTGCCGTGTCTTGTGTGGGGTTTCGCCTAGGACACCAAGCTTGGCTCATCGGCGGGCTCTTGGTGTCCCCGCCCGGACCCCCACAGGAGTAACGAACTACGCGCTACCTCCCTTTATATTGAGTGCAACTGCACTACTTTGCTGCGAGAACTAAAAGTTCAAGCTGCCATAACCTCCCTATGAAGGCTTCCAAAAAGATGGTATATTGGCTTTCACGGCCGGTGAATTAAAACTCAGCAATTCTTCTAGGTTTGTGCCGTGTCTTGTGTGGGGTTTCGCCTAGGACACCAAGCTTGGCTCATCGGCGGGCTCTTGGTGTCCCCGCCCGGACCCCCACAGGAGTAACGAACTACGCGCTACCTCCCTTTATATTGAGTGCAACTGCACTACTTTGCTGCGAGAACTAAAAGTTCAAGCAGCCATAACCTCCCTATGAAGGCTTCCAAAAAGATGGTATATTGGCTTTCACGGCCGGTGAATTAAAACTCAGCAATTCTTCTAGGTTTGTGCCGTGTCTTGTGTGGGGTTTCGCCTAGGACACCAAGCTTGGCTCATCGGCGGGCTCTTGGTGTCCCCGCCCGGACCCCCACAGGAGTAACGAACTACGCGCTACCTCCCTTTATATTGAGTGCAACTGCACTACTTTGCTGCGAGAACTAAAAGTTCAAGCAGCCATAACCTCCCTATGAAGGCTTCCAAAAAGATGGTATATTGGCTTTCACGGCCGGTGAATTAAAACTCAGCAATTCTTCTAGGTTTGTGCGGTGTCTTGTGTGGGGTTTCGCCTAGGACACCAAGCTTGGCTCATCGGCGGGCTCTTGGTGTCCCCGCCCGGACCCCCACAGGAGTAACGAACTACGCGCTACCTCCCTTTATATTGAGTGCAACTGCACTACTTTGCTGCGAGAACTAAAAGTTCAAGCAGCCATAACCTCCCTATGAAGGCTTCCAAAAAGATGGTATATTGGCTTTCACGGCCGGTGAATTAAAACTCAGCAATTCTTCTAGGTTTGTGCCGTGTCTTGTGTGGGGTTTCGCCTAGGACACCAAGCTTGGCTCATCGGCGGGCTCTTGGTGTCCCCGCCCGGACCCCCACAGGAGTAACGAACTACGCGCTACCTCCCTTTATATTGAGTGCAACTGCACTACTTTGCTGCGAGAACTAAAAGTTCAAGCAGCCATAACCTCCCTATGAAGGCTTCCAAAAAGATGGTATATTGGCTTTCACGGCCGGTGAATTAAAACTCAGCAATTCTTCTAGGTTTGTGCCGTGTCTTGTGTGGGGTTTCGCCTAGGACACCAAGCTTGGCTCATCGGCGGGCTCTTGGTGTCCCCGCCCGGACCCCCACAGGAGTAACGAACTACGCGCTACCTCCCTTTATATTGAGTGCAACTGCACTACTTTGCTGCGAGAACTAAAAGTTCAAGCAGCCATAACCTCCCTATGAAGGCTTCCAAAAAGATGGTATATTGGCTTTCACGGCCGGTGAATTAAAACTCAGCAATTCTTCTAGGTTTGTGCCGTGTCTTGTGTGGGGTTTCGCCTAGGACACCAAGCTTGGCTCATCGGCGGGCTCTTGGTGTCCCCGCCCGGACCCCCACAGGAGTAACGAACTACGCGCTACCTCCCTTTATATTGAGTGCAACTGCACTACTTTGCTGCGAGAACTAAAAGTTCAAGCAGCCATAACCTCCCTATGAAGGCTTCCAAAAAGATGGTATATTGGCTTTCACGGCCGGTGAATTAAAACTCAGCAATTCTTCTAGGTTTGTGCCGTGTCTTGTGTGAGGTTTCGCCTAGGACACCAAGCTTGGCTCATCGGCGGGCTCTTGGTGTCCCCGCCCGGACCCCCACAGGAGTAACGAACTACGCGCTACCTCCCTTTATATTGAGTGCAACTGCACTACTTTGCTGCGAGAACTAAAAGTTCAAGCAGCCATAACCTCCCTATGAAGGCTTCCAAAAAGATGGTATATTGGCTTTCACGGCCGGTGAATTAAAACTCAGCAATTCTTCTAGGTTTGTGCCGTGTCTTGTGTGGGGTTTTGCCTAGGACACCAAGCTTGGCTCATCGGCGGGCTCTTGGTGTCCCCGCCCGGACCCCCACAGGAGTAACGAACTACGCGCTACCTCCCTTTATATTGAGTGCAACTGCACTACTTTGCTGCGAGAACTAAAAGTTCAAGCAGCCATAACCTCCCTATGAAGGCTTCCAAAAAGATGGTATATTGGCTTTCACGGCCGGTGAATTAAAACTCAGCAATTCTTCTAGGTTTGTGCCGTGGCTTGTGTGGGGTAGCGCGTAGCGCGTTACTCCTGTGGGGGTCCGGGCGGGGACACCAAGAGCCCGCCGATGAGCCAAGCTTGGTGTCCTAGGCGAAACCCCACACAAGACACGGCACAAACCTAGAAGAATTGCTGAGTTTTAATTCACCGGCCGTGAAAGCCAATATACCATCTTTTTGGAAGCCTTCATAGGGAGGTTATGGCTGCTTGAACTTTTAGTTCTCGCAGCAAAGTAGTGCAGTTGCACTCAATATAAAGGGAGGTAGCGCGTAGTTCGTTACTCCTGTGGGGGTCCGGGCGGGGACACCAAGAGCCCGCCGATGAGCCAAGCTTGGTGTCCTAGGCGAAACCCCACACAAGACACGGCACAAACCTAGAAGAATTGCTGAGTTTTAATTCACCGGCCGTGAAAGCCAATATACCATCTTTTTGGAAGCCTTCATAGGGAGGTTATGGCTGCTTGAACTTTTAGTTCTCGCAGCAAAGTAGTGCAGTTGCACTCAATATAAAGGGAGGTAGCGCGTAGTTCGTTACTCCTGTGGGGGTCCGGGCGGGGACACCAAGAGCCCGCCGATGAGCCAAGCTTGGTGTCCTAGGCGAAACCCCACACAAGACACGGCACAAACCTAGAAGAATTGCTGAGTTTTAATTCACCGGCCGTGAAAGCCAATATACCATCTTTTTGGAAGCCTTCATAGGGAGGTTATGGCTGCTTGAACTTTTAGTTCTCGCAGCAAAGTAGTGCAGTTGCACTCAATATAAAGGGAGGTAGCGCGTAGTTCGTTACTCCTGTGGGGGTCCGGGCGGGGACACCAAGAGCCCGCCGATGAGCCAAGCTTGGTGTCCTAGGCGAAACCCCACACAAGACACGGCACAAACCTAGAAGAATTGCTGAGTTTTAATTCACCGGCCGTGAAAGCCAATATACCATCTTTTTGGAAGCCTTCATAGGGAGGTTATGGCTGCTTGAACTTTTAGTTCTCGCAGCAAAGTAGTGCAGTTGCACTCAATATAAAGGGAGGTAGCGCGTAGTTCGTTACTCCTGTGGGGGTCCGGGCGGGGACACCAAGAGCCCGCCGATGAGCCAAGCTTGGTGTCCTAGGCGAAACCCCACACAAGACACGGCACAAACCTAGAAGAATTGCTGAGTTTTAATTCACCGGCCGTGAAAGCCAATATACCATCTTTTTGGAAGCCTTCATAGGGAGGTTATGGCTGCTTGAACTTTTAGTTCTCGCAGCAAAGTAGTGCAGTTGCACTCAATAAAAAGGGAGGTAGCGCGTAGTTCGTTACTCCTGTGGGGGTCCGGGCGGGGACACCAAGAGCCCGCCGATGAGCCAAGCTTGGTGTCCTAGGCGAAACCCCACACAAGACACGGCACAAACCTAGAAGAATTGCTGAGTTTTAATTCACCGGCCGTGAAAGCCAATATACCATCTTTTTGGAAGCCTTCATAGGGAGGTTATGGCTGCTTGAACTTTTAGTTCTCGCAGCAAAGTAGTGCAGTTGCACTCAATATAAAGGGAGGTAGCGCGTAGTTCGTTACTCCTGTGGGGGTCCGGGCGGGGACACCAAGAGCCCGCCGATGAGCCAAGCTTGGTGTCCTAGGCGAAACCCCACACAAGACACGGCACAAACCTAGAAGAATTGCTGAGTTTTAATTCACCGGCCGTGAAAGCCAATATACCATCTTTTTGGAAGCCTTCATAGGGAGGTTATGGCTGCTTGAACTTTTAGTTCTCGCAGCAAAGTAGTGCAGTTGCACTCAATATAAAGGGAGGTAGCGCGCAGTTCGTTACTCCTGTGGGGGTCCGGGCGGGGACACCAAGAGCCCGCCGATGAGCCAAGCTTGGTGTCCTAGGCGAAACCCCACACAAGACACGGCACAAACCAAGAAGAATTGCTGAGTTTTAATTCACCGGCCGTGAAAGCCAATATACCATCTTTTTGGAAGCCTTCATAGGGAGGTTATGGCTGCTTGAACTTTTAGTTCTCGCAGCAAAGTAGTGCAGTTGCACTCAATATAAAGGGAGGTAGCGCGTAGTTCGTTACTCCTGTGGGGGTCCGGGCGGGGACACCAAGAGCCCGCCGATGAGCCAAGCTTGGTGTCCTAGGCGAAACCCCATACAAGACACGGCACAAACCTAGAAGAATTGCTGAGTTTTAATTCACCGGCCGTGAAAGCCAATATACCATCTTTTTGGAAGCCTTCATAGGGAGGTTATGGCTGCTTGAACTTTTAGTTCTCGCAGCAAAGTAGTGCAGTTGCACTCAATATAAAGGGAGGTAGCGCGTAGTTCGTTACTCCTGTGGGGGTCCGGGCGGGGACACCAAGAGCCCGCCGATGAGCCAAGCTTGGTGTCCTAGGCGAAACCCCACACAAGACACGGCACAAACCAAGAAGAATTGCTGAGTTTTAATTCACCGGCCGTGAAAGCCAATATACCATCTTTTTGGAAGCCTTCATAGGGAGGTTATGGCTGCTTGAACTTTTAGTTCTCGCAGCAAAGTAGTGCAGTTGCACTCAATATAAAGGGAGGTAGCGCGTAGTTCGTTAATCCTGTGGGGGTCCGGGCGGGGACACCAAGAGCCCGCCGATGAGCCAAGCTTGGTGTCCTAGGCGAAACCCCACACAAGACACGGCACAAACCTAGAAGAATTGCTGAGTTTTAATTCACCGGCCGTGAAAGCCAATATACCACCTTTTTGGAAGCCTTCATAGGGAGGTTATGGCTGCTTGAACTTTTAGTTCTCGCAGCAAATTAGTGCAGTTGCACTCAATATAAAGGGAGGTAGCGCGTAGTTCGTTACTCCTGTGGGGGTCCGGGCGGGGACACCAAGAGCCCGCCGATGAGCCAAGCTTGGTGTCCTAGGCGAAACCCCACACAAGACACGGCACAAACCTAGAAGAATTGCTGAGTTTTAATTCACCGGCCGTGAATGCCAATATACCATCTTTTTGGAAGCCTTCATAGGGAGGTTATGGCTGCTTGAACTTTTAGTTCTCGCAGCAAAGTAGTGCAGTTGCACTCAATATAAAGGGAGGTAGCGCGTAGTTCGTTACTCCTGTGGGGGTCCGGGCGGGGACACCAAGAGCCCGCCGATGAGCCAAGCTTGGTGTCCTAGGCGAAACCCCACACAAGACACGGCACAAACCTAGAAGAATTGCTGAGTTTTAATTCACCGGCCGTGAAAGCCAATATACCACCTTTTTGGAAGCCTTCATAGGGAGGTTATGGCTGCTTGAACTTTTAGTTCTCGCAGCAAAGTAGTGCAGTTGCACTCAATATAAAGGGAGGTAGCGCGTAGTTCGTTACTCCTGTGGGGGTCCGGGCGGGGACACCAAGAGCCCGCCGATGAGCCAAGCTTGGTGTCCTAGGCGAAACCCCACACAAGACACGGCACAAACCTAGAAGAATTGCTGAGTTTTAATTCACCGGCCGTGAAAGCCAATATACCATCTTTTTGGAAGCCTTCATAGGGAGGTTATGGCTGCTTGAACTTTTAGTTCTCGCAGCAAAGTAGTGCAGTTGCACTCAATATAAAGGGAGGTAGCGCGTAGTTCGTTACTCCTGTGGGGGTCCGGGCGGGGACACCAAGAGCCCGCCGATGAGCCAAGCTTGGTGTCCTAGGCGAAACCCCACACAAGACACGGCACAAACCTAGAAGAAATGCTGAGTTTTAATTCACCGGCCGTGAAAGCCAATATACCATCTTTTTGGAAGCCTTCATAGGGAGGTTATGGCTGCTTGAACTTTTAGTTCTCGCAGCAAAGTAGTGCAGTTGCACTCAATATAAAGGGAGGTAGCGCGTAGTTCGTTACTCCTGTGGGGGTCCGGGCGGGGACACCAAGAGCCCGCCGATGAGCCAAGCTTGGTGTCCTAGGCGAAACCCCACACAAGACACGGCACAAACCTAGAAGAATTGCTGAGTTTTAATTCACCGGCCGTGAAAGCCAATATACCATCTTTTTGGAAGCCTTCATAGGGAGGTTATGGCTGCTTGAACTTTTAGTTCTCGCAGCAAAGTAGTGCAGTTGCACTCAATATAAAGGGAGGTAGCGCGTAGTTCGTTACTCCTGTGGGGGTCCGGGCGGGGACACCAAGAGCCCGCCGATGAGCCAAGCTTGGTGTCCTAGGCGAAACCCCACACAAGACACGGCACAAACCTAGAAGAATTGCTGAGTTTTAATTCACCGGCCGTGAAAGCCAATATACCATCTTTTTGGAAGCCTTCATAGGGAGGTTATGGCTGCTTGAACTTTTAGTTCTCGCAGCAAAGTAGTGCAGTTGCACTCAATATAAAGGGAGGTAGCGCGTAGTTCGTTACTCCTGTGGGGGTCCGGGCGGGGACACCAAGAGCCCGCCGATGAGCCAAGCTTGGTGTCCTAGGCGAAACCCCACACAAGACACGGCACAAACCTAGAAGAATTGCTGAGTTTTAATTCACCGGCCGTGAAAGCCAATATACCATCTTTTTGGAAGCCTTCATAGGGAGGTTATGGCTGCTTGAACTTTTAGTTCTCGCAGCAAAGTAGTGCAGTTGCACTCAATATAAAGGGAGGTAGCGCGTAGTTCGTTACTCCTGTGGGGGTCCGGGCGGGGACACCAAGAGCCCGCCGATGAGCCAAGCTTGGTGTCCTAGGCGAAACCCCACACAAGACACGGCACAAACCTAGAAGAATTGCTGAGTTTTAATTCACCGGCCGTGAAAGCCAATATACCATCTTTTTGGAAGCCTTCATAGGGAGGTTATGGCTGCTTGAACTTTTAGTTCTCGCAGCAAAGTAGTGCAGTTGCACTCAATAAAAAGGGAGGTAGCGCGTAGTTCGTTACTCCTGTGGGGGTCCGGGCGGGGACACCAAGAGCCCGCCGATGAGCCAAGCTTGGTGTCCTAGGCGAAACCCCACACAAGACACGGCACAAACCTAGAAGAATTGCTGAGTTTTAATTCACCGGCCGTGAAAGCCAATATACCATCTTTTTGGAAGCCTTCATAGGGAGGTTATGGCTGCTTGAACTTTTAGTTCTCGCAGCAAAGTAGTGCAGTTGCACTCAATATAAAGGGAGGTAGCGCGTAGTTCGTTACTCCTGTGGGGGTCCGGGCGGGGACACCAAGAGCCCGCCGATGAGCCAAGCTTGGTGTCCTAGGCGAAACCCCACACAAGACACGGCACAAACCTAGAAGAATTGCTGAGTTTTAATTCACCGGCCGTGAAAGCCAATATACCATCTTTTTGGAAGCCTTCATAGGGAGGTTATGGCTGCTTGAACTTTTAGTTCTCGCAGCAAAGTAGTGCAGTTGCACTCAATATAAAGGGAGGTAGCGCGCAGTTCGTTACTCCTGTGGGGGTCCGGGCGGGGACACCAAGAGCCCGCCGATGAGCCAAGCTTGGTGTCCTAGGCGAAACCCCACACAAGACACGGCACAAACCAAGAAGAATTGCTGAGTTTTAATTCACCGGCCGTGAAAGCCAATATACCATCTTTTTGGAAGCCTTCATAGGGAGGTTATGGCTGCTTGAACTTTTAGTTCTCGCAGCAAAGTAGTGCAGTTGCACTCAATATAAAGGGAGGTAGCGCGTAGTTCGTTACTCCTGTGGGGGTCCGGGCGGGGACACCAAGAGCCCGCCGATGAGCCAAGCTTGGTGTCCTAGGCGAAACCCCATACAAGACACGGCACAAACCTAGAAGAATTGCTGAGTTTTAATTCACCGGCCGTGAAAGCCAATATACCATCTTTTTGGAAGCCTTCATAGGGAGGTTATGGCTGCTTGAACTTTTAGTTCTCGCAGCAAAGTAGTGCAGTTGCACTCAATATAAAGGGAGGTAGCGCGTAGTTCGTTACTCCTGTGGGGGTCCGGGCGGGGACACCAAGAGCCCGCCGATGAGCCAAGCTTGGTGTCCTAGGCGAAACCCCACACAAGACACGGCACAAACCAAGAAGAATTGCTGAGTTTTAATTCACCGGCCGTGAAAGCCAATATACCATCTTTTTGGAAGCCTTCATAGGGAGGTTATGGCTGCTTGAACTTTTAGTTCTCGCAGCAAAGTAGTGCAGTTGCACTCAATATAAAGGGAGGTAGCGCGTAGTTCGTTAATCCTGTGGGGGTCCGGGCGGGGACACCAAGAGCCCGCCGATGAGCCAAGCTTGGTGTCCTAGGCGAAACCCCACACAAGACACGGCACAAACCTAGAAGAATTGCTGAGTTTTAATTCACCGGCCGTGAAAGCCAATATACCACCTTTTTGGAAGCCTTCATAGGGAGGTTATGGCTGCTTGAACTTTTAGTTCTCGCAGCAAATTAGTGCAGTTGCACTCAATATAAAGGGAGGTAGCGCGTAGTTCGTTACTCCTGTGGGGGTCCGGGCGGGGACACCAAGAGCCCGCCGATGAGCCAAGCTTGGTGTCCTAGGCGAAACCCCACACAAGACACGGCACAAACCTAGAAGAATTGCTGAGTTTTAATTCACCGGCCGTGAATGCCAATATACCATCTTTTTGGAAGCCTTCATAGGGAGGTTATGGCTGCTTGAACTTTTAGTTCTCGCAGCAAAGTAGTGCAGTTGCACTCAATATAAAGGGAGGTAGCGCGTAGTTCGTTACTCCTGTGGGGGTCCGGGCGGGGACACCAAGAGCCCGCCGATGAGCCAAGCTTGGTGTCCTAGGCGAAACCCCACACAAGACACGGCACAAACCTAGAAGAATTGCTGAGTTTTAATTCACCGGCCGTGAAAGCCAATATACCACCTTTTTGGAAGCCTTCATAGGGAGGTTATGGCTGCTTGAACTTTTAGTTCTCGCAGCAAAGTAGTGCAGTTGCACTCAATATAAAGGGAGGTAGCGCGTAGTTCGTTACTCCTGTGGGGGTCCGGGCGGGGACACCAAGAGCCCGCCGATGAGCCAAGCTTGGTGTCCTAGGCGAAACCCCACACAAGACACGGCACAAACCTAGAAGAATTGCTGAGTTTTAATTCACCGGCCGTGAAAGCCAATATACCATCTTTTTGGAAGCCTTCATAGGGAGGTTATGGCTGCTTGAACTTTTAGTTCTCGCAGCAAAGTAGTGCAGTTGCACTCAATATAAAGGGAGGTAGCGCGTAGTTCGTTACTCCTGTGGGGGTCCGGGCGGGGACACCAAGAGCCCGCCGATGAGCCAAGCTTGGTGTCCTAGGCGAAACCCCACACAAGACACGGCACAAACCTAGAAGAAATGCTGAGTTTTAATTCACCGGCCGTGAAAGCCAATATACCATCTTTTTGGAAGCCTTCATAGGGAGGTTATGGCTGCTTGAACTTTTAGTTCTCGCAGCAAAGTAGTGCAGTTGCACTCAATATAAAGGGAGGTAGCGCGTAGTTCGTTACTCCTGTGGGGGTCCGGGCGGGGACACCAAGAGCCCGCCGATGAGCCAAGCTTGGTGTCCTAGGCGAAACCCCACACAAGACACGGCACAAACCTAGAAGAATTGCTGAGTTTTAATTCACCGGCCGTGAAAGCCAATATACCATCTTTTTGGAAGCCTTCATAGGGAGGTTATGGCTGCTTGAACTTTTAGTTCTCGCAGCAAAGTAGTGCAGTTGCACTCAATATAAAGGGAGGTAGCGCGTAGTTCGTTACTCCTGTGGGGGTCCGGGCGGGGACACCAAGAGCCCGCCGATGAGCCAAGCTTGGTGTCCTAGGCGAAACCCCACACAAGACACGGCACAAACCTAGAAGAATTGCTGAGTTTTAATTCACCGGCCGTGAAAGCCAATATACCATCTTTTTGGAAGCCTTCATAGGGAGGTTATGGCTGCTTGAACTTTTAGTTCTCGCAGCAAAGTAGTGCAGTTGCACTCAATATAAAGGGAGGTAGCGCGTAGTTCGTTACTCCTGTGGGGGTCCGGGCGGGGACACCAAGAGCCCGCCGATGAGCCAAGCTTGGTGTCCTAGGCGAAACCCCACACAAGACACGGCACAAACCTAGAAGAATTGCTGAGTTTTAATTCACCGGCCGTGAAAGCCAATATACCATCTTTTTGGAAGCCTTCATAGGGAGGTTATGGCTGCTTGAACTTTTAGTTCTCGCAGCAAAGTAGTGCAGTTGCACTCAATATAAAGGGAGGTAGCGCGTAGTTCGTTACTCCTGTGGTGGTCCGGGCGGGGACACCAAGAGCCCGCCGATGAGCCAAGCTTGGTGTCCTAGGCGAAACCCCACACAAGACACGGCACAAACCTAGAAGAATTGCTGAGTTTTAATTCACCGGCCGTGAAAGCCAATATACCACTAAGGTTATTGTTATTTTTCTACGGACACTGGTGAAATACTTTATTTCTATATGGACATATGCTAGACTTTGTCTAGAAAGTACTTTGCCACAGTCCAGTAATAATAATTCTATACTTGGATATTTTAATCCAATTAGTCAGTTTCATATATTGTAACTTGATAACCACTCCGATCTGTATTGAAGGCCAGTCTATCACGGTGTTGTTCATTAGCCGACAGAGGGAAACTATAAGTTGCTTCGTGAATTATAGATGGTGATAAACCATGCCCAGGGAACGATCTTCAGAACAGCCGTTGATTGATTTAGACTGTCAGTGTTTTCTTGTACTGAAAAGATTACCGTGAGTTATGTTACAACTGACGTATTTGAGAATAGATCATTTGGATCTGACCCTAGTTGAGCAAACTGTTATGGCTTTAACAGAAGTAAATATTATAATGGATCAACAGTTACTTCCAACTTCAAGAGGTATTTCCACTATGCCTTGTTAGACAGATTGTGGGTATATAATGGCGGCCGATACAAGGATTAGACGTGCGTGTCCAATAGGGCATGTATCTGGATAAATCTGGTACAGACCAGGTTCACTACGCTTCAAGACCAACGAGAAATGTAAGCCACATTTGATTTTATATTATGCCTAGCTAATTGGAACAAACTCATTTTCTGCAGATGACCAACACATTTATTTTTCTTCGTATTTAAATCTTGCAATGATTTACGCAAGACACATTAGGGTTATTCTGAGTATTTTCAGCACTCAGAACAGTTTAGGATCGATGACCGAGCATAACGAGCATTTATTTGAATGTTTCATATTTTTTTGATAATAACGGTAATCAGCCGAGGTAACTGTAAAAGTTAATAATTATTTTTTGTTGAGAAATGGAGATTTTATCCATATTCGAAGAATCGAACATGTGGATTCTCACATAATGAAATAATAATTAAATATATTTAAAATAATATAACTAATAATAATAATAATAATCCACTAATAATAATAATAATGATTTTCATAACTTTTCTAAATAATTCTTGGATCTTATATTTTCTAATAATCCCATTCTTTGAGAGAGAGATTATGAAGTAGTTTAATCATTTCTAGTTTGGAACAGGTGATTTTCCGAAGGATAGTGGTTAGCGCAAGCCCGCATTCAACCAACATGACAGTTCTGGTTGAACAGTTAATATTTGCCATGAGCAAAGTATATTTTTCAGATAACACGGAGAGGCATGAAACGGGAAGCAAATGATATTTGTATCAATTAGGATATATTGTATTTCTATAAAGTCATGACGTAAATACACATTCGAAAGTGAAATAGAGAGTATCATAAGTGTGGTAACTTCACGATTTGAACTGAATGGTAAAATAAAATAAACTTGTAAGTTTATAAATCTTCCAGTGTGGATAACAAGCAGAGGCTTGATTTATTGTATAAATTTTGGGAAGAAAATTTATGTGTGTGGAGTAGTTGAAATGCCATTCCCAGGTGCGCATGTTTAAGTCGCAGGAATGAGGAGGTTTTTATTTGAGCATCAATCAAATAGCAGGTTCGATGACTCAGTGATAAAGAAGGAGTATTGGAACTACACATTGCGTCGTATGAATGACCCAAAGGTTATTTCTTAAAAAACCATCAGTTCTTATTTCAATCTTGTTTACGGATTCCATTAAGATTTTGATTTTGCTAGAAACCGGATTTGTCATGATAGTATTTTATTCTTTTTCAGAGGAAGACCTTTGCCATTGTTGTTGGAATATTGTGTTCTTATAAAAATAATAAAATGGGCCACTGCCAATTATAAATAATTCTATAATCACGAATAATTTGAAGGTTGTTTTTCAATCCTAGTGTAATGAAATAAATGAATTTATTATGAAGCTACAATTCTTATTTCCGCATTCTGTTCAAGAATTGCAAGTTGTGAAAATTATTAAAATGACCACAAATATAAATATTTTTCTTAATAATGATTCCAAGTGGAAAATCGAATAGTTGAATGGTCCAACAATTTATTGATCAAGTTGAGGATTCAGAAATCATATATTTTGTTAGGAACTTGAAGTTCATAATCGAGTCACTTCTCGAAACGTTTAAGGTCGGAAGAACAATTAATTTTGTTGTGCTTCGCACAGTTCTTCGATGCTATGCTCAAGGGTCAGATACTTTTCAGATGTTGTTATTAATATGTGTACATAATTTGTGTTGATTCAGAGATGATAATATTTTTTGACGATATTTTTTTTGAAACTGGAAAAATAAGTGAAAGTTAAAAATTCTATGAACAATTATTCTACGAGTGTTAATATTATGTGAACTGCAATATTTCCAGTAAAGACAATTAAATTTGAACTGGATTTAATCATAAATAATTATTATAATTTTGGAACACAGTCTACAGGACTGATAATCAGACTTGTGTCTCCAAAGATAATTGTCCAATGTGTTGGAAAATTTCTGTAAATTGTGAAAATAGTAATGTGGGTCGCCACACATGAATGATGCTGCTTTGAGCATTTTATTTTTGCAATCAATTTTAAATTCAGAATAAAATGAGATAATTTTACATGATGGGTTATGCCAGTTGAATCTCCTTCTATCCTTATTGTTGCATTGAGCTAAAAATCAGTAAAGCATTTTTTTCATTTGATGTCGTTTTTGCGATTAGCTTTAACCCATCTGGCGCCCCGGGATATTTTGACTCTCGTGCTGGCTGATTCTTGGTAAAATGCATATGTGGTCGTGCGGACTCCGGTCTAAACGGGCGCAGTATACTTACCCTTTCGAACCCTGCGAGTAACACTGTTTACATGAAATTTCGGACAGACCCCCCCCCCCCCAAATTCCCTGCATTTAGGCCCTTTGGCACAAATCTACACCGTTTCATCGATCTGAACCAAAATTTGTGTACTTGCCCTTTGGAACCCTGGGAGTAACACTACCTACATGAAATTTATGACAGACCAGTCCATTCCCTGCTTTTAGGCCCTTTGTCACAAATCTACATCTTTTCACCAATCTGAACCAACATTTGCATACTTACCCTTTGAAACCCTGAAAGTAACACTGTCTGCTTGAAATTTTGGACATACCACTCCATTCCCTGCATTTAGGCCATTTGGCAAAAATCTACACCATTTCACCGATCTGAACCAAAATTTGTAAACTTACCCTTTGGAACCCTGCGAGTAACACTGTCTGCATGACATTTTGGACAAACCACTCCATTTCCTGTATTTAGGCCCTTTGGCATAAAAGGAAGTCTTCTTGGATTTGAGACTCTAGGAGATAGAATGTGTAAAATGAGACTAAAGGGACGATTCAGGAATCTGACACTTATATCAGGGTATGCACCTACAGAAGACGATAGTGAAGAGAAGAAAAATGCATTCTATGACCAGTTGGAAAAGGAATGTAGTATGATACCAAAATATGATGTGATAATACTTCTTGGGGACTTCAATGCCAAAATAGGTAGAGAGGACTTCTTGCAGTATGTAGCAGGGAAACATTCTTTACATACTAATACTAGTGAAAATGGGAAGCTTCTATGTCAATTTGCAGAAAGTAATAGAATGGTAATCAAAAGTACTTGTTTTAAACATAAGGACATACACAAAGGAACCTGGAAAATACCAGGCACCGGAGTGGTAAACCAAATTGACCATGTCTTGATTTCAAGAAGAAATGCATCTTCAATGATTGACGTCAGATCTGCAAGGGGCCCCAACTGTGATTCGGATCATTTTTTGGTGAAAGCTCTGTTTAGAGAACGAATTGCGAATGTAGAATGTGACAGAGGAATTAAGAGGATACAGTGGGACGTGGAAAAGTTTCAGCAAACACAAATTTTTAAGCAATATGAGCATACTGAACAAGAAAATGGAAGAGAGATTAAAGAATATGAATGAGGATGACACTGTAGAGAGGAGATGGACTGGAATAAAGAAAGCATTGGAAGAGACTGTGAAAGTAACTATTGGGGAGAAGAAGAGGAACAGGAATGAAGAATGGTTTGATGAATGTAGGAAATATATAGAGCAGAAGAATGCAGACAGATTGATTATGATTCAAAGAGAGACAAGATGGAATTGTGAAAGATATAAAGAAAGTAGAAGAACAGCAAATAGAGTTCTGAAAAGGAAGAAGAGAATGTTTCTAAGAAGACAAATGGAAAGAATTGAAGAATTGAACAGCCAGAATGAAAGTAAGAAATTGTACCAAACAATGAAACGAATGACAAAGGAATTTCAACCACGGGAGAACTCGTGTAAGGTTAAAGATGGAAAAGTGATTGGAGAGGAAGAGAGAGTTCTTGAAAGATGGGCGGAGCACTTTAAAGATACGTTAAATATAGAACGTAAGGACGAGATGAATGAGAGACAGGTCTACATGAATGTAGAGCCACAGGTCACTAAACCATCCATAGATGAAGTTATGGAGGCAGTGAAGCGTCAACGAAAGGGAAGAGCACCAGGAGAGGATCAGATCATAGCGGAGGTAATAAAGAATGGAGGACAAGGGATAGTAAGGAACTGATTGGGGAGATATGGGAAAGAGAGATAATGCCTCAGGATTGGAAGGTTGGCCTTATCTGTCCCATCTTCAAGAAAGGTGATAAGTTACAATGTGGAAATTATAGAGGGATAACGTTACTAAGTGTTGTATATAAGATATTCTCAAGTATATTGCAAAGGAGACTGAGCGACTACGCTGAAGAAATACTGGATGAGAACCAGTGTGGATTCCGGCCAGGAAGGGGAACTACTGACCAAATATTTGTTATGAGACAATCTATGGAGAAATGCTATGAATATGGTGTTGATCTGCATTTGCTATTCATTGATTTCCAACAGGCGTTTGATAGCATTGATAGAACGAAGATGTTGAACGCCCTAGAAGCATGTGGAGTGCCAAAGAAGTTGATCAGTCTAGTAGCAATGACAATGGAAGGATCGCAGGCCAAGGTTTATGTAGGAGGCAAAACTAGCAGGAATTTTGAGGTGAATACCGGAGTGAGGCAAGGAGATTCATTGTCAGCAGTGTTATTCAACTTGACACTGAATGAAGTTATGAAAGAACTGGGATTGGGAGGGACGATAATAAGCAAGTCCAAGCAAGCGTATGCATATGCGGATGACATTGTGTTGATGGCACGGAACTGGGAATCTCTTAAAGAAATGTTCAAGATTCTGGAGGAGAAGAGTGGAAAGATGGGAATGAGAATTAATGAAAGGAAAACGAAATATATGAAAATGTCAGCGGAAAAGGATAGAAGAGCAAGAGAAAATGTAGAAATTGGTCAGTATAAGTTTGAGAATGTAAAATGCTTCAGTTACCTTGGTACTATACTAAATTGTGAGAATTCTGTATCAGAGGAGATTCATAAACGGATCATGAATGGAAACAGGGCTTACTATGCTAACACTAAGCTCTTAAAATCAAAACTGTTAAGTAGGAACTTGAAAGTTAAACTCTACAAGACCCTTATTAGACCAGTGGTGACCTATGGATCTGAGACGTGGACAATGTCAACAAATGATGAGAATGATCTCAACATTTTTGAAAGGAAAGTTTTAAGAAGGATATATGGCCCGGTAAAGGAGGATGAAGGGTGGCGAATCAGGACAAACAAAGAAATTGAAGAGATAATCAAAGGTGAAGATATTGTGAAATTTATTAAGTCCCGACGTCTGGATTGGCTTGGTAATGTAGAGAGGATGAGTGAAGAAAGAACACCAAGGAAGATATTACATGGAACTATGGAAGGGAAGAGGAGACGTGGACGACCGCGCAAAAGATGGCTACAAGACTTAGGAGAAGACCTGAGAACTATGAGGGCTGGAAGATGGTGGGAGAAAACTCATAGAAGGGACGAATGGCGAGGAATCGTGAGAGAGGCCAAAGCCTACCCCAGGCTGTAGCGCCGAGGATGTAAGTGAGTAAGTAAGGCATAAATATACACCGTTTCACCGATCTGAACCACATTTTGTATACGTAGCCTTTGGAACCCTGCGGGTGACACTGTCCACTTTAAATTTAGGACAGACCACTCCATTCCCTGCATTTAGGCCCTTTATTACAAATCTACACCGTTTCTCCTAATTGAACAAAATTTTACATACACTTTGAAACCCTGCTGGTAACACTGTCCACTTGATATTTTGGACAACTCTCTCCATTCCCTACATTTAGAATAACAGACAAAATAAACTTGAAAACCAAGTATTAAGGCCCTAGAACCATTCATGTCCGTAGTAGTGTAACTGTAAGAGTATTTTAATAAGTCTATTGTTGACGGGCAGTTCGGGCTGCATCAGGTCTCCCCTACCAGCATTCTGGTGCAGAATTGCGAAAATAGTTGCATCTTGCGCTGTTTATAAATTGCAGTCACGGGGAGCGATTAGTGCAAAAAGATCTCTTAGGCACCTTAAAACAGTTATCATGAAAATATTATGCCTCGGTATAAGTGCAATGGTGTTGGTGCAGTACATTGAGCTTACCAGCTGCAATGAGTGTTGGTGCTTTCAAATTTACCTTCAATTATTCGGAAACTTATCGATGAGCGCTATGTGGCGATAATGATACTATTGCTACCTCAGGAGCTCGGGACAGCCGAAGTTTTCCAAAGTGTTCTGATTATTTTCCTACGGCGTTATGCGATAAAAGACGACAATATTGGTATCTACATTTCTAACAGCCAATGAGATATAGGCCCTAGGCAGTGTCTTTTATTTCAGTTACTCCTCTTTCTAATCATTTTTTAGAAATTTGTTTGTAAATAACATGTGTCAGTGCTGTATTTAGAAAATAGCCGTTTCCCTATTCATTATTATCATTATTATCATTACGGGAAAATGACCTGAATGTTACGTCCATTATACTGTACCCCCACTACGACCACCACTACCACCACCACCACCACCACCACAAAATGTTATATTTTTCAAACATTTTTTTCTGTTAGTTTATGTATAATGTGCCAGTTCTGTAGTAGTATTAATTATCATCCATAAAACAAATAAATCCACCGGGCGAAGCCGGGCACTACTGCTAGTACGGTATAACGCTCAATGTTGGTTTGTCTGTTATTTATACAAATCTACACCGTTTCACCGATCTGAACCAAAATGAGTATTCTTGCCCTTTGGAAACCTGCGAGTAACACTATCCACTTGATATTTTGTACAACTCGCTCCATTCCCTACATTGAGAAAAACAGACAAAATGAACTTGAAAACTAAGTTTTAAGGTCCTAGAACCATTCATGTCCGTATAGTGTAATTGTAAGAATATTTTAATAAGTAAATTGTAGGCTGGCAATGCGAGCTGCATCACGTCGCCCCTACCAGAATTGCGAAAATAGTTACAACTTGCGCTGCTTATAAATTGGAGTCACTGGGAGTAATTATTGCGAGAAGATTTCTTAGGCCCCGTGAAACAGTTATCATCATGAAAATATTATGCCTCTGTATAAGGGCGATGGTGTTGGTGCAGTACATTGAGGTAATCAGCTGCAATACGCGTTGGTGCTTTCAAATTTACTTTCATTTATTCAGATCCTTATCCTTGAGCGGTATGTGGCGATAAATGACACTATTGCTACTTCAGGAGCTCGGGACAGCCGAAGTTTTCCAAAGAGCTCTGATCATTTTCTTATGGCACTACTGTATGTGCCAAAAGACGACACTATCGATCTCTACTTTTCTAACAGCCAATGAGATACGGGCCCTAGGCAGTGTCTTTTATGTCACATACTCCTCTTTCTAATCATATTTTCAATTCGTTTGTAAATTACACGTGTCAGTACTGTAGTTAGTAAATAGCCGTTTCCCTATTCAGTATTGTCATTTTCATTACGGGAAAATGACCTGAATGTTCGGTCCATTATACTGTACTAATTATCACCCCCACCACCGCCACAAAACGTTTTTTCTGTTAATTTAAGTATTATATGCCAGTTCTGTAGTAGTAGTCATTATCATCCATAAAACAAACAAATCCACCGGGCGGAGCCGGGCTCTGTTGCTAGTATAATCATTGTGGTTATACGAGAATTGAGCAAGCCTTCATGAACTATTACTGAATACATTCTCTTTACTTTTAGCCTATTTTTCACATTTTGCAAAAATGAGGAAAAAGGAGACTTATGAGATCGATCCGGGAAAATGTGTGTCTGTCTGTCTGTCTGTCCTTCTGTCTGTCTGGCTGTGTGTGTGTGTCCCCCCCCTATCAACTCCTAAATGGCTGCAGCAATCAAAACCAAATTTAGTATGAGTAAAGATGTGCACCGGAATAGCTCAAGTCCATATTTGAAAATGATGTCAGTGCTACCAACTGCTGAAAACACGCACTAGAAATTTGAGCTCCATGTTGGATATCTTGCAAGGTATGCATGGGAGCTATTCCAAAATTGGCACACATGTAGATAATACTATTTTAGTTTAATTTCCAGGAGACCAACCATGACAGTGTTGCCAAAATAATTTTAAGCCTTCTGATAGGTCCAATGTTTAAATGCATATAACTTCTACACTATCAATTGGATTTCAACCAAATTTTGTATGTAATATCTGTACATAAATAAATATGACTGAGCGTATTCTTAAGAGCCACCAGGGCTGCCAACTGTTAATAATTGCTCTCTCTATTTTTTTTTTATCCAAATACCAATATATCAGAAAGTATGCAAGCCAACAGCTTTAAACTATGCACACGTATTGTGCCCAACTCTAGGAATGGGTATTCCAAGATTCAGACACCTAGATATCAAGGGAAAGGCTATAGTCGCTTTTGAAAGTTGAGATATTTGAATATCGCGCTACATTGCTTCTCGAAGCAATTGGAAAGAATTTACCGATACTTGGATGTCAAGTGACGTAGCGAGTAATAGCAGAGGTGGAGGCTATTTATTGATTAAATAGTTAACTATGGAGTAGAGACTTGAGACTGGGATCAGATTACTGGCACGGCCAAATGAAAGAGAATGCAATTAGTATCAAGTAAATCGGACCAGGGATTCAAGAGATATGAGGATTTCTAGATATCAGCGGATGCGGCGTGACCCTGACAGTTTTGAATAAAAGCCAGCTGGCCGAAGCATCGATAGCTCATTTCAACACAAGCATTTGCCTAGCAAGTTGCCGCGACGCTGAGCCAAGGTACATGGTTGCCGGATCTACGCAGAAGTTCTTTTCAAAGTCGTGATAGTCACGAAAGTGCTGCGCTACGAGGTGGAACTTAGTAAGTTTCTGGCGAGGAGAATCACTGAGGTGATTGATTTTTCTACAGACATTGGTGGAAATATTTATATTTCTACATGGACATATGCTAGACTTTGTCTAGAATTAGTATTTTGTCACAGTCCAGTAATAACATAATACTTGGATATTTAAATCCATTTCAGTCAGTTTTCATATTTGTAACTAGTTAACCACTTCGATCTGTCAGTACACTGAAGACTAGTCTATAACGGTAGTGTTCATTAGTCTACGCAAGGAAAACTACAAGTTGCTTAGTGCATGGTAGATGGTGATATAATAAACCATGCCCAGGGAACGATCTTCAGAACAGCCGTTGATTGCTTAGACTGTCAGTGTTTTTCTTGTACTGATAAGATTACCGTGAGTTATGTTACAACTGACATATCTAAGAAGAGATCACTTAGATCTGACCCTATTTAAACAAACTGTTATGGCTTTGATAGAAGCCCATATTAAAATGGAACAACAGTTAATTCAAACGTCAAAAGATACTACCACTATGTCTGACTAGACGGATTGTGGGTATATAATGGCGGCCGATACAAGGATTATACGTGCTTGTCCGATGGGGCATGTCTATGGATAAATCTGGTACAGACCAGGTTTACTACGCTTCAAGACCATCAAGAAATGTAAGCCACATTTGAATTATTTTATGCCTAGCTAATTGGAACAAACTATTTTTCTGCAGATGACCAACACATTTTATTTTTCGTCGTATTTACATGTTGCAATGATTTACGCAAGACTTATTAGAGTTATTCTGAGGATTTTCAACACTCAGAACAGTTTAGGATCGATGACCGAGCATAACGAAGATTTATTTGAATATTTCATATTTTAGGGAAACCACGGAGAACCGTCGATGTAAAGGTTGAGTTAAATTATTTTGTTGAGGAATGGATATTTTTTCCATATTCGAAGATTCGAACATGTGGATTCTCACATAATGAGATGATAATTAAACACATTTAAAATGATACAACAAATAATAATAATAATAATAATAATCCACTAATAATAATAATAATAATTTTCATAATTTTTCTAAATAATTCTTGGATATTATATTTTATAATAATCATATGTATTGAGAGAGAGCCTATGAAGTAGTTTAATCATTTCTAGTTTGGAACAGGAGATTTTCCGAAGGAGAGTGGTTAACGCAAGCCCGCATTCAACCAACATTTCAGTTCTGGTTGAACAGTTGATATTTGCATTGAGCAAAGTATATTTTTCGGATAACACGGAGAGGCATGAAACGGGAAGCAAATGATATTTGTATCAAATAGGATATTTTTGTATTTATATAAAATCATGACGTAAATACACTCGAAAGTGAAATAAAGATTTTCATAAGTATGGTAAATTCACGGGTTGAACTGAATGGTAAAATAAAATAAACTTGTCAGTTTATTAATCTTCCAGTGTTGATAACAAGCAGAGGCTTGATTTATTGTATAAATTTTGGGAAGAAAATTTATATGTGTGGAGTAGTTGAAATGCCATTCCCAGGTGCGCATGTTTAAGTCGCAGGAATGAAAAGTTTTTTTCGAGCATCAATCAAATAGCAGGTTCGATGGCTCAGGTTTATAGTAGGAGTATTGGAACTACACATTTCGTCGTATGAATGACCCGAAGGTTATTTCTTGAAACCATCAGTTCTTATTTCAACCTTGTTTACGAATTCCATTTAGACTTTGATTTTGCTAGAACCCGGATTTGTCATGATAGTAGTTTTTTCTTCTACAGAGGATGACCTTTGCCGTTGTTGTTGTAATATTGTGTTCTTACACAAATAATAGAATGGGCCACTGCCAATTAAAAATAATTCTTTAACCACGAATAATTTGAAGGATATTTTCAATCCTAGTGCCATGAACTAAATGAATTTATTATAAAGCTACAATTCTTATTTCCGCATTCTGTCGAAGAATTGCAAGTTGTGAAAATTACAAAAATGGCCATAAATATAAATATTTTCATAATAATGATTCCAAGTGGATAATTGAATAGTTGAATGGTTCAACAATTTATCAAGTTGATGATTCAGAAATCATGTATTTTGTTAGAAACTTGAAGTTCATAATCGAGTTACTTCTCGAATGTTTAATGTCAGAAGAACAATTAATTGTTGTTGTGCTTCGCACAGTTCTTCGATGCTATGCTCAAGGTCAAATACTTTTGAGATGTTATTAATATATGTAAATAATGTGTGTTGATTCAATGATAATAACATTTTTCGACGATATATATTTTTGGAAACTGGAAAAATAAGTGAAAGTTTAAAATTCTATGAACATTTATTCTACGAGTGTTAATATCATGTAAATATTCAAACAGTGATCTACGATATTTCCAGTAGAGACAATTAACTTTGAACTGTAATTAATCATTAATAATTTTGGAACACAGTCTACAGGACTATTAATCGGACTTGTGTTTCCAAAAAGATTGTCAAATGTGTTTGGAAAATTTCTGTATATTGTGTAAATAAGAGTGTGGATCGCCACACGTGGATGATGCTGCTTTGAGCATCTTTGCAGTCAATTTTAACTTCAAAATAAACTGAGATAATTTTACCAGATGTGTTATACCCAATTGAATCTCATTCTATCCTTATTGTTGCATTGAGCCAAAAATCAGTAAAGCATTTTTTTTACTTGATGTCATTTTTGCGATTTGCTTTAACCCATCTGGCGCTCCGGGATATTTTGACTCTCGTGCTGACTGATTATTGGTAAAATGCATATGTGGTCGTGCGGACTCCGGTCTAAACGGGCACAGTATATTCTGACATTTTAGATTAATTTGGAGTAACTTATATACGTCAGTTCTACCAACATAATTATAAGCCTGCTGATAGTACCAATTTTGAAATACATGTAACTTCTGTACTATCAGTTGGATTTCAACCAAATTTCGTATGTGCTATGTGTACCATAACAGATATGACTATAAGTATTGTTAAGAGCAATCAGGGCTGCCAACTGTTAATAAATTCTGTCTATATTCTTTTTACCCTAATATCAATATATCAGAAAGTATGCAAGCCAACAGCTCTATACTTTGCACACGTATAGCACCTGACATTCTAGATTAATTTGGAGTAGTTAATACAAGGCAGTGCTGCCAACATGATTCTATAACTGCTGATATGTCCAATTTTAAAATACATGTAACTTCTATACTAACAAATGGATTTCATCGAAAATTGGCACAACAAGATATCATAATAATTCAGATTATTTCTGACCAGCACACGCATGGTATTGTTGGCAACATGCTTTTACGCGTGCTGATAGATCCAGTGTCAAACTGCATGTAACGTCCATTGGACTTCAACCAAATTTCGTATTCTGTACCTTAAGAGGTGGAACTAAGAATATATTCAGTCACCAGGCCTGCCAACTGTAGTGCTCTATTAGGCTACATTATACCAGGTATATTTTGAACTAATTAGATATTTCGATATTACCAACTTAATTTCGTCATTATTCTAGATAGGTTCATATACTGTAGAATAATCATTGGCATGAAAAGTAGGCTGTATAGTTCTTCACGGAACTTCTTGTTATTAATATGATTGCGCAATCTAAGTAAATTTCAGTATTATATTAATAATTACATATCGTTATATCGTTGCCTTCTACTGGACAGGAACAGGAATTCCTAAGGATGAGACAAAGAAAGCGAGCGGAAATCGACATAGAATTCTATGGGACTGATGCCATGTCTCAGAGAAATTGAACTGAACCGAACAATGAAATGAGGAGTGCTCTGAATAGACTTGCTGTGTACGGCTTCCATCATAAGCTTTGCGTGCGGCGTGGCTTTCATGGACCTTCTGAGCAGTGTGTGTGCATATTATTTGCTAAACAGTGTGGTCGATATCATTTTAGTAAATGCTCTGAGAGAACACTGTCCTTATCTGAGTACTCGAACATGTAATGCACATTTTTCCGCAGTTCCTTTATTATTATGATATCGATCACAGGCCAAGGATCATGTAATGTGGGGCGCGCACTGGTCGGTGGGATCCGGGTGTCGAGCGCGGTTTGTGGTGGAGGCCGGTGGGTACCATGCACCGCTGGTCTATTTAACTTCTCATCTGACAGTGTTTGTGATATTAGCCTATGATGTATTCATTCCAAATGCACTTTCGTGCGCAATTATACTATTATTATTATATCGTACATCTTGTTCTTCTTTCCCTGAATTTTACCAACTAAGGACCACATGAAACTTAAGGCTCTTTGGTCTTTCTTCTGTTCTCTACGCAGAACCACTTCACTCTTTCGCTTCTCATCCTTCTATCCTCCTTGAAAATGATCCTTACAGGTTTCTTAGTGGTTTCTCTTTGAACGATTTGAAATCATTTACTCTTCTCCTGAACGCACTTCTATCTTTGGAGTAATTCCAACTTCTGTTGCATCTACCAACTTAGAGTTGGCCTTTAATCCCATAAAGTAGCGGAAGATCTATTTGGTCAATCGCTTTTCATCCATTCTTACCGGGTGGCCATAGTGAGCCCACTCAGGCTCATGCATCAACATTTCTTTGAGAGCATATTGACTTAACATGCTCAGTTCTACAGAACACACCCTGAAGCTTCCTCATGAACAATTCATTATTTTGACTGCGGAGAGGACAGCTTATTTTCTCCTAGAGATATATTACTCACTATTTTTATGCCACATATCTCGGGAGCTTGAAATATTTAATTCTGCTTAATTTGCCATTTTCTATGCCTTTTGGGAATGGCAAATATAATTTTGGTAAAGGTATTTTTCACCGCAGACATGCGGAGGCTTATGAAAGTAGTCACTGCTTTGATTAGACTACTTCCTTGGAACCAGGAAGCCGTGCCATGCACGCATCACAACGTTTTGATAGTCCGCTGAAGCTGGACGCTTGTGTCGATTGTCCGTCTGATAGACGAAGGCCGTTATAGGCATACGAAGACCCCACATTTGGGAAGACATTAATCTACAGCCATCGAGCTGAATTGAACCGTTTAAACAACGCACAGTATTTCTTTAGGCTCAGTAAAGCCAGTGCAACGTTGATGTGAATATAACATTTTGATCGTGTTAAAACTTTGATTTTTCACCAACCACGAGTACCGTCTGTAGGCAGACGAGGGTAACATTCTTTTTCATAAAAGTGAATTATTAAGTTGACAACAACGTCGTGTAGCCCAGTGTGTGCTACTGTGCAATTGCATTATGATAACCCTATTTATCCCTTGTACGCAACAGTGATTACCCAGATTCTTTGTGATTTAAACCTTCTAAAATCTGTGTTTGATTTACCACGTGCTGGTAAAATAGAATCTGTGGCAGGTAAAGCAGAGAATTTGAACAACCTGCAAAGATTAGAGCCAGTGAGCATTTTCTCATATTTTACACTAGAATCAGTGAATATTTTTTCAACCACGATGATTAACGTTATGCACCACGTGCTGATATTTCTACAACCATACTGTGAGAAGATGATGAAAGAGTAATTTACCATGTGAGGGTAACTCCAACGGAATACGCCAACGCCATGGAATTGTCCAGCCGACACTACTACGTACAAACCATGTACGGTTTACTAACTGATGACCACGAGGACAGGCTAAAATCCATAGCCTTACCCATTATAAAAATGCTTGGAACCTTGAAGGCATTTAACCCCTTCCAATGGGAGTTCTAGAAGGTGATCTACCACATCATGTAACCGTGAGTCATGTACACATTGTAAGTAGTTTGTCCAGGTTGAAGTAGTAGTGATTGCATTGTATTTTGAGCCGGAACGCCACGATATTTTACCACTTAGGTAGGAAATGTGTGTATTCTATTTCTTTAGTACTGGGACAATATTTCAGTGAGACACCCCAAGTCCGTGTATTTTACGGCAGGTGCAATATTCATGTATTTCAGAGAATTTTATGTCTGAGTAAAGGACATCTTCGACTACAAGAGATGTAGATTTTGTGAAAGTAGGGGGACAGCCCATAGTTAGGTCCCTTCTTTAATTTGAGAGCTCATTCTCGTATCATTTTTCGGCCGACCGTTGCCGTAACATTTTTGTACCATTTATTTTTCATTTTCGTGAGTACATTTTACTACGTGTAGTTCGAGAGGAACGAACTCATATACTGTTAGATGGATGAACTAACCAATCTCGTATCATTTAAAACATCACAGCAGAGGTGAGATGTTTAATTTTTGTTGTGGAGAATGCCAAACCACACTTATCAAATCTTACATGTACATAGAACGAGTGACATATCCTCAGATATCAGTGCAGTCAGAATGCACGAGTGGTATGTCTTAAAATTTATACTCTTTGAACATTATGCAACGTTGTTATATCTTTTTAAAGGAAATGTAATCCCAGGAAACACTATTAGGGAGTGATGAGACATTGTCAGATAATCTGTAGAGCACTATAGGACTTTATTTCTTGCTCCTACAAGATTATAAAATGATCATTTCAAAAGCACTATTCTTTGCTATGCTAAATGAGCTGCACGCGAAGCAGACAGGCTTGCTTGCGCCCAGCTGATAACCAGTTTGCCCGGGAAACAAAAGTGAGAGGACTAGGATGACTACTTTTTTGTGTGCTTTTTTGTCACGAGCCTAGGAAATTTGAAGGTCACAGGTGTTAATAACCATGCTATGAGAGCAGCTTAGGGAGCTGTCAACACCTGTTATTGTTATGAAGTAGCGGAACTCACGTCGATGCGAATTCCTTAAATGTTTTAGCCGACGACTTTGATCGCCTGGCGCGTTGTAGTAAGGTTTAAAATATCATGTTAATTGACCCAGCTTTGTGTAAATTAGGCTAGCCAGAGTAATTGTTGTGTCCGTGAACACATTATTTGTTATTTGTCAGGACGGAATGAATGTTCGCCATACCCTTGGTTTATTCCGGCGTTCTTGAGCTATGCTAAGACGACCTATGCACCGCGCGCAGTTGGTGTAAGACGCGCTAACCTGTGTTATTGTCTGACTTGTTGAAGTCAAGGTATTTGAGTGAATCTCCAGTGAGATCACCTATTGCAGCCTACGACTGGTGTCATTAATACAACCAACTAAACCACATTTAAACCTACAACCTAAATCAAAGCATAATTATCATAAACCAACGGAAAAATTAATTATTATAAATAATTACAGCTATAATCTTGCAACCATTTGCTTGTTGTTAGTGACACCGTGACTTCAATCCATTTCCATGTGGGAGATGACTGTTAAATGAGCTGACACTACTTGTACCTTCGACATTGGATCTACGGGACCGATAGTCAGTAACTTGCGGCCCGCATGATCTGAAGCTTGTAAGACGCAATTGTAATTGCGCTTTGCCAACGTAACTTACATGCCTTAGATGACGATTGACTACAAACAGTTCGTCAATTCGCGAAGGTAGGCTAGCGTAAGGGTGTTTACTTTATTCCCTAGTGCATTTATTCCCAATGTTTCCTTATTAGACATAAGAGTGTTTATGCAATGTTTTTTTTTATAGTCAGTGGTCAAAATATCATTAGCTTTGGTAATAAGCATTTGTTTACGACGCATCTCGTCGTAACACTTTCATTCACATAGGCATTAGATAAAATTTATAAATGTAATTTAAATGTGGACGTGGTACCATCCTAACCTAGGGATTGTACTTGCCTGATGTTAAATGTAAATTCTGCCGAGTCATTTGTTTGTAAATTTGCTACGCGTTAATTATTCATGTACCACGCGCCTAGTTTGCTTTGCTATTCTTTTCATGTAAATAGGATTTCGCGGGGGTCATTAACGTCAAAATAGGGATGACTCATAATTGTACTTAGATTAGCGGATTAGCCGATTTCGACCCTCGGAAATGATTACATAGATAGATAGATAGATAGATTTTTCGGGGACCCTTTACGGCTCATTAGGGGCCCCGAGTTTTGTTTCTGACACCAAGGGGCTGAACATGAGCATTGTCTCGTCGTTGTACGCCATACTATATTAATAATAATGCCATGTGGATAGGGCTATATAGACGTTCCGTACCACACCGCACGTGTAAATCGCGTGAAAACACTCTAGAGTACTCCTTGACCCCCTTAAGCGCATTATTATGTATTGATCAAATTTACAGCTTAATTTGATTAGTTAGTACCGTTATAACCTTAGAGCCGTTTGCAAATATTCACAATAATGTAATAAATGGAATTGCATTGGATCTTACAGAAATAGATGGACCTCTGAGATTCTGTTGCCATGGTTACCAGCTTGCATTCTTGCATTAGTTAATTGAATAAAATTAGGTGGTTTCGGTGGCGTAGTCGGTAGCATGCTGAGCTTCTATGCCCAAGATAGCGGGTTCAAACCCGGTCGAAGCCGTCGGATTTTTAAGAGCGTTAAAATCCCTCAGTATACCTTCCTTCGGAGGGGAAGTAAAGCCGGCGGTCCCATGTCATAGATTTATGGCATGTTAAAGAACCTTCCACTAATTTCACCAGTATGAAGCTAAATTGCATAGGTTAAGAATGTAAACAATGCTCTTAGGTTTCTACGTTCGTTGCCAAGAGCCGACTGCGGTGGCGTCTAGTAGCTAAGTTCTGAACTTGGCCTAGTAGTCATTGACGGTGGCGCTTGGCGGCAAAAGTAGGAACTATTTTAAAAATTCTAAGTTGCAGTACTTAAATAAAAAAACAGATAACACACACTAATACAGTCATCACAATTAACACCGGTTATCAGACAGATTCTACACACACCCAAAGTACACGGGGCTACATGACCGTGTTGTCGCAGCCCCTAAACTTAAGAACCAACCAACCAACCAACCAACCGACCAAAATTAGTTTTCTGGGAATATGTTAAAAACTGTTGGTTTTAGGGCCTTAAAATTTGGTTTCCCTCATTGAGGGGCGGAAAATGAGCTTTGTCTCACCCTTCTACGCCTATTTCAGCATGTATTTTAAGGGGGTAGGCCCCCTTTTATGACAGGTACGGAGAAGAGTTACATCAATGATTGGTGTCGTGCCTCTAATGGATATCTGTACCAAATTTTACGTTGATCCACCCAGCCGTTTGCGAGTTATAAGTACACAAAGTTGTCCACAGACAAACAGATACAGACAGACAAAACTTTTATTTTCGCACGCATCCGACATAAAACAGTCTGAAACACGTTAATGACGCAAATTTCCGTATAAATTCAGAAAAAAAACCAGAGAAACATTCATTTATACATATAGGGATAGGGATTAAAACAACATTCGCCCCCGTATGTGCACGAGACATCTTAAACATCAACCAGATGAACTATGAGGGTGACCAAGGTTTCTCAATATACTAAAGGTTGGGCCCGACGCGTTACGAGCTACCATTGGTTGACGAAGTGACGTCACCACAGGAGCAAGCTAGCTTGTAGCTTCGTGCTTGCTTCGCGCCGTCTTACAAGCAATACAGAAATACGTATCAGAAATAAAACAATAATAGTTTTAACTAGCTTAGCATTGCTCGTGGTAAATCGCACACGGGCAATAAGCATGGATCAAGACGAAGTAACGCCTTCTGTTTAAAAGACGGTGGTAAGATAATATAAACCCCACGGCGAAGCCGAGCTCGTTAAATCATGCACCACGGCCTGGAGGGTTTCTGCATCTAGTCCGGAGATTGTAGGTTCGAATTACGGAGCTGATAGCAGCTATCCTGTGTGTTGATTTTTCCCGCGTTTTCCCACACTCCCTCCAAATGCCGGGATAGTACCTTACTTCAAGTCCCGGGGAACCTACCTCATCCCTGTTCCTAATACAGTTACACACACTACTCTTCCCCCCAGGGGCTCACATCTAGTGGGAGGTGGGTTGGCGACCACGGGACTCTAGCTGAGCCCGGCATTGCTTCCACTTACTTGTGCCGGGCTCCTCTCTGTATTCTTTCCTGTCGACCTCTATTGGTAAACTCTTGTTCGCTTCCGACCCCGACGGTATTAGGGTATCCGAAGCCTAGGGAGTCTTTCACTTTCCCGCCTTGATTGGCCTTTGTCTCATCTTTCCTGATCCCGCGTTCTTCGAGGGGTCAGCCTTCTTTTTTCTTTTCATGTTATCTCCTGCCTTCTGCACAATGCCCTAAAGGAGGCAGGGTGTGTGTAGCCACACCTCTTATGGTGCACCCTGGATAGTGCTACACCCTCAAGGGCTCACGGCTGGTGAGTTTGGGAGTTGGCGACCCAGAGGGATTCCTGAGCTGGGTCCGTTTTGTCCCCATTTTCCTCTGACCTTGGGGCGGGCCCTCTCCTCTTTCCATTTCCTATCTGTCTTTCATGACTCTCCTTTCTTCCAAGTCCCTCAATCCTCATTCTTCGAGGGATGAGGGCATTTCTTTTCCTCCTGTCCTTTATTTGCCATATCCTTTATTCGTTTACCGTTTCTTCTTCTAGTATGTAAGTTTGTAGTTACGGTAGTATTAGTTATAGTTTTCATTCTCATCTCATCTTTCACTATCACCCGAACCATTAGGGGCCGATAACCTAGATGTTAGGCCCCTTAAAACAACAATTATCATCATCATTTATTTATTTCTGCATGTCCTCCCAAAGAATGTGCGTCTGACGCATGGTCTGTAATAAATACTAATTATTAGTGGTTGGACTACACTTTCAGAACTTGTCCCTGGTATTCTATTACCATTGCCATTGCTCCCAGGAAGGTTCACTGTTGGAACTGCATATTCATTTAGCGTCTTTTTTTGAGGTACATTCAATAATTCTGCTTTCAAGTCCCGAATGTAATTTCCCCCCGTAAAATGCCACGAACGTACGGTAGAAGTCTTAACATTAAAAGGATATTTCCTTCTGCACTTCAGTACCCAGACCTTTTGTAGCTGTGGATCTATAGGAAATGAATGAAAAATACTATGTCTGTACCTTTTGTCTTTCTACTGTATGACTAACACCCTGGCATTTCTAACACTTATTAAAACTTGAATACACGTTTGGTGATCACCTGAATACAATCATAAACAAACTGTGTGTCGCTTTGCTTGCTCCTGCAGTGACGTCATGCGCAAGACGAGTAATAACGAACGTCTATGGCGCATGCGATTCGGGCTCCCCGTGAGGGTGACAATCATGGTCAACCACAGATTACCTACTACTACAGATGGTCAACAGCCATGCTAATTCTTGGTACCTAAGACTTCAGCGCTGTCTGGTGGTTGACTGATGTACTAGCAACAGGTCGACCGGTAGCGCCACCTATGAGCAGATCTCGTAAATACTAACCCTCCCGCCCCCTCACCCCCCCCTCCACCCTGCCCCTTCCCCTCGTTCCGCTAAATATTCCCGTCCTAAATGCTCTGCCCACTTCAATGTTCCGAAAATCACAATCTCCCAATACTTATGGCACGTTTTTAAGTGTGGAGATAATAATATGATCTACAAGAAATAAATCACATTCAAAATACCAATAACAGAAAAAAATAATAAAAATAATAACAAAGTGGGAAATTGTGAATTCCAGAACTTTGAAATGAACAATCACAGCATTTAGAACATAACCTCATCACTAATATACATGTTTAAATTTCTTTCAGTTGCAATTGGAGCATATTGCATTGGTGACAAAAATTAGGCTACTGCAAGGCCTGCAGCATATTATTACTCAGCTTAAAAAATGGCCCAAGTAGGCCTATAATCAATTAGTTATTAGGAAAAACTACAAAGGAAAAGTACTGGGAAGGGAGAAAATTCATATTTTAAAATGCTTGATGCTGTTAGCAATAACAGTAAAATTTTAAGAGAGAATGCTAAGGAATCAGGTGGTGTAACCAGATCCTCATCACACTAAAATTGTTAGTGTAATTAGTGCCAAATACATTAGGGGACAGAGAAAGAATTGGATATCACAAAATTTCTATACAGTAGTTCATTTCATATGCCCTTTAAAATATATCCAGTTAAAAATTTTGAAGGGTGAAATGCAGTAAGTAGGCTACATCAAAAATTAACATCGCACACTAATACAGTACATTCCATGACGTGCTGTTAAGGGGAAAGGAGAAATAGGACTATCAATGAAAAACAAGAAAAACACTCAATACTGCTAGAATTCATCATGTTTTATTTAAAAAGTTGTCAATGAAGAGAAGATAACAGCAAGAGCCAAGATCAAACTTAGCAAAAATACAGTAATCAAATCTGGTCCTCCTAAAAGTATGTGTTGAGGCATGTTCCTTTCTTCTTTCTTGCCAAAGTATAACAGTAGGGTCCAGCACATAATAATGAGCTAGTTCCTCCTTGATGTAATGGCTGACACCGATGAACCGCAAATTCCTACAACACATACCAGTGTGTATTTTGAAACAGTAAACTTAATAAATGTGTAACTTAATGCTTGAAATGGGGAACTTGAATTTGCTGATATGTATATGTTTGCACCTACTATAAGTTCACTACATTTTAAAAGAATCATTGTGTTTTTTATATTAATTCATTTAGGGCTTTCGATAACATATTCATTTAGCCCCATGTATTTGGAAGTGTGTATGATTTGTTGATGATGATATTTGTTGTTTTAACGGGCCTAACCTCTTGGTTATCGGCTTGGGTGATCGTGAAGATGAAAATCAAATGTAAACTATAACTGAAACTAACTACAAACTTATATAGGCTACTAGAAGAAGAAATGGAAAACAAAAGGAGAATAAGGCAAACAAAGGACAGGAGGAATAGAAATGCCCTCAAACCCTCGAAGAATGAGGACCGAGGGACTTGGAAGGAAGGAGAGCCACGAAAGGCCCCAGAGGCATTGGAAAAAAGAGGAAAAACCGGACCCAGCTCAGGAATCCCTCGGGGTCGCCATCTCCCGAACTCACCAGCCGTGAGCCCCTGAGGGTGTAGCAATATCCAGGGTGCACCAAAGGTGGTGGGGCTACATACACCCTGCCCCTTGAGGGCCTTGAGCAGAAGGCAGGAGATAACAAGAAAAGAAAATGAAGGCTGACCCCTCGCAGGAGGAGGGCATCAGAAAAGATGAGACGAGGGCCAATAAAGGCGGGAAAGGAATAGACTCCCTAGGCCTCGGATACCCTAATACCATCGGGGTCGGGAGAGAACAAGGCAATGGAAAAAAGGGGAGGTGACAGGAAAGAAGACAGAGAGGCGCCCGGCACAAGTAAGTGGAAGCAATGCGGGACTCAGCTGGGGCCCCGTGGTCGCCAACCCACGTCCCACTAGATGAGAGCCCCTGGGGGAGTGTATGATTTGTATGCTAATCTGTGTTATTGTGGTATCTGTAGTAGTGTGTATATTTCCTGTAATTCAGGTGAGGACTGGAAAGGAGGCAGCCGTAGCCTTAAGTTGGGAACCATCCCAGCGTTAGCCTGGAGTGGAAGTGGGGAAACCTTGGAAAACCACTTCTTGGATGGCCGAGGTGAGAATCGAACCTACCTCTTCTCAGTTCTGTCTCACAAAGATGAGTGTGCGCCGTTCCAACAGTCAGACCAGAATTAAATTACTTAATCAAGCTTGGAAACTAGCCCAGGACCTCAGAAGTGGCAGCAAGCACACCACAAGGTGGTCTTATTACAGAATCAATTGATGAAAAAATCCCTCCATGTAAGCTTAGACATTGGCATCCTACGTGTTGAAAAATATTGTAAATAACGTGTGGGAATAAAATACTACCATTACATTGGCATACAATAAATCAATTATATTTGTCTTGTATCTATCTCGCTGTTACAGAATATCATCGACAGAACCTAACACTTATTAACTTCTCAAGAGTATAAAATAAAAATTGGTAGATAAGGGTGGGGTTATCGGGCCTATGGTTCCATTATTTTATTGGATTTTCACGTTGGACTTAGTTCCACAGGACAAGAACACAATGTATATAGTTACACATTGGTAAGACTATATGATATAGGCCATTAGACCTATTAGACCATGGGGGTGTGTGTTGAGTTTTAATAGCCTGTAATTACAGTCCTACATGGCATTACTACCTATTCTAACTAACATGTGCAAGAACTGATCTGTTTTGAATACTGTAATAATTTGAAATTCAAGGAAGGGGAAAAAATTAAAGCTTAGACACGTTGTCATGAATCATGAGATTTATATTCTATTGCAATGTGAAATTAATTAATTAATTGATTATTAACACTCCTCAAGATCTTCAGTACACACATGCAATAGGCTCATTTAAATATCTCTGCGAGCTGTAATCAAGTTGTTGCAATGGTTTATGGAACCCAACCTTATGCATCTTGTACTCTACCGTAGGTCTACATTATAGGCCTATTAAAAAAATCCATTACGAGAACCCACAGTACCTAGTTCCACTACCCACTGCCAAAACATTACGGTAACACAGACTTCTTACCTGGTCATAGACTGGATCATTTCTTAGGAGAGTAATTGCCATATATTCCTCTGCTATTTCGAGAACAGCGATTTACGATTTGTTTTTTTCCTTCTTCCGGTGATAGGCACAGTTCACAGAATTTGGTAGGTCTACCTATGGGATAAATAATAGTGAAAGTTAATTGATATGTCAAGTAGAATGTCACCTGCGTCTAATATCAATTCAAAACTAGGCCTATATTTTTCACAGCCACTACAGAAACACAAAACTTAAATTCTTAAAATAAGCGTACTTACTCGCCGTAGCAGAAGAAGAACTGTTCATTTCTCAATACCACGAAGAAGATTTGATGTAAGAAAGCTGAGATAGAACACAATATTAGCTTATTTAGCTTATTTATATACGGCCAATATTATTACATACAACACATAAACAGAGCCGCCATGGCATAGTCAGTGCCGCCAACCCAGTAGAAATAATGTTTATTTAATGATAAGTGCCGTAATTATCGCCTGTGAGCAAGATAATTGCAAGGAAATGTCAATTAGGAATTATGTGTATATTTATTGACTAAATATAGCGATATGTTTGCAATTTAATTACAACGTGTATCATGCATATGTTGGCAAGACGATATACAGCGCTCCATACGACTGGCACGGGCTACTACACCGATGGTGCCAAATGATCCCTATCTGGTTGACACCCCCCGCAAATTTCCGTATAAATTCAGAAAAAAAAACCAGAGAAACTTTCATTTATACATATAGGGATAGGGATTAAAACAACATTCGCCACCGTATGTGCACGAGACATCTTAAACATCAACCAGATGAACTATGAGGGTGACAATCATGGCGAGCTGCGCACCAGTATGCACGTTAGAACAGCATTAATTGAAATGTTTCCTATTATGGCCGCTATAATGCACTCGCCCTATTAGGATTATCTTATGCGAAACGTTTCCGCCAGATGTCATGACTGGTCACTTGCGTCTCGCGAGCACAACTCCTGTGCATTTTTTGTGCACAGTCGGAATGGTTCGGCTTCGCTTGGGATCCTAGAAGAGCAAAGAACAACAGACAAGAAACACTCCAAATCCAAGTTCTGTAGCATATTTGGATCCCGAGGAACCAAACATGGAGGAAGGTTGTTGAAGTTAAAATTTGCTAATAATTCGCATTATTAACGCAAAATGATCTTGAAACTTGCGTTAAGTAAAGTTGAAAATATACCAGTCGCAGAATGAATGCATTTCAATTGGTATTTAAATTCTAACGTAATTGAAATCATTCGACAATAACCTCGCAATTTCCTGGGACGTGGTGGCTCGGCAGTCAACCTGTTGGCCTCTCACCAAGGCGGACCGGGTTCGATTCCCAGTCAATGCATGTGAGATTTTCGAAGTGAAATGTCATGTACTGTGGTTCAGATTCCACGTAAAAAGGAGGTCCCGTGTTTCATGATCTAGAGATTAACGGTCACGTTAAACTACAAGCTTCCTTCGTTTCTCCCTCGTAATTTCGTAGGTAAAGTGTACCAGTGGTATCGAGTCTGCTTAGTAACCGAAGGGCCTCGAGTACAAGTTGTCTTCTTTCATAAGGCAGAAATACAAGTTAGGCTATGTTCAGCGTGGAACCTCCGCAATTTTTGGCTGATACAGTATTGGTCCAAAAATCCTGACCTGCCTCTTTCAATGCGCAAGTTAGTACAGAACTACCGGGTGAGTTAGCCGTGGTTGTTATGGCGTGGCTGCAGGCAGTCGCTCACATCCGGGAGGCGAGGAGGTTCGAATCCCCCCGCCGGCAACTTTGAATATGTTTTTCTGTGGTTTCCCATCTTCCTTCCAGGCAAATGCCGGGGTTGGTCCCTAACTATAGGCCACAGCCGCTACCTTCCAATTCCTCGTCCTTACACGCGCACTTTCCTCCCCAGACAACACTCCACACGCGACGGTACTTGTAGCTCACTCCATGGGTGTCCGCATTGAAGCAGCTACTAACTCTGGCGAGCCGAACATGTCCTCGGACACTTTCGGCACTAAAAGCCATACGCTAAAAAAAAAAGTACAGAACTTCACAATGTGGAGTGTATCGTGTCTGTTGCTCTTTGCTGCTCTATGAATCCCGAGCGAAGCCGAAATATTCAGGGAAGTAAAGCCGACGGACAATGGGCCAGAATCCTGAAAACGTGGCCAAAATATAAATAGTTGTTCAATTTGTACCGAAGTTAGTATGTAAAGGTTATCGAAGTGGCCGATTAAGACTATGATATCAAAAAGTAAAAAAAACAAAATGGCGGGCAAATATTGATAAATTCATATAAAAGTATTTTTTGGGGATTTATGGTGGTTGCTGATGAAGATCATACTTTCAAAAATTTAAAAAATAAAAATAAATGGTGGATCCAAGATGTCGGACAAAAGTTGATAAAATTATTTTATTTATATAAAAATCAATATGTAGGGGATGTTGTAGTTAATGGTAAAAACACACTCAAAAAATGAAAGCTCGAAAAAGGATCAAATAGAGGATAGAAGATGGCGTAAAATGTTACAATAAATACTCTTACATCAGTCACAATAATTATTTATTTAGTAAATTAAATGTTTGATGCTTTTCGGTCGGTCAACACGACCGTACCCAAATAAGATGAGTTATACCCTAATGCATGAGCATAATACATCTCATTTGGGTACAATCGTGTTTACTAGGGCAACACTGAAGATGGCTTCAAACACCATAACATTTAGAAAATTGTTTGTACCGTAACTAATAATTACTATCGGATCTTTTATTATGGATACTCGAGTTTAGGTCTTAATTACAAGCAACCAACAGACCTATTGACAAACGCGTTACACCAATATGTTCCTGCGTTAGACTATATAAGCCAATTATTTTCAAGTTTATTAATTATTTATTTGTGGTTGTATGAAAAATTGTCCGTGTTTTTGGCGTATTTTCTAGGAACCGCTCACTTAAAACTATATTCATGGAAAACTTCTTGACTGAGGGTAATGAAATTTTTATATGTTATAGGAACAAGTATTGGTAGTGTAAATCTCAAGTTTGAATTTTTTAAACTACCCAATAAAATGTTCTTATACTTTTTCTGACGTAACGTTTTCTCAGCCCAGGATAAACGTACAGCAGGAAACTTGGTCTCATTTTGAAGCTCTCATTCGTGATTATCAGAAATTACGACCACTGTAAACGTTCAGTGTGATACGAATTTATGAAGAGTAATATTAATAGGAGGTTTTGTGCGTTCTGGCCCGTGCAATTAAAAGCCAGCGGGCGTGTGAAATCTGGTGCAGCGTTGCCGGTTACCTTCGTTCCGGGCAGTTGTGTAATGGAATGTGAGTGATCTGGCTATGTCCACATGCTATTTTCAGTCTTCCTGTTTACTGCATATTGGCCACATCACAATGATCAATACAGAGGGTACATTCAGGAAATTTGTGTATGGCGTGGAGGCTCCAAGACAACGTCTGGAGCTGGGAAACGCATAATACTTTTTCATATAGGAAGTGAAGAAGGATTTCTTGACGGTGCAGAACATTGTTTTATCGGCAAGAAAGGGAGCGGTGATTACCACAACGAAATGAACTCGACTCATTACGAAGAATAGTTTACGAAAGTGCTGAGTTTATTGCCTCAAAGGTCAGCAGTCATTATAGATCAAGCCCCATATCATACGATGGTCGATCCAGCAAATAAAAACCCGAACATGTTGTGGCTGAAACCAGCCATTATAACATGGATAACATCAAAGAATATATCGCTACCACTTGGAGTTGGCATTTACAACACGCTGACTAAATCAGAGCGGATTGTCCTTGCCAGGCCTTATTTTCAAACTTCCAGTGAAAAAGCTGGAACATCTGACCAAATGACTTCGACCGGATGTAAAACGTGTTTGGTTACCAGTGGCTCATTGCGAGCTCAATCCAATCGAACTTATTTGGGCTTACGTTAAAGGAAAAATAGCAAAAACAAATAATGCTAACAATATTACAAAATGGTAGAAATATGGAAGCAATGAATGTTTTATGCCGAGAAGCCTTGCGTACCGTTACTCCCGAACTCTGGAAACAATGTATTAAACACGCTAAAATAATTGAAGACCACTACTGGGAGAAAGATGGACTGTCTGAAAATGTCCCTCATTTCGAGCCAGTCATAATTAACATGAATGACAGCAGTTCTGATTCATCGGAACACAGCGAATCTTCAGACGAAGAATACTGACTGAATTAATATTGTAAACATATGTAAATAAGGTAAATAGCCCATGTAAAAATTGTGTAGTATAACATTTCCAAATTAGGAAGCAAACAATTTTTAAACCTGCATTGAAGGTCCAAAGCCTTTAGGTGAAAAATGTGATGGAAAAAGAAATTTGAACGAGGAAAGAAAATAAAAGTTTGAAGGTAAACTTAAACCAGTGTTCGTTCGTTGCGAGCCGCGACGACTGCAATTTAACGCGGCAACGCTGCACCGGATTTCACAAGCCCGCTCGCTTTTAATCGCACGGGCCAGAACGCACAAAACCTCCCATTAATAGTACTCTTCATAAATTCGTCATCACACTGTACGTTTACAGTGGTCGTAGTTTCTGATAATCACGAATGAGAGCTTCAAAATGAGACCAAGTTTCCAGCTGTATGTTTATTCTGGGCTGAGGAAACGTTACGTCAGAAAAAGTAGAAGAACTTTTTATTGGGTAGTTTAAAAAATTCAAACTTGAGATTTGCACTACCAATACTTATGCCAATAACATATAAAAATTTCAAGTAGTTTTCCATGAATATAGCTTTAAGTGAGCGGTTCCTAGAAAAGACGTAAAAAACACGGGCAATTTTGCATACAACCACAAATAAATAAATAATTAATAAACTTGAGAATAATTGGCTGATATAGTCTAACGCAGAATTAAACAAGGAAAATATTGGTGTAACTCGTTTGTCAATAGGTCTGTTGGTTTGTTTGTAATTAAGGCCTAAACTCGAGTATCCATAATAAATAAAACCGATAGCAGAAGTTGTCGTTTTCTTCTTCCTTTTCATCTTTCAACGTCATTTTTTTTTTGCTTCAACTGAATCGTGGTCATCATCATCATCATCATCATCAAAGACTGTTTCCTCATCATCTGCATCGGAATCTTCATAATCTTCCACCACAGGAACTAAGAGGGCAACAGCTTCTGGCGACAAACTCTTCAGTTCCTTTGGTGATGATTTGCGTGGAGAAGAACTATAGGGATCTGTGGTTGCCAACAATCTCCTGAACACGTCTTCCATAGTCTTAACCCTGGAAATCTTTCGAGAAAAACTCAGGCGATAGGCCTTTTGCTTTATCAACTTATTGGTTGATTCTTGAGCATCCTTCGACAGTTGACCGATGGGTAAAATGGCCGAAGAAATAATGTCTGGTCCGTGGATCAACAATCTATGGACTGCTGTTGGCATGTTGTACCAGGGGTATTCTTTGACGTAGTGCCTGGCAGTTGCTATGGCGTAAGCTCGAAACTTGTCAACGTCGATTTGATGTCCGCTCGAAATCGTATGCAAAATAATGTGAAAACGAAATTTTGCAAGTATCGCTTAAAACGTGACTCAAAGCCGGAGTTGGTACTAGTAGGTGGATTTTATGGTTAATTCACAAAGGTAATATTATATACTTGCAGACACAGTACAAAGAAAGCGGAATATCGTGGAATTCGTAACTTATCTCTATTTTTTAAGCACATCCTACATTTTTTTCAAGTTTTTTTCCCGGTATTAAGTCAATTTAAAAAAAACATGTATTATTAATGATTTAATAATGATATAAGTGTGTTTCAATTAGTACATACCTACTGGGACACCTTCCGCCTCGCTTCACAAACACAGAACACAAATATTTATCTTTAACGACAAGACTCTTTTGTAGCGTGGCCGGCTGCACGCACCGCGATTGACCTGAGATATAACGAACGAAATGAACAACTGCTCGTCCGCACGAACGGTATCCAGTAGCCCCAACATTACTGTAGCCAATTTGATAGTCCAAAATTCCCATCTAGAAACTTTTCTTTTTCCCTTTTTGGCCATGTTTTCAAGATTATGGCCCACCGTGCGACGGTCCCATGTCATAGATTTATGGCATGATAAAGAACCTTCCACTAATTACACTTGTGTGAAGCTAAATTATAGGTTATATTTGACTAACGTTCTTAGTTTCCAACGTTCGTCGCCAGGAGCCGACTGCGTGGCATCTAGTAACCAAGTTCAGAACTAGTTGGTCGTTGACGGTGGCGTTTGGTAGCAAAAGTTGGAACTACTTGAGAATCGAATATCTGCAGTCCTTACTTGAATTAAAAACAGATAACACACACTAATACAGCCATCACAATTAACACCGGTTATCAGACAGATTCTACTCATACCCAAAGTACACGGGGCTGCATGACCGCGTTGTCGCAGTCCCTAAACTGACAAACCAACCAACCTAACTGTTGGTGCTAGTTCAGGATATTAATTAATACTTTTATTGAAGCCAAATAGCAATCGAAAATAAAGAATGAACAGGTACACTAACATTGCGCTCTGGCGATTTGTATTGCATAGTATTTGATTGATTGTTTTGTTTCACTACAGAGCTCTAAGTGGTAGCGTTCACATGCTTGTCCACATAGTCACTGTAGGGTCATGGAAATATTTGTTAATACAATTAAGGTGGTGAAAACCATCGTGGTGGATCATGTGTCCAGTTCCATAAAATTCTTGAGATATGTCCTCTCTTTTTTCTTCAATGATGGTAGTAGTTTTTCCGAAGCTCTGGTGTTTGGTAGAGGTAAATAGTTTCTAAGGTCTTCCTTCAACCAAGAAATTATTCAATTATACTCCTTGATAAAGTCAAAGAGTTTTAAATATACCCATACATTTAGGAGGAAGTAGGCTATATGTTATTTGACTGAACATCTTGTTTGTAGATAAACTCCAGTCGTCGTGATTTTCGCCCAGCAAATATATCAATGATGCGTTCTTTGAAGATGTCATCCCTGGAGAGATAACTCACAAATTCTTCTCAATAGCCAGAGTGTACTCAAATTGCTCAGTCTAGAACCTGACATGGAGTTTCTTAAAAATGTCTTAACTCTCTTCAGTGCACTCATACTTCGTTCACTCGAAGCAGTGGAAAAAGGAAAGGTAAGAATCAGTCTTATGAGGCGCACTGTTTCTTGTTATATTTTTTCTAGGCTGTTGTTCAAAAACTATTCTCTTCATAGGACAACGAAGAAAATGGTCTTGATTTTAATCTCGGGAGTTTCCGCCAACACAAAGTTCCTCATTTCTCTACTAGAAAGCGCTATAGTGTTCAAGGAGCTTAGATATCTAACATCTAACCTCCTTGACTTTCATAATCAAGGAACAACGATATTCGATATGCAAGCTACCCTCTGGGTGTCAAATAACAAAGCTTGCACCCGGCACCCGAGGCCATACGATATTATTATTATTATTATTATTATTATTTTAAATACACTATTACATCACTACACTAATCCATGTTTTAAATCTCCCAAATGAACATGCATGCCCTGAAATACCGCCCGCCTCACGAATGCACTGCTTGGAGCCTAGGCTCTCTGCTTGACGCATGCGCAATTGCACACAGAGACTTGAGCCTGCTTCAAAGCAGACTCACTGGATGCTCAGTCCCGCGCTGAGAAACTGGCGTCAATTCCACCGTGGTTACAGATAAAAATACCGAAAACTAGAGATTTAATTTGCCTATGCCAATGAAAAATATGAACATTTAAATGTGCATATTCCTTGAGAATGTAGAGGGTATTATAAAGCTCTAGCTTCGCCAATGGTGCCAACCATCCTCTCCCACCATATTCGGCACCAGTGTTATTGATGTGTAACATATTTCCGCTCGGTTGCTGGATAGTTTTGTGGGAGTGATTTTGAAAATTGGGGACGGAAGTGAATCGGAACGATCGAGCTGGCAGTGGTGGATCAAACGGAAGTATGCACTGCCCGCTCGATCGATCAAACGGAAGTGTACTAGCTGGCAGTGGTGGACAACGGAAGTATGCACTGCCCGCTCGATCGATCAAACGGAAGTGTACTAGCTGGCATGGTGGACAACGGAAGTATGCACTGCCCGCTCGATCGATCAAATGGAAGTGTGCCCTAGCTGGCAGTGGTGGATCGAACGGAAGTATAAGACACACTGCCAACTCGATCGATCGATCCAGCTGGCACTGGTAAGAAAAACATTCAGCGCGCGGTGTCGAAAATTGATACATGACGCACTCTCGGCCATGTGGAATGTATATGACATACTGAACGGAAAACGCTCATGCGAACTCTGGTGTCAAGTGATTAAAACAAATGACATGGTACATGTTCGAAGTCTTCGTATCAGTATTTTTAAATGGTAAAATGCCTTAATATCAAACATTGTAAGTAGTCGGCATTGCATTGGCATAAGGCATTTTAAACTCAATGTCACTCAGGAACATTATCGAAACAAGCAAAATATAAATGAAACTTAATTCCGTAATGCAGTATTATTGGAACGTGGAAATAAGTCACCATTTTGTGCAGAATATTTGCGTAGTCGAAATAGCCGTGGGGTTATTGCGTATGACTGTGAATCTAGAGATCTTGGGTTCGAATCCTGGGCGGGGTATATATTTTTGCTACCAGATTATCACTTTAAACTATATTTATCATATCAATATGACTCATTTTAACAGAATCCATATGAAATTACGTGTTGGTCTGTGAATCAAGAGGACCTGTTTATAAGGAATTTAAGGTTATGAGTGGTGTCGCGTCTATTAATCTAGATGATCCATATCGTATTCTTTATTTAGGCAAGTGCTGGTGGAAGCTACAAATCATCTAATAAAATGAGTTCCGTATTATAAACTACAATATCTGTGAAACACTCCCTTTTACAATAGATTAATATTTGTGGCAATCAACAACTTCACGTAAGGTTTCTTCTATGTCAGATGTTACACATCATATGCGACTACTGTAAGGCTCGTAATTTTTTTGTGATTCCACACGAATTACGACTATTTACAAATAAACAATGAACACCTCCCTTCTCCATTAATGACTTTTATTGTTGGTATTATACATACTCCCTTGTGGTAGAGATGGGCAATACAGTGCTCGAGTCAGGCACTGAATGATAAGCCGATGGATGGCATCTCAATCATTAACACTCCAAGTATCTTATTGTATTTAAAATCCCAGGACACCTACCCTAATGCTGCTACACGGTCAACAGAGAAACCCTCACCCCAGAACAGGACGCTGATGACCAAGTTGTCCCAAGGCCCCAACAATAATAGGTTTCCGTTATACATGGTCGCTTCTGTATAATATTGAATGTGCATGTGATTACCGTAGTAATTAATGAAATAGCATGCTGGATATCATTAAATTCATGTCACTGCCGTACGTACAGAAATAATTATGATAAGAAGACAATAAGAGCCGTACATTTTCCTTCCATAAAGATAACGGATTATTACTGCGCACATGAACAGGTACCAATTAAAATATAGGCCTACATTACGTTCCATTTTGAACTCGACCTTGACAAATCTTCAATGATCTTGTTGATGATTTATTTAACCTTTGAGAACTGGTGTGAAACAAGTAGTTACGTGAAGAACTATACAGCCTATTTTCATATATCCTACTAATGTTAATTGCCTCTATCAACATACTAAATCTCAGTTTGATTGCTGTAATAGATTCGTAGATATTGAGAACCGTCTAAATATTTCGGATGGTCGCCATGTTGGACTTTTATATATGTAGGGCTTAAATTGTACTGTTACATGAAGATTATTGTGTGCGTGTAGTACTAAAACTTAAATCACATGATTAGGACACAAGAAGTAAAAACGAGATGTTAAAATTTCGCACAGCTGCCATCTTGTGGTTTTGGAGACAATTGAAATAAATTAGATGCCAGTGGATTGACATTTGTATAAGGATTTACTGTACCAATTTCACTGCACTTGGATGGTTAAATTGCGAGAAACGACCATGTGAATATGTATACTTCGCGTCGCCACCATGTTGAATTTGTGATCACCAGGTTATTGAAAGTCCTATAAGTGAACTTATGTTCATAACCCCTATGAACATAAAAATCAGTTTGATTGCTGTAGTAGATTCGTAGATATTGAGAACCGTCTAAATATTCCGGATGGTCGCCATGTTATATTGTTATATGTATAGGCCATAGAGTCATGTACCTTTAAATGAAAATTATTGCGTAGGTTAATTATTCAAACTTTCACTTCGATCGCATGATTACGACACAAGAAACAAAAACTTAATTTAAAAATTCGCACAGCCGCCATCTTAAGGTTATGTAAACAATTGATCTAAATTACATACCAGTACATTACAATGTGTATAAACATTTGCTGTACCGAGTTATATTGGGTTTGGATCATTAAATCGCGAGAAAAGTCTATTTAAAACTTTCAACTTCGCTTGGCCGCCATGTTCGTTTTGTAGTTAGCAGGTTTTCAAATTTCACATAAGTGAACTTTTAGTAGATCCCTTTATCACCATAAAAAATTCCAGGGTGATATCGGTAATAGCTTCGGAGATATTGAATGCTGGTGAAATATTTCGCACAGCCACCATGTTAGATTGGTCAGAAGTAACAAAATTTGAAGGGCACGGTCGGAGTCACCCGGAATAGTGCTATGATGTTACCGAGTTTCATTGAAATCGCTCAAGCCGTTTAGATTTTATTAGGGGGACACACACACGCACACACAGACAGACACACGGACAAAAGGTGATCTCATAAGCCTATTTTTTTTTTTCATAAATGAAAATAAGCTAAAAATGTAACACGAAGACTGGCGCTAGGTCATTTTGACCCATAGTGTGTCACTCCCATTTTGTCGTAGTCGTTCAGATTTTAATGAAGTAATTTTACACCTGGTGTCTTCCTATGAACTATTCCCAATATAAAATAAGGTTTATTTATATTTTTCAAATTTAATATGCAGAAACATAATAATAATAATAATCTTTTTATATAGCCGAAGTATTATTGCAGCCAAACGGCCAAGGAAAAAGAGTTACAGTTGAAATAGAACAATAGAACATATGTGAACATTTCCACTAAGTACATCTCCACTGTTACTCTGAACAGAGTTATTACCTAAAATGCGCACAAATGTGCATACATAAAGACATATTCTATGTACAATGTTTGATACATTTAGATCTAGTCTTTGCTATAGTCGATGATAGACTTAATCCTCTTATGACATTTAGTTAGGTGGTATTTTTCACAATGTTCGTTGCATAGTACGCATACACATGCATTGTTTGGTTCGTGAAATTTGTCATTTCTACATATAAGGTGCGTTCAAAATGTAACGAGTCGGAGGCATAATTACAGAAACCAGTACCTGTATGTAAGTATTGGCCCTGGCTGTTGAGGCACTTGTCCCACTGTGACACGAGGAGGTGATGGCTGTCTCATAAAATTCCCTGGGCTGCGATGTGAACCAGTTCGGCACGTACAGCTGGACGTCGGCGTCCAAGGTGAATCGTTAGCCCCGCAGAGCCCTTTTCGGGGGACCAAACATGGCGTAATCACAGGGAGAGAGGTCCGGACTGTATGGAGGGTGGCCGGGAACCTCCCATTTGAATTTCTGCAGGAGTGCCGCGACTGTGTTGGCCGTAAGAGGCCGTGTATTGTCGTGGAGCGACCACGGCGACTATGTCGTTCACTGTCACTCGGCGGTTCTGGGTAATGAGTGCATCAACCAGCTGGACATTGTCATCGGTAATTCACGGGGGTGCTCCAGACCGGGCAACATCGGCTAACGACACCCGTCCTTCCCTGAAGCACTAGTGCCACGCCTTGACCCTTGCAAGGGACATGCATTGATCACCGTACACTTGTGACATTCGGCGATGAATGTCCGTTCCCCCTACTCCTTCCGCTGTCAGAAACCGAACAACACCTCTTTGCTCTTCGGTTGACGCCTCCATGTCACTGTTTGCAATGCGACTGGCAGCGTTGGACGATTGATGCATGCTGCTGCTCGCTTTGTATCGTCACGTGACGTGCACGCGTGCCCTCTAGCGACGGGCTGTGACTTCCCACGCTCTGGTTGGAACCACACCTCGTTACACACGCCACGATTAGCCGATGTAGTCACCGGTTTGCGCTTTCCAGCCTCCGGCTCGTTACTTTTTGAACGCACCTTATATCTTGTGGTGATAGCCGTGCACTGAAAGTCTGGTTCGCTATTGCCCATTTCCTGTCTTTTTAACAGTATAATTGGCCTTTATAGTGGCGGTCAAGTAGTCATCTCAACAAAGGAGCTGTTGACCAACGTGTCCCAAGACGTGAGATATGAGATTGTACTACAGCAAAATAGTTGGATTTTCCCCCTTATTTTTTACAGATTGTCCCGACTAACGTAAGCCAAAAATTGTCACGCGATGACTGGCGCCATGGGTAAATCTGACCCGACCGTAAATAATATAGATATAACTTGAGTGTTCAGAAAGCTACGGACACGTTACTTTTGCAGGGTGAAGTTCAAGCCTAGGAAGGAAGGTGCAGTAAGCGACAGGAAATGAGGGCTGACCAAAACGAAAATATAGAGCATTATTTAAGCCTCGGGTCAAAAATACCCTTGCGCGAGTCCTCCTGGGTTAATGGATTTGCGACATCGAGGTCATGTAGCCCCGTGTACGTGGGTGTACAGTAAACTCTCACTAATGCGGACTAATGGAGACGAGGTCTGGTTCAAATTATAGAAAGACCGAATTATAAAAATGTTTTCTAAAATATTGTACTGTACAGTTCAAAAGTTCTGAAATCATGCAAATATGCTTTGAAGGAGGGGTGCCCAAACTAAGGGCCACATTGTACATAGTTGGGGGACCTTGCGGGCCAATGACACTCCGGGGGGTTTGAGGTGCAATATGGTGAGTTTAGTGGCTCTTTGAGCTTAGTTTTCTGACTATTGTTGCTATTTTCTACATTTATTTGTGACCCCTTGTACTACAGCCCATGAGGGCCTAGGCCTATCAAGCGACCGCTGCCCAGCTGCAGCTATTGGGGTGACGCGTGGTCAGCGCGTCGGTTCCCCTCGGCCGTTAATCTTGGTTTACATGACCGGGGTGCTGCCTCAATGTCAGACAGCTACTCAATTGGCCTCACGAGGCTGAGTGCACCCCGTTCCAGCCCTCACGTCAGTTTCTAAAATCCCTGACGGAGCCGGGAATCGAATCCGGGGCCTCCGGGTGAGAGGCAGGCGCGCTACCCCAACACCACGTGGCCGGCACATATTTATTTGTAGTGGACAAAACACTAAAAATAAATTTAAATACTTTTAATAAATCCCTTTAAAATAGAAGTACGAAGATATTCAACACACTCATACAGCATGAATGACAAACAGTGAGTACTGTTGCCATTTTCTATATTTATTTACTAAAAATATGTACTCTGATATTCAATATGAATGACAAAGAGTGAGTATTTATGTTCATTTTACACAATTAATAATCAAATTATGAAATAGAGATCATGATCATTTACTTTAGTGCGACAACTGGAACTTGTTTCAAAGTTTTGGCGACAGGGCGCGGGCCATATCCGCTTTAAAGTATCTACATTGGTTGTCCATCGTTAAAGTTTGAAGACAAAACTCTGTCATAATACACTGAGTAGAATCGCCGGCTTGGATTTTATCCAGCACTCTCATTATTTGTCTTCTGAACTTAGCAATGTATAATTTACCCCTAACACCAGGCGCGGATTCAAGGGGGGGGGGGGGGGTCACGGGGGTCACGGGGGTCATGACCCCCTCCCCCCCAACGGAGACCAAATTCTTTTGCTAACTCAAAAAACGAAAACACAATAACCAGGCAAATAAAACTTACGAATTTTAACTGAAAAACAGTTTATTTTATTTTATTCAATACTGAAAATATCTTTATCGCAATTATTATGTTCTGTTACAACTGTACATTTTTACAACTTCATACCTCTTATATAAAAACGATTATTTATATAACAAAATCAACTCGTCTATTTTGTTTATCAAACCTTGTGATTACCGAATCCATGTCTATAGAGATGTCACGATGAATGTGCAGCAATGCACGGATAGGAATTTGGGGCTTTTTTTCGCACCAAAAATTTTTGCCGACGTCCAAACTGCAAGCTTGGTTGGCAATTTAAGCTGTGACTTTCTCCCTTTGTCGGTACCAACTCGACTTGCCGAAACTGTAACGTACCTTGATATTTTTCTCGAAGCTCGATGTTAAAGTCGCAAAACACACCTTTGCAATTTGTACGAACATTTTTGGTGCGCTAAACGCATCAAATTTCTATCCATGTAACTTGCAAAAAATTTATCTGGTTTTGTACGTTTGGTTATTTTGTGATTGCGTTCGTTGTTAGTGATACAATTTTTCTTAACAATTTCTATTCTCTGACCCCCCCCCCTCCCCCCAAACCAAACTCTAGATCCGCGCCTGCCTAACAGTCATCTTAGTTACTATATTCTAGGGAGGACAACAGTACGACACTTCCAAACACTTTTAAGCTATATAAAGTAACACAATGTAACAGTAACTCGTCATGTGGGCTTCAGAAAATAAACTGAGCAGGCACTGCCTTTGTTGTGTGATTGTGACCAATTATGATACATACGGTACTTATAATTGGCTGCGAGTGGAATGAACGGGAAGGGAGGGTGATGTGATCGACGTCATACAATAGATGGCCTTGGTGAAAATGACGTCTGGCACAGTGGCGATGAAAACCTGTCCGAAATATCCGAATTCCGAATTAGTGAAGCCCGAAATAGTGAGGGTTCACTGTATGTATAATTTGTCTGATAACCTGTCTCATTATGATGGCCGTGTTATTGTGTGTACTTGTAATTCAGGCTAGAGTGGGAAGGAGGTGGTCGGCATTTGCCTGGAGTAGACGTGGGAAACCAACGAAATGCACTACCATGATGGCTGAGTTGGGAATCGAACCCATATCTTGCCTCACGAGGCTGCGTGTACTAGGCCTACGTTCCAGCTCTCAAACTAAATTATATTTATTGGCAAAGCCGAGAATTGAACCCGTACCTCTGAGGTGGCAACCAAGCATGTTAGCCACTACACCAGGAGGTGTCCTTTGACAGAAAACTGACCAAAAACTGAATGGGGTTCAATTCTATCCAGGCTCTGCTCTGGTCTAAGGGCTGGAACGGGATACACTCAGCCTCATGAGGCAGAACTGGTAAGAGGTGGGATCGATTCTCAACTCAGCCATCCAAGAAGTTGCCTTCGGCGGTGTCCCACTTCTACTCCAGGCAAATACTGAGACGGTACTGTCACTGATCTGACAAGCTGTCAGGTGATATGGCAACGCAGCAAAATCAAGAGGAAAGAGGAAGAGATTGGTTGGTTGGTTGGTTCCTTAGTTTAGAGGCTGAGACAAAGCGGTCATGTAGCTCCGTGTACTTTGGGTGTGTGTAGAATCTGTCTGATAACCGGTGTTAATTGTGATGGTTGTATTAGTGTGTGTTATCTGTTTTAGTTCAAGTAAGGGCTGCAGACGATAATTTGTTGTAAGTAGTTCCTACATTTGCTACCAAATGCTACCGTCCACGACACCTAGCTTGCGGGCTTGGCTACTAGACACCATCGCAGTCAGCACCTGGCAGTGAACATTGGAACTAATTTAACGTTATCAATTTTAACCTACAAATTTTGGCTTCACACAAGTGTAGTTAGTGGAAGGTTCTTTTTCATGCCATAAATCTATGACATGGGACCGTCGGCTTTACTTCCCCTTCGAAGGAAGGCATACTGAGGGATTTTAACGCTCTTAAAAAATCCGACGACTTCGGAAGGGTTTGAACCCGTGACCTTAGCATGCTACCAACTATGCCACCGAAGCCGCCAATAGGAAGATATTATGGTAGCTATCTCGACCTTATCATGTAAGAATTTAGTTGATCTTTGGACGGAAGGATTAGTTCAGCAATTCCTGGTGAGATAGATGGCACGGGCGAAGTCAACCTGGGAAGGAAGAAACGGAATATGAGGTGAGAATGCAGTGCATCATGTGTGAACAAGTATAACGCGGTCGACAGAGAAAAAAAGTAGAATCAGTTCGATTATTACACAGCACTAACTAGTGCGGAACATTATGGTAAGCAGCAGGGGCGGCTCCAGTCTCTCACAAGAAGTGGTGACAAATAAAGAAATATGAAAATTTTGGTGTTAAAATAACATGATAGCAGAGCAGTCAACTTGCTCATTTCTCACCGAGGGTTGGATTTCCGATGTTTATACACACCAATCTTGTCGCCTCCGTAGCGTAGCGGTCAGTGTGGTTAGCTGCCGCTCCGGAGGTCCTGGGATCGATTCCTGGCCCTGCCACGAAATTTGAAAAGTGGTATGAGAACTGGAACGGCGTCTACTCAGCCTCGGGTGGTCCAAATGTGTAGAGGGGGTTCGATTCCCACCTCAGCCATCCTCGAAGTGGTTTTCCTTGGTTTCCCACTTCGTCTTCGGGCAAATACCTACTGTAAGGCCACGGCCGCCCCCTTCCCCCTTCCTTGCCTATCCATCCTACTCTTACAATCCCTTCCCTCATGAGGCCCCTGTACGCTTTGCAGGTGAGGCCGGCTGGGCGAGGTGCTGATCACACCTCACCAGTTTTATCCACTCCGACCAGATGTTCTCAGCTCTAGGACACTGCCTGAAAAGGTGGTAGGGTTGAGTTCCCTCGCTGAGTCCGTGGGAACCACCACCCTGGAGGATAAACTCGATTTAATATATATATATATATATATATATATATATATATATATATATATTATACTAATCTTGATAGTCGGCATTTTACATCGGGACTTACCGATAATATATACCATACAATAAGAAAATATATAAACATAACTTTTTCATCACTCAACCATTCACTCACGAATAGCCTACAACACAAACTCAGACTCTTTGACACCTTGTCACTCACAAAAAATAACACGAACCGTTAACAAGAACTGAAAATAGCCTACATACAAAACTTTGCGTAATTCCATCCAGGCCTGACAGGTGCAGATGGTTTATGAACCATATATTTTTAGCTACCGTACTTTCTTCTTTGTTTTTCATTCACTTATTTATTCACTTTACCAGATAAGTAATTAATAAATACATATTATTTTCACTATTTATTACGGCAAGTTTTGATTTCAATTTTGGCTGAAGATCCCTCTTTCAGAGAAATCTGGAATTGATATTCTTATTTCCTCATAGTTAGCGACGGGAGAGGCTACGAAAAAGATCGTGAATTGGACTGCGCATGCGTGAACCGAGCCGAAAAGACCGCGGCACAAGACATCACTGGGGCGAAGATGGAATCAACGATCATACTCTACGGACGGAATCTTTAAACTACTAAGTAATTTGAAACTAATTAGATACTGGTATTAAACGTAGGCGTTTGAAATTATTCTTTCTTGTCTATGAATAATTACTTTTCTCTTAGAGGGCAGTGCCATGGCACTGTGGAACTACGCCTAGAACAGCTCCTGATATGTAGTACAAGAACTAGACCGAATAGTTCTTTAAAAACAAACATTAAAACTCAGCATAGCACACCTATATTACCCAACAAATTATAGTGTATTTCTACATAAAACACGAGTACAGCGAAGTCAACAAAGATACGTGGCATCGTAAGCTTTTACGAGCGCGATCTTATCCCCGTTCAGAACAAATGAATGAAGCGTTGTGCATTTGTCAGACGGGCGAACAAATTAGTGTCGTCAGGTGAATAACCTTTTATTATGATTATTCCAGATGCGGATCGACCGTCAAGAATAAATACTTGTAGCGAACATAATATCTCACGATAATATACACGCGGATATAAAAGCATTCAATATAACCTCTGCTTTCTAGAACTGTTATCACGGTCTTAACTTGATATTACTAATACGAATTCAGCACGGACATTGTAGTGATGTAGTTAATTGACATAGAGGCTATCAGCACCGACCGGTGCGGGTTTCGCGAAAAGAACTTTTCGAGCGAAGAGATGTCTGACTAAATCTGGAAGTATGGTAGCTGTTATAATTACGTGACGTAAACCGGGAAGATGGATGCCAACGTGGAGCTGAGAAGGAGACCACGGGACCTGGAGCTGTGCCCTAGGTGGAGGAAAATAGGTCACCTGGAGAAAAGGGGCCGATTTTTGAAGAGAAGACGTCGATGGAAGTACAGCCTATTGGCTATTGAATTAAGGTACAGAACGTATTATCCTAACCAGAACGTAGAATTAGAGTGGATCACGGTATTACGGATATTTGGCAGTTGGATATAAATTTTTTAAAAAATGCGGTAATTTTTAATTTTTATGGATGTCTTAAAATATAATGTTGATGAAAATAAACCGATAAGGAAGAGAATGAAGTAATGGTTAGAGCAAAAGAGAAGAGTACTTGACATTTTTCAACTACGATTGTTTAATTAGGATATTGCGCTAATAGGTTGATTAAACTTTCAGGAACAGTCATAGTCTACGAAGCTATATTTTACACGGTAGAAATTATTTTCAGACAACACAAAGATTTTGATTTAGTGATTTGAATGAGTAGATGTGATTAGTAGTATATGAGATGTGGATTAAGGGATTTAAATATTGTAAAAAATGGAATTATGGTTATACGAGGCGAGTATGGTAATTAAATGAGGAATATGATGAGGTTAAGCGTTCTCCATATGATGGGGTTCAGTAATAATTAATAATGATGAATGCGACATGAATGTTAAATATTAATGAAAGATGAGGTCACGATTAATTTAATTGATGTAATATTAACCTGAAAGGAATCCCAAAATGAATTAATGAAAATATATTGAGCTATAAATAATAAGTGAAATGAAAAACATTGAAAATTAAATCAATTAGGACGATTTCTTGTAAAGTGAAGCCGAACACAGAAAAATGGTTAATTATTGAAATAATTAAATTATGGAGTCATACTTAATGAAGCCAGTGGTTTTTCAACAAGGTATGACTTGAAATGAATGGCAACATAACCATTAGTTGTAATTAATGATTCCATGATTACATTGAAATGCAAAGAAAGTTACAAAATAAATTCTCAATGAAATAAAACAAGATTAAGTGGAAGTGAATTGTTATATGAAGAAAAGCCTTTAAAAATATAGTCCAATAGGACATTTTTGTAAATAGACGTGCATAAAAGTGTATAAAGTTAATGGAAAGGCAATGAACATCCATATTTGAACATAAATAGGCTAATTAGGTAGAAGGAGATCAGAATGTGTTTTTTTTTTCATTTTTCTTAAATATGCACCTACTCACAAATGGACTCTATAATGGAGAGGTGGCGTGATACCTTTGTCAAATTAAAGTAAATTGATTGAAAATTGAACATAGATCTCCGTCAGTTTATTTGTGTCGAAGGATAAGGCGCAAGGAAATTTTTGTCCTAATTAGAATATTTTGAGCTTATAGTTTTATTCTTTGTGCACCTCAAGACTTAACTCCAAAGAATCTCCAAGTGCAGGTAGACAAAATTGTTTTATTATTTGTATTTGTGTGGAGTTAATAAATTAATTGGATGTGTTTTTATCTTAGTTCAGCTGAGTTCTATATCTTGTTTTTGCTTGACAGAACGAGTATCGGTATAATTTTGAGGTATACCTAGTTGAACCCAATGCCCACTAATGCCCGGGGATTATTTGAATATAATTCGAAAGTTTCTATAAAACGGACGAGCAAATCAAAGCGTGCTCGCTAATTTATTCAATAAAGCAATTACAATAAAATAAAATAACACTGATAATCTTTCTAAGTTCGCTGAAATGAAAATAAAATAACTAAATTAAACTAAACTCAGGTCAATGATCTTACTCTCCTCATATAACTATTTTAAAAGACTGTTAGGAGTTTCCAAAATAAAAATATTAACTCAAATTTGATATGTCAAATTAAAAATAACGAAGAAATACTTTCAGAACAACCTGTTCTTGATTATCATGAAAATGCGGCCCAAATCAAAATCATCAAAACAGCTACAGAGGCAGAGGTTGGCTAAAAATGTCATTTTGTTATCTATGGAAGTTGGCAACCCGCTGCTCTTTTGTAGAAAAAAACATAAAATCTACACTGCCGTGAAGTGAGGTGATTTTCGACACACCAATAATTATTTCTTGTAGGCCTAGCGAGATTACCGATGGAATCAACAGTCAAACCAACGTATTGATAGAGACTGGACTGGCAGAGCTAAATATAAGCCAGCAGTACGTACAGGACTTGAGAAAACGACAAAATGAAGCGGAAGAACAACCCAGCACATCGAGGGCAAAGTATTATCAGCAAAATGATGGCCGGAACAGAGATAATAATCCTGGTCCATCGGGACAGGAGAATGACGATTTTGAAATGACAGAGGTGATGCGACAGGTTGCAGGAGCTGACATTTTAAACTGGCAACCTGTAGATGAAGTCCTGATCCACGAACGACAAACAACTGAAGAGACAAAATCCATCAACCTTCCAATCATCTGTACTGTGGTCAGCAACGTAACAATTAACACTTGAATTGACACGGGTGCTATGGTCAACGTCATATGTTTTGAATTATATGGCCGACTTATAAGCACCGGAAACTAACGTTAAAGCGCGAATGATGATTCCCAATCGCACGGTGAAATGCAAAGTCCAAATCCTACGTGAAATTATTGGAGGATATGCTTCTCTAGTCATGAAGAACATTAACATTAACTTCATTCGGACGTACGAGGGAGTGCAAAGGCCATGCCATCAACTAAGTTGGAATAGTTTTATGCAAAAGCTGTTAAAAATAAATTCACGTGAAAATGGCTTTATCGCTCTCCCTTCGTATTTAACTTATACTTTCATCACATTTTAAACAAATATATCCTGAAATTGTGGCATTGCATTACATGGACGCGTCTTCAAAAATATAATGTTATTACATTAAAATTAATTAAAATTCTGATGATAGTAAGTATTATAGTCTACTGTATGTGCAGTACTGAATTGTAATGTACGAAGATATTCATAATATTTATATTTAAATATTAATTAGTTATTATTACATTGACATTTACATGAAAATACAAAACAATCACCATCGGACTCCTTGCGAGCCAAAGACGCTGATGGCAACACTGGATCTCAAGATGTTCAGAGTTACTGAAGAGATAAAACCTTTCATACTATACTTGCAGTAGGTCTACCAAGGAAGGCAACTTTTTGCATTAACTGTTGAGGTTGGCTAAAAATGTCATTTTGTTGTCTATGGAAGTTGGCAACCCGCTGCTCTTTTGTAGAAAAAAAAACATAAAATCTACACTGCGGTGAAGTCGTTACGTGAAAAATAAGTGTAAGTTATGTCTGTTTTATTTATTCAATCGAACAATACAATCTAATAGAATCGAATAGAAGTTATCTAAAATTATAAAAGAAAAGATTACTTCAGACACGCTCATTGAGCTAAGAGGATCGTGAAAATCAAGAAATAAGAATTAGCAAGACCAGCGTCCCAGCAAACGATGACTGAAGAAGATAGGGTGGGTGAGCTTAAAGGATTTACCATTCTAAAAATGCAGAAAACTATATTTTATGGGAGCTAGATTTAACAACGCTGCTCCAATCCAGGTATCTCCTATCTTTTCTGAAAGGAACTGCTACAAAACTAGATATGGATAAGGCAAAGGAGTTGGAACAATGGGAGGCCAAGTATGCCAAAGTTAGGTACTACATTCTCAAGACAATAGATTACTCTTTGAAACCTCTAGTGCTAAGTTGTGAAACGTCAAAATCGATGTTCGATCTCCTAACAAATATAATACAAGAGAGACCCCGAACAACACAAGTATCAGCTATTGTCATCTTTCTGCGGATACAAGTATGATAACCACAAAACCCTCATTCAAAATATATCTGAAGTAAGAAATCTAGTGGCAAGACTCAGGAGTCTAAAAGAAGACATTAGTGAACAGATGGTAATCACCAAAATAATTACCACTCTGCCAGGCCAATACAGATATTTTAATCCAGTGTGGGAGGCCACACCCGCTGCTGAGAGAACCTTGGAAAATCTCATTTCAAGACTTATCATACAAGAAGAATCAAATACAGCTGAAGAACTCAAAATAGCTTTCAAGACTGAAAAGAAATCCAATAATCCCAGTCAAGTGAAATGCTACAAGTGCAACATGATTGGACATAAAGCTAACAATTGCCCTCCTAACAGGCAAGACCAGGGAAGGCCAAAACAGAAGCAACAGCATCAAGCTTCAGGAAAAAGTGATCTGCAGTGTAAAAATTGTAATAAAGGTGGACACGAAACCTCTGACTGCTATGCAGGTAAAACTTTTGAACCATGCAAATATTGTGGGTTAGACAATCATTGGAATCCACATTGGAATTGCCACAGAGAGAAGATGCGTAGAAAAAGGGTTCAAAATAGAGAACAGGAGCTATATGTGGTTGAAAAACAATGCCATACAACAGAAGAAACATCTGGAGAAGAGTTTCTTGAAGAGTTTGTTGTGGATAGTGGATGCACGAACCATATGACCAAACAAGATGCGCTGCTCACCAACAGGAGAACAACTGAACCTCAAAATATAAAAGTTGCAAAGACATTGAAACCAAAGATATCATATTTCAGAATGTCAGTTTCAACCAAGCAAGCAAGGTGAATAGACGTGCAGTGAAGTGTAAGGAAGAATGGGAATCGCTATTCAGCAGTACCGGGCGGTCATCGGCTGTTGGCAGGCTAGAGTGAAGTGCGATTTCGGTATCGGGAAGGTGATAGCGGGCAACGTCACTGAACAGATGGGGGTTTTGGCGATGGGGATGGTAGCGCTGGTTGTGGCGACGCTACTATTAATTGGAGGAGTGGAGTCAAACCCAGGGCCTGGTCAGCTGGGATGGCAAGAAATGGAAAAAATAAGGGAAATTGTAAAGGAAGTGTCACAAAATGACCAGATCCGGGACATTCTTCGTGAGCAATGTAAGGAATTCAAGGAGATGAAGACATGTATAAGAGAAGAGATGGGAATAGTGACAGAAAGGCTGACCGAGAATAGCAGAGAGATAAAAGACCTAAGAGAAAAGGTGAAGATATTAGAGGGGGAGGTAAATGAATTAAGAAAGGCCAAGCTGGATGAGAGAAAGAAAAACGTCTTCATTTACGGAATAAAGGAAGATGCCAAGGAAAGCACCGAGGATCTAACATCCAAGGTGCTCCGAGTGATTAGTGAAGGCATGCGGATAAGCATTGGAGTCTCAGAGATTGACAATGTGACCAGGATAGGCCGGGGAAGGGGCACGAGGCCCGTGAAAGTGTCTTTAGTTTCTTCGCTGATGGCTCACAGAATTCTGACGAACGCAAAGAACCTGAAAGGGGAGAGGATATGGGTAAGGAGAGAAATGAGTAAAGAAGAGGCAAGCGAGCAACGGACCTTGCAGTTTCATTTAAGGAAGGCAAGGAGCTCTGGTCTCAAGGCTTATGTAAAAGGCAATAGACTGGTGGTTAGCGGCAACAACTGGGATCGGATTTGGACAGTGGCACAACTCCAGGATATGGAGAAGCAACAACAACAGGAGACAGTCAGACCTAGCAACCAGGTGGAAGCAGCTGGCGGCTCAGAGGGAAGTGCGGTGATTCAACAGAGAGCATCGACCTCCAAGTCCAACACGGAAGTGGCGCGAGCAGGAACGACCAACGTCAGCGCCAGGAACACCGGACAAGTGCGTGGTTTGCAGAAAGGTGAGACTGTCAAACAACGAGTTACTAGTCTAAAAGAACTATGGGGCAAGAAAACCTTGACAGAGCAGTTTAATGTGGAGAAGGAGGTCATTTCTTCTCCAGGTGGCAGCATACTGGAGCTAGAGAAAGCTAGAGTTACTAGAAGTAAAGCTACCGCCAGCGAAGAGGGTAGGGGTAAAAAATAACTAAACTGGAATATTGCTAGCGTAAATATAGAGGGTTTTTTAAATAAGAGAAGGAACGATGTAGTTTTGACCCTAATAGAAGATATGCAGATTGTAGGATTTGTTGAGAGTTGGCTCCCTGTAGGTTGCGAGGTTAAAATAGATGGCTTCAATATATATACAAAACCTAAGATTAGGAAAGCTCGTACAGGTAGGTTTCCGGGGGGAATTGTTGTTTTAATTAAAGAAGAGGTGAGGGAATTATCAGAATTTATTAGTTCAGAACTGGAAGAAGTAGTGTGGGTAAAAGCAGATATTAGGGGGAGGGGGAAAGGAACGGTATGTTTCGGCTTTGTCTACAACCCTCCGGAGAATTCCCCGTATGCAAGAGAAAGCTTTTTCGATGAGTTAGCTATGGAAATAAACAGAATTCAAAATATATATGAAGAGGCAGAGATTGTGCTTTTAGGGGACTTCAATGCGAGGGTTGCAGACAGAAAGCCCCTTTACAGCAAGGGGGTTGCCGAGGCCGTATGTGGGGATAGGCACAGCAAAGACAAGGAATGTAATAAGAACGGAGAAAAGATTTTGGAACTATGTGGAGCAGAAGAGCTATATATATTAAATGGTGTCTGTGTGGGGGATGAAGAAGGTAACCTGACGTATATAACAGAGACTGGAGGAAGTGTAATAGATTTAGCAATATGTTCCAGAGGAGCACTAGCCCTAATTAAGAGGTTCACTGTTGAAGAATGGGGGGAATCACACCACCTACCAATTGTCGTCAACATGCAGGGAGCGGTGACAAAATTAAAATCAAAAGGGAACCCACAAGTTAAAGCTATAGAGAGAAAAGTAAATAGATTCAGATGGAGGGAGGAAAACTGCAGAGAGTTCCAGAACTACTTCCAGGGAGAAAATTTTGAGCTGATAAAGGTAGGGATAAGTTTAATGATCAGTAATGATGAAATTGAAGGGGTAATACGTATGATTGAGAATGCAATTATGATGGCCGGGCGGAAAATGCGCGTGAAGGCTAGAGGAAAATTAGGGAGAATTAAAGGATGGTACGATGAATCTTGTAGAAGGAAGAAAACCGAAGTTATTAGGGCACTGAAGTTATACAAGAGAGGAGGGGATGATACGATGAGAGTAGAATTTTGTCGTCTAAGGAAGGAATATAGGGAACTGCTCAGCAAAATGAAAGATGAATGGCAGGGTAAGGAAGCTACAGCACTAAATAAGGATTCTAAAGCTAACGACTGTAGCAAAGTGTGGAGCAGGATAAATTCTTACTGTAGGGGGAGCAGAAGTGGTGGGGGGAGCTCTATTAGTGATGAAGTATGGATTGCATATTATGAGAATCTGTTAAATGCTGAAGATAATTGGAGGAAGAGGGATGAGTTTGGCGTCCCGAGGGGGATGGAGGTCGTTCTGCCTATGCTGGACCAAGTCATATCGATAGAGGAAATTAAGGGAGTAATAGTAAAAAGTAAAGGAGGGAAGTCAGGTGCTATTTCGGGGATAACAAATGAATTTTGGCAAGAGTTGAGTAATAATAGGTTCATGATGGACAGCTTGGTAAAAATCTTTAATAAAATCTTTGAAGGAGGTAGATTTCCGAGGGCGTGGCAGGAAGGGATAATTTGTCCAATATATAAGAAGCGTGGGGACAAACTAGACCCAGGCAACTATAGAGGCATAACTTTGCTTGATAATTTGAGCAAAATATACACCGGGGTCTTATCCAAGCGTTTAATAGCATGGGCAGAGGGCTGTTCGGTGTTCTCGAGACTCCAGACAGGGTTCAGAAAAGGGATGAGAACCAGTGACAATATAATGGTGGTTAAAACGGTGATGGACAAGTACATAAGAAGGAAAAGAGGCAAGCTGTATATCACAGCTATTGATTTGGAGAAGGCGTTTGATTCAGTGAGCAGGGGAGCTGTCATGGCTAAGCTGGGAAAAATCGGGGTGTCACATAGAATGATACGAGCAATTGAGAATGTGTATTCCGAAGTGAAATGTGCAATTAAAACTAAAGATGATGTAATTGTAGGAGAGATAACGTCTAATATAGGATTAAAACAGGGATGCAAATTATTCCCGGTGCTTTTTTTGCTATTTATCAACGATATTTTTGATTCAAAGGGCTTTGAGCAACGGTCCAACCCTTGCCTGGACAATTATGATATCCCGGGCCTAGCTTTTGCTGATGACATCCTTCTGCTTGCTCTAACACCCTATAATATGCAATATAGTATTGACGAGATTGTGAGATACTGTGAGGACTGGAACTTAAAAATTAACCCGAGTAAGACCAAAGTTATGGTCTGCAAAAGGGGAGTTAAACTGGCTAAGAATGAAAAGTGGGTCATGTATGGGTCTCAGTTAGAGACGGTGAAAAAACTTGAGTATCTAGGGACGATAATGGCGAGTAATGGTAAATGGACCGAACAAATTAAAAGGGCAAAATCGAAAGGGCTAGCGGCATTGGCGAATGTTAAAGTGTTAGAGCGTAGGTTACCGAATCTTGATTACAAAGTGTATAAGAATGTGTTCAACGCACTCATCGTTTCAAGAGCACTCTATGGAGTGGAAGTATGGGGTTTAGAGGAAGGAACGAAAACCCTGGACAGTATTGTAAGTAGGTTCGCCAAGATAATTTTGGGGCTACCTAGTTGCACGGCGAATTGTGGAGCGAGAATGTTGTGTGAGGATGTAAGCATTAGACAACATATCATAAAAAGGGTCATAAAGTCTTGGATTCGTTTAAAAGCAGGTGGAGGGGGGGAAATGCTTAAGGTAGCCTACCTGCACCAAATGAAGCATCAGCAAGAGGGCTACTGGGTGGACGGGGTAAGAAGTGTACTGGAAAGATTAGGAATGGGTTATCTATGGGATAGGGACTTACAAAGAGAGGAAGGTAGGGTGTGTAAAAAAGTGTGCAGAAGGGTTAATGACGTAGAGTTGCAGGTGCTAAGGGAAGAGTGCACCAGTAGGAGAACCTTAACGGAGTTCTGCGAAATAAGGAACTTTATGAGCATAAAGCCTCAATGCCTAATGAAAAGAGAAATGAGAGGGATAATTTGGTGGTTAATGGGGGTGTATAAGAACAAAGCGTTGAGAGAAGTAGGAAAAGAGGACATTTGCCTGTTTTGTGGGAAGGTTATGGGTGCAGCGCACCTGATCAGGGAATGCAAGGAAATTAAAATGATAAGAGCAAAGTTTGTAGACAAAGCAGATCTAAACAGAATAGAAAATGAAAATGAGTATCACACTTTAATTAAATTACTAAAAAGGGAATGGGGGAAAGCAGGTCAATTAGCAAAATATTTTAATGCCATCAGGGCAATGTGGAATAAGAAAGCGTCGGATGAGATTCAGAACAAAGATGCATGTAAATTAAGCATTCAAGTACAGGAGATGGCTTCCTAAGCTATAAATCTTGTTAAAGCCTAGGAGAGCCTATCTGTATTAACTAGGTAGCCTATACGATACTACCGTACAGCCACATATTGCTGTCTGTAGATTTTTCCTGTGAGTTTGATGGTGTTTTTTTTCCTTACCACAAAACTTATCAGACTCTTACAGTCAGTAAGGGCTCGATAGGGAAATAAAAGTAATTCTTTCTGTGAGGTGTCTCCCATGGAGAACTGTCAAAAAATGAAGAACGCTGTGTCCACATTTATGATTAAGAAAGATCTTTGTGCAGTTTCCATCAGAAAAGTTGCCCAGTGATATTGTGAATGAAGATAACTACTGCAAAACATTATTTGAAATAACAAGGAAGCTATGAAATGCCGAATGGACATTTGGTTTAATTATATAACGCCACACTGTACATTTATGTTATCTATGTGTTTATTGTCTGTATGTCACGACATGACTCTCTGAGTTAAAGTGACAATTAACAAGTAGACTTGGTTTAAATAAATAAATAAATAAATAAAATATTTCAGAATGTCTCATATGTGCCTGAGCTGAGTAGAAATCTACTGTCAGTGAACTGTGTCACAAATGGAGGTGGAACAGTTCTGTTTAAAGGCAACCAAGTTAAAATATTTGACAAGAATGAAAATGTCTTAATGACAGGCAGTAAAAATGAAGTAGATCTGTTCGTGATAGACATGAAAAACAACTTGGAAGCTCACGCGACAAAGAAAGAAGAAACAAATACCGCCATGATGTGGCATCGGAAGATGGGCCATATCAGTACAAGATATCTGAAGAGACTGCCAGAACTCAGCCAAGGACTACCAAGCAGCCTGTCAAAATGTGAAGATTCAAGTGTGATGGGTGCACAGAAGCTAAACAAGTAAGAGTTCCTTTCAATACTGTGAGAGATAGAGCTACACGCCCATTGGAGATAATACATAGTGATGTATGTGGAAAGCTTGATCCACCAACATACAATGGCAAACATTATTTTATGACAGTGCTAGATGACTACACCCATTTTCTGGAAGTGTACCTTCTAGAGATAAAGGATGAAGCTGAAGAATATCTGCAGGAATACATCACTACAGCTCAAGCTAAATTCAACATGAAAGTTCACAAACTGAGGATTGACAATGGTGGCGAGTACAACAGTGATTTCTTCAAACATTGGTGCAAGAGAAAATGGAACAGTGCTGGATAACACTGTTCCTCATACTCCAGAACTGAACGGGAAAGCGGAGCGCATGAACAGGACCTTGCTTAATAAACTCAGAGCTATGCTACTTGCTGCCCAACTAGGAAATGACATGTGGGGGATGCCATTCAATCAGCAGCATATTTCCTCAACAGGAGTCCATCCTCCACCTGTGAGAAGACACCAGCAGAACTATGGTATGGCAAGAAACCAGTCTTGTCAAGAATGTTCATCTTCGGGCAAAAAGTGTACTCAAAAGTAGTACGAAAGAACAAGAAACTAAACAGTAGAAGCAACAAAAGAATATTTGTGGGATACACAACAAATGGTTGCAAGATATTCAACAATACAACCAAGAAAATTTACACTTCCCATGACATAATACCAGTCTATGAGCCTGAGAAGAGAATAGCCACAGCATCAGTTGCCACTGTGGAAGATTTTGATGAGGATAAAAAGGAAGATGAAATAAATAATCAAGAACAAGAAGACAACGAATCAGAAGAAAGTGAAGATTCTAGTAGTGAAGAAGAAGAAGATGGTGGGGATGAAGAACAAGAGGATCAACAACCACGCCAAGAAAATGAACAAAACCAAAGAGAAAATGTACGTCACGAAAACCAAAGAGTGGATGAAGAGCAAGGAAGACCAAGAAGAGAGAGAAAAACGCCTGCCTGGCACAAGGATTATTATATGGGCTCTGAAGATGAAGAAAATGAAGCTCTACTAACGTATGAAGACTGCATGGAAAGCGCTGAAAAAGACATAGTGGGAAAAATCCATCCAAGAAGAGAAAGAATGTCTTAAAAAGAATAATACATGGACAATGGTTCCAGAAAAATATGCCAAAGGCAACTAAATAATAACTAGCCGATGGGTATTTAAACTAAAAGAAGAGTTTGCTTATAGAGAGGCCGTTGGCAGCTTACTGTATCTGTCTACCAAGACTAGACCTGACATCAGTTTTGCTGTCAATCATGCAAGTAGGCATACCACTGATCCTTCTCAAGAAGATGTCATAAATCTAAAAAGAACAATAAGATACTTAAAAGGCACTGTCACAAAAGGGATTAAGTATGTTGCAAAAGAAGCAGATCTACTGAAAATTGAAGCATTCTCCGTCTCTGACCTGGGAGGAAATCAAGATAGAAAGAGAACAACAGGATTTGTAATAAAATATGCAACTGGACCTATTGCCTGGTGCTCCAAGAAACAGACTACTGTGGCACTCTCATCGGCTGAAGCTGAGTATGTGGCTGCAGCAAAATGTGTAGCACAGCTGAAGCACATCACCACATTTGTTCATGAGCTGCTCAACAGGAAGCCAACAGTGACTCTGTTCATGGACAATATGAGTGCCATTAATATGATCAAGTCTGGGCAGCTCACTCTAAACAGCAATCACATTGACATAAAATATCATTTTGTCAGTGATGAGTTGAGCAAAGGATGGTTCAAGATAAAGCACGTCTACACAGAAAATCAACAAGCCGATATCTTTACCAAGGCCCGCAACAGGGTGAAATATCAACAAGGAGCTAGAGAAAGGTATATAGAGTGGAAATGGCGCCGCCATTTTGGAAGCAGGTTGAACTGGCAGCCGCCATGATATACACTGTCAAGAGGGTGGGAGTCAGTGAGGGAGAGGCGTGACTAACGAGGCGTAATATAAGATTGGGCCTACGCAAGACCTGACAATTTAATTTGTACAATCATCTTACAAGACAACACGCTACGTTGCTTATGCACAGTACATTGCATGATTTCACTGTCCTTTAAAAAGAATAATTTCTGTGTACAACTGACGCACCTGTTGACCTCTCTCACGTTGAGCTGTATTTCTGCAGAAGTGGTAAAGCCTGCATTTATAATACTGTTTCACAATTCGCTCGATGAGTGAAGCATAGTGAGACTTTTCCCCAGGTTCAGTAGCTGTAAATAGATGGTCAGATTTCTGAAACAGACAACCCGGTAGCATAGGATAGAAATCTGTCTGCAACTTCAGCATGAGATTCTTCGTGTTCTTTCGCAACATACTGTCATTATTCTTGATGACAATCTCAGCTGTTTTACATAATTTCACTTCGTCATTTGATGGATTCAAAAGGCCAACTTTCACGTCTTTCTCTTTAATCAGTCCTTCTTTCTGAACATCTTGACCCCATGAAAGCACTTCTAGGCATTCAATACAAGTTAATTTCTTAGACACTTTGCGAACGACACTTCCTGCAATGTATTGAACAAAATTTTCTACATACATATCGTTCATTTGCATACCCCACCCAGGGGCTCACAACTTGTGGGACGTGGATTGGCGACCACGGGACCTCAGCTGAGACTGGCATTGCTTGCAAATCCACCCGTCAACCTTCCTTAGTTACCTCTTGTTCTCATCAAGCACTAACGGTATCCGACACCTGGAGAGTATTTCAAATTCATGTCTTCTTTGGCCCTTGTCTCATCTTTCCTGATACCCTCATTTTTCGAGGGATCAGACCAGATCTTTTCATTGTATCTCCTGCCTTGTGCACAAGACCCTATTGTAGGCACGGCCTGAGCAGCCTCTTGAGAATTAGGCATCGTTACCAACGAGCTACCCCCCCCCCCCCCCAGGGGCTCACATCTAGTGGGACGTGGGTTGGCGACCATGGGGCCCCAGCTGAGTCCGGCATTGCTTCCACTTACTTGTGCCGGGCTCCTCTCCGTCTTCTTTCCTGTCGACCTCACTTGGTCAACTCTTTTTCTCTTCCGACCCCGACGGTATTAGGGTAACCCAGGCCTAGGGAGTCTCTTCCTTTCCCGCCTTAATTGGCTCTTGTCTCATCTTTTCTGATACCCTCCTTCTGCGAGGGGTCTGCCTTCTTTTTCTTTTCCTGTTATCTACTGCCTTTTACTCAAGGCCCTCAAGGAGGCCGAGTGTAGGCTATGTAGCCCCACCACTTCTGGTGCACCCTGGATATTGCTACACCCTCAGGGGCTCTCGGCAGGTGAGATCGGGAGCTGGCAACCCCGAGGGATTCCTGAGCTGGGTCCGGTTTTCTCCTTTTATCCAATACCTCTGGGGCGGGCCCTCTCCTCTTTCACTTTTCTATCTGCCTTTCATGGCTCTCCTTCCTTCCAAGTCCCTCAATCCTTATTTTTCGAGGGTTGAGGGCATTTCTTTTCCTCCTTTCCTTTATTTGCCTTATTCTTCTTTTATTTTCAGTTTCTTCTTCTAGTATAGTCTATAAGTTAGTAGTTAGTTTTAGTTATAGTTTACATTTCATTTTCATCTTCACGATCACCCAAACCATTAGGGGCCGATAACCTAGATGTTAGGCCCCTTAAAACAACAATTATCATCATCATCACCAACGAGCTAGAGAATGGTATATAGAGTGGAAATGTTAGTTCCTGCTTCTGCAGAGGGAAACTGAAATGTAAATATCACACAAACTTAACGACACTCCTGTTGTCTTATTACTTCTATTCGTACAATTGAATGACGAACACACTGACGGCATGGTCTATGTATTTTAAAATAAATTTCATTCGGCGCATGTTCCTGTACAGCCCGAATAATCGCAACAAGCTCTTGTCAGACGACGTTCTAAATCATGGCCGCCTTAACTCAGGTTGCCTCCGCCCAGAGCGCTGCTACGCGGCTCCTTGCCTATCTATATACCTTTCTCTAGCTCGTTGAATATCATTAATTCCGAGATCAGCTTGTCATGTAAAGCACGAAATATCAAGACTGCTACTTTGTATATTACTTTATTGACTTTATTTACCATTATTTTGTGCCAAATATGTACGTTTCTCAAAATCTCCTTTTTACAGGGGGTAGGTTGGCTAAAAATGTCATTTTATTATCTATGGAAGTTGGCAACCTGCTGCTCTTTTGTTTTAAAAAACATAAAATCTACACTGCGGTGAAGTCGTTACGTGAAAAATAAGTGTAAGTTATGTCTGTTTTATTTATTCAATCGAACAATACAATCTAATAGAATCTAATAGAAGTTATCTAAAAATATAAAAGAAAAGATTACTTCAACATTAACTGCATATGGTTCCTCTTGAAGCCAAGGCTCTCCTTTGCATTATCCCAGTTCTTTGTGACTAAACCATTCACACAGGCAACAACCGGGATATCGAAAACTTCCTTTAGGCCGTATATATGGCTGAGCTCAGCGGTAAGTGGCTGATATTTGCGCCTTTTCTCAGCCACCGTATTCTGAAGGTTTTCATCGAGTGGCACAGTAATATCGACGATGGTAACCTTGTGTGCTTCCTTATCGAATATCACAAGGTTCTACAGAACGATCAGTTATTATAGTGGAATCCCATAAGAACTTGGCTTTATCATTGTTCAGAATATGATCAAGTCTGCATTTATAATATGTTATTATTATTAGTATTATTATTATAGTAGGGTATCCAATTATTTACTCTTCACTAGTCTCGAGAGTCAACGTACGCCACTGACATACTGAAATCAAAGAATCAACAAAGAATCTCGTGCGTGATAACATTTAAATTATTTCCAACAATTACGTTCGCTAAAATGAACATAACCATAGCGACGTTGTGTGGAAACCTAGTTGCTCGTACACATGAATCGCTAGGAATACTTCCTATAAATGTTATATTTATTTTTGTTATTAGTTCGTAGGTTTTATTTAATACTCGCACACATGAATCGCTAAGAATACTTCCTATAAATGTTATATTTATTTTTGTTATTAGTTCGTAGGTTTTATTTAATACTCGCACACATGAATCGCTAAGAATACTTCCTATAAATGTTATATTTATTTTTGTTATTAGTTCGTAGGTTTTATTTAATAAATGTATCTAAACCGGGGATTATAAATAGATTCTCGCAATGTAGACCTAGGTAAGGTAAACAAAATGTCGTATATCGACAGAGGGGAACGCATGTTCAAGCAACCGGCAGGTGACTTCAATACAATACCAGAACGTACTGAAGGGCGGTTGAAAAGATATAACTCCTGCTACGACGCCCGAGCATGGAGTTTGAAGTCAGAAGAACGCCGAAGCCACCTTTTAGAGTTGGTAACCAAGGTAAGATATTTACAGATCATTACTGCAATATTAGACAAAGCACGTTAGAGAAGCCTCACTACAATAGTGACGAACTTGTTTCCAGTCGCAAGAGCAGCCGCAAGAGGAGGGTTGTGACGGCGAATATGTCCCTATGCCGGTGTTGATCGGCAGCCTCCTTGCCGAGAAGAATGCTCATATCATGGAGCTTTGGCGGAGATTGCGGGAAATAGGAACCGACGATACGCTGCGGCCAATGATTCCTCAGCCGTCTGCACCAACCAACAAAACTCAAACACTATCGGTAAGCTTTCCACTCTAATACTGTGTGATATACGGTGCTAAAGACTAACACATTATAGTATTGTATGGCAGAGCTTACTCTGGTACCCTCCCTTGGTCATCTCTTGTTCTCTTCCTTAGTATCTACCTACATCATCCTACAGGTCTCTAACAGTATCGGTGAGCTTTCCACTCTAATACTGTGATATACGGTGCTGAAGACCAACACATTATAGTATTGTACGGCTGAGATTACACTAGTATACAACCTCCTGTGTGTTGGGGGCAGAATTCACCCACGGTATGCCCTGACTGTTGTAAAAGGTGACTGATAGGGGACCTATTTAAAGGTGTATTTCGATTTCCGATCCCAATCTTGGTTTGGACCTTAGGATAAACATGCATGCCATTAGGAAAAGGGCCACCAACTTGGCCATCTGGCCAGAAAGCCTAGATGGTATTCTCCATCCCGTTAGTTGGGTGCGCCATGCACCCTAGCGGTCGTATCCGCCTTTCAACGAAGATCCCTGCATGGCCAAATACTGGAGCCGAATACATCACTGTGCATACCAAGGGGTATGTGCCTGTTCGAGGCACTAGGACGCCGGGCAATACTATCGCCAGGTAGGTATTTCCTTGACTATGTGGCACCCACATTGATGGCTTTCGTTCGGAGGAGGCAGTATTCGGGAAGGATGCTTCCGGGATGACGCTCAAGCGACCCAAAAAAGGCATCCTAGAGTGTCGACCGAATCACAAGGTGTATCACCTTGGGAGGCTTTTAATTCGAGATTATTTTAGGACAAGTTACCTTGCTTCCTACTAGCTACCAGGTCAGACAGGGGTGATTTTAAACTGGTGAAACGTATTCTCCCTGAGGAATTTGAGGGGAAAGTTTCTGATGATAACCTGATTCTCATATCCGAAACGGGCAGCTGTTGCTGCATACTGTTGACCGGAGGAAATCCGAAGCATTGCTGGAATGCACGCAATTTGGCGAAATTCCCGTTAATGTCTCAAAGTACGAAACGCTATATTCCTTCGCGATCTCTTTCTTAACAGCAACAGCAATGCAGTACTTTCACCTAAATTAGGCGCATCACTCGGAAAATTCAAGAGGATGGTGTCGTTCCTGGCACATGAGGCTGATGTAGTAACTAAGCAATTGAAGGTCATGTCGTTCCATTGCGACGCTAGACCTTACATACTTCCACATATGCTGTTATCAATGCCAGAAATTCGGGCATGCTTCCGCCAAGTGCACTGCGAAAGCCGTGTGTAGAGACAAGAAGAGAGACACATGAAGGTGAGAGGAGTGCGCGTCCTCCGATATGTTCCAACTACCAAGGTAGTCACTCTCCACGGTCCAAACAGTGCCCTGAATTCGCCAAGGAAGCCAAAATCCAGGAGGTCAAAACTCTTCATAGGCTTTCATATCACGACGCTCGCAAGAGGCACCGTGATATGAAGTCCCCGAACTTGGGGTATCGTTTGCAGCTGCAGCGACGCCCTCAGACGCCGTTTCTGTTCCAAATGTAGTACCCTCGACGTCCGTATATTCAGCAGTATTAAAATCACTCCTTGCCGTTACAGCGAAAATTGTTAGCCCAAAGAAGGTCCCACGACCTTATTAGGCCCATGAGAAGAAGGCTCCGGTTAAACCATCTAAACTCGCTATCGGAGACTTGCGTCTAGCTACCGAGATGTCAGCGGTCGGCAAAAAAGCTCTTTCCCCGGTGAAGGGGAAAAGGAGACTTCACCGAACGGGGCTGGACCTTCATCTAGCCAATCTGATATGGAAAATATAGTGGATAATAGATAGACGGTTCAGCGCCATCTCCCAACCTCCCCCCGCGCAGGGCGATCCCGCTCCCACAACCATCAATGGCGCAGTGCCAGAGAAAGGAAGTATGTGAAAAGTGCCAATTGGCTACAGTTAGATGTCTAGCACAGAATGTTGATGTTTGGAAAACTTGGAGCAAAATGAATTTTAACAGTGTAATTTTGGAGAGAGGGATTAGTTTGTACTGATAGCGTCTATTTCTTCTTTTTTAAAGGTTGTTAGGTTGAACATAGTACTTTGAAACAGGGGGAATTTTTTCAAGTGTTAAATAACACGGTGGACTAAAAATAGCCATAAGAAATACTGGATCACCGTCAAGCAAGAGAGTTATATCCCACGGTGGATTAGACTACTAAGGCCATAAGAATTAAAATGCGGAATACTCTTAAGAAATGCCAGTAAATGCATGAGTAAATATCTCTCCTGCCAGGAGAGAATGTCAGCAAACAAATGGCATTTGGTCTGAAAGTTTATGTTTTGTTTGAAAACTTTTAGAAAGTTGCCCCATGGTGGAAAGAAGCACATAAATCTTGTTGTTATTTAACTTTTGATGATTGGAGTAAAGCTGTGAATTGTAGAAAATGTAGCCTTCCAAGAATTAAGGCTTCATGGTGAGATGATGTGGCTTGCGAAGCCTGCAGACAGTGGTCAAGATTTAGGGCAGTAATCACCCATGGAATAGTAACAGGCACTGGTGCTCCTTTTAGCCTTTAATTGGTTATTTCTATGATCGTTAAATGAATTTTGTCTCCTCGTTTGTATTGAGGGGAGAACATTTTTATTTTCAAGTAATTGTTGCTTTAAATAGTGAATTTATTGGTTAAATTTTTAAGTGGTTGATTTTTAAGTATTATAAAACTTGAAATGACCCTTGTCCGTCAGACTTACAGTGTCATTACGTGGTTTGTTCGTTTGCTCGTTGGCTTAAAGCAGCAGCTTCAGATGGTAATAATAATAACGAAAGTGATAGTTGAGATATGGTTTGAAGAGTAATTAATAGTGAGAAAGGCCCCTAGTAGGCTGATTTTGGTAGTATGAAAATTTAAAGACCTAGAGTAGGTTGTATCTTTTGAAATTATTAATAATAATAATAGCCTCAGATGTGTATTTTTGAAGGTTTAAGTATTGTAAGTAATGAAAGTGTAGTGATTGGCTGCATTTGAACGTGTTGGCTGGGCGGGCTGTTTTGCTGGTCTGTGATTGGTTGATGATTTTTGGCCTGTTTAAAGTATTTCTGAGTAATAATTTTGCGTTTTATTTGTTGTTAATTTAGTGTAGTTTGTAGTTGCAGGTATGCTGTAGAGTAGTTTTTGTTCGGATATTTTGAGATTTGGGAGAAAAGTTAGTCGGACGTTGTAACGGAGGCCTATGAAAGCCTGTGATTGACTGGCAGAGTTCTCTAGCTATGGTCTGATTTTACATGTGAATATTCAAATTTGTGCTTTTAAGCGAAGTTGAAAATGAGTATTTAGGCATGTTCTGAGTTAATAATTCATTTTTTTAACCGTAAAACTGGTAAAGGAGGGTATCTGCTAGTTGTGAGCGGCACGCCGGCCCGCAGCGCCTCGTACCGGATGACCAGGCTGGCGCCTAATCCCCAGGCAGGAGCGCCACGAGGCCGTGAGTCCTGTGTTTGACTGTGGTAAATGTCTGATGGGTCGGATCGAACCCGCAACCCACGGGGTGCCATCCCGAGTGGGTCGGCCGTGGCCAGTCCCCCCGGCAGGCTCTCCGCGCAGTCACGGGCGGTGGGAATGTTGTATTGCTAGTGAGATGAGCTGTTTATAGTGTAATTGAAGCTAATTGTGAGAGTATCTTAATGATGTGAGTGAGGGCTGTGTTCTGAGTTAGCGTTGGAGGAGATGGGACTGTAAGAGACATGAGGGAGGGGATGTTGGATGTGGCACGTTGTCTGAGTTCCAACTGCCTGTGTTTGATGGCTTTTTTTTGTATAAAGCTGCAACCATTATAAGACGCTACATAGTTGCCCTCGCAATTACAGCACTTTGGACTGTCAATTGGAGTCGTGCAGGCTTTGTGGTGATGTGAATCGCCACACCTGTTGCAACGAGTCTCGTGGGGGCAATCAGAAGCGTTATTGCCCAGCCTTTGGCAGTTGAAACATTGGTAGATGAGTGTGGAGCGATGTCTGGAGTCTGGGCGACGTTTCACCCGTGTTCTTGCTTTAGGGGAAGAATCTACTGTGTTAGAGGGAGGGGAGGGGGGATTCAGTGGCGTGCGTGCTGAAGGCAGGCTGGGGAGAGTCTGTTTGAGTATTTGTTTGAACGGGGCTTGGTGTATCTGGCTTAGTGTCTTGTGTTTTGTTTTTCCTGTTTTTTCTTTTGCCCGTTTGGGTCCAAACTTGAGACCATCGTTTTCCTGTCTCCGTGTGTATTTGTGTTTCTTCGTGAAGATTTTCAATCGTGTCTGTTTGTGCATGTTTCTTGCTGGTGAATGTGGGCTTTGGAGGTGGAATTGGTATGGTCTGGGAAGCTTTAGGGTGCGTTTCGACTGTGATACGGTAGGTAGAGGGGGCTGGTCTGTTTGTGTTTGTACTGGAAGAGTTTCTGTATGTTTGTAGGGGATGAGGATGTGTTCTGGAATGTAGGGATGGCTCTGTAGCACGTTGAAGACTGCGTTGATGCGGTAGTCCCTGGTGGGAGTAATTACGATTTGATGGATCACCAGTTCCTCGATGTTTGTGATGAAGTGTGCTATTGACGTGAGCACGCTGATAATTGCGTCGCGAGTAGCTGGCAAATGTTTGTAGCCCGGCGGGCGTACTACTATCAGCGTGCTTTTGGGAGAACGGTGTGTAGGTGACTCGTACCATAGTCAAATTGCGGAAAGGTGCTATGACACGGAGTAGGCGGCGGAAAAGAGTCCTTGAGGTTCTCAGAGTGAGGTGAAGTGGACCATGACTGATTACTGTCTTCGGAAAGTGATGCTGCCAAATCGGCAAATGCAGCCGTGTAATCCATGTATGTACCGTAGGTCAGTGAGTATGTAAGTGGGAGAGAGTGAGAGAGAAAATGTTTGATTGGGAAGGGGTCAAATACCTTGATAGACCCTCGAATTAATTTATGCCTCACTGCTCCCCAGAAAGCTGTCAGGTGCTTCACTGGCTAATCGACGAACTTAGAACGAAGTAAGAGAGCTCACGAGTGACCGAGCACTTACATAAACTTTCCCAAGGGAAAATCTAGAAGTGGGGATGGGGCAGGACATGACAGGGCAGGCAACAGTTAAAAAATATATTTATTAAAGAAAAAAGAATATCATAAAATGCGCTGTAAGCGGAAGAACTTAGACGTATTGGATGAGAAGCCATCTGTAGGTGGGTGATGGAGGCCGTTGTTGCAGTAGTTCCAAGAAGTGCCGTAGGATAGCAACACGGTAAGTATAAAGTATAAGTAATATTGAAACAAACTAAAAGGAAAATAAACATTTTGCAAAATAAATAGAACATATTACCTGAATGAGTAGACCTTTTGGTGATTTTAAGAAAATAAGAAAAATTAAGCAAAGAGAAAAGAGAATAAATAACAAAGTCCCGCACGAGGGGAAATAAAAAAAACAGTATACTCGTATTTGGGGTATATACTAATTATATCTCGTAATGAGTGTAATTGTATTTTCTAATAATTTCATAGGTTGAATTTATCATGTAAAATCTTCCCCTACTCAATCTCACTTGCCTCGTGCCATCTTACAGTAAGGTCGGGCGCTGGCCTGACGTCACGTCACACTTTCCTTCTCAAAACTCGCCCAAGTTGGCTCCCTTTTCATAGACGGGTTATCGGCAACTTGAACAGGTTTTTCTTTGTAGGTGAGCCTCAGCTAAATAAAAATAAATCTCCCCTCTCATAACAATCTTTGACGTGCAAAGCCGACAGTGGTATTCATTTTATACAATTGATATTCTCTCGTTGGTTGGTTCCTCAGTTTAGAGGCTGCGACAACGCGGTCATGTAGCCCCGTGTACTTTGGGTGTGTGTAGAATCTGTCTGATAACCAGTGTTAATTGTGGTGGCTATATTAGTGTGTGTTATCTGTAATTCAGGTAAGGGATGCAGGCGATCAATTTCAAGTAGTTCCTACTTTTCCTACCAAATGCTACCGTCAACGACACCTAGCCGTGAACTTGGCTACTAGAAGATACTGCGACTGCACCTGTTCGCGAACGTTGGAACTAATAGAACGTTAATCAAATCTAATCTACAAATTTAGCTCCACACAATTGTAGTTAGTAGAAGGTTCTTTTACATACCATAAATCTAAGACATCTAAATCCACCAGCTTTACTTCCCCTGCGAAGGAAGGCATATTGAGAGATTTTAACGCTCTTAAGAAATCCGACGATATCGGCCAGGTTTGAACCCACGATCCTGGACATAGAAACTCAGCATGCTACCAACCACGCCACCGAAGCCACCTATGATACTCTCCCTTCGAATCTCGGCGTCTGCTTTTATCTTCTATCTAAAAAGCAATTCTTCTCGTTTAAAATTACATTGGCCAGAACTCATCAAGTCTCAAGCAAATTATGGGCCCAGTGCCAAATGGCCTAAAACTAGGAAATGGAGAGGGCTGTCCTAAATGTCAAGTGGGCATTGTTACCCGCAGGTAACAGTGCAGTAATGTCTTAATCACCAAACCGGATAGCGTATCTACTCTATTCGCGACGTACTGCCTGCATGCTACCAGCAGTGTAGCTTGGTGGAGGTGGCCTTCGGTGGTTTGCATTGTTCAAATAATGTTGCATTGGTATGATGTTTGACTACGTAAACACAGACCCACGTTTGCCACATTCAAACAGTATAAGGACGTTTCATCTTGTGCCCTGCGCATAGTCCGCTGGTTAGGGCCTGAATGTAATCTCAGCTTTCATTTGACATGTTTTCCACACAGGAATACGTTGACATGCTCCTCATTTATGAGGATGCAAGACAAAACGCGTGCGCAGCACTACGTCTGGACCAGGAACGGTATCCCGACTGACAACACCCGGCTGCTAAGACATTCCGATGTGTTGAAAGAAGCCTAAGGACAACGGGCATGATTGACAACCAGCCACCAGTCGGCGATAGGCCCGTCACATCGGGTGAAACAGAAGAGGTCGTTCTGAAGGCAGCTCGTGATAATCCACACATCAGTGTAAGGGCGATTGCACTACAGGTGCACACCAGCCAGCCGTCCGTCTGGCGAATACTGTATGAGTAGGGGGATGACAAGAATCCTACTTAGTGCCATGGCCGCCATGATGCACCCATAGATTCCAAAATTCAACTACAACGGATTCGATGGAAAGTACCACATGTGACTCTGATAGCAAAAAATAAAATAAAAAATAAGAAGCTGAAAATTGTGGGAAAAGATATGCCCTTACCCATGGAATTTAGAAGCTGGGCACTACATGAGTACCCACTATTGCCAACCACCAACACACACAGTTGGTCTGTGAAAATAGCACAGAGAGACCTCTCTACATTATAGTGGGTTTTCAAACGAATCGCAAGTATCAACAAACCAAAGATGTCTCTCAATTTGATCACCTGCAGTTGAGAAATAGTCGTCTTTTCCTGACCGGATCTATTTTTCCCTATGAAGGATTGAATTTGGATTTTTTCAAAAAATAAGTTTGGCCAAATCTACATGTTGTTTTAAATTCAGATGATCGTATTATCAAAAAGAGAATTGCCCCATGTTGTTACCCCAAGAGTTTAAGGCAAGGGCACCACTGGTCGTCTTTGTTTGTTCCTACTTGGAAGAGTCTGTCAAGACATCCAATATTGACATTCGACTAGATTTTGAAACGCATGACAATGTCCCGCCAAACACCACGGTTTATTGTCTCATTATTCAACACAAACAAGTAAACTATTATCCATTGACCAACCAAATGACTAGTGTATAAATAACAGGCTACCCTAAGTCAAGCAGCTCAGTCATGGATTGTCTAGAAGCGCCAAAAGGTGCCACGGCAATGAATTTAAAATCTGAGGAACAACGTTTCAAGACATTTGCTACGTGACCTGTGTCTTTCATTAACCCTCAAGCATTAGCAGCTGACGGTTTCTTTTATTAAGAAACAAGAGATGAAGTGAAATGTGTTTTTGTCCATTTACCATAGACCGGTGGAAAGAAATTGATGAACATCTTCAAGAACATCGGTGCTGGTCTCCTGCCTGTCCCTATCTACGTAGAATGGATGTAGGTAATATACCATGCCATTCAAGTTACCCATCTCTAGCACCCCTGAGTGCTGACAAAAGTTAAGATACATGTGAACCTTATGGCATTAACAATGCTCCGGTTGACAGTACAGAACAAGGTAAAGAAACAATGAATGTAAAAACTCTAAGTCTAGAGACATTGGGACATCACAAGTGTTATGGCAGATATAAACATAAACGACTGTGTTGTATGGATTGGTACCGTCCTTATCCCAAAATGTTTAAAAATGTAAACTTTGCTATGATTTCTATAAAAATAAAATGGTATACTGAACCCGATGGGGTTATGCTGACTGGAATCGAACATGGTTCTCAGAGACTGTGATCTCAGTAAAAAGGTTCCACCAGGAAGCGAACCAGAGATCTGTACAGGGAGTTTCTTGGTAAAAACCCCTCGAAAGAAATGTATATTTAATCACTGGTGTGATTTTTGATGAAATGGCATTATTTATTAAAATAATGTAGGAAATAATGAGCAGATTATATCATTATAAGACGATTTGGTGTAAGCTATTGGAGGTTTGAAGCACAGAGGAGGGCAGAGCTGACATTTACTAATCGGCCCAGAATTGTGGGTTGGTCCCAGTGGAGCCACGTCCATCTCTGTCACCCCATTATGTCGTCTGGAGCAGGGGAGAGGCCTGAATAATGACATAGTTATTCCCCGACGGAGAATAGATTTGGAGTAGGGGCGGAGAAATGCCCAGAAAAATCATTGATTACTCGTGATTGGAGTAACGAATCGAGATGAGAGTTGCACACAGGTGAATATTTTGGCAAGAAGATAATTTTAGAGTCTTTTACCTGCGAAATTGGTGCATATTTAGTGATGTGCGTAAGGACTGTAAAACGACCATTGTTCGCGGATGGATGTGAAGATGTTGCCGGGGATTTCCCGATTAGGTAGCGTCCCACGCCATGGAGAAAGGAATTAATATTAATTAATTGAACGAGCGATTCCTTTGCCCACAGATAGTTTTGGGACCTGTGAAGAGAGAGGAACACAATGATCATGGTTTGAAGACCTGAATCATGCTGTGAGAGGAGCCAAGATTACGCGGGAAGATGTTGCTCTACTTTCTGTGGAAATCCGATATAAGGGAGTAGACCCCAGGAGGAGCTCTCTGTTCTAACTCAGTTGTTACTCTGTTCTAACTCAGCTATGCTCATTTCAAGCCCAGTGTAAGTCAGTCGAGACGCAGCCAAGTGCAGTCTACATGCCGCCAAGCGCAGTTACAGCCAGTTACAGTCTTACTCAATTGTCAATTGTAGCACAATGGCAATAAGTTGCAATCAGTATGCAGCAAATATGCAGCAGTACGAGACAGCGTGTAAGCCGCAGACAGAAGTCTTCAAATAAGCTACGTGCAGTCTTCGAGTGAAACTTCAGTCAGCTACAGCCAGGTTGAAGCAGTTCGTCAAGGCAAAACGCATGACGGATCTATTCATCAAGACGCCGAACAAAGACTGGTATGTGTAATAGAAACAGTAAACATGCTTATATGAATAATAGTCGTGATACAGGCTAATCAGCAGCACGAACTATGACGTGTTCAGTTACGAAGCACCGTATAGACTAACGGTAGAACTATTGTATATAATTATTTGTGAAAGTGTTGAACTTTATTAAGCGCAGTGTGTATAGTATTAACTAATCGTATATGTGTAACTACGATAGAATGCGCTAAAGAAACTCTACTAAGTGTTTGGTATTGCCATGAGAGTACCAGATGTTAACGCTCACGTTTGGGAGCCAGCGTATTGATGTAACGCAGGACGCTCACTGTAGGAGTAATGATCGTCATAAAACTGTTGGAGAGTTCCGAGAGCAGATAACCAGACTTTCAATCAGGAGTTGATAACGTAAAATGCCGTCGACACCTGCAATTTCGATCTCTGCTAGGGAATTTCAGCATTGAAGTGTGTATAAAGTGACGAGTGTTCAGTGTAATGTATATGTAAAAATATCATTTAAAGTAGTGTTTGATGAAGTGTTTCACATGTTTGGGGAGTGATAACTTCCTGAAAGGTATGCAACGTGTCGTGTTGGTGATAGAAATTATGTGTAATCAAATGTGTGTAAACAAGAGAAATATGTCGCGTTAAACCCATTATGGCGGGCGACATGGAAGAATATGATTGGTTGGAGCCACCTTAGATGCCTATAGAGATGTAAGTACCCCACAAATTATGGTTCTGATTATGTAGAAGTATGGACCGATGCATGTCTGTGATTCCGTAAAGATATTGTGAATTCCTTATAGATGCCAGTAAAAATCAGTTAGGAGGCTGATCCTCCATGTTTACTCAGTAATGAGTTGATTTTGATAGAGTTGAAATGTTAATTTGCATCATTAAGGGGAGTAATTATTCCCACTATGAATTAAGAATGGCAATCAGTTATGTAAATGCAACGAACGCGATTGTTCGAGTTTAAAACGTCTAGCTATGTCGGAAATTTTGGTAATTTATGTGAGAATAATAATAAATGATGATTTTGGTCATTTATGTCAATGAGATTTACAATAATAATAATAAATAATGATTTTGGTCATTTATGTCAGTGAGAAATGATGATAATAATAATAATGGTTATTAAGAGTATGAATGAACACATCAGGAAACAAATAAATGGTGTAAGCGAGAATTATTAACGCTAAGTGCAAGACTTATCAATCTAAGCAGGAAGATGTTACAGTGAGATTACATTACAGTAACTATGGAAAGAAGTTTTATATCAGAATATTGCATATATTCAGTAATGATACCAGTAATGAAAGAGCTTTTAGTGAATTGAATTTGCAGCTTAATTGAGAAGCTTATAGAGTAAATGTTAGATTTCTCTTAATATTATAGGTCGGAGTGTCGTAGCATGGAGCATTAGGGGCCAGATAGTCTATTCTACGTATGAATTCTCCTATGTCGTGGACATTGTTGGAGATATTATTTATTCCAGAGTTCTAGTGAATGGACCCTAACTCTGAAGAAAGGATTGAAATGTGTTCCGGATTGGAATCTTTATAAGAGTCGAGGAAACAAGGACACCTCGCAGCTCTATGATTTCCCGAGAACTTATTAATGAGTTATTTACGCTCGTGGCAGCGAAAACTCATGGCGACAGTGGTTTTCTGCGCCTATATTGTACTTGAGACATCGGTCACCGCCAGGCTCATGCATTGCGAACCCCGAACCTTCATGTTGAATGGACCCATGTGAGGCCATTAATTAATCATTATCCTCGACGTAGGAATAATTACAAAAGCTCATTCAATACCTGTTGGCATAATAGTCAATTAAGATCCTTTGGGAACATGTGTGTCGGTTAGGACACAGTATTTGTCTTGTAAATCTCCACTGCTTAGAGAGAGGGAGGCTTTCAAACTTTTAGAAAGGTCGAGATAATTGGTGAAGCGACCCATTCCACTTTCTATTGTGTAGCGACTTCCTTAGCCAAGGGTCGGTGCCAGCCACTCGGACCGCTCAGGCAAGTTATAAAGGGAAGAGATTCTAGACCTTGTTGAAATGACATATAATGCAAGATTGTTATGTCGAGTATTAGAGCCATGTGGTTTGTGAACACATGGATAATTATAGTTCATCCTGATGGTTCATTAATTTAGCTATCTGACGAATAGTTACATGATATATTTGTACTGTCACTGGAACCAAGTCATGTAGTTGGTGACTAGATGCCAATCGCCATGAGCGCGAGGTAGTCTATCGTACAATCCGACATAAGCTATAACGTAACGTTTTATCTAGGAATCACAGACAGCATGCGGTGAAACCATATAATTGGAGGATGTGTAGGGGGTAGCTTACATAATTATGGAGTTGCACGTGGATTTTGGTGCAACGTCCACATAGGTAAATGCATGCAAAGCATTTCATTGGTGAGAAGAAAAATATTAAAACACGCACGGCACACATAATTGTTTAACATAAAGAGGTTTAAGGAATAATCCTTGTTGTAATATTAAAGAAGTCACATTGTATGACTGTTATGTTAATGTACAGTTTGTTTTGAAGTCGTAGGTGCATCAGCGCACTAGTATATCCTTGTGAAGTTCACAGAAGGGTAAAGCCTTATGGCTAGGTATGACTTTGTTGTGATTTCATATTTGTTTACTTGTGGATTGTGGAAGTAAAAATTTTTGTTTGCTTTATTTTATGCTTTTTGGGTATTGTTTTGTGTTTGAAGCCATGATTTATTTTACTGGATTAAAGTTTTAGAATAGAGTTGTGCTTTATCATTGTAGAGTTTATACCTTTTAGCCTCAAATCCAAAATATGCACTGCTAAATTGGGGTTACCGTACACGCCTGAGAGCTGATGCTAGTTGGAGGCAGATGCATATTATCCACCGAGATTACTCACATGGGTACATGGGAATTGATGTCCTATACTGTGATTTGAGCTAAAGGTACGACTAAAGTCGGTCAGATTTAGTGCACACAACTCTATTAAAGTAAGAATTAACGAAGTAGGGTGTGACCGCTCCTGATCCATAGCTAAGTTCCGATACGTATATATAAATTTTGATAGATACCTGTAGACATTATAGATCTTATTAATTTATCATGACGCCCGTCTGTGGGGTCTATGGTAGTAAGAGCTCTATTAAGTTATCATGGCCCAGGCAACGTGGGACGGTATTAACTCGTTATGGAACCGCCTGCGTCAGTGCAATATGAGCGATTTTGGCATTGCACGAACCGGGCAACGATAGATTGTGCATATCACAATTAATTTATAATGGCGCCCAGAATACGTGGAACTTATGGGATTTAGGGAAAACCCATAGATTTTTTATGGTATTTCATGGGGAAAACCATAGTAATTGTTTTGCCTCAAACTGTGTTTGAGTGATTTTTGAATTCAGTAGGCTTTTTGAGGTAACGCAGAATCTCTCTATTGAGAAGAGAATGGCCTAAGGGTACTAGCGTTACATACCCAATCCACAATCTACCATAATATTATCAGGTTTTGTACGACTTCACAATATGTGTGCAGTGTTTGATGTTTCTCTTCGAAACGTATCCACATATTTTTCCAGGAAGCCTGCCTGCATATTTAAGTGTGTTATTGTAAAATGTCAGGTACGGAGGAGATCTTGCAAGTTATTGCAGGACTGAAACAACATTTTGATGCTGCTCACGAGCAGAGTAAACTGGAAACCAAGGCGTTCCAGGATAGTATAAACACTCGGTTAGATGAGAACCAGAGAGAGTTAAATAACAGGTTAGATGCCAATCAGGAGGCAATTAATGCAACTCAGGTTGAAATAAACAATCGATTAGAGGCAATTAATGCAAATCAGGTTGCAATGGATAATAACCAGATTGAATTAAACAATAAGTTAGGTCAAATGCAAGAAGTCATTAAGACCGAAGTAACAGATACTGTTGTAAGCATTGTATCGGAAATGCAGGTAAATACTGATAAACGTTTTGAGGCGATAGAAGCCAAACTTGAGGGTAATTTGCAAGCGTGTAGGCATGCACAGGAGCAAACCAACAGTAAATTAGAGGCGTTGTCTAACGATATTAAGGATATTCAGATCCAAAATGAGGCGAATCTCGAACGCCAAGCGAAACAGTTCGCAGAGTTTACGAAAACAGTAGACCAGAGATTAGAGGAGAACGACTCCAAATGGGACCAGAAATTGAAAAGCTACGCTAGAGCAATTAACGGTGACCTCAAGAAACAGGACCAGAATATATTAGGTCAATGCCAGGAAATAGGCGAAATTAAGGCGATCGCTCAGGAAAGTAAGGAGCTGGTAGGCAACGTAAAAAGTCAGATGGGTAAAGTTCATAAAGAACTGGACCAAGTGCAAAGCGACATTATCATAGTCAATAAAAGACAAGAGGAAAATAGAGGCGAGATCACCAAGGTCCGGAATGAATTGTCTAAAGTCAATGGACACATTCAAGATGAAATTAAAGGTCTGAGAGAAGAACTCGAAATAAGAGAAGGCCAGAAAACAGAGGCAAGCGACAAGACCCTTGCTCAAATTAAAGAGGACGTAGAGGATGAAATATCCCATATCAAACAAAGTCTGAAAGAAGACAAGGTGAAAATTTTTCAAGTAGCCGAGGAAAACCGAGATAGGCTTACAAGAATAGAAAAAGAAGTCATTACTCGCCTAGAAAGAGCAGAAATGCGCCATAACCAAATGGAGACTAGGATAATCGCACAGGAGGAGACACTTCTGAAATATCCTAAGTCAAGTGAAGGCAGCATAGAGGATATAAGAAAAACAAGGTGGGCAGACTTAGAAACCCAGCCTATAAGCAGAAACGCTGCAGGCGCAGGAGAAAGTCCTTACATGACGCCAGGTGTACCAATTGCGGCATCGACGCCACATGAAAATGCGATGCACACCCAGGTGATAAACGTCATTAGGGCAAGCGAAGAAAAACCTAGGAAGTTTTCAGGTAGTCACTGTAGTATGACACCAAAATATTGGTTAAAGGAAGTGACTGAATATCTCAATGATGCACGAATACCGCAGGAGCGTAGGCTACGTGCTATAGAGAAGTTAACAGAGGGGGAGTGCGCATTATGGTTTCGCAGCTTCCGTTACACTTTTGATACTGTTGAGGAATTCCGCGAGGCATTCTTGAAGAGATATAGGGACGCCGCGACTCAGCAGAATTTACGGCTGGATTTGTATGCCAAAAAGTACAGCACGAACAACCCGACGAAGTACGCAGAATTCTTCATATCGCAGATGTGTCGTTTTAAAGAGCTGGATCAAAAACCTAGTGAACTGGAGCTATGCATTGCTATCGCCAAACAGCTTCCATACGAGATCCAAAGGCTACTAATCTCGGCTAATGCGAAAACTGCTATGGAAATGGAGACAGTTCTAAGGCAACTGGACCTCACCACAGCAAATACTATGCGTCAGAGTCGAACCGTGGAACAAGTCCACGTGACCAACACACAGACTGACCAACAGCAAGCTCCAAGGAACAACAAGGCCACGAGCACAGAAACTTTAGATTCCTATGGACGGCAATGGGAACAGGAACCCAGAAAATGGCAGTCAAGGTACAAAGGAAATGCTAATAAAGCAGGAAGAGGTCGAAGTTCGTGGAATAAACACAATAACAGGGGCAAACCGTACCATAACAATGGAGGTAATAATGGCCAGGAAGGCAATAATAGAAATTGGAGACCCCAAGAGAGAAGAAGTAACTTCGATGACGAGGCAGAAGAGCGATATCATGCTTCTTTGCGATACCTCGTTGAAAGAGTAATGAGAGAGATCCAGAAATACATGAAGATCTACTGTTCTGAAGCGAATTGGCGTTGGATTGAATTTCTAGAAGTAATTGAATACTGTATAAATAATACTGTACATGAGGCGACAGGTCAGGTTCCCGTTACTCTACATCTGGATCAGAGACCAGAGAGACCGTGGAATGGTGTTATTCCATTACCTGTAGACGCACAGCCCGGTAGAGAATTGAGGATCCAACGAACCTTTGAATATCTCAAAGCACAGGCGGAGAGACGTCAGAGAAGGAATCGTGCGAAGAGGTATCATAAACCGCTTCTCGTGGGACAGAAAGTTTTAATTAAGAAACCCGCCAGTTCAGATCCAGAGGCACGGAAGTATAAAAAGTTAATTTTTGCTTACCACGGCCCGTTCGAGGTGATAAGAGACCTCCAGAACAATGCATACAGGTTAAGGCATTTAGAGAATGGAAACGAGGTCGTTATGAACATAGCCAACTTAAAAATTTATTACTCGCCAGAAGAATTCGACGAACCAGAAGAAGAATTAGTAACGCACACCCAACTCAACGTGGAGAGCGGAGGCAGCCAAGCAGGCAGACCTGAATGTTGGAACGGCGAGACGGGACGAGAAGCAGACAGTTTACCCAGTGTAAGCGGAGAGCAGAAAGAATGCCAGTGTTTGCGAGAATTCTATGAAGAAATGGTCAGAGTGGCCAGAGAGGTTGAGGCTGTAAACGCGACCCTTCGCAGGGAGAATAGACAGCTCAGAAACAAGGCCGAGTGTGGAAGGGGGAACACTACTAACCCACTCGCAGCCAGACAAGGTGAAGGACCCCAGACGTAAACACAGACGGTGGTCGACAGTCAGCTGGTTACTTATATAAGCCACTTGCATTGGACTTTTATAAGTTTTGCAAGGGGAACATGAACCCGATGGGGTTATGCTGACTGGAATCGAACATGGTTCTCAGAGACTGTGATCTCAGTAAAAAGGTTCCACCAGGAAGCGAACCAGAGATCTGTACAGGGAGTTTCTTGGTAAAAACCCCTCGAAAGAAATGTATATTTAATCACTGGTGTGATTTTTGATGAAATGGCATTATTTATTAAAATAATGTAGGAAATAATGAGCAGATTATATCATTATAAGACGATTTGGTGTAAGCTATTGGAGGTTTGAAGCACAGAGGAGGGCAGAGCTGACATTTACTAATCGGCCCAGAATTGTGGGTTGGTCCCAGTGGAGCCACGTCCATCTCTGTCACCCCATTATGTCGTCTGGAGCAGGGGAGAGGCCTGAATAATGACATAGTTATTCCCCGACGGAGAATAGATTTGGAGTAGGGGCGGAGAAATGCCCAGAAAAATCATTGATTACTCGTGATTGGAGTAACGAATCGAGATGAGAGTTGCACACAGGTGAATATTTTGGCAAGAAGATAATTTTAGAGTCTTTTACCTGCGAAATTGGTGCATATTTAGTGATGTGCGTAAGGACTGTAAAACGACCATTGTTCGCGGATGGATGTGAAGATGTTGCCGGGGATTTCCCGATTAGGTAGCGTCCCACGCCATGGAGAAAGGAATTAATATTAATTAATTGAACGAGCGATTCCTTTGCCCACAGATAGTTTTGGGACCTGTGAAGAGAGAGGAACACAATGATCATGGTTTGAAGACCTGAATCATGCTGTGAGAGGAGCCAAGATTACGCGGGAAGATGTTGCTCTACTTTCTGTGGAAATCCGATATAAGGGAGTAGACCCCAGGAGGAGCTCTCTGTTCTAACTCAGTTGTTACTCTGTTCTAACTCAGCTATGCTCATTTGAAGCCCAGTGTAAGTCAGTTGAGACGCAGCCAAGTGCAGTCTACATGCCGCCAAGCGCAGTTACAGCCAGTTACAGTCTTACTCAATTGTCAATTGTAGCACAATGGCAATAAGTTGCAATCAGTATGCAGCAAATATGCAGCAGTACGAGACAGCGTGTAAGCCGCAGACAGAAGTCTTCAAATAAGCTACGTGCAGTCTTCGAGTGAAACTTCAGTCAGCTACAGCCAGGTTGAAGCAGTTCGTCAAGGCAAAACGCATGACGGATCTATTCATCAAGACGCCGAACAAAGACTGGTATGTGTAATAGAAACAGTAAACATGCTTATATGAATAATAGTCGTGATACAGGCTAATCAGCAGCACGAACTATGACGTGTTCAGTTACGAAGCACCGTATAGACTAACGGTAGAACTATTGTATATAATTATTTGTGAAAGTGTTGAACTTTATTAAGCGCAGTGTGTATAGTATTAACTAATCGTATATGTGTAACTACGATAGAATGCGCTAAAGAAACTCTACTAAGTGTTTGGTATTGCCATGAGAGTACCAGATGTTAACGCTCACGTTTGGGAGCCAGCGTATTGATGTAACGCAGGACGCTCACTGTAGGAGTAATGATCGTCATAAAACTGTTGGAGAGTTCCGAGAGCAGATAACCAGACTTTCAATCAGGAGTTGATAACGTAAAATGCCGTCGACACCTGCAATTTCGATCTCTGCTAGGGAATTTCAGCATTGAAGTGTGTATAAAGTGACGAGTGTTCAGTGTAATGTATATGTAAAAATATCATTTAAAGTAGTGTTTGATGAAGTGTTTCACATGTTTGGGGAGTGATAACTTCCTGAAAGGTATGTAACGTGTCGTGTTGGTGATAGAAATTATGTGTAATCAAATGTGTGTAAACAAGAGAAATATGTCGCGTTAAACCCATTATGGCGGGCGACATGGAAGAATATGATTGGTTGGAGCCACCTTAGATGCCTATAGAGATGTAAGTACCCCACAAATTATGGTTCTGATTATGTAGAAGTATGGACCGATGCATGTCTGTGATTCCGTAAAGATATTGTGAATTCCTTATAGATGCCAGTAAAAATCAGTTAGGAGGCTGATCCTCCATGTTTACTCAGTAATGAGTTGATTTTGATAGAGTTGAAATGTTAATTTGCATCATTAAGGGGAGTAATTATTCCCACTATGAATTAAGAATGGCAATCAGTTATGTAAATGCAACGAACGCGATTGTTCGAGTTTAAAACGTCTAGCTATGTCGGAAATTTTGGTAATTTATGTGAGAATAATAATAAATGATGATTTTGGTCATTTATGTCAATGAGATTTACAATAATAATAATAAATAATGATTTTGGTCATTTATGTCAGTGAGAAATGATGATAATAATAATAATGGTTATTAAGAGTATGAATGAACACATCAGGAAACAAATAAATGGTGTAAGCGAGAATTATTAACGCTAAGTGCAAGACTTATCAATCTAAGCAGGAAGATGTTACAGTGAGATTACATTACAGTAACTATGGAAAGAAGTTTTATATCAGAATATTGCATATATTCAGTAATGATACCAGTAATGAAAGAGCTTTTAGTGAATTGAATTTGCAGCTTAATTGAGAAGCTTATAGAGTAAATGTTAGATTTCTCTTAATATTATAGGTCGGAGTGTCGTAGCATGGAGCATTAGGGGCCAGATAGTCTATTCTACGTATGAATTCTCCTATGTCGTGGACATTGTTGGAGATATTATTTATTCCAGAGTTCTAGTGAATGGACCCTAACTCTGAAGAAAGGATTGAAATGTGTTCCGGATTGGAATCTTTATAAGAGTCGAGGAAACAAGGACACCTCGCAGCTCTATGATTTCCCGAGAACTTATTAATGAGTTATTTACGCTCGTGGCAGCGAAAACTCATGGCGACAGTGGTTTTCTGCGCCTATATTGTACTTGAGACATCGGTCACCGCCAGGCTCATGCATTGCGAACCCCGAACCTTCATGTTGAATGGACCCATGTGAGGCCATTAATTAATCATTATCCTCGACGTAGGAATAATTACAAAAGCTCATTCAATACCTGTTGGCATAATAGTCAATTAAGATCCTTTGGGAACATGTGTGTCGGTTAGGACACAGTATTTGTCTTGTAAATCTCCACTGCTTAGAGAGAGGGAGGCTTTCAAACTTTTAGAAAGGTCGAGATAATTGGTGAAGCGACCCATTCCACTTTCTATTGTGTAGCGACTTCCTTAGCCAAGGGTCGGTGCCAGCCACTCGGACCGCTCAGGCAAGTTATAAAGGGAAGAGATTCTAGACCTTGTTGAAATGACATATAATGCAAGATTGTTATGTCGAGTATTAGAGCCATGTGGTTTGTGAACACATGGATAATTATAGTTCATCCTGATGGTTCATTAATTTAGCTATCTGACGAATAGTTACATGATATATTTGTACTGTCACTGGAACCAAGTCATGTAGTTGGTGACTAGATGCCAATCGCCATGAGCGCGAGGTAGTCTATCGTACAATCCGACATAAGCTATAACGTAACGTTTTATCTAGGAATCACAGACAGCATGCGGTGAAACCATATAATTGGAGGATGTGTAGGGGGTAGCTTACATAATTATGGAGTTGCACGTGGATTTTGGTGCAACGTCCAAATAGGTAAATGCATGCAAAGCATTTCATTGGTGAGAAGAAAAATATTAAAACATGCACGGCACACATAATTGTTTAACATAAAGAGGTTTAAGGAATAATCCTTGTTGTAATATTAAAGAAGTCACATTGTATGACTGTTATGTTAATGTACAGTTTGTTTTGAAGTCGTAGGTGCATCAGCGCACTAGTATATCCTTGTGAAGTTCACAGAAGGGTAAAGCCTTATGGCTAGGTATGACTTTGTTGTGATTTCATATTTGTTTACTTGTGGATTGTGGAAGTAAAAATTTTTGTTTGCTTTATTTTATGCTTTTTGGGTATTGTTTTGTGTTTGAAGCCATGATTTATTTTACTGGATTAAAGTTTTAGAATAGAGTTGTGCTTTATCATTGTAGAGTTGATACCTTTTAGCCTCAAATCCAAAATATGCACTGCTAAATTGGGGTTACCGTACACGCCTGAGAGCTGATGCTAGTTGGAGGCAGATGCATATTATCCACCGAGATTACTCACATGGGTACAATACTAACAAGAAGTTCCGTGTCGAACTAAAGAGCCTACTTTTCTTAAAATTTAAGATTCATGCCAATGATTAATCTATATGGACCTATCTAGAATAGTGACGAAATATTTAAAGTTTCGTAATATCGAAATTTCTAATTAGTTCTAAATACACACATCAAAAAAAGTTTTGCATCACCTCTGTTCCCAGATCTCCGGCATATAGACGTTGACTGTGTATATTGTATCCAAGATACAGTCCCTTTGACTGTTCATAGATGTCACTAAAACTGCTCAAAGATGTAAACAACCATGCATGAGCAGGGCCTATTAGACGGAGGGGGTACGACAGCCGATCAGTTCCAGTCATTCCACCAGGACGAAGGTACGCTGCTCATGTTGTCTGTAGTTCTACTATGCCTAGAAGGTCAATACCGCAGTTCGATCGCGTCCGCATTGTTACTTTGTGTCAAGAAGGGCTCTCAACAAGGGAAGTTTCCAGGCGTCTCAGAGTGAACCAAAGCGATGTTGTTCGGACATGGAGGAGGTACAGAGATACAGGAACTGTCGATGACAGGCCTCGCTCAGGCCGCCCAAGGGCTACTACTGTAGTGGATGACCGCTACTTACGGATTGCCGCTCGGAGGAACCCTGACAGCAATGCCACCATGTTGAATAATGCGTTTCGTTCAGCCACAGGACGTCGTGTTTCAACTCAAACTGTGCGCAATAGGCTGCATGATGCGCAACTTCACTCCCGACGTCCATGGCGAGGTCCAGCTTTGCAACCCCGACACCATGCAGCGCGGTACAGATGGGCCCAACAACATGCTGAATGGACCCCACGGAATTGGCATCACGTTCTCTTCACCGATGAGTGTCGCATATGCCTTCAACCAGACAATCGTCGGAGACGTGTTTGGAGGCACCCTGGTCAGGCTGAACGTCTTAGACACACTGTCCAGCGAGTGCAGCAAGGTGGTGGTTCCCTGATGTTTTGGGGTGGCATTATGTGGGGCCGACGTACGCCACTGGTGGTCATGGAAGGCTCCGAAACGGCTTTACGATACCTGAATGACATCCTCCGACCCATAGTGCAACCATATCGGCAGAATATTGGAGAGGCATTTGTCTTCATGGACGACAATTCTCGACCTCATCGTGCACATCTTGTGAATGCGTTCCTTCAAGATAACGACATCGCTCGACTACAGTGGCCAGCATGTTCGCCAGACATGAACCCTATCGAACATGCCTGGGATATGTTGAAAAGGGCTGTTTATGGACGTCTTGACCCACCAACCACTCTGAGAGATTTACGCCGAATTGTCGTTGAGGAGTGGGACAATTTGGACCAACAGTGTCTTGATGAACTTGTGGATAGTATGCCACGACGAATATAGGCAT